>JANJXV010000433.1:0-600000 GCA_024803745.1 Megascapheus bottae | reverse complement strand
AAAGAAAAAATGAACCAGGACTGTGAGAGGGAATCTGGTACTCTCTTGGTCTGTCTAATCAGACATAAGAGGAGACCGGTATAGGTTGTGGATAGACAAAGAGAACACCTGCCCCCATCCAGGCTTTCACCATGTCTCATCTCCTGTCCCCAGCTCTTCCTATCCTGCATGCAGGGACAGCAAGTTAACTAGGGCTACGTTAGGATCACCTTCACCCCTGTGATGCCATCTGAATGGTAGACCTCTGTCCTGGCATGGGGTGTCCTGGTGGCTGAGCTGGTGCCCTCACCCTAGATGGAGAGCAGCCACTGACATTGGTAGGTCTGGAGAGGTCTGTTCCACAGCTATCAGGCCACCCAGCCAGGGAGCCATAACCACCCCTCACCCAGGTAGAGGCCAATGGTTCTCCAGGTGCTGATGCCACCTCACCCCCTACCGCCATGGCTCTGGGTACACGTGACATTCCCTCCACAAGGAGCATGACAAAGTAAGGGATCAGGAAGCTGCCTATGGGCTTCAGATGATGGCCAGGCTGGCACCACGGATGGCCTCACTCTGTCACCACCTTCCCCTGCCTCCATTTTCCTTCATCATGCCTCTTTACCTCCCACCCATTAACCCTGGAAACCAAAGCACTGGGCTCTCATCATTCCTCTCATCTCTTCACCCACCTCCCATGCGTCCATCTCTCTGTCACTTCTACCCCCTACACATCCCACCACTAGCCACCCTGTAGCTTATGAGGATCCCACAGGAAGCTCTTGATGAAGGGCTTGTGTCCATGCAACAGAGTCCCTCTCGCCCCCTCCAGCCTGGTCCACCACACAATAGGAAAAGCCAAGTAGACAAACACTGCAGCAGAGCTGCTCTGCTGCCATCCTCATTTCTTCTTGGCCAGGACTTGGCCCTCCTCAGCCTCTCAGCTCAGTAACCAGAACATTGTGCTTTCACAGAGCCATGGCTTCCAGTACGGAGGGCCACAATGAGCTCAAGGTGATGCCAACCCCCCATCTCTATACACTTCTAACTGTAGAATGGGAGCTGAGGTTCTCTTCTGGGACCCCATCCACTAGGAGGGTCATGCAGATTTCTACTGTTGTGACCCTGTGGTTAACAAGTCATTGCCGGGGCTTCCAGTTCACCACATATAGAACCCATACTTCATCACTTTTCTTAGAAGGACTGATGACTTCTAAATATTCTCTAGTTTTAAATTTCTAGTTCCTTCTCTCTTTCCTTTCCATCTTTCCCTTCCTTCCTCCTTCCTCTCATACTTTTTTTTACCCTCCTGGCCTTGAACTGAAGACCTGGAGCTGTCTCTTAACTTTCTTTGCTCAAGGTAGCACTCTAGCTCTTGAGCCACAGCTCTACTTCAATCTTTGTTCTTGCTCTAAACTGGAATTAAGAGTCTCATGAATTTTCCCCTGCTGGGTTGGTTTTAAACCACAATCCTCAGATCTCAGGTTCCTCAGTATGCCTAGAATTATAAGTACTATCTAATCATGACAAATTGCTTATTTCTTTTTAAACATATTTTGTTCTTTCAAGTGAGCCACCAGCCACTCATGTAAGAGCATTACAGCATCCCAGCATTCCTCTTGTCTCCAGTCTTATTCCATCAATCTCACAATGGCCATCTAAATTAACCTGTAGCATGTTTGAAATCCCAAGGAATGTTCTCAATGCCATGAGAAGCCCCCTTATGCTCTGTCTCATTTATGCTCAGCCCCCATTGCACTTCTACATGAGCACTGGTTTAGGAGAAATCACCTGACCATCTTCTTTTCCTCACCAATGAAATCTCATCTTTGGAGTCATTTCTCCCAGACAAAGAGGAACATGACCCATGGTTCGAAGGCAGCTCCAGCTTCATACTCCCAGACACCAACACCCACCACTACCCTGCCAGACACCTGAATTCAAGAAAAATGTTTTCACTATCCCTGAATCTTATCAACATAGGCTATAATATGCTTTAACTTATACAGTGCATTAATTTTACTAAATGGAATAAACATGTGGCATCAAACTTAAGAATCATTACACCTGACTATCAGTGAAGTGAAAGAAACTGGTTCAACATGGAAAAACAAAGGGAACCTGAATTGGTAGGAGAAAAGAAGAGATGAGTGGCTGATTGAATAAGATAGCAGTGAAGAAGAGGAAATAGAAATGCATGATTTTTTGTGAAATTGCTCAATGTATTATTGGCCATAACCATCCAGGAGACTGTTGTCATGACAAAGAAACATGTAGTATGGTTTTATATATGCATTCATTGCACAATGAAAATATAGAATATAATACTGTACTTCAAATATCTACCACATTCCTCCCTATATCTAGTTGTCTCTCTCATCCCTTGGATTTTATTTTTGCCAATCCTGGAGCTTGAACTTAGGGCCTGAGAACTGTCCTTGGACTTTCTCAAGGCCAGAACTCTACCACTTGAACAACCACGCAACTTCCAGCTTTTTCTATGTATGTGGTACTAAGGAATCCAACTCAGGTCATTGTGCATGCTAGGAAAGCACTCTACCACTAGGTTAAACTACCAGACCACATCCCTCGGTTTTCCATAATCATCTTCTAACTAGCTGCTGTTCCTCATATTTTCCATGTTTCTAATTTTTTGGGGGGGTGTCATGGGGCTAGATCATGGCTTGGCCATGTCCCTGAGCTTTTCAGCTCAAGGCTATTACCTTACCCTAGCCTGGGGGCTGTCTCTGTGGTCTTTAGCTCAAGGCACTACCCTTGAGCCAAGCCCCACTTCCCGTTTTCTAGAGGTTAATTGGGGATAAGATTCTCAGGTTCTTATGGGCCTGGGCCAGCTTTGAACCTTGATCCTCAGATCTCAGCCTCCTGAGTAGCTAGGATTACAGGTGTGACCCACTGTTCCTGGCCATGCTTCTAATTTTTTCACTACTGTAAGTTTAACAAACCTATGTCTTCGTTGTGCTTTGGTACAAAATTCTGAAGGGAGCTCATTAAAGGAATAATTAGTGGTGATAGAAGATATTCATCCTCCTGTTAATTTCACCTCAAGGACAATGAGAATACATAGGTTCTTCACATTATGAACACTGGTGTTTTATTAAAACTCATTCAGCAGAACAAAAGAACAAGCTAAGAGTCACTAAGTCACATGTGATTCATCATCAATGAGTAATTATATATAAAGGAAGCACTGAAGTCATTTTAGAGTTACTCATCCAAAATCAAATACTTAATACTCTTATCTCTAGCCACCAAAGAAACCAGAAGTAGAGCTGAGGCTCAAGTGGAAAGCATTAGAATTGAGCAGAGATGCTTAAGGAGTGCTTATGTTCTAAGATCAAGCTAAACGACTTGTGTACACAGACACAGACACAGACACACACACACACACACACACACACACACACACACACATATACACACAATGTATCCCCAAAACTCTGTCCTTACATGTTTTCTGAATGTTTCATAAATGAGGCAAAAGGTGATGAGAAATATTTTCCTATTGTGCAAATTTTGCAATAAACAAGGAGTAGTATCTTCTATCATACCTTCCATTCAAAAATTGAACTTGAAACAGTAATTCATTTGTGTTTTAATGCATGGACCACATACACAGCAGACTTTAGGGGAGCAGTGGAGAAATTGATGCTCTCAAGTTCTTGGCTCCAATTGTGACAGTCTTTCCCCATCCATCACTCCCCAGACCATCGTGGAAATTATTATTCCAGTCTCAGTGGGCCAGAGTTCTTATTACTGTGTTAATAAAATCAACTTCACAAACCATTTCCTTTTATAGAATCCACAAGC
Source organism: Megascapheus bottae (assembly GCA_024803745.1). Lineage (NCBI taxonomy): Eukaryota > Metazoa > Chordata > Mammalia > Rodentia > Geomyidae > Megascapheus > Megascapheus bottae. The sequence continues at coordinate 596,193 of JANJXV010000433.1, read as the reverse complement.
CAAAAACTTCACTCCCTTAATTACTTGTAAAGTCTGAAATATTAATGTCCCCCATTTGTATCCACTTCCTTTGGATTATATTCAGGGACATCACCAATAAACACAATGACAAATGTTGGCTCAGTAAGAGCCCAAGGCTGAAGAGTCATTTCCATTACACATTACACCTAGCTTACCTCTGCCATGAAGGATTTCTCTGTATACATTAGTAGTTTCCCTCTCCCCCCACCTCTCTCTCTCTTTGGTGACATTCCTCAGGCTTGAACTCAGGACCTGAGCTTCTTTTGCTCAAGGTTAGCACTCAACCACTTGAACTACAGTGCTTCTTCTGGCTTGCTCTTCTTATGTAGTAATGAGGAATTGAACCCAGGCTTTTATCCTTGCTAGGTAAGCCAAACAGTAACCTATTATAGAGGTTTCTGACAAGGGTTTTCCTATATGCTATTTATTTCTTCTGTGAGTGCTCTTAATGCTTGCTGAAGGATGACTTCTGTTTTGAAGACTTCCCCTAATGCTTACATATTCAGATTCTATATATAGCTAAATGTTTTTCATTACTCAGAATTTGTCCTGTGTATGTTCTGAAATGCACTGAAGACTGACTTCTGATTAAAAGTCATTGCACATTTGTTCTATTCATTCGTTTTTTTTTCTTCTATCGGAATCAGGTTTGTGATGAACACAGAGGTATGCCTTCCAGGTCAAACACTTTCCAAGTTTGTAATATTCATCAGGTTTTTCTCTCCTATGTGCATTCTATACTTAGCCATGCCTTCATGATGGACTTTTCATATTCCCTATATTCATACGGTTTCTATCCTGTGTGTGTGGTCTCATGCAAACTCAAGCATGACTTCTTGAAAAACTTTCCCTTTTATTTCATTCATAGGATTCTCTACTGTGGGTGTTTAGTGATAAATCCTGAGTTGTGCCTTCTGGGTTAAAGACTGAACATTTGCCACATTCATTAAGGGTTTTGTTTTTTGTTGGTTGTGTGACATGAGCTGAGTTTTCTTCCAAAGACTAAAAAGTCTTTCCAACTTATTACACTGCTAAGTTTTCTCATGTGTGTGAACTCTCTTATGCTTCCTGAGGGGTGAATATTGCGTGAAGGCCTTTTACATTCATAAGGTTCCTCATGTGTGAATTCTGTTATGCCTCTCGAGATTTGACTTCCACCTGAAGGCCTTTCCACATTTGTTGCACTCATATACTTTCTCTCCTGTGTGTGTTCTCTGATGCAAATGGAGGGAAGACTTCCATTCAAAAGACTTTCCACATTGGTTACATTCATAAGGTTTCTCTCCTGTGTGAATTGTCATATGTCTATTGAGGTGTGATTTCCATGTGAAGGACTTTCCACATCTGTTACAGTCATAAGGTTTCTCTCCTCTGTGTATTATCTGATGAACACGGAGTTTTGACTTCTAGGTGAAAGAATTTCCACATTCACTACATTCATAAGATTTCTTTCCTGTATGAGTCCTATTATGCCTATCAAGACATGACTTCAATTTGAAGGACTTTCCACATCTGTTACACTCATAAGGTTTCTGTCCTGTGTGTATTGTCTGATGAACACGGAGTTTTGTCTTCCAGGTGAAAGACTTTCCACATTCACTACATTCATAAGGTTTCTCTCCTGTGTGAGTCCTATTATGCCTATCAAGATATGACTTCAATGTGAAGGACTTTCCACATCTGTTACACTCATAAGGTTTCACTCTTGTTTGTTTTCTCTGATAAACACAGAGTTTTGCCTTGCAGCTGAAAGACTTTCCACAATCACTACATTCATAAGGTTTCTCTCCTGTGTGAGTTCTATTATGCAAAGGAAGATATGACTTCCACCTGAAGGTCTTTCCACAATCGTTACACTCATAAGATTTCTCTCCTGTGTGTGTTTTCTGATGCAAATTTACTTCCATCTGAAAGACTTTCGACATTGCTTACATTCATAACCTCCTGTGTACATTATCGGATGTGTAGTGATGGTTGGTGTTAAGTACAATATTTTTCAACGCACAGTACATTCAGCATTTTTCCTCCGTCCCAGAGGAATTTCTTGGGCAGGGAGAACAGGGTTATGATACTGCAGCTCTTTTGGACTATCACAATTGTGACTAAAATGCGCTGAATATCTGAGGGATTGTTCAACAACAGGAGACACATGAGACCTATATGCAGCATGCATCTCCTCAGGCTCAGGAGTGAGAAGCATATTCTGATACTTAATGAACTCCTCAGTCCTCATCCCTAAGGTGTTCCCATTATGACTAATTAGCTCTGGCTTATGTGTGGAGCTCAAATTAAAAGTTGTTGCTAATCTAACATTTTCCTCCGCTTCCATACTACTTGCAACTGCTACTTCACAAAGACATTCATGTGTACTTTCCTGGCAGGTCTTAAACACATTCTCCATTACTTGGACATCTAAAATGAGTCATAGAAAAAAGACACAAAGATACATGAGATACAAATATTCCTTAATGTAATGTTAAGGACTTTACTTTTCCATCCTAAGCCTTAGCTATTTTAAAATATAAAAATGGAAATTGATTTGTGAGAAATATATGCATTTCTCCCTAACATATTAAGAAAATGATATTGTACAATGACCAATAATTTCTGTGTTTTAGTTTACTTTTTATATCACAGGAAATATTTATTCAAATACCCAACTATGTATTGCTATAGTTTTAAGCGGAGTAGTGACTATAGTGTACCTATAGCTCTATTTTTCAAATACTGTTTTGTTTATACATTGGGGAATAACTGCCTTTCTTTTATTTTTGAGAAACAATTTATATGTAGTGCTGCTTTGCTCCTTTTTAAAAATTTCGTTTTTTGAGGGGGAGTTGTGTTTCATAGGCCTGGGCCCTGTCCCAGAACTCTTCACCTGAAGGCTAGCCCCTATCCTTGAGCTACAGCGCCATTTCCTGTTTTCGAGAGGTTAACTGAATATGAGTCTCAGGTCCTTTTGTGCCTGGGCTTGCTTTGAACCTTGATCCTCAGATCCTGAGTAGCAGCTAGAATTACCTTACCCAGCTCCAATGCTGCCTTGCTTTTTAAACACTAAGTGAGGAACAGGAATAGTTTTTAGATTCAGAGGCCACAAAAGTCGTTTATATGCCTGTTTGCCTTTGATCTAAGCAAGAATGATTCTTGAGAGTCAGGACTTACACCTACATCCCTTCAGTTATAACTCATCACTAAAGTCTCAATTTAGGTATTTGTGGGAATTTTGAAATTTGTTTCTTTCCAATTGAAGTCTCATCAAAATTCTTTTTCTGTCATTCCTGTCCCTCAGAACCATGGAAGACAGAAATACTCAAGCTCATTGTCTAGATAATTTTCTTCAATAGACTAAAACTTTGTTGTTTTTTTTCCTTCCAGTCCTGGGCTAGAACTTAGGACTGACCACTATCCATGGGTGTTCTTAAGGCTAGAAGCGTACCAATTAAGTCAATACTTCTGGCTTTTTCTATGTACGTGGTACTGAGGAATCGACCCCGTGTTTTTGTGCATGCTAGCAAGCACTATACCACTAGGATCAACTCCTGGCTGGAAACTTTTGGTTGTGAATATGAGTCTCTGCATACCAGCGAAAACCTATTATACTTACTAGAGAATAAAGCCCTGACTTATTCCTTGTTTCCTCATACCTTTATAGTCTTAGTTTCAAAGAAAATGAAATCTCATTTCTACATTTCTTTCCTTCTTTCTTTCGTTTTGTCAGTCATGGGACTTGAACTCTGGACCTGGGTGTTGTCCCTGAGCTCTTCGCTCAAGGCTATTGCCCTACCTCTTGAGCCACAGGCCCACTTCCCATTTTCTAGTGGTTCATTGGAGAGAATAGTCTAAGGTCCTTTTTGATCTGTCTGGCTTTGAACCTTAATCCTCAAATCTCAGCCTCCTAACTAGCTAGGGTTATAGGCATGAGTCACTGGCTCCCAGCTTTCTCATTTTATTTTGTTTCACAGTGATTTCCACAGAGAAATCTACCTTTAACTCTACTGCCACATAGAATTAATTATATCATCATATGATTCTTGGGGCTGGGAGTTCGGCCTAGCATGCACAAAGACCTGGTTCAGTTCCTTGGTAACACATACAAAGAAAAAAGCCTGAAGTGGTGCTATGGCTCAAGTGGTATTGAGCTAGCCTTGACAAAACCCAAGGACCATGCTCAGGCCCTGAACCCAAGCCCAAAAATGCCAAAATAGAATGATTATTGATTTACTCACAAAGAATTTCCTAGGTTCCACACACAGGAGTTGGTGTAACTAAGAACATTATTGCTCAGTACATCACAACATGAACTTACCAACAGGGCTCAGGCTCCAAAATCAATATGAAGATGCATTAACTCACCTGTGATATTCTTGTCAGAGGAATTCCCTATCCATGGTTCTGCACCTTGCTTTAGCTTGACAATCAATACAGGTTTGGGAACACAGGGCCCTGTAAATTAGAAACAGTAGAGAATTATTGCCTATGCTGTGTCTTCATTGCTGTAAGATCTCAGACATCCCACTCTCTTCTTATTTCTCACTGGCTCAATGGTTGACTTTTCCCCAGTCCTGGATTCATTTTGTATGGCATAAACTTAGTTCTTTTGCTCAAGGCTAGCAATCTACCAGTTTGAGTCCCAGCACCACTAACATGCATGGGTCTTCATGCATGCTACGCAAGCACTCAATCACAGGGCCAAAATCTCAGCCCTCCAATAACATTTTTGAGGGGTTTCGTGGGAACTTTTCTGCCATTGTTGTCTTCAAATTAGAATTATCAGATTTCTTCCACCTGAGTGTCTAAGATTACAGCCGTGAAACATTGCACCTAGTGCCAGGTTTCCGGTATAAACTCACTGTTTAGTGATTTGTAGATCTTATTTCCAATTATGATATATATTCTATTCTAGATTGTTTATCCACTTACAATTACTGTGTAAGTTTGGAATGTCGTCTCCATTAGAGGGAACATAATTTAGAACTTTTGTCAAAGTGTTGAATAGGTATCCTGAAGATTGAGTTCAAAATTACCTTAAGGTTTCTTTAGAAAGAAATGATACTTCTCAGGGCCTGGAATCTTTCATTTAAATAGTATTGAAAGTTTGATAAACATTCACGTATCTGCAATATAACAAGGCACTTGGCCTTGCAAGTGAATTTGACTTTTGCTCACCTAAGGACACCAGGTTGCTGTAGGTCTCCAGCATTACATCTCTGTACAGGGTCCTCTGAGCATTGTCCAGATCCTGCCACTTCTCCCAGCTGAAATCCACAGCTACATCATCAAATGACACCAGCTTCTGGAATGGCTCATTTCCATCAAGTAATTAGCCCTGAGTTATAAACACATCATGTCTGGAATTTTATTCTTCTACATGAATGCTTTAGACTTACATAAAATATTGACATGAAGAGCTTAGGGACGGTGCCCAGGCCCAGAGTTCTAGTCCCATAACCCACAAAAAAAAGCAAGCCAGTTGCTAGTGGCTCACTCCTGTCATCCTAACTACTCAGGAGACTGAGATCTGAGGACTATGATTCAAAGCCAGCCTGGCACAAAATTCCATGAGACTCATTTCCAATTACCCACCAGAAAAAGGCTAAGGGCTTGTGGCATATCATGGTAGAGCAATTGTGGTACTGACAAGAAAAAGGGGGGGTAGATTTAGGTTATAAATGAAATTATACCATTGAAAAGAAACTACATTATGTGATGGTATATACCGGCAGTGTCAGAATGTTGCAAAATCTTAGGTTATCAAGTAAGAATACAGTGAAGTACATCCAGAATGTTAATTTCTTATTTCTGGCATAATAATCACTTGGGGAAGAAACTTATTTTTTTCTTCTTCTGTTTCATTTTGTGGGTTGTAGGGCTTGAAGTCTGGGCCTGGGCACTGTTCCTAAGGTCTTCAGCTCAAGGTTATCATAATACCTATGAAGCCACAGTGCCTTTTCCCATATTCTAGTGGTTAACTGGAGGTGAGAGTCTCACAGACTTTTTAATGGCCAGGCTGGCTTTGAACCAAATCCTCAGATATCAGGCTGATAGCTGAGAAGCTCGAATTTTAGTTGTAAGTCACTGCACCTGGCAAGAAATTTATTTCTTGCTGTTTTATACTACTACAACTAGTTTACAGTCCATTTTACTTTTTCAAAAACACTAATGGTTCAGACTGAGGATGGACTTTGTTCTGTACATAATGGGAAGTGGCTCAAAAGGTAGACTGGTAGGTAGCCTTGAGCTGAATAACTCAGGGGCAATACACTAGGGTAGGACAGTAGCCTTGAACGGAAGAGCTCACAGCCCAAAGTCGAAGCCCCATGATTTCCCCTGCTCTCCTCTACCCCCCCCACAAAAAAGGAACAAAAGTCTGGAGATTGGAGAGGATTTTCTCTAAAGAATATATACAAATGGTGGTTCCAAATATAGAAGGAAGTTCAATATCAATAATCATGAGAAAAATTAAAAGTACAAGGAAATCACTACTTTAAATATGTTAATATAGATGTAGTTTTTAAGAAAAAGAAACACACACACACACACACACACACACACACACACAAAACCAACTTCCAAACTCTACTCTAACTATTACTGGGAAGGTTGTGGGAAGAAAGAGAACTCTGGTATATTTCTGGAAGGAATAAAAAACAATCAAAATTGCATGGAGAGTGCTAAAAAAGAACTAAATATAGAATTATAGGAATGTGTTCCAACACTTCTATTTCTAGATTTGTACCCAACAGAAGATAAAGCAGAGACTAGAACAAATATGTGGAGAATCACTTCACAACTATTCATAATAACCAAAAGGTAGAATTATGCAAAACAGTGCATTAAAAAGGAAGAACATTTTACAATATTTTACAGATGAATCTTGAATAGAGTAAACCAAATAAAATACAGCAGTCATAAAGGAACAGCTAGGGTATGATTTCCCTTCCAGAGCTTCCAAAAATCAACAAACCCATAGAGCCAAAAAGCATGATAGTTCCAGAAAATAGAGTAGAGAGGAACAGGAGCTGCATGTTTAATGATTATACGTGGAGATGAAAATTGCTGTAGATGGAAAGAATGAAGAGCGAACTGTGCCTTAAACAATGATTAATGTAGCCACACAGGATGGGACACACCTATACTCCCTGATCTTGGGAAACTCAAGAAGGATTTCTAGCCATCCTAGACTACATGGAAAGGTCTATCATCAAAAGGAATGTGGAGGGGCTGGGAGTTTGTCATAGTTTTAGAGTGCTTGTATGAAGACCAGGGTTCAATTCCTCGGTACCACATACATAGAAAAATCCAGAAGTGGTGCTATGGCTCAGGGAGTAGATAACTAGCCTTGAGGAATGCCGAAGGAAAGTGCTCAGAAGAAGGTGAAGCCAAAGGACTGATTTTAAAAAGAAAAGAAAAGAAAACAAGGCAGCTGGGCATTGTGGGCGTGGTGACTCACTTCCATAATCCTTCCTACTTAGGAGGCTGAGATCTGAGGATCAAGGTTTAAAGCCAGCCTGAGACTCATATCTCCTATTTACCTTTAGAAAATGGCAAGTAGGGCTTGGCTCCAGGATAAGGTGGTAGCTCAGAGCTGAAGAGCTCAGGGACAGTGCCCAGGCTGAGTGCAAGCTCCATGACCCACAAAAAAACCAAAACAAAACAGAACAAAAAAAGAATATGGAAAGATCTAGATTCTGTGAAATTTATCAGGGATATAAATATGTCTTTTCCTGTTCAAATAACAAATTAAGTGTTTGGAAACATTTAAAAAGTTTTTACCTAGAAATTTACACTACAAATGGAATTAATAACAAACACAGATGGACAAAAGATACAAATTATTATAATGTGTATCCTGCTTTTAGTTTTGTATCTTTCACTGACTCCTGTTCAAATGAGTCACATATTTCTGAATCATTTCTCCCAGTCGATATAAGCCACACATGTTAGCTTGTACTGAACTTCTTGAGAAATCAAAAGCAATTACTAAGCAAATGTCTGTTAGATTTTGCCAACAGTGATATTTCAAATATAAAAACCCTACTTACTGCATTATTTAGTATCAATACCAGCTTCTATCTTACACTGGCAGTGGATGAGAATCTTCAAATGTATTGAACAGAAAAAATAAAACTACAGTACCACATCAAATGAGGTTAGACTACATAAAGGCAATACAATCAGGAGAAATCAAATTATTTGCTGGGTATTGATAGGTGGTACACAGAAATTTCTTATAGTGGGACCAATAGTTTGGCCTAGTGGTAGTGTGCTTGCTTAGCATACACGAAATCCTGGACTCGAGTCCTTGGTACCACTTGGACAGAAAAAGCCAGAAGTGTTTCAGTTGCTCTAGAGGTAAAGCTCTATCCTTAAGAAAACCAAAGAACACTGCCATGATTCCAAGGCCAGGACTGGCAAAATAAATGAATAAGAAGAAGGAAGATGGCGCCGAGGCAATAAAGACGCTGCCTAGCTTTCTCTGACAAAAAGAGAGAACCAGGGAGTCCCACGAGCCAACTACCTAAAGAAACCCACAACAACAAACTCAAAAAGCAACGGAGAAGGACTCAAACCAGAAAAGAAATCCAGATAAAGCTCACATCCAAATTTATCAAAGAATTCGGAACGCGAGGACCCCTCCCCCACCTCTCGCCCAAAGCCGCTGAAAGCCGAGATAAGTGGCAGCTGACGTCGGACCAAGCCGCGAAAAGCGGCTTGAGCAGGTGCCGGCTCCACGAGGGGAAAGCGGGGGCGGGCACCGGCTCTAATCCACGAAAAGCGGCGGCAGTGGAGGGCACCAGGCTGGGAGCCCAACGGCTGCAGAAACCAGCACAGAACTAAGCCAGCGAACTGCGGAAGCAGCGGAACCCAGACGCGGAACCAGAACGCAGAACACAGGCGGCGGCGGAGACCCAAGGGGAGTGAAAGACTCCCCACCACCGTGAAGCACCCCCAGATGGACGCAGAGGCGTGAGTAATACAGCGCATCCCCAAACACATCGGGAAAGCGGAGCAGGTGCCAAGCAATAGAACTTAACTCAGACCCCAACACCCCGCCCGCGAAAGACTGGCGGGAGCAGGGAGGCAAGGAAGTTAGAATCCTGTCCCTTCCTTCAACAGCCCCCTCCCTCAGGCCATTGACTGGAGATTGACAGGCGGGCTACACATAAGACCCAGCACCCCACCAAGGGAGGCGGGGCTGTCCCAACTCCCACCTGCCCAACGGGCTCAACCCCCAGCCCTCTGACTGGAGACTGACAAGCGGGCGGACCCTAAGACTCAGCACCCCACCAGGGGAGGCGGAGCTGTGCCAGCTCCCACCAGCCCAACAGGCTCCTCTCCCAGGCCACTGGATCTGGAGAGTGGAGGGCGTTGAGACCCTGCCTTACAATATTGGCTAGGGGGTGCGGGTAAATAGGAGCCTGCATCTGCCCCCCCTCAATTCTTGAGCAGGGAATCCTCCAGCTGGGAATCCTGAGCAAGACACCACCGAGGGCCCCCCACAGTCACAGACTCTGACGAAGCAGTGGAAACACAGCAGGGATCTGAAGGGCCGACCAGCAGCCAAGCACCCCTTCTGAGAACCAAAAAGTCGTGGCTCCGCCCTTGGAGCACACATCCCCAGCTGGGCCCCGCCCCTGGGAACAGAGGGTCCTCCTGCTGGTCCTGCTGAGAGCTCCTAAAACTCTCAATCCCAAGACCCTTGGCTTGGGGCCACCCCTGGAAGGAGCACAGGAAACGTCCCACAACCGCGCTTAGACGGAAGCTCGCAGATCCATCCCATGGTCCACCGTGAGGCCACTGGTTGGTCTAAGAGTTAGTCGCGCAGCAACACATAAGTTTTATTCTAATACTTTCCAAACTTTGTACTCAAATACTCTACCTACTTACCCCCTGACCTTTCTCATTCTATTTTTCTATCTCTGGATCTCTGCTCCTCTTTCAACCCTTATACTGCATGGATCTACACTTGATGGTTGTTGAGCAATATTGTATATCTAGGTGTTTAATTATTCTCTAGGCTCAGAGGGACTTAAAGACAATAGAGATTGGATGGAGAGGCTTATTGTTTTGGGTATAAATTGCTTATCAGTGAATAATTAGACTAGTCGGTAACTGCACAAAAATAAAGAGTGATAACACCAATCAAAACTTGTGAACATTTACAGTCTGCCAGCTACAGAGGTCTAGGTTGGTTATATCTGAAAAACTATAATCGTGTTTAGTATTAATCTTGCTCCCATTTTCAAATGGGCAGAACAAGAAACTCAAGAAAAATGTCAAATCAAGAAACAACATCTCCCACCCCTCCCACCCAATGTAAACAGCCAATGGAACAGTCACTGGCAAACCTAGAGGAGAGTCTTCCAAGTGCTGTACAAATGCAATTGATAAATATCATTAATGAAAAATGTGAAAATATAAAGAAAGAGATAAAGGAGGAAGCCATAGTTGAACAAGAGGAAACCATAAACAAGGCGATAAGTGAAAAAGAAGAAGCCATAATAAAGGCTGTTCAAAGAAAGATGGATGAATTCATAGAATCCACACATAAAAAGGTGACTGAACTCCAACAAATATTCAAAGAAAATAAAGCTACTGAGCTAACCACTCAAATGGAAATCAAGGAGCTAAAGAAATCCATACATGATCTAAAAGAAGAGATGCAAGGCATCAAAAATGGGTAGTTAGTAGCAAGGGAGATGAAAAATAAAGTAGATAGCTTTGATAGCAGGTTAGATAATGCAGAGGAGAGAATTTCCGGGGCTGAAGATAATTTAGTTATTATAGAGAAAGAACAGAAAATGAGTCAATCCAAATCTAGGAAAAATGAAAGAGCGCTTCAGGAGGTCCAAGATACAATTAGGAAGCCTAATTTAAGGCTAATTGGTATTGAAGAGGGTCTGGAGAAAGAGGTCAATGGTATTGGAAATATACTTCAGGGAATCATCTCAGAGAATTTCCCAAATATCCAGAAGGGCAGACCCATCCAGATAGAAGAAGCTTTTAGAACCCCAAACAGACCTGACCAGAAAAGAACATCCCACGGCCACATCGTAATCTGAACTGGATCAATAGAAACCAAAAAAAGGATCCTAAAGGCAGCCAGGGAAAAGGGTTCAGTAACCTATAAAGGAAAACCAATCAGAATAACCCCAGATTACTCAGCAGAGACCATGCAAGCAAGAAGTGACTGGAAGCATATATGTCATGCCCTTAAGTCAAATAATTACCGACCAACAATACTGTACCCAGCTAAGTTCTCATTCATAACTGAGGGAACAATACATACATTCCATTCCAGGGAAAAGCTGCAACAATATGTCGCAACAAAACCAACACTACAGCGAATTCTGAAAGATGTTCTATACATAGAAAACCAAAATAAATGCATTATAGGGAAAGAAATGGTACCTAAACAGCATACCACCTAAGGACCACAAGAACTGTCAAGACACAGGCCCAAATAAAAGCTTTTAAAAATGGTAGGACCTAATAAATATCTTTCAATCTTAACTGTCAATATCAATGGACTTAACTCAGTAAATGGCATAGGCTGCCTAGTTGGATCAAAAACAAGAGCCATCGTTCTGCTGTCTTCAAGAGACACATTTGAACCAAAAAAACAATCATCTTTTGAAAGTGAGAGGCTGGAATAAACTCTATCAAGCTAACGGCCCCCATAAACAGGCTGGAGTTGCCATCCTCATATCAGATAAAATAGACTTCAAACCAAAATTAGTAAGAAAAGACAAAGAAGGTTACTACATACTACTAAAGGGATCTTTCCTCCAGGAAGACATAACGATCCTAAATATTTACACACCCAATACCGGAGCTCCGAACTTCATCAAGCAAACTTTACTTACACTGAAACTATACATAGATCGAAATACAGTGATTGTCGGTGACTTTAACACACCACTTTCACCTATGGACAGATCAACAAGGCAAAAACTCAACAGAGAAACCTTAGAACTGAACAAATATATAGACCAACTAGATCTAACAGACATCTGCAGAATATTCCACCCAGCAACAACACAATATACGTTTTTCTCAGCAGCACATGGAACATTTTCCAAAATAGATCACATCTTAGGCCATAAAAACAAACCTGGACAGATTCAGAAACACTGAAATTATTCCATGCACACTCTCAGACCACAAAGGCATCAAACTGGAACTGAACACACATCTCCACCAACGAAAACCCTGTAAATCATGGAGACTGAACAACACATTGTTGAATCACCAATGGGTCATCGAAGAGATCAGAACAGAAATCCAACAGTTTATGAAATTTAACAGTTAGGAGCACACAAAATACCAACTCCTTTGGGACACAACAAAGGCAGTACTCAGAGGAAAATTGATAGCGCTGAGTGCCTACAACAACAAGTTGGAAAAACTGCAAACCAACAAGTTAATGTCCCACCTTAAGCTCCTGGAAAAAGAGCAACAAACCAACCCTAATCCCAGTAGAAGAATGCAAATAATTAAAATCAAAGCAGAATTAAATGATTTGGAATTAAAAAAACTATAGAAAGAATCAACAAAACAAGGAGTTGGTTCTTTGACAGAATTAATAAAATTGACAAGCCCTCAACAAATCTTACCAAAAAAGAAGAGAGCATATTGAAATAAACAAAATTGCAGATGAAAATGGTAACATCACGACAGAAATTACCAAGATCCAGAATATCATGAGGGAATACTTCTCAAACCTTTATGCCAACAAATTTGAGAACCTAGATGAAATGGATGAATTCATAGCCAATATTAACATACCCACACTGAACCAAGAAGAACTAAGCCAACTCAACAGGCCTATTTCAAGCTCTGAAATAGAAATGGAAATTAGACAACTTCCACCTAAGAAAAGCCCAGGGCCAGATGGATTCACAGCTGAATTCTATAAGGTCTTCAAAGCAGAGCTCACACCAATACTCCTCAAGCTCTTCAACGAAATTGAAAATGAAGGTTCCTTACCAAACTCATTCTATGAAGCCAGTATAACCCTCATCCCCAAACCAGACAGAGATTCATCAAAGAAAGAGAACTATTGACCTATATCTTTAATGAACATCGATGCAAAACTTCTCAACAAAATACTGGCCAACCGTCTACAACAACTCATCAAAAAAATTATACACTATGATCAAACTGGATTCATCACAGGGAGCAAAGCTGGTTCAACATACGCAAATCAATTAATATACTTCAACACATCAACAGGAACAAGGACAAAAATCACATGATTGTCTCAATAGATGTGGAAAAGGCATTTAACAAGATCCAACACCCCTTTATGGTAAAAGCTCTGGAGAAACTAGGAATCCATGGAACATTCCTCAATGTAATAAAGGCTGTGTATGGGAAACCCACTGCTAGTATTACACTTAATGGCGAAAATCTAAAGCCATTCCCTGTAAAATCAGGAATGAGTGAAGGATGCCCACTCTCTCCACTACTCTTTAACATAGTATTAGAATTCCTAGCCAGTGCAATAAGACAAGAAGCAAGCATAAAGGGGATCCAAGTAGGGAAAGAGGAAGTAAAACTATCCCTCTTTGCAGATAACTTGATTCTGTACTTAAAGAATCCTATAGACTCTACTCCCAAGCTCCTTGAGCTGATTCAAAACTTTGGAAGAGTAGCAGGCTATAAACTCAACCCTCAAAAAACAACTGCCTTCCTTTACACCAACAGTGAGAGGAACGAGGCAATAATCAGGAAAGAAACTCCTTTCACAATAGCCTCAAAGAAAATAAAGTACCTAGGAATTAGCTTAACTAAGAATGTAAAGGACCTTTTTGACGAAAACTTTAAAACCCTAAGAAAGGAAATTAAAGCAGAACTAAGGAACTGGAAAAACCTCCCATGCTCCTGGATTAGAAGAATCAACATTGTGAAAATGACAAGCTTGCCAAGAGCTATCTACAAATTCAATGCAATACCCATCAACATCCCAATGTCATTCTTTAAAGAAATAGAAGAGCCAATCCAAAATTTCATATGGAGTAATAAAAGACCCCGTATAGCAAAAACACTTCTTACCAGAAAGGACAGCGCTGGAGGAATTTTAATTCCAAACTTTAGACTCTATTACAGAGCTATAATTCTCAAAACAGCTTGGTACTGGCACAGGAACAGGCCTGAAGACCAATGGAATAGAACTGAGGACCCAGATATTGAACCAGAGACCTATGGCCACCTAATCTTTGACAAGGGAGCCAAAAAAATAGAATGGAAGAAAGACAGCCTCTTAAACAAGTTGTGCTGGCAGAACTGGTTAAGCACCTGCAGAAAACTAAAGTTGGATCCTTCTTTGTCACACTGCACTAGAATTAACTCCAAATGGATCAAAGATCTGGAGGTAAAAGCTGACACACTGAAAACTGTACAGGAAGGCATAGGAGATACCCTAGGCCTCCTTGGCACAGGTCGAAACTTTCTTAACAAGGACCAAGAATCACAACAAATCAGAGAAAGGGTGGATAAGTGGGACTGCATTTAACTGCAGAGCTTTCGTATGGCAAAGGACATAGCTAGTAAACTAATCAGGAAGCCTACAGAGTGGGAGAAGATCTTCACCAACCAAACAACGGACAAAGGCCTCATATCTAAAATATATCAACAACTCAAAAAATTGAATCACTCCAGAACTAACCTCCAAAGTAACAACCATCCCATTAAAAATGGGCCACAGACTTAAAGAGAGTCTTCTCTGAAGAAGAAACAAAAATGGCCTATAGACACATGAAGAAATGCTCCACATCTCTGGTCATAAAAGAAATGCAAATCAAAACAACTCTAAGATTCCTCCTCACTCCAGCTAGAATTGCCAGGATCAGGAAAACAAATAACAACAGATGCTGGAGGGGATGTGGTCAGGAGGCATCACTACTACACTGCTGGTGGGAGTGCAAACCCGTTCAGCCACTATGGAAAGCAGTGTGGCAGTGCCTCAAAAGGCTAAACATAGAACTCCCCTATGACCCAGCAATTCCACTACTTGGCATTTACCCAACCACCCAGAAACAAGGACATACTAAACCCACTAGCACCACAATGTTCATTGCAGCACTATTCACCATAGCAAAGATATGGAACCAACCTAGATGTCCCTCAGTTGATGAGTGGATCAACAAGTTGTGGTATTTGTACACAATGGAATTCTATGCTCCTGTCAGAAAAAATGACATCGCCCCATTTGTTAGGACATGGATACACTTAGAAAAAATCATATTAAGTGAAGTAAGCCAGACTCAAAGGAACTTAGGCTCAATGGTTTCCCTCATTCGTCATAATCAGTAGAAACCTTGGGCTCTACTAGCAGAGATTTGCGTTAGAGAAAAGTCTTGATACATAAGGACATATAATGTGAAGCTAATTGAAAGGACCTCCAGGATATTGAAACAAAAGCCTTATAATGAATGATTGTTGTCCTTAATGTACTATGTTGTCTCTCATCTCCTTGGCTGTCCCTTGGTTACCTCATATTGGTATAGTATGTCACTTTGTTATCTGATATATTCAATTTATTTGTATTTGGATATTTTAAATTTGATAGGGAAGGGGGGAAAACCAAGACGTTTGGGGCGTGTTGGGGGGAGGGAAACGGGTACCAAGACATGTGAAAGGGTATCAATGTATGTGAATTAATGCACCCTCTATCTGGCAAATATCATGTAACCCTTTTACTAATTACAATAAATAAATAAATAAATAAATAAATAAATAAATAAAGTTCTTGTAGGGAGCCTGAATCTGAGCTGAAAGTATAAAATTGAGAGGTTGGAATTCTACCGTGATGCCACTCTGAGAATAGGCCAAGGAAGAGTTACAACAGACAACTCTGGAGAGGATTAAGAGACCCTTCCCAACTCTCTTCCCCTTTCTGAGTGCTGCAAAGTCTGCGAACTGACCCTTTAATGATGTTGACATTTTTTTGCCAGTCTTTGGTCTTGAACTCAGGGTATGAGCACTGTTCTTGCGCATTCCTCAAGGCAGGCACTCAACCACATGAGCCAGAGCACCACTTCTGGCTTTTCTTTCCTGTTTTTGTGGGTCCTGTGCATTGAACTCTGGGTCTGGGCGCTGTCCCTGAGGTCTTCAACTCAAGGCTACTGCCAATCCCTTGAGACACAGAGCCACTTCCCATTTTCTATTGATTGATTGGAGATAAGTGCCTCTCAGTCTTTAGTGCCAAGACTGGCTTTGATCCGTGATCCTCAGATCCCAGACTCCTGAGTAGCTAGGATTACAAGTGTGAGCCATTGTGCTTGGCAATTCGGGCTTTCTCTGCATATATTGTCCTGAGGAATTGAACCTGGATCTTTGCGCATAATAGGCAAGCACTCTACCACTAGGCCACACTCATGGCCCTGCTGTTGGCCTTAAAGGCTAGGTAAGGTGAAGGTCACATCTGGACTTTCTCTGGGCTCTCTTTTATAGACTCAAAAAAATAAGTGAACAAGTGTCTCTCCCAAACTATTTTTTGGCTCTGATTGTAGTATTCATATAGATGCTTTATTTTTTACATGTATCCATGATAACCTTGCCTGTTTGAACTCTAGCAATGCAATTATTCTTGCTTTTGTGTACTGAAGTGCCAGTGAGTCTTGAGAGCCCTGGCCTCCCATTTCCAATGTCCCCATGTCTCTATCTGTTTATGTCTTTGCATTTTTCTAATTTTCTTTGGCACTGCAATCTTGTACAATTGTCTAGGGTTACAGTTACCAACAATTTTCTTACATTGTTGATAAGAGAAGTATCAATTTAAAGGGTGTGATGGCTCACGCCTGTCATCCTAGCTACTCTGGAGGCTGAAATCAGAAGATATCTGTTCAAAGCTGGTTCAAAACCTTGAAAGCCAGCCTAGATCCAAGCCAGGCACTGAAGTCCATGAGACTCTCATCTCCAATTAACCAGTTAGAAAACCAGAAGTGGTTCTGTGCTCAAGGGGTAGGGTGGTAGTCTTGAGTTGAAGAGCTCAGGGACATCATCCAGGCCCAGAGTTTAAGACCCACACCCCACAAGAAAAAAATCCCAATTGAGTCATGTCAGCAAAGGCAAAAATTGATCAGGAAAGCAGAAAGTAAAACTAGCTCCCAGACAGATCATTTGAAGAAAAGAAAAAAAGTGAGGGACATATGGAGGGAAGAGGGACTGAGTAAAAGAAAAAGAGACAGAGAAAAACAGATGCAAAAAAGAGAAGAGAAATGAAGAAAGCTACTGAGCAGGAAACAGTGAAGACAGAAATTAGAGAAAAAAAATCTTGTGAAGACACCATACAAAAAAAGAGGGATTTCTAGAAAGACCACAAACTGCATAATCAAATATAGCCTAAATTTCACATGAGACAAAGACCACAAAAAATTCGAAGAAGCACTTCTAGAGAGTAAAATACTTACAGCTTACTCAGTTTCCTAGAACATTAGAAGGTATGTATGTATGAAAACCCTATTTTAGCTACTCCACTAAGATTTCATTAAGATAATACACTGTTACTCATGAGGATGTGATTTTTGACTAGCTAGTAGAGTACCTTCACTTTCTATGAGACATCATCTCCTATGTGTCACTGCATCATATAACAAATGTGAATTTTTTGCCAGTCCTGGGCTTGAGCACAGGGCCTGAGCATTGTTCTTGGGCTTTCTCAAGCCTAGAACTCTACCACGTGAGCCTCAGTATGAGTTCTGACTTTTTTTTCTATGTATGTGGTACTGAGGAATCAAATCTGGGTCTTCGTGCATGCTAGGCAAGCAGCCTATCACTTGGCCAAACTCCCCGCCATTACTTTTTCTTACAGGTAAAAAAAAAAAACTATGGAAAAATTGACGCAAATCTTCACTCAACTTAGAATGTGCAGATTTTAAAGTTTGCTAAACTATCTTTATGTGCCTTATGCCCATGTCCCTGAAGCTGTTTGCTCAAGTCCCTAAAATTGAATATTTCTCTGTTTTCACATCTTGAACACCCTTGGATGAATAAAATGAAATATAAAACAATGTAAGAAAAAGAAACTCACCAGAGATTCTTTCATTCTTTCTTGCTGTTGAGAATGAACACATGACTCTGGAAGTATGGCTGGAAGAGAATGCAAATGAGTTAGTCAGGAAAGAACCTGTGTGATTTTGCCTCAGATTTTACTTTTCAAAACACTATACAAGTTGGGTGTGGTGGCTCATGCCTTTACTCCTATCTACTCAGGAACCTGAGATCTGAGTATCAAAGTTCAAAGCCAGCCAGGAAGTGGGGCTTGGCTCAAGGGTAGTGTAGTAGCCTTGAGCTGAAGATCTCTGCGACAGTGGCCAGGCCCAGTTCAAGCCCCAGGACTCACACACACAAGAAAATGATAGCTAAATAAATAAAATAAATAAATCAACTAACATGATGCAAGGGTTGGAAAAGCAAAAATCTTTTTCTTTTCTTTCTTTCTCTCTCTCTCTCTCTCTCTCTCTCTCTCTCTCTCTCTCTCTCTCTCTCTCTCTCTCTCTCTTTTGTCAGTCATGGGGTTTGGACTTTGAGCCTAGGCATTATCTAGGCTGACCTCCTCAGATCTCACCCTCCTGAGTAGCTAAGATTACAGGTGTGAGCCACCATGCTGGCTAAGCATTCTTTTCTTCTTTTTGCCAGTCTTGGACTTGATCTCAGGGCCTAAGCACTGTCCTTGGGCTTTTTTCAAGGCTAACAGTCTACCACCTAGGCCATAGCACCATTTCTGGCTTTTCTATTTATGTAGTACCAAGGAATCAAACCCAGATCTTTGTGTATGCTGGACAAGCACTCTACCACTAAGCCAAACTTCTGGTCCCGCATAAAGCTTTCTTATGGGAGCAGAATCTTTTATGTTTCAAATAACACCTTAAACTCTTCACCTAGGACCAATCCACACTCCATTAATTGGTAGGCAATATAAAAGCAATTCATTTCTAGGTTAAACCTGTAAAGAGCCCTGGAAATCCTCCTTAATAATCATACTCAATAACCATACAACATAAAATATCCCAAACTACCATCCTCAGCCAAGGATGAAAAATATTGGATTTGGGTTTTTTTTGCTGTTGTTTGTTCGTTTTGCTTTTTAGTTAAACATGGGACTTGAACACCAAGCCTGGGTGCTGTCACTGAGTTCATCAGCTGAAGGCTACCACCCTACCCCTGAGTTATTCAGCTCAAGAGTACCGCCCTATCCTTCCTTGAGTCAAGCCTCATTTTCCATTTTCTAGAGGCTAATTGGAGATAAGAATCTCAAGGTCGTTTTGTACCTGGCCTGGCTTTGAACCAAGATCCTCAGATTTCTCAGCCTCCTCAGTAGTTACGATTACAGGCGTGAATTACTTCACCTGGCTTGTTTCAGGTTGTTTTATTAGAAATAGAATCTGTATTTAGAAGTCAGTATTGTGGTCCAGGAGTTTGGCTTAGTGGTAGAGTGCTTGCCTGGCAGGCATGAAGACCCGGGTTTCATTCCTCAGTAACACACAGAGAGAAAAAGCCAGTAGTGGTGCTGTGGCTCAAATGGTAGAGTATTAGCCTTGAGAAAGTCCAAGGACATTGCTGAAGTCCTAAGTTCAAGCCCCGACTGGCAAAAAAAAGTCAGTACTGTAACTGGGCTTTGGTGGCTCCTGGTTCTAATCTTACCTACTCAGATTTCTGAGAGCTGAGGATCAAAGTCAGCTGGAACAGGAAAGTCTGAGAGACTTAATTCTGCAATGAATAATCACAAATAGCTAGAAGAGGAGAGGTGGCTTAAGTGGTACTATATTAGTCTTGAACAAAAATGGCCAGTACCCAGACCAGGCCATGACCTCAAGGACAAGGAGTAACACACAAAAAAGGGCATTCTATTGTATTTAAATTATATATATTTATTACTATTATTATTATTGCCAGTCTTGGGGCTTGGATTCAGGGCCTGAGCACCTTGGGCATTCCTCAAGGCTACCATTCTACCACTTGAGCCACAGCACCAATTCTGGCCTTTTCTGTGTATGTGGTACCGAGAATTGAACTCAGGTCTTCATGAATAGCCACTAGGATATCCATCTGACCATAAATTATATTTTATCAATTGTTTTAGAATCCAAGTTTAGTCAGTCTCATTTGAAGTGATGTAAAACAGGGTCATAATTCTAATGGAGAAACTGTAATTTGTCAAGAACAGAAGAATAAAGTGGAAAAGGTCCCTGCACTCAAAACCATGACTTCATGTCATGGCTAATAATTAGGCTCTGGAGTATTCCTCAGGCCAGCTCAATTTATTTCCTAGAAGTTGTTGTAAACCTTCAAACATCACCAGGTAATTGAGAGTGTTGGAGAAGAGTACCACGTGGGAGAACCAATTATTGCTTAAGGCAAGGAAAGCTAAAAACTTCTTCCTCTTCCTGTGCTTTTCTGCCTCTACTGTGTAGGGCTTGTCAGATTTGGTCAAGTCTGTCCTTTAGGAGGGAGACTCCTATTAAAGGGTAACCTCCTTCAAAATTGACCGGCTCCCTTCCCAAAAACAAAGGACCAGCACACACTACTCCAATTTTCCAATGCAGAACTGTCTCTAGACACAAGGTTGTGTATGAACAAGGGTGAATGCAAGACAGCAGTGCTAAGAAGGATAACATGGCAGTAACAGAGCAGAAACTCTTCTAGGAGAAACAAATCTGCCCCCCCAAAAGTAATTATAATAGGACTCGAGGCAGGCACACACACTTCACAATTTTGTTAGTTTTAAATTGCTTATTTTAAAGCTAGGCAAAGTGAATAAGAAGGTCACGTGGGTTAACAGCAGAATCCCTCAGTCATGGAGACTGAGAACCATCCAACATGCTCTAGGAGCTTCAGGAGCAGGTTTCTGCCATCTGGAGACACTTAGGCTAAGGCTAACAGCAGCACAAACTCATGAATCCTACACAAATCCTCCACCTCAGACTGGAGGAACACAAGGAAGGTAAACGCTGCTCTTGAGCCCAAACATTGGTTCTGTAGCCTGAGATCCCTTCAAGTCACAGCCCCCAAGGTCCACTGAAGACATCCTGGGCACTTGGCCTGGGGCTCTGACCTACAGAAGGCAAAACTGTACTTCAGAGTGCTTCCAGCAGCAAGGCAAAGGGAGAGAAACCAGGTCTTGCAAATAGAGAAAACCAACCCCTCCCCCAAAAATAAAAACCCAGCACTTTTAGAGGATTTGCACTCCAAAGGACACTACAATTCCCATGATGTGCTGTGACATAGGCTTGTTACAGAGGTTCAACCAGTCCAGTGCCATACCCTAGGTCCAGGAGTGTGTGGGTGCCTGGGGACTTTTCTCTCCTAGCTGTGGGAGCTAAGTTGAGTTTCTTCTTATGTCATGGTTTGTCTCCTGAAACACTGTGAGACCAACTTGAAAATGAAATGTTTGGGGAGCATTAGATGAGTTTCTTTTTTAATTTTTAGTTTTAATAATGTAATTGAGGTTATAAGTCTGTGTTGTTTTTATTTATTTATTTTTTGAACTTCTCCACTCTCTCACTTTAGGTATTTTATATCCTAGGTATTCAGAAGGCTAAGATCTGAGGATCAAGGTTCAAAGCCAGCCTGGGCACAAAAGGACCTGAGACTCTTATCTCCAATTAATCTCTGGAAAACAGGAAATAGGGCTTGACACAAGGGTATGACAGAAGCCTTGAGCTGAAGAGCTCAAGGACTGTTTCTAGGCTGAGTTCAAGACCCAGGACCCTCCCTCCACACCCCCCCACGTATTTTGCATGGCAGGTGTGATGGCTCACATCTATAATTCTAGTTACTCATGAGGGAAACTGAGATATAAGGATCACGGTTCAATGACAGCCTGAGCATGGAAATCCAGGAGACTCATCTCTTTTTAACCACTAAAAAACCAGAAGTGACACTGGCTCAAAGTGGTGGGGCACAAGCCTGGAATTGAAAAGCTCAAGGACAGCATCCAGGCCCACAGTTCAAGCCCCATGACCAAAGGGTGGAAGAAAAAAAAGTATTTGCAGCAACTAAACTAAATTCCTGGTCTTTTTTCCACTGCTCTCATGTACCCTTAATGTATACACTGAAATAAAATCACAGGATTGTTAAGTAGATATAAGGCACAATCCTTGTGTCAATTTAGATTTCTCAAAATCTAACAATGAATTTCTTAGACACTCCCAAATTCCATATATATAATGTTAAGGACTTTTTGGTTACTAGTTTTTGAATTCTGCCTTTCCTCTAAGGGTTTTTTGTTGTTGTTGTTTTTTGTTGTGTTTTTTTGTTGTATTGTTTTGTGCTATTGGTGCTGTGGCTTGAACTCACAGCTTGGGCATTGACTGTGAGCACAGCTCACAGTTAATAATTTCTTTAGCTAACTAGTGAAAAGTTTCCATACAGGGGTTTCTTAGAGCATGGTACATCACTGCTATCCACTCCATTGCTTTTCAAGAGGACCTCAGACTTGTCTTCCCAGACCTTATCCATTAGCCTGTAAAAGAGATCCTGTCTTCCTCCTTTATACGTGAGATGCCCTGCTTTGCTCTTAAAGGTTTATTGTGAATGTTTCATACAACATGATTGGAAGGTCAGTAGGGAATTTTTATGCCTGCTATACAGTCATCCAGGGTATAGGTTCTGCCTATTTAGTGGACTTAAGCTATTCCTCATGAAAATGGAGATTGTAGGGCATATTTGGATGTATAGATTTCTAGTTGAGAGCACCCAAAATAATATGAAGGAAAATAGCAAACTGCCTTTTTGGAAAAGTAAATTCCTCAGTAGCAAGGAGATAAGATCAGGTAAAAACGGGGTGCTTTCAAGCCTAGCTGTGCAGTCTAGTTTGCATTGTCCAATGTTACATTATTTATACATTTATTTCTCAATGTTTTATTTCTTATTCTAGTATACATAGAATTGACTCCATACATTATTTTTAACTTGTTCATTTCTCACAAAAGCTCAATTATTACTATTACTATTATTATTATTATTATTATTATTATTATTATTATTATTATTGCCAGTCCTGAATTTGGGCTCAGGGCATGAGGACTGTCCTTGGGTTTTCTCAAGCTCTACCATTTGAGTCCCAGAACCACTTCTGGCTTTTTTCTATGTATGTGGGATCAAAGAATCGATCCTGGGTCTTCAGGCATGCTAGGCAAGCACTCTACCACTAGGCCAAACCCCCAGCTCCAATTATTATTTTATATAAATATTATATCCTGTAATTTCACTGAACTTATTGATTATACTAATGGTGTAAGGAAGACCACCAGAAGATGGCATGGGAGAAAGATCAGACTGGAAGATTTTAGGAAGGACATGGAAAGGCTCCAATTCCAGGAAATGGATACCCCATCTTTGCCTCTTCTGGCCAGGAGAGGTCTTTGATGTCCTCAGTTTCCTAGTCTTTACAAATGATGCAGAGGCCAGCACCTCCTTCCCAGGGCCTGTGGAGAATTAAGTAGATGAGAACTAAGGCAGAGTAGGGGCTCTACAGGTGGAATCTCACCTTTATCACCAGCCAAGGACTGAGTTAAAGAACTCACTTTCCCTCCTTGCTCTCAGAAATTTCCCACATACCTAGCACCTTCTACTTTATTCAACTCTTGGAAAGAACCAGTTCTTTCCTTCCCAATCCTCCCTCTCGTTATGTCAGTCATGGACTTGAACACAGGGTCGGGGCCCTGTCCATGAGCTTTCTTGATCAAGGCTAGCTCTCTACCACTTTGAGCTGTGCAGCTTAACCTCTACATTTCTGAAAAGAATCATAGGTGTGAGCCACTGAAGTCCAGATCATTCTCCCACCCACTTCCTTCCTTTCTATCCTCTCTTTTCTTTCCCTTCCTTCCTCAATCACACCCTCTCTCCCTCACTGGCTCCCCCTTTTATTTCTTTGTCTTTTTGTGTGTGTGTGTGTGTGTGTGTATCATGGGCCTTGAACTTGGCCTGGACACTGAGCATTGCAGCTCAAGGTGACTGCTCTACCCTTGTGTCAAGCCACACATTCTATTTTCTAGAGGTTAACTGGAGATTAAAAAGTCTCAGGTCGTTTGGTGCCTGGGATGCCTTTGAACCCTGATCTTTAGATCTCAGCCTCAAGAGTAGCTAGGATTACAGCTGTGAGCCACGGCACCCAGGTGAGATTAACATTTTTAAATTTTCTCTTTCCATAGAGATTTCTACTTAGTACAACACATTTTATTAAAAAGCCTGGCTCTTTCTTTCATTTTGTGCTAGCACTAGGGCATGAAATCAGGGCCTGGATGCTATTCCTCAGCTATTTTGTTGAAGACTGGAATCTGGAATTCTACCACTTCAGTCATAGCTTCATTTCCAACGTTTTTGAAGTTAATTAGAGATAGAAATGTCACAGTCCTACTGTCAAGGCTGGCTTTAAACCCCAATCCTCAGATGTCAGTCAGCCTCCTGAGTGGCAAGGTCAACATATGTGAGCCACCAACACCTGGCCTAGTTTCTTTCTTTCTTTGTTTTGTTTTTGACAGTTCTGTGCATAAGCTCATTGCATGAGCACTGTCATTGGACTTTCTCAAGAGTAAAGCTTTACCACTTGAATCTTAGCACCACTTCCAGCTTTTTTCTATGTATATGGTACCAAGGAATCACACCCAGGTGTTCCTGAATGTTAAACAAACACTGTACCACTAGGCCAAACTCCTGGCCCTGGCCTAGTTTTCTTTTCCAAAACTTTAATCAAGCTGGGAGTTTGGCCTAGTTATAGAGTGCTAGCATGCAGAAGACCTGGGTTCAATTCCTCAGTACCACATACATAGAAAAAGCCAGAACTGTTTCAGTGGCTCAAGGGCTAGAGCTCTAGCCTTGCGAAAGCCCAAGGACAGTGGTCAGGCCCTGAGTTCAAGCCCCAGGACTGGCCAAAAAAACCCAAAAAAACTTGTATCACAGGCAGAGGTAGCTACTGCTGTCGTGAAGCACCAGCCAGGCACTGTGAAGAAGGAATACATGCCTCATCTGCCCTACGGTAATTAAAACCAGTTCACACTGAGTAAACTAAGTTTCACATAAAAAAGATTTACCTACAAGGGTTGAGAATCTATGCCTTAGTGCCAATGATTATAATCTTAGCTAGAGAAAAAGCTGAGATTTAAGGACTGGAGTTCAAAGCCAGCCTGGACAGAAAGATCAGGTAGACTCTAATAAACCACTAAGGAGCCAGAAATGGTAGAGTGTACCAACCTTGAGAATGAAAGCTTAAGGACAGTACCCAGACTATGAGTTCAAGCCCTCCCATATCAACAACCCATAAGACAGACACGGACATACAGACACACACCCAGAATCCCTCTATCCTGTTTGTCTCTTGGGCATCATGTGTTGCATGATACATGGACAGAGGAAAGAACTCAGGTCCTAGGCTACTAGTGTCTGTGTGTTCCCCAGTGCTAGAACTTGAACTTAGAGCCTGGGTACTGTCACTGAGGTTTTTTGTTCAAGGCTGGCAATCTACCACATGAGCCACAGATCAGATCTGCATCTTTTTTTATGGGATATGGGGTTTGAACTCATGCAAGGTGTTGTGCCTAGGCTCTTCAGTTTAAGGCTACTGCCCTATTCCTGGGCCTGGGCATTGTCCCTGATCACTTCAGCTGCAGGCTACTGCCCTAACCTTGAGCCAAGAGTGCTTCTCTTTTCTGGAGGTTAGTTGGATATAAGAGTTATCAGCTGCTTTTATACCCAAGATTGCTTTGAACTTGGATGTTCAGATCTCAGCCTCCTGAATAGTTACAGGCATGAAACACTGGTCTGCCTAGCATCTAGCTTTAGGAGATAAGAGTCTGAACAATTATCCTACCTTGGAATTTCATTGATCCCTAATCCTCAAACTGCTAACATACTAAGTACCTAAGGTCACAGGCATGAGCCACTGACTCATACTCTGGGTGCTTGTAGTAAGGTTTTAGTGAAGGACAGCTGGTGAGATTTTCAGTACCTATTCTGTGCTGACAGACTCTGAGACCCCTAAAGTACCATCAGCGAAGGGTTCTGCCAGGATGAGTCAGTACCAGTCAAGGAATACTGCAGCAACAAACAGCATCATCTTATTTCTACTCACAACATGTGTTCAAGGTGACTTAGTATGTGATCCTGTTCTTCCTGTGAGGAACAGAGGCCACCAGGTGGAGTCTCTACTCTGATACTCTTCCAAGATCACTGTAGCAAAGGGAAAGGAACACAGTGACTTTCACATTGACCCATAGCATATTCAGCTATGGTGTTGTAATCACATTACTGTGCTGAACCTGGGTAAGAACAGAAAAGCGTAAGTCTACCATGTTCTGGAAAATAAGGCAGGCATGTACGTAAACGTACTCAGAAATGATAATATGCTCACAAGTGTTGTAGGCCCATAGATAAGTAGTCACTTGGTCTCTTTTTTTAAATTTTTGTGCTGGTGGTGGACAGTAGGACTTGAACTCAGGACTGCTGACTCAGTGACTTTAACCTAGGTATTTTTACTCAAGGCTAGTGCTTTACCACTTGAGCCACAGCTCCACTTCTGGATTTTTGGTAGCTAATTAGACACAACAGTCTCATAGACTTTCCTGCTCAGGCTGGCTGTGAACAGTGATTCTCACCTCTTAGCTTCCTGGGTAGCTAGGATTACAGGCATGAGCCATTCCTGGGTGTTGAACTCAGGGTCTGGCTCTTAGGTCACAGTGTCACTTCTAGCCTTTTCTGTTTATGTGGTACTGGGAAACTGAACCCAGGGCTTCATGTATGCTAGGCAAGCACTCTATCACTAAATCACATCCCCAGCCCAGTCTATAACTCATCTCTACTTAACACAAAAAAATAAAACTACAAAGAACCTAAAACAGAAGATGTGGCTCACATGCTTCCAACTGTAAGCCAAAAAAGCCAATCAAAAATATGAACTAGGGGGCCAGGAGTCTGGCTTAGTGGAAGAGTGCTTGCCTAGCATGAACGAAGACCTAGGTTCAATTCCTCGGTACCACTTACATAGAAAAAAGCTGGAAATGGTGCTGAGGCTCAAGTGATAGAGCTCATGCCATTGAGAAAGTCCAAGGATAGTGCTCAGGCCTCAAATTCAAAGCCCAGGAATGGCAAAAAAATGAATTGGAGTTGGGAAAGAACACTTGCACCCATAGTCCTTGCTGCTCAGGAGGCTAAGATCTGAGGATCAAGGATCAAAGCCAGCCTGGGCACTAATGGCTCTTCTCTCCATTAATCATAGTCTACAGATAGAGAAATTCACATCCAGAGACAGAGATGGTTGATGATGAACATTCGCATCAAATCAACAGCAGAGCTGAGGATACAGTCCTGGCATCCAGACCCCTTGAGGAAAGAGATTTCAAGATAGAAACACACACAAGATATAGGGGGGAGAAAGGTCGGGCTGGCTATAAGGATCTGAACCTTGGGTTTAGGAAAGAAGTGTTGTAATGTTCTTCAGTTTCTGAACAGTAAAGATCTACCATAAAGTTGAGTGTGGGGGCTCATGCCTGTAATCCTAGATACTCAGGAGGTTGAGATCTCTGTCAGCCTAGGGTACAGACTGTGAGACTCATCTCTAATTAAGCACTAGAGAACCAGAAGTGGGACTGTGGCTCCAGAGGTAAGGTGGTAGCCTTGAGTTGAAGAGCTCAGGGACAACCCTAGGCTCAGGGGTAGGGTGGTAGCCTTGAGCTCAAGAGCACAGGGACAGTGTCCAGGTCCAGAGATTAAACCCCATGAATCAAAAGAATATGCATAAAGATCAAGCTGACTCCTCCTGACAGTTTGCAACAACTAGGAAGAATTGCTACCCCCCCCCACTGATTAGCTCTGAGACAAAGAATCCTCAGTGCTCAAGATACCAAAACAGATAAAAGTCAGATACTGAGGAGAAAAGAAAACCATCAACCTCAAAGTCAGGCTCTTCCTTTCAGGACAGCCAATAATCAGTCAAGTCTGACCCTGATACATAACCCCATAAACAAATCTGAAATGTCCCACTATACAAAGCAATTCCAGCATGCCATATACTCACCAGAAGATGGGAGATTTGGAGTGATGTGATGGAGCAGGAAAATGCTAGTCCAAGCCAGATACCAGTGGTTCACACAAGGGACTGAAATCTGTGAATCCTGGTTCTAAGCCTGCCCAGAAAATTAATGCTGTAAGACTTCTTTTTATTGTAATTAGTAAAAGGGTTACATGATATTTGCCAGATAGAAGGTGCATTAATTAACATACATTGATACCCTTTCACATGTTTTGGTACCCATTTACCTCCTCCCCCACACCCCTCACCCGTCTTGGTTTTCCTCCCTTCCCTATCAAATTTCAAATATCCAAATACAAATAAATTCAATATATCAGATAACAAAGTGACATACTATAACAATATGAGATAACAAGGGACAGCCAAGGAGATGAGAGACAACATAGTACATTAAAGACAACAATCATTCATTATATGGCTTTTGTTTCAATATCCTGGAGGTCCTTTCAATTAGCTTCACATTATATGGCCTTATGTTTCAAGATTTTGCTCTATTGCAGATCTCTGCTAGTAGAGCCCAAGGTTTCTACTGATTATGACGAATGAGGGAGACACTTGAGCCTAAGTTCCCTTGAGTCTGGCTTACTTCACTTAATATGATTTTTTCTAAGTCTTTCCATTTCCTAACAAATGGGGCGATGCCATTCTTTCTGACAGGAGCATAGAATTCCATTTTGTACAAATACCACAACTTGTTGATCCACTCATCAACTGAGGGACATCTAGGTTGGTTCCATATCTTTGCTATGGTGAATAGTGCTGCAATGAACAATGTGCTAGTGGATTTAGTATGTCCTTGTTTCTGGATGGTTGGGTAAATGCCAAGTAGTGGAATTGCTGGGTCATAGGGGAGTTCTATGTTTAGCCTTTTCAGGCACTGCCACACTGCTTTCCATAGTGGTTGAAAGAGTTTGCACTCCCACCAGCAGTGTAGTAGTGATCCCTCCTGGCCACATCCCCTCCAGCATCTGTTGTTATTTGTTTTCCTGATCCTGGCCATTCTAACTGGAGTGAGGTGGAATCTTAGAGTTGTTTTGATTTGCATTTCTTTTATGACCAGAGATGTTGAGCATTTCTTCATGTGTCCATAGGCCATTTTTGTTTCTTCTTCAGAGAAGACTCTCTTTAAGTCTTTAGCCCATTTTTTAATGGGATGGTTGTTACTTTGGAGGTTAGTTTTGGAGTGATTCAATTTTTTGAGTTGTTGATATGTTTTAGATATGAGGCCTTTGTCCGTTGTTTGGTTGGTGAAGATTTTCTCTCCAATGAACCACCAAAAAGCCAGAAGTTGGGTGCCAGCCAGGAGTGAAAATTTCTAAAGGGCAGTGCACAGGTCCTAAGCTCAAGACCCAGGGTCTGAATACTCATACAGACATGAAGGGAAAAAATCGTAATTTAGTACAAATGCATGCACACAAGTGCAGGTTCATGAGTGAGTTTCAGAGGCACAATTCTGACCATGACCATGTGATCACGATCAGTTTGTAGTACAAGAAATACCATGTCCTGGGGCCAGGAGTTTGGGAGAGTACTCCAATTCCTCACTACCACATAAATAGAAAACCTTGCAGTGGTGCTGTGGCTCAGGTGATAGAGCTCTATCCTTGAGAAAGCCAAAGGACAGTGTTCAGGCCCTCAGTTGATTGCCCAGATGTGGCAACAAAACAAACAAAACCAACCATGTCACATCAGTTCAGAGGAGGGAAGGAAGGCATGGGGCCTTCTACCCTCAGGGAACTGAAACTCTGGAACATTTTGGGGGATCCCTCCACTGGGACACTCTATTCCTGGATAGTCAAAAGTGACAAGTTCCTCAGGAACCAAAAATTCATTTTTCACTCCATCCAAGGGACCTGAAGATCCAAGAAAATCATAGCACTCACTCCCCCAAGGAATACACAGGACTCGACAAAGAAATAGTAAGAGGAAAGGTACATAGGGTGAGGAGAGCAGGTAAATTGTAAAAGATTCTGCCTGAGAAGAAATACCTGAATCAGTAGGTGGAGGTGATGGTGGGTAGCAGAGTTAAAGAGGGAACTAGTCCTACCCAAGGCATCACACCCTGGATAAAAACATGCAGATAGGTTGATTCCCAGAATGAGAATGCTTGAGGTCAGGGGACAGGAATGGGCAACAGAAAAAAGAAGACTAAAGTCTGGAAATTTGAAGCAACAGTTTTGGATTGGTTATCAAGGGCCCTGGGTTCTAATTCTAACTCTGTCGAGTGGATAAATCTCTGTCCTAGGTGCCTCAATTAACCCCATCTGGTATTAATAATAACAGCAACAACAACAACAACAAAATAATAATAATAGGAAGAAGCGCTGACCCTTCCAGAGTCGTCTCTGAGGACACAGACATAAGAAGAAGAATGAGATGCAGGTTTGAAGTAAAAGCATTGCTCGGGAGGTGAATGCAGAGTCCCTGGCCCCAAGGCGCCAAGTCACTCACCTGAGCAACCGCAGGATCCAGCAAGACTCCAATCCCAGTTGGCCAGGGTGGAGCAGGTCCACATTTGGGCCCAGGGGAATGATGATAGTAGCAGAAGGTAAGCCCCGACTCCTGCCACTTCCACTGCACTTCTTCTGCTCACTTCCGGTGAATTGGAAGCTACCAACAACTAGCTGTGGGGGGGAGGGGAGGAATGCGGAATCACCTAGGCCAGCGCCAATGTTGGGCACCGTTAAATCTTTCTTCTCCACATAGTAATTTATACATCTACCTTCTTGTGGAATGTTCCAGTCTATCTGGGTGTGACTTGGTGACTGCAAACATCAGATCTCCCACTTCCTGGGAGGCAATGGTGCATCCCACTCCTCCCCAGCTGACCCCAGGTGAGACAGTACCCTGGTGTGGTTATTGGGAGGCAATGGGTGCTAGCTGTGCTCAAGTGAGCAAGGTGCTGCTTTTGATGGGACAGCTCCCAAGCCCGGGGTTCAAGCCCCATGAGTGAAACACACACACACATACACAAAGTAGTCTCTACTTGGCTTTGTTAACTGAGTAGTTAACTCTTAGCCTCTTTGATTTCTTGAGTTCTTTGTACAATCCAGATACTAGGTCTTTTACTTATCTATAAGTGCAAAAGCCTCCACTCAATCTCTAGGGTGTCTTTTTTTTTCATATGTTAGGTTTACATTATAATCACCAGATAGAAGGTGCATTACTTCACAAACATTGATACCCTTTCTCATGTCTTGGTCCCCATTTCCCTCCCCCACCCCTGCCCTTCATCTTGTTTTCCTCTCTTCCCTTTCTGACTTCAAATAACCAAATATGTATATATACAATATATCAGATTACCAGGTGAAATACTGTCATAATATGAGATAACAAAGGGACAACAAAAGAGATGAGGGATAACATAGTAGATTAAAGACAATCATTGGAAAGACAGTCAGTGGTGGTTTGGCTGCTTGGGTCCCACTCCTTGGTGCCAGTCCTTTCCCCATGGCATCAGCTGAGGAGCTTCACGTTTGCTCACCGCCTCTGTCACATCCTTCTTCTCCTTTGTCTTTGGACGCATTTTACTCCTGCGTGAGTGTGGGCTGGAGGGCTCTGAGTTGGAGTAGTGGACCCCCTGGAGGTGGTGGCACAGCAGACCGTAGATCCATCGTTTTCATTAACCAAACTTCTTGAAGCCGCATCTGCAGTATCAGCTCAAGTAGAAGAGATTGCCCTTAAATGTACAGAAAATGCACGTTTCCTTAGGACGTGGAGAGGCCTCTTGAAAGATGGTATGATTCTCTGAAACCCGGCAACTGACTATGACTGTATAATTCACCTTCTCATATGGATTTGCACATGTACCACATATATAGGACAATCTTCAGCATTTCTGTGTACTCAGAATAAAATTTTTTCTTCTTTTTCTAGACCTTTGAGAAAGCATAATATTGATGTGATATATATATATTTTTGCCAGTCCTGGGCTTGAGCTCAGGGCTTGAGCATTGTCCTTGGACTTTCTCAAGTCTAGAGCTCTATCACTTGAGCCTCAGCACCACTCCTGGCTTCTTTTTTCTCTATGTATATAGTACCAAAGAATTGAACCCAGGTCTTCATGCATGCTAGACAAGCACTCTACCACTAGGCCAAACTCCCAGCCCTGATGTGATTTTTTTTTGTTAACACAGATGTGTTTGTCCTTACTTTCTGTTCTTTAAACATTTGAGATTCCTTTACAAAAGTGATTTCTCTCAACAGATAATTTTAACAGTGCCTTAGTATGACCAGGTAATTGTTTTGAAAGATGGTGCATGTCAGAAGATCATGTTATGTAACCCTTCTATTAATTACAATAAAAATACATGAAAAAAATAAATGAAAGGACCTCCAGGATATAGAGACAAAAGCCATATGAGTGGTTGTTGTCCTTAATGTATTATGTTATCTCTCATCTCTTTTGCTGTCCCTTGATTGTCTCATATTGTTACAGTATTTTACCTTGTTATCTGATATATTGTATATATGGGTATTTGGTTATTTGAAATCGGATAGGGAATGGGGGAAAACAAGATGAGGGGCATAGGTGGGGTGAGGGAAATGGAGACCAAGACATGGGAAAGGTATCAATGTTTGTGAAGTAATGCACCTTCTATTTGGTGAATATAATGTAACACTTCTAATACTTACAATAAAAATATATGAAAAAAAGAAAAAAAAGGATCATGTTACAACTCAAGCTATAGGACTAAATTTGTCCATGTTAATCAGCTCCCAGTTCTTTGAAAGCAGAGACAACTTTATGACTTCCAGACCTATAGCACCTGACACTGTCACCTGACACTCCCCAATTTTTTGTTGAGTAAAACAATTGGCAAACATGATTAAAAGCTTCCCCCCTCTTTCTTTTGGGATGAAGGTTAAGATCATTTTCCTTAAAATAGATGTGTGAATCTGAACTAAAGGGAAAAAATTCTCCCAATGAAACTTGAGGTGTGTGTGTGTGTGTGTGTGTGTGTGTGTGTGTGTGTGTGTGTGTGTGTGTGTTTTGAGACAGGATCTCACCATGTAGACAAGGCTAGCCTCATACTGTAGG
Organism: Megascapheus bottae; assembly: GCA_024803745.1. Classification (NCBI taxonomy): domain Eukaryota; kingdom Metazoa; phylum Chordata; class Mammalia; order Rodentia; family Geomyidae; genus Megascapheus; species Megascapheus bottae. Next base: position 563,098 of record JANJXV010000433.1, on the reverse strand, counting down.
TTCTCTATCCTTAGCCTTCATGAGTGCTGGGACTGCAGATGTATACCACCATCCCCAGCAGGGTGAATTGAATTTTGATAACTTTTTGTTGTTGTTGTTGTTGTTGAGGGACTTGAACTCTGCGCTTGGGGGATTTCGCTGTGCTCTTCAGTTCAAGGCTTCCGCCCTACCCCTGTAGCCACAGGACTACTTCTGCATTTCTGGTGGTTAATTGGAGATAAGTCTCTTAGACTTTCATGTCCAGGCTGGCTTTGAACTGTGATCCTCAGATCTCAGCCTCCTGAGTAGGTAGGATTACAGGCATAAGCCACTGCGCTGGCTAATGATAACTTTTTGAAATAGATAAGTAAATTTTCCTATTGTGTGAGGCTTTTTGAAAAAGCATTTACTTCAGAGAATAAAAGTATGTCTAGAGAAAATATGCCATTTATCGCCATTTTATTTTTCTGATAATCATGGGACTTAAACTTGGCCATACTTATAATCCTTGAACTTTTTTGCCCAAGGCTAGAGCTCTACTATTTCAGCCATAGCTCCACCTTTTTGGTAAGATAAGATTCTCTTGGACTTTCCTATCTGGGCTGGCCTTCAATAGAGATCTTGAGATCTCAGCCTCCTGAATTGCTAAGAATACAGGGATGAACAACCAAAGCCCAGCTCCCAACTTAATTTAAAGGTTGATTGACTTCACAGTTAATATTTCTCACATTTGATGTTTTCATGTTTGAATTACATTATCTGTGTTATTGCTTTTTAATAACTTCAGAAGAGACTTTGCTTCTAATGTGTTAAGTGATATAATGTTTTGTATGATTTGACCTTACTAACCATGTTTCACTTTAGCTATCTATCATGTCAAGAGTGACAGCATATATTTATGACTTTTGAGCATCTTTGATGTGATATTTTAAGTCTTTGTAGATCTATTGATATACAAAAAACTATATTCAAAATCCACACAGTGGAGCTGCAATAGGGTTCAAATGGACGGGCAAAGAATAGTAAGAATGGTTTTATTTAGTATTTTAGGCCCTAATTCTTCTTTTCTTTGTTTGTTTGTTTTGTTTTTGGCTAAAAGCCATATATGATTTAATTTCTATACCAAAGAGATGTTTGCTTTAGTATAAGACAAATATTTTTCTTAAATTTTCTTGTATATTCTGAAATCTGTGATTTTTTAAAATGCATAAAAATAAATAATTATCAAAAGCAAAAAAACCCCAACCATAACTCATTATATGGCTTTTGTTTCTATATCCTGGAGGTCCTTTCATTTAGCATAATTCTATATGGCCTTATGTATCTAGGTTTTGTTCTATTGTAAATCACTTATAGGAGAGCCCAATGTTTCTACTGATTAGGACGAATGAGGGAAACCTTTGAGCCTATGTTCCTTTGAGTTTGGCTTCCTTCACTTAATATGATTTTTCCTAATTCCTTCCATTTCCTAACAAATGGGGCGATGACATTCTTTCTGACAGCAGCATAGAATTCCATTGTAAAAATACCACGTTTTGTTGATCTGCTCATCAACTGAGGGGCACCTGGGTTGGTTTCATATCTTTGCTCAGGTAAATAGTGCTGCAATGAACATCCTGCGGTAGTGAACTCTTGAGGTGGGTGCTATCCCTGAGCTCATCAGCTCAAGCCTAGTTCTCTCCCAATTTAAACCATAAGGCAGGGTCTCAAAGCCCTCCACTCTCCAGATCCAGTGGCCTGGGTGAGCCTGGTGGGCGGGTGGGAGCTGGGACAGCTCCGCCTCCCCTGGTGGGGTGCTGAGTCTTAGGGTCCGCCCGCTTGTCACTCTCCAGTCAGAGGGCTGGGGGTTGAGCCTGTTGGGCGGGTGGGAGTTGGGACAGCCCCGCCTCCCTTGATGGGGTGCTGGGTCTTATGGGTAGCCCGCCTGTCAATCTCCAGTCAATGGCCTGAGGGAGGGGGCTGTTGAGGGGAGGGACAGGATTCTAAATTCCTTGCCCCCTGCTCCCGCCAGTCTTTCTCGGGGCGGGGTGTTGGGGTCTGAGTTAAGTTCTATTGCTTGGCACCCGCTCCGCTTTCCCAATGTGTTTGGGGATGCGCTGTATTACTCACGCCTCTGCGTCCATCTGTGGGTGTTCCATGTTGGTGGGGAGTCTTTCACTCCCCTCGGGTCTCTGCCGCCGCCTGTGTTCAGCGTCTGGGTCCTGCTACTTGCTGTCTGGTTCCGCGTCTGGGTTCCCCTGCTTCCGCCATTCGCTGGCCCGGTTCTGTGCTGGTTTCTGCAGCCGTTGGGTTCCCAGCCTGATTGTCGGTGACTTTAACACACCACTCTCACCTATGGACAGATCAACAAGGCAAAAACTCAACAGAGAAACCTTAGAACTGAACAGCTATATAGACCAACTAGATCTAACAGACATCTGCAGAATATTCCACCCAGCAACAACACAATATACGTTTTTCTCAGCAGCACATGGAACATTTTCCAAAATAGATCACATCTTAGGCCATAAAAACAAACCTGGACAGATTCAGAAACACTGAAATAAACAAAATCGCAGATGAAAATGGTAATATCACGACAGAAATGACCAAGATCCAGAATATCATGAGGGAATACTTCTCAAACCTTTATGCCAACAAATTTGAGAACCTAGATGAAATGGATGAATTCATAGCCAATATTAACATACCCACACTGAAACAAGAAGAACTAAGCCAACTCAACAGGCCTATTTCAAGCTCTGAAATAGAAATGGCAATTAGAGAACTTCCACCTAAGAAAAGCCCAGGGCCAGATGGATTCACAGCTGAATTCTATAAGGTCTTCAAAGCAGAGCTCACACCAATACTCCTCAAGCTCTTCAACGAAATTGAAAATGAAGGTTCCTTACCAAATTCATTCTATGAAGCCAGTATAACCCTCATCCCCAAACCAGACAGAGATTCATCAAAGAAAGAGAACTATAGACCTATATCTTTGATGAACATCGATGCAAAACTTCTCAACAAAATACTGGCCAACCGTCTACAACAACTCATCAAAAAAATTATACACTATGATCAAACTGGATTCATCACAGGGAGGCAAAGCTGGTTCAACATACGCAAATCAATTAATATAATTCAACACATCAACAGGAGCAAAGACAAAAATCACATGATTCTCTCAATAGACACGGAAAAGGCATTTGACAAGATCCAACACCCCTTCATGTTAAAAGCTCTGGAGAAACTAGGAATCCATGGAACATTCCTTAATGTAATAAAGGCTGTGTATGAGAAACCTACTGCTAGTATTAGACTTAATGGTGAAAATCTAAAGCCATTCCCTCTAAAATCAGGAACGAGACAAGGATGCCCACTCTCTCCACTACTCTTTAACATAGTACTAGAATTCCTAGCCAGTGCAATAAGGCAAGAAGCAAGCATAAAGGGGATCCAAGTAGGGAAAGAGGAAGTAAAACTATCCCTCTTTGCAGATGACATGATTCCGTATTTAAAGAATCCTATAGACTCTACTCCCAAGCTCCTTGAGCTGATCCAAAGCTTTGGAAGAGTAGCAGGCTATAAAATCAACCCTCAAAAATCAACTGCCTTCCTTTATGCCAACAGTGAGAGGAACGAGGCAATAATCAGGAAAGAAACTCCTTTCACAATAGCCTCAAAGAATATAAAGTACCTAGGAATTAGCTTAAATAAGAATGTAAAGGACCTTTTTGAAGAAAACTTCAAAACCCTAAAAAAGGAAATTAAAGCAGAACTAAGGAAATGGAAAAACCTCCCATGCTCCTGGATTGGAAGAATCAACATTGTGAAAATGACAATCTTGCCAAGAGCTATCTACAAATTCAATGCAATACCCATCAACATCCCAATGTCATTCTTTAAAGAAATAGAAGAGGCAATCCAAAATTTCATATGGAATAACAAAAGACCCCGTATAGCAAAAACACTTCTTAGCAGAAAGAACAGCGCTGGAGGAATTTCAATTCCAAACTTTAGACTCTATTACAGAGCTATAATTCTCAAAACACCTTGATACTGGCACAAGAACAGTCCTGAAGACCAATGGAATAGAACTGAGGACTCAGATATTAAACCACAGACCTATGGCCACCTAATCTTTGACAAGGGAACCAAAAAAATAGAATGGAAGAACGACAGCCTCTTCAACAAGTTGTGCTGGCAGAACTGGTTAAGCACCTGCAGAAAACTAAAGTTGGATCCTTCTTTGTCACCTTGCACTAGAATTAACTCCAAATGGATCAAAGACCTGGAGGTAAAAGCTGACACACAGAAAACTCTACCGGAAGGAATAGGAGATACACTAGGCCTCCTTGGCACAGGTCGAAACTTTCTTAATAAGGACCAAGAATCACAACAAATCAGAGAAAGGCTGGATAAGTGGGACTGCATTAAACTGCAGAGCTTTTGTATGGCAAAGGACATAGCTAGTAAACTAATCAGGAAGCCTACAGAGTGGGAGAAGATCTTCACCAACCAAACAACGGACAAAGGCCTCATATCTAAAATATATCAACAACTCAAAAAATTGAATCACTCCAAAACTAACCTCCAAAGTAACAACCATCCTATTAAAAAATGGGCCAAAGACTTAAAGAGAATCTTCTCTGAAGAAGAAACAAAAATGCCCTATAGACACATAAAGAAATGCTCAACATCTCTGGTCGTAAAAGAAATGCAAATCAAAACAACTCTAAGATTCCTCCTCACTCCAGTTAGAATGGCCAGGATCAGGAAAACGAATGACAACAGATGCTGGAGGGGATGTGGCCAGGAGGGATCACTACTACACTGTTGGTGGGAGTGCAAACTCATCCAACCACTATGGAAAGCAGTGTGGCAGTGCCTCAAAAGGCTAAACATAGAACTCCCCTATGACCCAGCAATTCCACTACTTGGCATTTACCCAACCACCCAGAAACAAGGACATACTAAACCCACTAGCACAACAATGTTCATTGCAGCACTATTCACCATAGCAAAGATATGGAACCAACCTAGATGTCCCTCAGTTGATGAGTGGAACAACAAGTTGTGGTATTTGTACACAATGGAATTCTATGTTGCTGTCCGAAAGAATGACACCGCCCCATTTGTTAGGAAATGGAAAGACTTAGAAAAAATCATATTAAGTGAAGTAAGCCAGACTCAAAGGAACTTAGGGTCAATGGTTTCCCTCATTCGTCATAATCAGTAGAAACCTTGGGCTCTACTAGCAGAGATTTGCAATAGAGCAAAATCTTGATACAAAAGGACATATAATGTGAAACTAATTAAAAGGACCTCCAGGATAGTGAAACAAAAGCCATATAATGAATGATTGTTGTCCTTAATGTACTATGTTGTCTCTCATCTCCTTTGCTGTCCCTTGTTATCTCATATTGGTATAGTATCTCACTTTGTTATCTAATATTGAATTTATTTGTATTTGGATATTTGAAATTTGATAGGGAAGGGGGGAAAACCAAGACGGGTGGGAGGTGTGGGGGGGGAGGGAAATGGGTACCAAGACATGTGAAAGGGTATCAATGTATGTGAATTAACGCACCTTCTATCTGGCAAATATCATGTAACCCTTTTACTAATTACAATAAAAAAATAAAATAAAATAAAAAATAAAAAAAACCAAAAAAAAAAACCCATAGCACCAGTTCTGGTAAGTTAGTGGAAAATAGGACATAAAGATTCTCTTGGACTTTGCCCAGGCTGGCTTTGAACCATAATCCTCTGATCTCAGCCTCCTGAGTAGCTAGGATTCCAGAGATTAGCCTTTAGCACTTGGCAGATAATATTCTTGTGATGTACAAGAACCCACAGCAAATATGGAAACCTTTTTTAAAAATGATTCCTATTGTGTTTCCCAACACAATCTAACGAAAGTCTACAGAGTACAAGCAAACACACATAGCCATTTAATTTTTTACTTCTTTCTTATTATATTTAATGAAAGTGTTACATTATATTTGCCAGAGAGAAGGTGCATTACTTCACAAACCTTGATATCCCTTCTTAATTTTTGTTTTTTAAATTTCATGGATCTACATTTTGGGGTATCCTCAGCTTGGTATTTTTTGTGTTAAGATATTTTTGCCAATCCTGGGCTTGAACTCAGGGCCTGAGCACAGTCCTTGGACTTTCTCAAGGCTAGAGCTCTACCACTTGAGCCACAGCACCACTTCTGGCTTTCCTATGTATGTGATACCAAGGAATCGAACCTGGGTCTTCGTGCATATAGGCAAGCAATGTACCGCTAGGTCAAACTCCAGGCCAAGATTATTGAAATCACATAAAATTTTAATCTTCTGGTGCCTTGGCTGAGGATGGTTTGTTAGGATTGTGCCACTCCTATGAGCTGTTTTTTTTAATGTTACATTTTTATTAGGTCCTGTATCTCTAGCATTATGGTCAAATTCTGCACATGAATGTTTAAGAATGTGAGCATTAAGGAATTCTCAAACCAGGTTTATATCCTCTTTATTGATGTCCCTTTGGGCTATGCAGGTTAAATGATAGATTGCAAGTCATTGCACAAGAGAATACTGAATATTTGAATATTGTGAAATGTGCCACTTGAGAACTTTTATTATTTTTTCCTGCATTAACATTGGGTGAGAAATATGTAAATGAATGAAGTAGAGTACAAATGCTCAAGGCAACCCTAGGATACCTTTACATTAATAGAAAAATAGTTCATACATCCCTAAGATTTTTTCAGTCATAACTACTTTTATTAAAGATGCGGGGATTTTTTGTCAATTATTTTTCTGGAAAAGTATTTTTAAATTAATTCTGTTTGAATATTAACCTTGAAATGAATTGCCTTTATAGTATTTATCTAATGGACTGTGGATTGATCTTTGGTGGAGAGTTTAATGTTCTCTTTGAGACATAAAAGATTATTCTCTCATAAGAAGGCTTTATGCTTTTCCAGCCTATGTATAATGTTTAAAGTAGGAAAATTTGGGGCAAAATCACAGGTTCTGACTACTTCATTTACCTTCTTTTGCAGCCATACTTTCAGAATCTTTTGTTTACAGTCAACCGCAAAAAAAAAAAGAAAAAAGAAAAAGAAAAAGAAAAAAAGAAAAAAGCTGGTAAGTTGCTTTTTATTTCTCATTTGGTTTTACATTTCCATGTTTTGAACCTAATGGTATCCATGCCTTAAAAGCAATACACATTGAGTTTAGGAATATGTTTCTAAATTAGATAAAGATGACTTGAAGTTTTAGCAGATTACTTAATATTACAGTCTGTTTAAGTTGAGTACAGATTTGCTGCACATTGTTTCTACTTTTTCTGATGAGAGAAAAAGCTGTCACACTAGCGATGTCTTTCAATGACACTAAGGAAGTGACATGGGGCTTGAACTCAGGGCCTGAGCATTCTTCTTGCATTTTCTCAAGGCTAGCACCCTACCACTTGTGCCACAACACCATTTCCTTCATTTTCTATGAATGTGGTGTTGAGGAATCCAACCCAGGTCTTCCTGCATGCTAGGCAAGCACTGTACCAGGAGGCCAAACTCCCGGCCCAAGGAAAATTCTTTAATGGGGAATTTTTTTGACAGTCACGGGACTCGAACTCTGCACCTGGGAGTTGTTCCTGAGCTCTTCACTTCCATAATACTGCCTTACTCATTGAGCCACATACACCACTTCCATTTTCTGGTGTGTAATTGTCTCACCAAGTCTACCAAAGTCTCATTGAAATTAGTACTTGGACGGCTTCGAACCGCAATCCTCAGATCACAGCCTCTTGAGTAGCTAGGATTACAGAGTTGCACCACCCTACCCGGCAAGGGAAAATTCTTTTGGTGGCCTGTTTCTTGCATCAGATGAGCTCATGTTGAATTTGGGTGGGTTTTTTTTCTTTACCACCATTTTTCTACCAAATCTTTAACAAACTATACACTACGTTGTCTCATTGGATTTTGTTGAAAAGTTATATTTTCACATTTTTGTTTTGGTATTTTTGCAGTTTTGGCTTCTGAGGTGCTAATGGACCAGGACTAGGGCTTGAACTCAGGGCCTAGAGCACTAGATTAGATTTTTTTGTTGTCCAAGACTGTCAATGGGACTGGAGTTGGCCTAGTGGTAGAGTGATAGTGGTAGTGTGTGAGTACATTCATGTGGTACTGAGGAATCAAACCCAGAGCCTCCTGCATGCTAAGCACTTTACCACTAAGCCACATCAGCCCCATTGACAGACTATTTTTGTTTTGTTTTTGCCAGTCCTGGGCATTGTTCTTGGCTTTCTCAAGGCTAGAGCTCTACTACTTGAACCACAGTACCATTTCTGGCTTTTTGTATGCAGAATGGAAGAATTTAATCTGAGTCTTCATGAAGGCTAGGAAAGCACTCTAACACTAGGCTAAATTCCTGGCCCTGTGTTTGTATTTTAAATGTGCACTGGGAAATAAGTATGTATGTGCTGATCTTGAGGACCCTGTTTTATCTGAGACTTTTCACAGAGAGGTCTGCTTTGTACAGAGCGTTGAGATTAAATGTTAGGTAAATGAAATCAGCATCCCATCCAATTGCATCCCTCCCAAACCTGTGCATGTACTGTGTTGGTCTTAGGGTTAGTTTTTGTCTGTGTGAGCCAGTGCCGGGACTTGATTCATGGCCTGGATGTGACCCCTTAGCACTTTTATGCAAAGCTTAGGCCTCTGGTACTTTAAACACAACCCAACATTCTGTTTTTTTTGCTGGTTAATTGAGGTAAGAGTGTTAGGGAATTTATTGCATGGCTGATTTTAAACTGGAATCCTCAGATCTCAGCTTATCTTGATTAGCTAGGATTACAGTACTTTTTTCTTTTTTTTTCATTGTAATGAATAAAAGGGTTACATGATATTTTCCAGATAGAAGGTGCATTAATTCACACACATTGATACCCTTTCACATGTCTTGGTACCCATTACCCTCCCCCCAACCCCCCACTTTGTTTTCCCCTCTTCCCTATCAAATTTCAAATACCCAAATACAAAAAAATTCAATATATCAGATAACAAAGTGACATACTATAACAATATGAGATATCCAAGGGAAAACAAAGGAGATGAGAGATAACATAGTACATTAAGGACAACAATCATTCGTTATATGGCTTTTGTTTCAATATCCTGGAGGTCCTATCAATTAGCTTCATACTATATGGCCTTATGTATCAAGGTTTTGCTCTATTGCAGATCTCTGCTAGTAGAGCCCAAGGTTTCTACTGATTATGACGAATGAGGGAAACCATTGAACCTAAGCTCCTTTGAGTCTGGCTTACTTCACTTAACATGATCTTTTTTAAGTCTTTCCCTTTCCTGACAAATGGGTCGATGTTGTTTTTTTCTGACAACAGCATCGAATTCCATTGTGTACAAATACCACAACTTGTTGATCCACTCATCAATTGAGGGACATCTAGGTTGGTTCCATATCTTTGCTATGGTGAATAATGCTGCAATAAACATTGTAGTGCTAGTGGATTTAGTATGCCCTAGTTTTTACATGGTTGGGTAAATGCCAAGTAGTGGAATTGCTGGGTCATAGGGGAGTTCTATGTTTAGCCTTTTGAAGCACTGCCACACTGCTTTCCATAGTGGTTGAATAAGTTTGCACTCCCACCAACAGTGTAGTAGTGATCCCTCCTGGCCACATCCCCTCCAGCAACTGTTGTCATTCGTTTTCCTAATCCTGGCTATTCTAGCTGGAGTGAGGTGGAATCTTAGAGTTGTTTTGATTTGCATTTCTTTTATGACCAGAGATGTGGAGCATTTCTTCATGTGTCTATAGGCCATTTTCGTTTCTTTTTCAGAGAAGACTCTCTTTAAGTCTTTGGCCCATTTTTAATGGGGTAGTTGTTACTTTGGAGATTAGTTTTGGAGTGATTCAATTTTTTGAGTTGTTGATATATTATAGATATGAGGCCTTTGTCCATTGTTTGGTTGGTGAAGATCTTCTCCCACTCTGTAGGCTTCCTGATTAGTTTACTAGCTATGTCCTTTGCCATACAAAAGCTCTGCAGTTTAATGCAGTCCCACTTATCCACCCTTTCTCTGATTTGTTGTGATACTTGGTCTTATTAAGAAAGTTTCGACCTGTGCCAAGGAGGTCTAGTGTATCTCCCATTCCTTCTTGTAAAGTTTTCAGTGTGTCAGCTTTTACCTCCAGGTCTTTGATCCATTTGGAGTTAATTCTAGTGCAGGGTGACAAATAAGGATCCAGCTTTAGTTTTCTGGAGGTGCTTAACCAGTTCTGCCAGCACAACTTGTTGAAGAGGCTGTCTTTCATACATTCTTTTTTTTGGCTCCCTTGTCAAAGATTAGATGGCCATTGGTCTGTGGTTTAATAACTGGGTCCTCAGTTCTATTCCACTGGTCTTCAGGTCTGTTCTTGTGCCAGTACCGAACTGTTTTGAGAATTATAGCTCTGTAATAGAGTCTAAAGTTTGGAATTGAAATTCCTCCAGCGCTGTTCTTTCTGCTAAGAAGTGTTTTTGCTATACGGGGTCTTTTTTTATTCCATATGAAATTTTGAATTGCCTCTTCTATTTCTTTAAAGAATGCCATTGGGATATTGATGGGTATTGCACTGAATTTGTAGATAGCCCTTGGCAAGCTTGTCATTTTCACAATGTTGATTCTTCCAATCCAGGAGCATGGGAGGGTTTTCCATTTCCTTAGTTCTGCTTTAATTTCCTTTTTCAGGGTTTTAAAGTTTTCATCAAAATGTTCCTTTACATTTTTAGTTAAGCTAATTCCTAGTTACTTTATTTTCTTTGAGGCTATTGTGAAAGGAGTTTCTTTCCTGATTATTGCCTCATTCCTCTCACTGTTGGCGTAAAGGAAGGCAGTTGATTTTTGAGGGTTAATTTTATACCTTGCTACCCTTCCAAAGTTTTGAATCAGCTCAAGGAGCTTGGGAGTAGAGTCTATAGAATTCTTAAAATACAGAATCATGTTATCTGCAAAGAGGGATAGTTTTACTTCCTCTTTCCCTACTTGGATCCCCTTTATGCTTGCTTCTTGTCTTATTGCACTGGCTAGGAATTCTAATACTATGTTAAAGAGTAGTGGAGAGAGTGGGCATCTTTAACTCATTCCTGATTTTACAGGGAATGGCTTTAGATTTTCGCCATTAAGTGTAACACTAGCAGTGGTTTTCCCATACACAGCCTTTATTACATTGAGGAATGTTCCATGGATTCCTAGTTTCTCCAGAGCTTTTAACATAAAGGGGTGTTGGATCTTGTCAAATGCCTTTTCCGCGTCTATTGAGACAATCATGTGATTTTTGTCCTTGCTCCTGTTGATGTGTTGAAGTATATTAATTGATTTGCGTATGTTGGACCAGCTTTGCCTCCCTGTGATGAATCCTGTTTGATCACAGTGTATAATTTTTTTGATGAGTTGTTGTAGACGGTTGGCCAGTATTTTGTTGAGAAGTTTTGCATCGATGTTCATCAAAGATATAGGTCTATAGTTCTCTTTCTTTGATGAATCTCTGTCTGGTTTGGGGATGAGGGTTATACTGCCTTCATAGAAAGAGTTTGGTAAAGAACCTTCATTTTCAATTTCATTGAAGAGCTTGAGGAATATTGGTGTGAGCTCTGCTTTGAAGACCTTATAGAATCCAGCTTTGAATCCATCTGTCCCTGGGCTTTTTTTAGGTGGAAGTTCTCTAATTGCCCTTTCTATTTCAGAGATTGTGTTCTGCATCTGGGTTCTGCTGCTTGCTGTCTGGTTGTGCGTCTGGGTTTTGCTGCTTCTGAGGCTCGCTGGTCCAGTCCTGTGCTGGTTTCTGCAGCAGTCAGGGCTGGCCTGCCCGGCGCCTTCTGCCGCCACTTTTCCAGGCTCAAAGCCATTGGGGAGGTGTAGGGGAGGGGTCCTCGCATTCTGAATTCTTTGAGAAAGTTGGATGTGAGCTTTATCCGGATTTCATTTCCGGTTTGAGTCTTTCTCCGTTGCCTTTTGAGTTTGTTGTTGTGGATTTCTTAAGATAATTGGCTCGTTGGACTCCCTGGTTCTCTTTTTATAAGAGAGAGCTAGGCAGCAACTCTATTGTCTCTGTGCCATCTTTTGTCCCCCAACTCTATGATATAATTTCTATACCAAAGAAATATTCACTTCAGTATAAGACAAATATTTTTCTTAAATTTTCTTGTATATTCTGAAAACTGTGATTATTAAAAATGTATAAAAATAAATAATTATCAAAAGCAAAATAAAAAAAAGCAACCATCAATCATTATGTGGCTCTTGTTTCTATATCCTGGAGGTCCTTTTTCATTCTATATGGCCTTATGAATCTAGGTTTTGTTCTGTTGTAAATCTCTTCTAGGAGAGCCCAAGGTTTCTACTGATTAGGACAAATCATTAAACATTAAACCTATGTTCCTTTGAGTCTAGCTTACTTCACTTAATATGATTTTTTCTAAGTCTTTCCATTTCCTTACAAATGGGGCGATGTCAGTCTTCCTAATAGCAGCATAAAATTCCATTTTGTAAAAATACCATATCTTTTTAATCTACTCATCAACGGAGGGTCATCTGGGTTGGTTCCATATCTTTGCTCTAGTAAATAGTGCTGCAATGAACATCCTTGTGCTAGTGAACTCTTGACCTGGGTGCTATCCCTGAGCTCGTCAGCTCAAGGCTAGTGCTCCACCAGTTTGAGCCATAGGACCACATCTGGTATTTTAGTTGTTCATAGGAGATAAAGAGTCTCATGGACTTTGCCCAGGCTGGCTTTGAACCATGATCCTCTTATCTCAGCCTCATGATTAGCTAGGATTCCAGAGATGAGCCTTTAGCACTTGGCAGAAACCATTCTTTTGATGTACAAAAACCCACAATTAATACGTTAACTTTGTTTTAAAATTATTCCTATTGGGTTTCCAAACACGATCTAACTGAAGTCTACAGAGTACAATCAAACAAACCTTGATATCCCTTCTTAATTTTTGTTTTTTAAATTTTATGGATCTACATTTTGGGGTGTCCTCAGCTTGGTATTTTTTGTGTTAAGATTTTTTTTGCCAGTCCTGGGCTTGAACTCATGGCCTCAGCACTGTCCTTGTACTTTCTCAAGGCTAGAGCACTACCACTTGAGCCACAGCAGCACTTCTGGCTTATCTATGTATGTGATAGCAAGAAATCGAACCTTGGTCTTCCTGCATATGGGCAAGCAATTCACTGCTAAGCCAAACTCCTGGCCAAGATTATTGAAGCCACATAAAATTTTAATCTTCTGGTGCCTTGGCTGAGGATGGTTTTTTTAGGCTTGTGCCACTCCTATGAGCAGTTTTTTTATGTTACATCTTTATTTGGTTCTGTATCTCTAGCAGGATGATCAAATTCTTCACATGAATATTTAAGAATATAAACATTAGGGAATTCTCAAACCAGGGTTTATATCCTCTTTATCGATGTCCCTTTGGCCAAAGCAGGTTAAATGACACATTACAAGTCATTGCAAAAGCGAACACTCAATATTTGAATACTGTCAAATGTTCCACTTGACAACTATTATTATTTTTTCCTGCATTAACTTTTGGTGAGAAATGTTGTTATAACATGGTATTTAAATATGTAAATAAATGAAGTAGAGTACAAATGCTCAATGCAACCCTAGGATACTTTACATTAATGGAAAAATATTTCATACATTCTTAAGTGTATTTCAGTCATAACTACTTTTAGTGAAGATGTGGGGATTTTTTTGTTTAAATCATTTTTTTACGTTTTTTTATTGTAATTACTAAAAGGGTTACATGATATTTGCCAGATAGAAGGTGCGTTAATTCACATACATTTATACCCTTTCACATGTCTTGGTACCCATTTCCCTCCCCCCCACACCCCCCACCCGTCTTGGTTTTCCCCCCTTCCCTATCAAATTTCAAATATCCAAATACAAACAAATTCAATATATTAGATAACAAAGTGAGATACTATACCAATATGAGATAACAAGGGACAGCAAAGGATATGAGAGACAACATAGTACATTAAGGACAACAATCATTCATTATATGGCTTTTGTTTCACTATCCTGCAGGTCCTTTTAATTAGCTTCACATTATATGTCCTTATGTATCAAGATTTTGCTCTATTGCAAAACTCTGCTAGTAGAGCCCAAGGTTTCTACTGATTATGATGAATGAGGGAAACCGTTGAGCCTAAGTTCCTTTGAGTCTGGCTTACGTCATTTAATATGATTTTTTCTAAGTCTTTCCATTTCCTAACAAATGGGGCGATGTCATTCTTTCTGACAGCAGCATAGAATTCCATTGTGTACAAATACCACAACTTGTTGATCCACTCATCAACTGAGGGACATCTAGGTTGGTTCCATATCTTTGTTATGGTGAATAGTGCTGCAATGAACTTTGTTGTGCTAGTGGGTTTAGTATGTCCTTGTTTCTGGGTGGTTGGGTAAATGCCAAGTAGTGGAATTGCTGGGTCATAGGGGAGTTCTATGTTTAGCCTTTTGAAGCACTGCCACACTGCTTTCCATAGTGGTTGAATAAGTTTGCACTCCAACCAACAGTGTAGTAATGATCCCTCCTGGCCACATCCCCTCCAGCATCTGTTGTCATTCGTTTTCCTAATCCTGGCCATTCTAGCTGCAGTGAGGTGGAATCTTAGAGTTGTTTTGATTTGCATTTCTTTTATGACCAGAGATGTGGAGCATTTCTTCATGTGTCTATAGGCCATTTTTGTTTCTTCTTCAGAGAAGACTCTCTTTAAGTCTTTGGCCCATTTTTTAATGGGATGGTTGTTACTCTGGAGATTAGTTTTGGAGTGATTCAATTTTTTGAGTTGTTGATATATTTTAGATATGAAGCCTTTGGATGTTGTTTGGTTGGTGAAGATCTTCTCCCACTCTGTAGGCTTCCTGATTAGTTTACTAACTATGTCCTTTGCCATACAAAAGCTCTGCAGTTTAATGCAGTCCCACTTATCCAGCCTTTCTCTGATTTGTTGTGACTCTTGGTCCTTATTAAGAAAGTTTCGACCTGTGCCAAGGAGGCCTAGTGTATCTCCTATTCCTTCCGGTAGAGTTTTCAGTGTGTCAGCTTTTACCTCCAGGTCTTTGATCCATTTGGAGTTAATTTTAGTGCAAGGTGACAAAGAAGGATCCAGCTTTAGGTTTCTGCAGGTGCTTAACCAGTTCTGCCAGCACAACTTTCTTTCTTCCATTCTATTTTTTTGGCTACCTTGTCAAGGATTAGGTGGCCATAGATCTGTGGTTTAATATCTGGGTCCTCAGTTCTATTCCATTGGTCTTCAGGCCTGTTCCTGTGCCAGTACCAAGCTGTTTTGAGGATTATAGCTCTGTAATAGAGTCTACAGTTTGGAATTGAAATTCCTCCAGCACTGTTCTTTCTGCTAAGAAGTGTTTTTGCTATACGGGGTCTTTTATTATTCCATATGAAATTTTGGATTGCCTCTTCTATTTCTTTAAAGAATGACATTGGGATGTTGATGGGTATTGCATTGAATTTGTAGATAGCTCTTGGCAAGATTGTCATTTTCACAATGTTGATTCTTCTAATCCAGGAGCATGGGAGGTTTTTCCATTTCCTTAGTTCTGCTTTAATTTCCTTTTTTAGGGTTTTGAAGTTTTCGTCAAAAAGGTCCTTTACATTCTTAGTTAAGCTAATTCCTAGGTACTTTACATTCTTTGAGGCTATTGTGAAAGGAGTTTCTTTCCTGATTATTGCCTCGTTCCTCTCACTGTTGGCATAAAGGAAGGCAGTTGATTTTTGAGGGTTGATTTTATAGCCTGCTACTCTTCCAAAGCTTTGAATCAGCTCAAGGAGCTTGGGAGTAGAGTCTACAGGATTCTTTAAATACAGAATCATGTCATCTGCAAAGAGGGATAGTTTTATTTCCTCTTTCCCTACTTGGATCCCCTTTATGCTTGCTTCTTGCCTTATTGCACTGGCTAGGAATTCTAGTACTATGTTAAAGAGTAGTGGAGAGAGTGGGCATCCTTGTCTCGTTCCTGATTTTAGAGGGAATGGCTTTAGATATTCACCATTAAGTCTAATACTAGCAGTAGGTTTCTCATACACAGCCTTTATTACATTAAGGAATGTTCCATGGATTCCTAGTTTCTCCAGAGCTTTTAACATGAAGGGGTGTTGGATCTTGTCAAATGCCTTTTCCGTGTCTATTGAGACAATCATGTGATTTTTGTCTTTGCTCCTGTTGATGTGTTAAATTATATTATTTGATTTGCGTATGTTGAACCAGCTTTGCCTCCCTGTGATGAATCCAGTTTGATCATAGTGTATAATTTTTTTGATGAGTTGTTGTAGACGGTTGGCCAGTATTTTGTTGAGAAGTTTTGCATCGATGTTCATCAAAGATATAGGTCTATAGTTCTCTTTCTTTGATGAATCTCTGTCTGGTTTGGGGATGAGGGTTATACTGGCTTCATAGAATGAGTTTGGTAAGGAACCTTCATTTTCAATTTCGTTGAAGAGCTTGAGGAGTATTGGTGTGAGCTCTGCTTTGAAGACCTTATAGAATTCAGCTGTGAATCCATCTGGCCCTGGGCTTTTCTTAGGTGGAAGTTCTCTAATTGCCATTTCTATTTCAGAGCTTGAAATAGGCCTGTTGAGTTGGGTTAGTTCTTCTTGTTTCAGTGTGGGTATGTTAATATTGGCTATGAATTCATCCATTTCATCTAGGTTCTCAAATTTGTTGGCATAAAGGTTTGAGAAGTATTCCCTCATGGTATTCTGGATCTTGGTAATTTCTGTCGTGATATTACCATTTTCATCTGCGATTTTGTTTATTTCGATATGCTCTCTTCTTTTTTTGGTAAGATTTGCTAAGGGCTTGTCAATTTTGTTAATTCTTTCAAAGAACCAACTCCTTGTTTTGTTGATTCTTTCTATAGTTTTTTTGGATTCCAAATCATTTAATTCTGCTTTGGTTTTAATTATTTGCTTTCTTCTACTGGGATTAGGGTGGGTTTGTTGCTCTTTTTCCAGGAGCTTAAGGTGGGACATTAACTTGTTGGTTTGCAATTTTTCCAACTTGTTGTTGTAGGCACTCAGCGCTATCAATTTTCCTCTGAGTACTGCCTTTGCTGTGTCCCAAAGGAGTTGGTATTTTGTGTGCTCCTTACTGTTAAATTTCATAAACTGTTGGATTTCTGTTCTGATCTCTTCAATGACCCATTGGTGGTTCAATAATGTGTTGTTCAGTCTCCATGAGTTACAGGGTTTTCGTTGGTGGAGGTGTGTGTTCAGTTCAAGTTTGATGCCTTTGTGGTCTGAGAGTGTGCATGGAATAATTTCAGTGTTTCTGAATCTGTCCAGGTTTGTTTTATGGCCTGAGATGTGATCTATTTTGGAAAATGTTCCATGTGCTGCTGAGAAAAACGTATATTGTGTTGTTGCTGGGTGGAATATTCTGCAGATGTCTGTTAGATCTAGTTGGTCTATATAGCTGTTCAGGTCTAAGGTTTCTCTGTTGAGTTTTTGCCTTGTTGATCTGTCCATAGGTGAGAGTGGTGTGTTAAAGTCACCGACAATCACTGTATTTCGATCTATGTATGGTTTCAGTGTAAGTAAAGTTTGCTTGATTAAGTTTGGAGCTCCGGGATTAGGTGTGTAAATATTTAGGATCGTTATGTCTTCCTGGAGGAAAGATCCCTTTAGTAGTATGTAGTAACCTTCTTTGTCTTTTCTTACTAATTTTGGTTTGAAGTCTATTTTATCTGATATGAGGATGGCAACTCCAGCCTGTTTATGGGGGCCGTTAGCTTGATAGAGTTTATTCCATCCTCTTACTTTCAAAAGATGCTTGTTTTTTTTGGTAAGATGTGTCTCTTGAAGACAGCAGAACGATGGCTCTTGCTTTTTGATCCAACTAGACAGCCTATGCCATTTAATTGGAGAGTTGAGTCCATTGATATTGAGAGTTAAGTTTGAGAGATATTTATTAGGTCCTACCATTTTTAAAAGCTTTTATTTGGGCCTGTGTCTTGATAGTTCTCGTGGTCCTTAGGGGGTATGCTGTTTAGGTGCCATTTCTTTCCCTATATTGCATTTATTTTGGTGTTCTGTGTATAGAACATCTTTCAGAATTCTCTGTAGTGTTGGTTTTGTTGCGACATATTGTTGCAGCTTTTCCTGGAATGGAATGTTTTTATTGTTCCCTCAGTTATGAATGAGAGCTTAGCTGGGTACACTATTCTTGGTTGGTAGTTGTTTGACTTAAGGGCATGACATATATGCTTCCAGTCACTTCTTGCTTGCATGGTCTCTGCTGAGTAATCTGGGGTGATTCTGATTGGTTTTCCTTTATAGGTTACTGAACCCTTTTCCCTGGCTGCCTTTAGGATCCTTTTTTTGGTTTCTATTGATCTAGTTTGGATTACGATGTGGCGGTGAGATGTTCTTTTCTGGTCAGGTCTGTTTGGGGTTCTAAAAGCTCCTTGTATCTGGTTGGGTCTGCCCTTCTGGATACTTGGGAAATTCTCTGAGACGTTTCCCTGAAGTATATTTCCAATACCATTGACCTCTTTCTCCAGACCCTCCTCAATACCAATTAGCCTTAAATTAGGCTTCCTAATTGTATCTTGGACCTCCTGAAGCGCTCTCTCATTTTTCCTAGATTTGGATTGACTCATTTTCTGTTCTTTCTCTATAATAACTAAATTATCTTCAGCCCCAGAAATTCTCTCCTCTGCATTGTCTAACCTGCTATCAAAGCTATCTACTTTATTTTTCATCTCCCTTGCTACTAATTGCTCATTTTTGATGCCTTGCATCTCTTCTTTTAGATCATGTATGGATTTCTTTAGCTCCTTGATTTCCATTTGAGTGGTTAGCTCAGTAGCTTTATTTTCTTTGAACATTTGCTGGAGTTCGGTCACCTTTTTATTTGTGGATTCTATGAATTCATCCATCTTTCTTTGAACAGCCTTTATTATGGCTTCCTTTATGGCTCCTTCTTTTTCACTTATCACCTTGTTTATGGTTTCCTCTTGTTCAGCTATGGCTTCCTCCCTTATCTCTTTCTTTATATTTTCACATTTTTCATTAATGATGTTTATCAATTGCATTTGTACAGCACTTGGAAGACTCTCCTCTAGGCTTGCCAGTGACTGTTCCATTGGCTGTTTATATTGGGTGGGGGATGTTGTTTCTTGATTTGACATTTTTCTTGAGTTTCTTGTTCTCCCATTTGAAAATGGGAGCAAGATTAATACTAAACACGATTATAGTTTTTCAGATATAACCAACCTAGACCTCTGTAGCTGGCAGACTCTAGATGTTCACAAGTTTTTATTGGTGTTATCACTCTTTCTTTTAGTGCAGTTACCGACTAGTCTAATTTTTCACTGATAAGCAATTTATATTCAAAACAATAAGCCTCTCAATCCAATCTCTATTGTCTTTAAGTCCCTCTGAGCCTAGAGGATAATTAAACACCTAGATATACAATTTTGCTCAACAGCCATCAAGTGTAGATCCATGCAGAATAACGGTTGAAAGAGGAGCAGAGGTCCAGAGATAGAAAAATAGAATGAGAGAGGTCAGGGGGAAAGTAGGTAGGGTGTTTGGAAAGTATTAGAATAAAACGTATGTGTTGCTGCGCGACTAGCTCTTAGCCCAACCAGTGGCCTCACTGTGGACCATGGGATGGATCTGCGAGCTTCTGTCTGAGCGCGGTTGGCGGACGTTTTCCTGTGCTTCTTCCAGGGGCGGCCCCAAGCCAAGGGTCTGGGGATTGAGAGTTTCAGGACCTCTCACCAGGACCAGCAGGAGGCCCCTCTGTTCCCAGGGGCGGAGCCCAGCTGGGGGCGTGGGCTCCAAGGGCGGAGCCGCGCCTTTTTGGTTCTCAGAAGGGGAGCTTGGCTGCTGGTCGGCCCTTCAGATCCCTGCTGTGTTTCCACTGCTTTGTCAGAGTCTGTGACTGTGGGGGCGGCCCTCGGTGGTGTCTTGCTCAGGGTTTCCAGTTGGAGGATGCCCCGCTCGAGAATTGAGGGGGGGCAGATGCCCTCCACTCTCCAGATCCAGTGGCCTTGGTGAGGAGCCTGGTGGGCGGGTGGAAGCTGGGACAGCTCCGCCTCCCTGCTTAGTCTTAGGGTCCGCCCGCTTGTCAGTCTCCAGTCAGAGGGCTGGGGGTTGAGCCTGTTGGGCGGGTGGGAGTTGGGACAGCCCCGCCTCCCTTGATGGGGTGCTGGGACTTACGGGTAGCCTGCCTGTCAATCTCCAGTCAATGGCCTGAGGGAGGGGGCTGTTGAGGGGAGGGACAGGATTCTAAATTCCTTGCCCCCCTGCTCCCGCCAGTCTTTCTCGGGCGGGGTGTTGGGGTCTGAGTTAAGTTCTATTGCTTGTCACCCGCTCTGCTTTCCCAATGTGTTTGGGGATGCGCTGTATTACTCACGCCTCTGCGTCCATCTGCGGGTGTTCCACGGTGGTGGGGAGTCTTTCACTCCCCTCGGGTCTCCGCCGCCGCCTGTGTTCTGCGTCTGGGTCCCGCTGCTTGCTGTCTGGTTCCGCGTCTGGGTTCCGCTGCTTCCGCCGTTCGCTGGCCCGGTTCTGTGCTGGTTTCTGCAGCCGTTGGGTTCCCAGCCTGGTGCCCTCCACTGCCGCCACTTTTCGTGGATTAGAGCCCATGCCCGCCCCCGCTTGGAGCCGGTGCCAGCTCAAGCCGCTTTTCGCAGCTTCATCTGGTGCGGCTTTCTGCGGCTTTGACCGAGAGGTGGGGGAGGGGTCCTCGCGTTCCGAATTCTTTGAGAAAGTTGGATGTGAGCTTTATCTGGATTTCTTTTCCGGTTTGAGTCCTTCTCCGTTGCTTTTTGAGTTTGTTGTCGTGGATTTCTTTAGAAAGTTGGCTCGTGGGACTCCCTGGTTCTCTCTTTTTGTCAGAGAAAGCTAAGCAGTGTCCCTATTGTCTCGGCGCCATCTTCCTTCCCCTGTTTCAATCATTTTTATGGAAAATTATTTTAAAATTATTTCTATTTGTATATTAACATGGAAACGAATTGCTTTATATTATATATCTACCAACTAATGGACTGTGGATTCTTCTTCGGAGGAGAGTTTAATGGTCTATTTGAGACACAAAAGATTATTCTCTCAAAAGAAGGTTTTATGCTTCTGCAGCCCATGTATAATGTTTAGAGCAGGAAAATCTGGGGCAAAATCACAGATTCTGACTACCTCCTTTTCCTTCTTTTGCAGGCATACTTCCAGAATCTCTTGTTAATTGTCAACAGTACAAAAAGAAAGAGAGAAAGAAAGAAAGAAAGAAAGAAAGAAAGAAAGAAAGAAAGGGAAAAAGAATGGCTCTCTGATGAGTTGCTTTTTATTTCTCACTTGGTGTTACACTTCCATGTTTTGAAACTAAGGGTATCCAGGCCTTAAAAGCAAGACTCATTGAGCTTCAGGAATATGTTCCTAAATCAGATAAAGATGACTTGAAGTTTTAGCAGATTACAAAATGTTATGGTCTAAGTTGAGTGCAGTTTTGCTGCACGTTGTTTCTAGTTTTTCTGTGGTGAGAAAAAGCTGTCAAGTGATATCTTTCAATGACACTGAGGAGGTGACTTGTTTTTTGTTTGTTTGTTTGCTTGTTTGTTTTTATTTTTGCAAGTCATGGGCTTCAACTCAGGGCCTGAACATACTTCTTGCACGTTCTCAACGCTAGTACTCTACAACATGTGCCACAGCCCCACCTACTTCTGTGTATTCTATGTATGTGGTACTGAGGAATCCAACCCAAGTCTTCTGCATGATTAGGAAAGTTGTGAGACTGTTATCTCCAATTCACCACCAGGTAATTGAAGGGAGTGTGGCTCAGTGCTACTTCACTAGGGCCGGAGTGGTGTCTACTGGTAGAGTGCTGGGCCGATAGAGTGGCCGGGAGCAGGCAAAGTGTAGAGTGCTTGATTAGCACACGAAAAGCTCTGGGTTCCATTCCTCAGAACCACATACACAGAAAGAACCAGAGGTAGTGCTGTGGCTAAGAGGCAGAGTGCTAGCCTTGAGCAAAACCTGTCAATGACAATGCCCAGTCCTGAATTCAAGCTCAGGACTAGCCATAAACAACAACAACAGGAAAAGTAGAAGTCTACAGAGAAAGGCAGAATTAAATCAGCCAAATACAGGGGACAATAAAGGAGAAACTGAGAAATAAATAAGACATAAAACATACAAGGTCAGGGTGTGGCTCACATGGCAAAGGAGAAATTGAGAAATAAATAAGACATACAAGATTGGGCATGGTTCAAGTGACAAAGTATCTGCCTGGCAACATTGGGGGCTGGGCACAGCGTCACCACCAAAAAACAAAATAAAACAAGACCACAGGTATGAGTTTTTTTCTTTTTTTCTGTCCTATTTTCCTTTATGTGGATCAAAGTTTCTAATCAAAAGGCACAATGAAAAAATAAAACCAACTAAAGAACCATCCCCCACAAACATCACTCATGATCTAGGGAATGGGGACATATGTTTTAGTCCCAAATTCTCACATGGATTGATGTAAAATAGAACAAAAATACAGTCTATGTAATTGGAACCAAAAGAATGCTGGATAACCATACCAAGATACAAGATAGAGTTAATTGAAGATTGCTACAGGGCAGAGGACAATACAGATGAGTGAGTGTTCAGCACAGCAAGGAGGGGCATTTGTTCATCAGAGCTACCTTAGGGCTGCGCTGGTGTCTCATGCCTGTAATCCCAGCTACACAGGAGAGGCTGAAATCCTTTCTTCTTCTTTGTGGGTCTGGGGCTTGAACTCTTGGCTATCCCTGAGCTCTTTTGCTGTATGAGTTTGAGCTGCACATTCTGTTTTCTAGTGTTTAATTGGAGAAACTCACAGACTTTCCTTTCCTCTCTGGCTTTGAACCAAAATCCTCAGATCTCAGCCTCCTGACTTGCTAGGGTTACAAGTGTGAACAACCAGCTCTACCTCTAAAATCTCATTTTTTTGGTCCAGGAACTCAAAAAATAGCATACAAAATCACAACAGGAACCAGAAAGTGACTTATGCCTGGAATTCCAGCACTTGGAAAGCTGAAGTAGTAGGATCACAGTTCAAGACCAGCCTAGGCCAAACTTTTATGAAATCTTATGTCAGAGAACAAACAGAGTGAGGTGGCGTGTGCCTGGATTCCCAGCTGTGCGGTGGACAGAGGTGCGGCTGCATGCGTAGGGGCTGGGTGATAATCTAAAGCTTTTCCTAGGCAAAGTACAAGACCTTGTATCTCTAAAACATGGTGAGAGACGATGGGCAGTGCTTGTTTAACAAGCACAAGTCCCTGAGTTCAAACCCTAACTTCTAAACCAGAAAGAAAAACAATCACAACAGAACTTTAAAAATACTTTGAGAATGGAACATTATCCAGATATAAGGCCCCCAGATCTCCCTACTCTGGCCAAGAATACTGAGTCAAGCTCTAGCATAATACTTAAAAACATGATGCTAAGTGAAAGAATCCTGCCAGGTGCAGTGGCTCATGCCTGTAATCCTACCTACTCAGGAGGCTGAGATCTGAGGATCGAAGTTCAAAGCCAGTCCGGGCATGAGAGACTGAGACTCACCTCTAGTGAATCATCACAAAACCAGTAGTGGTGCTGAGGCTCAAGTGTTAGCGTTGAGTGTTAGCATTGAGCTGAAGAGCTCAGGGACAACACCAGGTCCAGGACCAGAGTTCAAGCCCCACAACAGGGGAAAAAAAGAATCCATCCATAAAATACCTTAGTTATAAAATACTTCATTCTTAAATACCTATGATAGGTAGATTCACAAAAACAGGAGATTCCGTGAGGGTAGCGGTGAAGGCTAAACACGATGCTTGTTTCTGGAGTGACAGAAGTGATTGGTATTTGTGATGATGTTTGTACACATCTACATATGCTCAAGGTCATTAGAGCATATCTTTTAAGTGGGAGATTTGATGTGCAGTGAACTATTTTTCTGTAAAGTTAATGCTAGGAAACATGAATTGAGGTTACAGGCATTAGGATAGCAGTTTGTGTCTCCGCCATTGGGCGCTGTGGCTTTCACAGCCTCTGGAGTCCCAAAGCCCCTGTCAGAGTCCCCAGAGTTCCCCCACCTCCGGAGGGGTCTCTGATGTGTGGCAGGGAAGTGTGGATGCTTCTCAGGGTGGGAACTCTAGCGAAAGGCTACCCTGTCACTAGAGTGGAGGAACCTCCGAGCCTACCTTTGAGGGATTTCAGGCCTATCTGTGTGGGGCTTGGATGCAGGACATTGTGTGTGTGTGTGTGTGTGTGTGTGTGTGTGTCTGTGAAGGACTTGGTCACAGGACATTGTCTGTCTGTCTGGGGCTTGGACACAGGACATTGTGTGTCTGTCTATCTATCTCCGTGTGAGGCTTGGACGCAGGACATTGTGTATGTGTGTCTGCCTGTGTGAGGCTTGGACGCAGGACATTGTCTGTCTGTCTGTCTGTGTGGGGCTTGGACACAGAGCCTTGTGTGTGTGTGTCTGTCTGGTGCTTGGACGCAGGACATTGTGTGTCTGTTTGTCTTTGGCTTTGTCACAGGGCCTTCTGTGTGTCTGCCTGTCTGTGTGAGGCTTGGATACAAGACAATGTGTGTGTCTGTCTGTCTGTGTGGGGCTTGGACACAGGACCTACACATTGTCCCTAAGCATTTTCACCCAGGTTGGTGTTCTACTACTTGAGCCACAGCCCTGCAGGGGGCACCAAGCTGGAGCTCTGCTGGTGGTGGATGGAGCAGACTGGCTGAGGGCAGGGCCTGGCCAAGCCTAGGGGTGGGGATCTGGGGGCAGGACTTCAGGGCAGAGCTGGCTCAAGGAACTCCAGGGAGAGTTATGCAGTCTGGACAGACATTGAGGAGGACCAAAGATGAGTGGAAATCTGGTGAGTGAGGGCAGCTCTGATATGACAAGTGAAGATTTAGGGCAAGAAGGAGGAGGAAGAGGTTCTGAGGAGGAGGAGGCCTTGAGGAGGAGGAGCAGGTGTTTAGTAGAAGGAAGAGTTCCTGAGGAGGAGGAGGTGTTGATGAGGAGTAGGAGGTCATGAGGAGGAGGAGGTCTTGAGGGGGAGGAAGAGGAGGTCCTGAGGGATGAGGACTGGAGGAGGACTCTCCTGACTGTGGTGATGTGTCCTCGGTGTCTTTAATGGGACCGCTAAGGACGACGACCCTCCCAGCGTTATTGTGGTGCCTGGAGCCACTGCTAGGGTGCTGCTCCTGCATGGGGAGGGCTGCCACGCCTCCCAGGGCACCGGAGGTCTGGGGTGAGGAATAAATTCAGGGGATGGAGTTCCTGCTGGAATCCATGTCCACCCTCCAGGCTCAACACTGCTTTCACAGGGAGGGTAGAGGAGGGCAGGAGGGGAGAGGAAAGGAGAGGAGAACAGAGAAGAGAGCAGGAGAGTAATGCAGGAGAGGAGAACAGGTGAGGAAAGAGGAGGAGAGCAGGAGAGGAGGGGAGGAGAGCAGGTGAGGAGAGGAGGATAGAGGAGGAGAGTGGAGGGGAGAGGAAGAGAAGAGAGCAGAGGTGGAGAGAAAGGAGAGCAGGAGGGGAGGGGAGGAGAGGAGAGGAGGGGAGGTTTGGAGGGGAGGATGGACAGCAGGCCAACATCCTGACAGGTGGAGTCCTGCGGCTCTGTCCCTGCTGCCAGCACAGCTGTCTCCTCGACACCTGTCCTGGTTGCCTGTGCCATGCTGCGTGCCGCCTACCCCTCTGCCCCCTGCCTTGAAGGGTGTGTGGAGAAGCCAGGCCTGGCTGGTCAGGGGAAGGAGCCTCTGTTTTGGGCAGTGGCTGTGGGGTGTCTGTGGCAGCCCAGCCCTTTGTCTGGTAGGGACAGCCTAGTTGGATTCCAGGCGGGGAAGAGCAGGGGGTCCTACACTTTGGATCCTGTCTGGGCTTAACTTCTGTCTGCTCCATAAGCACCAAGTTCTGCATCCTGGCACTTCTTTCTTCAGTTAATTCCCCCACTCAGATTGCTGGTTCTGACTCCCAGTTGTACCTCGGTTTTGCTTGGAAGATCTGTGCCAGCCCCCCGGTCTTGGAGCCTTTCCAGGTCACTAGAACACTATATGTTGTCTTCCTATCTAACAGCCTTCCTGGCTTCCATGCTCTCTGCCAGCAGAGAAACGAAGCCCCTCAAGGCCCCAATGCCTGCTGCGCTGTCTGCCCCAGGCCACCTGACACCACAAGAGAAGCCACAGCTCGGCTCTTGTTTTGCCAGTGCCACTCAGCCCACTGTATCATCCAGGAGGCAATGGGTTCCCTCCTCATTCCTCCTCCAGGGCACGGTGTTGTGCCCCCTCCCCACCCCTGCCATCTTTGAAGGTCCTTTTTACAGAGACAATGGAATCTAGGGGTCTGGATTCCACGGAATGGGTTCCCATCACCTGACACCCACCTGGCTCCTGTCCTCCAGGAAGGGGTGAGAGAGGCTCTTCCTTCGGTCAGGTGCACCCCCCCCAGTGGCCTTTCTCACCTGTGAATTTCCATTCTCCTCTAGTTCCTCCCTTCCACATACAAACAGATTAAAATCTCTGGCAACTTGAAGCTATGGCCTCCATGTCCTCTGCAGCTATGATGGCCTTTTCTCTCCCCAGTTCTGTCATCCAAAGCTATAGATATTGATCCAAAGTGTCATCAACACCTACTCATTACCTTTTTTTTAACCTATTTTTTGTGGTGCTAGGAATTGAACCCAGGGCATTCAACCACTCCAGCTATCCTCTGGTCAGCCTTTCCAACTGTGATGTTGTTCTGCTTATATTTCCAAAGTTGTATCCACTTCCTTTGTTCTTCTGAATGGGCCTAGGTCAGAGCTCTGGACTCCAGCACAAGGGGAAAATTGACTCTAGAAAGAGGAGTTTGTGAGGTCAATTCAGAATAAGAGGCTGGCTTCAAGAGCAAGGCCATCCACAGAAATGAGCTGGGGGATGCAATGTAAGTGAAGAAATGCCCAGAGTCAGGCATGGTGGCTCACACCTGTCATCCTAGCTATTCAAGAGGCTGAGATCTGAGGATCAAGGTTCAAAGCCAATCCAGGCACAAAAAGACCCAAGACTTTTATCTCCAATAAACCTCTTGAAGGGTGGGGTGGTAGCCTTGAGGTGAAGAACTCAGGGACAGTGCTCAGCCCAAGTTAAAGCCTATGAACCACAAAAAGAAAAGAACTGACCACAGAAATATCTTGTGAGGGACCAGGATAAATGCCTAAACTACCATGCAAGAAGGCCTGGGTTGGATTTCTCTGAACCACATAGAAAGAAAAAGCCAGATGTGTTGCTGTGGCTCAAGTGGCTGAGCATTAGACTTGCGCAAAAAGTTTCTAAGGACAGTGCCCAGGCCCTCAGTTCAAGCTCCAGTACTAACAAAAAAATTCCTGTGAGGTAACACTAAGAAGCCAGCATAGCAGGGATTGGGTGGTGAATTATGAATGCTCAGGAAGGGTGGCATTGGTCACCTCAGCCAGGAGAGCAGACACAGACACCTTCCTTTCTTTCAGGAAGTCAGGGTTTCTGTGTTTTCACTCAGTGAATGCATTTCTCTGCACCTGCAGGGCATACTGGTGTCTCCCATCCCAGTGATGACAGCAGCCTGCTCTAACTCAGCCTGGCCCCTCATGTCAACTTTCCTTTGGCAGCTGGGAAGATCCTGCTGAACATAAATGTAATTGCTTCCTGCCAGAAATCATGCATCTCTGGATGGCTGTCAGGTTAAAGTCCAGGCTTTCGGTTTTATCACCTACAGGCCTATACACACACACACACACACACACACACACACACACACACACACACACACACACACACACCACTTATCACTCATGCCAATGGCTAAATTATCCTCTATCTTCTGACTTGGTAATAACAATACACAGTCACATCACCTGCGATACACCACCAACGCACTCACACACTCATACCTGACACACACATGCATGCGTACATCACACACCTTAGCTTGTACACACACACGCATACACACACACACACACACAATTCTCATATATTCACACATGAATTTCCCACACACAGATGCGTACACAGGCCACAGGCTCCACACCCACTACAAGGTGAGCTGAAATCCATTAATGTAGATTCCATTCTTTCCACTCCCAATCGCATTTCTTTCTGGAATGCTCTGGGTTCCCCTCCCCCAGAAAGTATTAGCTGGTAGCTCAAACCTGTAATCTCAGGAGACTGAGATCTGAGGATCATAGTTCAAAGCCCACACAGGCAGCACTGGTGCTGTGGCTCAGGTGGTAGGGCAGTTGCCTTGGAAAGAACTGATATAACAGCCAGCAAGGGCTGCATACAGAGGCCTAGCTCTCAGAGGCTGAAGTGGGACTCCGACCAAGTGAGTCTAAGAAACAAAATGAAGCTAAAACTTCTTTGGTTATCACAAGAGTAGTAAGTCAATCTTGCTTTTCGCCTCCCACTCCCTCTACCTCTCTCTAACTCTCTGTCCCTGGGGTGCTGTCCTTGCATAGGGTCCTGCTTACAACTCTAAGTTGTGTGCTGCGGAGTGGACAGGTACTAAAATGTGCTAGCGATCATTCCTGGATAAACCAGGATGCCAGGCTGGTGCTAGCAAGCTCAGGGAGAGGGAGATGGCAGGGGAGTGGGCAGAGGCCCAAGTGGTGTTATCTTCTGCATGTTAAGACCCAAGTTCTCAGACTCATGTCTGGCATACAGTAGGCCAGGCTGCAGGGCTCTGGGGCCACATCTAGTGGACAGTTGAGGCAGTGCAGTGACAGGTTGGGTGAGGGTGAGCCTGGGTCAAGAGACTGAGGCCCAGTGACACCTGCTTGGGCAGGTGATATGGGCCACAGGGAAGGACTGTTGGTGTGAGGTGACAGGTTAGCAAGCCAACCGAGACCTTCTGGAATGTAACTGGTGGAGTGTTACCAGGCTGGAGAGGCCTAACTAGACAGAGAGCACACAAGAACTCTTCCTCTCAGTAAGAAGCGTGGTGTTAGGCCTGATGACTAGCGGAGAGGGGTCACAGGGGGGCTGTGGTCAGGCCACCGCGGGGAACACCGGAAGTCCCACCGCTAGAAGAAGGAACATGTCTTTCTCCAGCACGGGAGGAAGAAACAACCACTAGGGTTTCATTGTTCTGCTCTCAACCTCCATAACCATCAGCACACAAAGGGCACTAGCACAGACACCCAGAGCCTCTCACAACCTCTTTTGTGATACCATCAGTGCCAAGCGTAGCTTTCCTCACCTCCATTCTCTCCCTAAGTCCCCTCAAGCCCCTTTTCTGGGCAGAATTTGCAGATCCCCTAATCACTGCCAATAGTGGTTCAAGTGGCAGGACTGGACTACACACCAAAATGTAAATGCTTTGAGGCAAAGCTAACACAATCCCTCCCAGATGGCTCAGAAGTAATTAAGCCCCCAGCCTTTCCTCTGTCTCCAGTACTTCACAAGCCTCTGTCATTGCTACTGAAACCTTATTTCCTCCTGGAAATGGGATTTCACAGGACCTCACCTAAGTGGGGGCTGCAATTGGGTGCCACTCATTCATGCCTGAAATCCAACGTCTCAAAATGAACACTGTTGAGACTCCAGGACCTTGTGAGGGAAATGAAATGGCATGGTGGCCCAGTCCTAATAAAGTAGCCAGCTTGTGCACTTGTATCATGCTAAGCTCCCCTGTGAACACCCCAGCAAACAAAACAGGCTCAGAGACGTGCCAAGTATTCCAAGACTCGGGCTGGAGGGGCTGAGCAAGCCTGTGTTTGGAGGGGAAACACTCACTTTTTGAAGAAAATTTCCAGCAACTGCTCCATTGTCCCCCACTGTCTGAAATTGTGAAGGACATTTCTCACATTAAAGAGATCACCTTTCTGGTAAGCAGGGATCAGTTTTACCAACAGCATGTCCAACAGGCCTTCCTCCAGGATCCATAGGTTACAAGGCTCATTCAGAGTCTGAGCTGACTCACCATCACAATATGGTGGCAAAAAGAATGGATCTTTCAAACACAGAAATGGGAGCACACTTCACACTGAGGAATTGGGATAGAGTAGATTGAAAACACCACAAGCTCTCCTCTACCTATAGACACTTGAAAGCAACAAGAAGGTTGTGGTGTGGGGAGTGGATGATGGGGTGAAGTTAGGTTTCCTCTCAGGAATATACCCTATAGGAGTTGCCCTGGATTTTGCTTGCTTTCTTCCTAGACAAAGGCATGATACACAGGATTCGTGGCTTGGCACTATTCAAGCATCTACATCTTTGAGTGAGGCATCCACATCTTTCAGGCCTGAGACCCAAGTCTCCTAAACTTTGGCAATAGCACAGCAACATCTTTCTTCCTCCTGATCCACAGGCCAAGTAAGCTGGCTTTAGCTGGTTGTCAGTTACAGTGTCTTGGTTACCAGGGTTCCATATTCTGTTCCATTGTGAGGGACGTAGGGTCACCTCTCAGGGCCCAATGACCAAAGTTCCTAGCTCAGAGAAGACCTCACCAAAGACATACTGGAGGTTGAATCTCCCCTACAACCTCACAATATACATATGGTTGTAGTAAACAGCAATCCTTGTTTGTCAGATCCCAATGTCTTTAACAAGGCCCAGCTACCAGCCAGGTCTCAGGCTCAAGGAACCTTTCTTAGGTAAGATCCATCCTTAACTGCCACTATTCCCCTCATCATTCACAAGCCATTTTGCTTCACAGTGCCTTCTCAGCCTCCATTTTGCCTCTTGAACATTTTGTTTTTGATAGTCCTGGGGCTTGACCTCAGAGCCTGAGCATTGTTCTTGGGCTTCCTTTGGGTTATAGCTGTCCCACAGAGCCACAGCACCACTTCCAGCGTTTTCTAAGTATGTGGTACTGAGGAATCAAACCCAAGTCTTTTTGTATGGTAGCCAAGCATGCTATCACTAGATCAAACTCCCAGGCCATCTTGCACATATTTTTAACATTGATCTACTAGGACGTTGTTAGGTTTCTGTATCCTATTTTTTTCCTGATGAATATCTGTGCTATCATGTGTAAAAAATGCAAGTGGGAAAATCACAGAAGTATTGGTGAAATAAAAAAAAGCATTACACACATACATAAGTGTACATTCTTTGTAGGAGAAAGGATATTTTGATATGATGATGATTACTATTATAAATACTGTATCTGTGTTGGGAGTTTGGCCTTGTAGTAGAGTGCTTGCCTAGCATCCATGAAAATCTGGGTTTGATTCCTCAGAACCAGGTAGATAGAAAATCAAGATGTGGCACTCTGGCTCAAGTGGCAGAAGGCTAGACTTAAGAATACCCAAGGACAGTGCTCAGGCCCTGCTTTCAAGTCCCAGGAGTGGCAGAAGAAAGAAAAGAAAAGAAAGTGCTTTTTACAAGCTAGTCATTCACAGCATTTGCCTCTGAAGTCTTTGCTTCTGCATCTTGTGACCTATTCCTTTCCCTCAACGTAGACAAGAAAAACAGATTTCATAACTTGCTATGCTGTTGTCCAATCTCTGGATATTAATTCAAGATCCAATATTGCCTGAGATATTGTGTGTGTGTGCATGTGTGTGTATGTGTACCAGTCTGCACATAGACATGTGTGTATAGGATTTAAGGCTTACTCTCAGGGCCTATGTGATAATCTTGAGCATCTTTTCCTCAAAGGTATTGGTCTTTCACTTCTAGCTTATTGTAGCTAATTGGAGTTGAGAGATTCACACAATTTCTTGCCCTGTGCATTGGAACTGAATTCTCATATGCCCAGTGCTGGGTTCTCATTCTGTTAATTGTAGCTATAGAGGAGGTTGAGATCTGAGGATCCTGGTTAGAAGCCAGCCCTAGAAAGAAAGTCACTGATAGAAATCTTTATCTTCAGTTAAGCACGAATAAATAAGGCAAAAGTGGAACTGTGACTCTGTTCCTCTTGTACCAGCCATAACAAAAATAGTAATTGACAGCACCTGGTCCCTGAGAGGAATCCTTAGTACTGGTTTAGAAAGAAAAAGTATATAATGAAAAAATTAAAACTTGCTGAGGACTTCATAAGGATAAAGGTGCCTATGAATAATCTTGTCCTTTCAGAGTCCCCCAAGAGCTTATGTCTATCTACATTTTATCAATGTTTTGTAAAGATATTTACACATATTCTCTATTAAACAGCGGTACCCATCCACAACACACACACACACACACAAAGTCACATACACTATAACACACCCATATGTGTCTGGCTATGTATGTATGTATAGTCATATTTACTGACCTATCTGTCTATACTAATATATAAATGCATAAAGAATATGTATTTACACAGATAGGATACATAGGTAGGTCCAGATTTTGTGCAAGTCTTCTGAGTGCAGCTTACCATTCAATTGTTTGTCAAAATAATGTCCCTCTAACTTTTGGCCAGCTCCTTTTCTTCTGATATTTTTTTGCCTATCCTGCAGTTTAAACACTGGGCCTGGGTGCTGTCACTGAGCTTGAAATAGTTTCACTCAAGGCAAGTGCTATACCACTTAAACCACAGCACCCATTCCAGATTTTTTTCAGTAGTTCATTGCAGGTAAGAGTCTTATGGAGTTTTTGTCCTGGGCTGGATTTGAATTGTGATGCTCAAATCTCAAATGCCTGAGTAGCTAGGATGACAGGCTTGAGCTCTGAGCACCTGGTTCCTTTGCTTCTTTTACACTTTTTTGGGTGCCACCACAGCCATGTTCTCTCCACCTGCCCCCGTCCAGTGGTCTGACAGATGCTTTCCATCCACTTATTTATGTCCTCTTCCTGTCCTACATGCAGGGACTGCCATGTAACTAAGGCTATGGTGGGATCATCTTCACCCCTGTGCTGCCATCTGAATGGTAGACTTCTGTCCTGGCATGGAGTGTCCTGGTGGCTGAGCTGGTGCCCTCACCCTAGATGGAGAATCACTTAAATTGTGGTAGCTATGGAGAGATCTGTTCCACATTTATCAGGCCAACCAGCCAAGGAGCCATAACCACCCCTCACCCAGGTAGAGGCCAATGGTTATCCAAGTGCTACTACCAATGCCCCCTCTCCCCTGGCTCTGGGTACACGTGACATTCTCTCCACAAGGAACAGGACGAAGTGAGGGATCAGGAAGCTGCCTATGGGCTTCAGATGATGGGCAGGCTGGCACCACAGACGGCCTCACTCTTTCACCACCTTCCCCTGCCTCCATCTTTCCTTCATCATGTCTCTCTACCTCCCACCCATTAACCCTGGAAACCAATGCACTGGTCTCTCATCATTCCTCTCATGTCTTCACTCATCTTGTCATGTGTCCATCCCTCTGTCACTTCAAACCCACACACATCGCACCACCAGCTACCCTGTAGCTTATGAGGATGCCACAGGAAGCTCTTGGTGAAGGGCTTGTATTCATGCAGCAGAATCCCTATTGCCCCCTCTGGTCTGGTCTACCACAGAATAGGAACAGACAAGCAGGCACACACTGTAGCAGTCTTGTGCTGATGCCATCCTGATTTCTTCATGGCCAGGACTTGGCTCTCCTCAGCCTCTTAGCTCAGTAACCAGACCATTGTGCTTTCACAGAGCCATAGCTTCCAGTACCAAGGGCCACAATGAGCTCAAGGTGATGACAACCCCCCCTCATCTCTATATACTTCTAACTGTAGAATGGGAGCTGAGGTTCTCTTCTGGAACCCCATCAGCTAGGAGGACATGCAGATTTCTATCCTTTGCTCATCATGGTGATCC
This sequence comes from Megascapheus bottae, assembly GCA_024803745.1. NCBI lineage: Eukaryota > Metazoa > Chordata > Mammalia > Rodentia > Geomyidae > Megascapheus > Megascapheus bottae. The sequence continues at coordinate 529,393 of JANJXV010000433.1, read as the reverse complement.
TGTGGTTAACAAGTCACTGCTGGGGCTTCCAGTTCACCACATATAGAACCCATACTCCATCACTTTTCTTAGAAGGACTGATGTCTTTTAAATATTCTCTAGGGTTAAATTTCTAGTTGCTTCCCTCTTTCCTTCCCATCTTTCCCTTCCTCCCTCCACCCTCCCCTACTTTCCTTTTTTTACATTCCTTCCTTCCTGTCCTGGCCTTGAACTCAAGACCTGGTGCTGTCTCTTAGCTTTCTTTGCTAAGATAACACTCTAGCCCTTGGGACACAACTCTACTTCAATCTTTGTTCTTGCCGTAAATTGGAAGTAAGAGTCTCATGCATTTTTTTCACCAGCTGGGTTCTCAGATCTCAGCTTCCTGAGGATGCCTAAGATTACAAGCATTATCTAATCATTACAAATTGCTTATTTCTTTTCAAATATATTTTGTTCTTTCAGGTGAGCCACCACCCACTCATGCCAGAGCATTGCTGCATCCCAGCATTACTCTGGTTTGTCTTATTCCATCCATCTCACAATGGCCGTCTAAAACAACCTGCAGCATGTTGAAAGTCCCAAGGAACATTCTAACTGCATGAGAAGCCTCCTTAAGCTCTGCCTCAGATATGCTCAGCCCCAATCCCACTTCCACATGAGCATTTGTTTAGGAGAAATCTCCTGAGTACACCATCTTCCTTTCCTCATCATTGTAATCTCATCTTTGGAGTCATTTCTCCCAGACAAAGAGGAACATGACCCATAGTTCTACAGCAGATCCAGCTTCATACTCCCAGCCACCAACACCCCCCATTACCCTGCCAGACATCTGAATTCGAGAACAATGCTTTCACTACCCTTGAGTCTTATCAACATAGGCTAAAATATGCAAATGTTTTAACTTGTACAGTGAACTAAATTAATTTTACTAAACAGAATAAACACGTGGCATCAAGCTTCAGAATCTTTGCATCTGACCTTTTAGTGGATAACAGACTCACCTACATTTCTGTAGCCAGCAGAAATCTCAACATTGAGATTTCAGCATTCCTGGTATCCAAGTTTGGATGTGCTAACACTGCTTTCAATGGGGCACTTCAATCCCACAATCCCACAACAATCAATGTCATCTGCCATCACTAAACATCTCTATGTCAGGTAATGCTAGAAAAAAGAGTGATGTGCCAACTCCATGCTGGCTTGACCTATGCCATCTTCAAAACTGGAGCAAGTGGGGCTACTCTCTTCATGCCATCAGGGCTAAAACAATAGCCATTTCCTTTTGTCTACTACCCCAGGAGGACCTTTAGCTTGAGACTGTTTCTACCAGCAAAGATTTCAGTGATGTGCCTACATGGATAAAGCTGAAATCTCACAAAAGGTGAGGCTATTGGGCTAGTGCTGGAACCTCAACTCAGGGCCTGGGCCCTAAGCATTTGTGCTCAAGACTAGCCCTCTACTACTTGAGTGCAAGCTCCAGTTCCAGCTGTTTTATTATTATTGTTGTTGTTGTTGTTAGTAAGAATGTATCAGACTATCCTGTTCCAGGTGACTTGGAACCTCCATACTCAGACCTCAGCCTTCTGACCAGCCTGGATTAAAGGTGTGTGTCAGCCATGCCCCACATCTGAGGACTTCTGACAACACGTTTTTCTCCAAAAAGTGAAAGAGGAAGATGTGGAAGGGTTGGGCTCATCCCCGCCTGCATATAAAGGAGAGCATCAGGGCCTGAATTTCATTCCCTATTATAAGCTGCTGGTAGCAAACAGGCACAGGCTGGCATCAGATGCCCCTGAACAACTTGTGACCAAGACTCCTAGAGCAGACCTCAGATTCGATGACAGAGGAGGAGCCACCCAGTAACAGAGGCAGTGGTGACAGCTGAAACTGAGTGTTTGAGCCTTTGCCCAAATACACAGGGCCACCAATGTCTCAATGAGAAAGGTGAGATTTTGATGGAGAAGGTGAGATTAAACATTATGTATCCTGCAAGAAGCCAGACTATGCGGGGTCTTTTATTATTCCAGGTGAAATTTTAGATTTCCTCTTCTGTTTCTTTAAAGAATGACATTGGGATATTGATGAGGATTGCATTGAATTTGTAGATAGACCTTATCAAGATTTAATTTAACGGAGAGAAAATATGACTAGAGTTGTATGTTGTATTGCTTCATGACAAAATCAAATGTTTCAGTGTGTTCCATTTCAAGTGCAAAACTAGTAATTGAATGAAAATGTTACTGTTATAAGCAATATGTTCTTTGTGCTATTGTACAATACAATGGAAAAGCCAGCATTAACATTATTTGGCAAGAGAAGTGACAGCTACAGAATTTAAAATTATGATCAAGTGTGGTGTACAGGAGAAAATCAACAAGAACAAAATATATTTCTGCCCATTTGAATGGAAAGTGCTTGGTTTTAGGAAGCATTTGAATTAGGATTGATTATAGAACAGAGTAGGCAGTTATTCCGGTTTATCTAAAGTGGTTTCTAAAAGGGCATGAGCCTAACAGGAATTCAGTTTCCAATTAGTTATAAAATGATAATAAAATGTTTAATGTTGGAAAAGAAGGGGGAAAGTTATTTAAGTTACTCAAAAGAACATGTCCAGTCTATTTAGTGGAATCAATTCAATTATGTCCCATTAAATATTGTTCTATCATTCCCCATGGCCATGGCTGGAATACTCTGATAATAAATTTCTTATTGTAATTTAGGATGAACAAATTTGTCAGTAAATATGTTCAACTAAAATTATTGTCAGAAATAATATATGAAAAAGAAAGGATATAAAGAAGCAATAAAGGTAATTTCTATCCTGTTGCATATTGAATAATTCAGCTTAGTTTGTCCACAAGGACATATTTGTATGTGTTGGCAAAGAGGAAGTATAGTAAACATCTCTCATTACAGGTACTGGTCAAAAGTTCAGAGGTCGTTGTAGAGAAAATCATCAAAATGTGTATTATATAGAGTGTTGTTTAAAATAAACATAAGAACTTAAAAAATAAGAATGACATTGGGATATTGATGAGTATTGCATTGAATTTGTAGATAACCCTTGGCAAGATTGCCATTTTCACGATATTACTTCTTCCAATCCAGGAACATAGGTTTTTCCATTTCCTTAGTTCTGCTTTAATTTCCTTTTCCAGGGTTTTAGAGTTTTCATCAAGAAGATGCTTTACATTCTTAGTTAATTCCTAGGTATTTTATTTTCTTTGAGGCTATTGCAAAATGAGTAGCTTTCCTGATTGTTGCCTCGTTCTTCTCATTTGTTGGCATATAGGGAGGCAGTTGACTTTTGAGGGTTAATTTTATACCTTGCCACTTGTCAAAGTTTTGAATCAGCTCAAGCAGCTTGGGAGTTGATAGGGTTCTTTAAATACAGAACCGTGTCACCTGCAAAGGGGCAAAGTCTCACTTCCTCTTTCCCCTTTCCACCTCACTCCAGTCAGTATGGCCAAGATGAAGATATCTTATAACAGATGGTGGAGGGAATGTGGCCAGGAGAGATCACTACTACACTGCTGGTGGGAGTGAAAACTCGTTCAACCACTATGGACAGCAGTATGGCAGTGCCTCTAAAAGACTAAACATAGAGCTCCCCTATGATCCAGCAATTCCACTACTTGGCATTTACCCAATCATCCAGAAATAAGGACATACTAAATTCACTAGAACAACAATGTTCATCACAGCACTATTTACCATAGGAAAGACATGGAACCAACCCAGATGCCCCTCAGTTGATCAGTAGACCAACAAGACATGGTATTTTTACACAATATAATTCTGTGCTTCTGTCAGAAAGAATGACATTGTCCCATTTGTAAGGAAATGGAAAGACTTTGAAAAAATCATATTAAGTGAAGTAAGCCAGACTCAAAGGAACACAGGCTCAATGGTTTGCCTGGTTTGTCATACATAATCAGTAGAAACTTTGGGCTCTCCTAGAAGATTTACAATAGAATACAACCTAGATACATAAGGCCATATAGAATGATGCTAAATGAAAGGACCTCCAGAAACAAAAGGCATATAATGAGTGACTATTGTCCTTACTGTACTATGTTATCTCTCATCTCATTTGCTGTCCCTTGGTTATCTAATATTGTTACAGTGTTTCACCTTGTTATCTGATGTAATGTATAGATGCACTTTTGGTTATTTGAAATAGGATAGGAAAGGGGGGAAAACAAGATGAGGAATGGGGATGAGGGAGGAAAATGGGGAGCAAGACATAAGAAAGATATCAATGTTTGTAAGGTAATGCACCTTCTGTCTGGTGAATATAATATAACCCTTCTATTAATTACAATAAAAATATATGAAATAAAAGAAGCCAGACTATGCACCCATGGAATCCTCAGATGAGGATGATGAAGTTCAGTTCATTAAGAAAGCCGAAGAACACGAAGCAGAGACAGAGCAACAGGAGGAGTTATCTAGGGACAATCATCTGTGTTGATTACAAAACTATTAATGAAGTGGAAGAGACTGGCTCAACATGGAAAAACAAAGGGAACCTGAAGTGTTTAGAGGAAGTAGAAGGACATGCATGGTGGATTGAACAAGATAGCAGTGAAGAAGAGGAAATAGAAAGGCATGATTTGTTTTGTGCGATTGCACAATATCTTTCTGTATGTTGGCGTAACGTATTATTGTCCATAACCATCCATGAGACTGTCCTCATGACAAAGAAACATGCAATCTGGCTTTGTATATGCAATCATTGCACAATGAAAACATGGCACATAATACTGTATTTCAAATACTTACCACATTTCTCCCTATAACTAACTAGTTGTCTGTCTCATTGCTTAGATATTTTTTGCCAGTCCTGGAGCTTGAACTTAGGGCCTGAGCATTGTCCTTGGAGTTTTTGAAGGCCAGAACTCTACCACTTGAGCCATCACACCACTTCCAGCTTTTTCTATGTATGTCGTACTGAGGAATTGGACCCAGGTCTTTGTGCATGCTAGGAAAGCACTCTACCACTAGGTTAACACCCCAGGCCACATCACTTGGATTTCCATAATCAACTTCTAACTAGCTGCTGTTCCTCATCTTTTCCATGTTTCCAAATTTTGGGGGGTGCGGGGGGTCATGGGGCTTGATCTTGGCCTGGGCCCAGTCTCTGAGGTTTTCAGCTCAAGGCTATCATTGTATCTTAGGCCTGGGGGTTGTCCCTGACGTCTTCAGCTCAAGGCACTATCCTTGAGCCAAGCCCTACTTCCCATTTTCTAGAGGTTAACTGGGGATAAGATTCTCAGGTTCTTATGTGCCTGGGCCAGCTTTGAACCTTGATCCTCAGATCTCTGCCTCCTGAGTAGCTAGGATTACAGATATGAGCCAACATTCATGGCCATGCTTCTAATTTTTTACACTACTGTAAGTTTAACAAATCAATGTTTTCATTTTTTTGGGGTACAGAATTCTGAAGGGAACTGGCTAAAAGAAAAATTAGTGGTGGTAGAAAGATATTCATCCTCCTGTTAACTTCACCTCCAGAACAGTGAGTATACCCAGGTTCTTCACTTAATGAACACCGGTGTTTAATTAAAACTCATTCAGCAGAACAAAAGTGCAGGCTAAGAGTCATTAAGTCACATGTGATTCACCATCAGTGAGTAATTAAATATAAAGAAAGCACTGAAGTCTTTTTGGACTTACTCATCCAAAACCAAATACTTAAGAGTCTTGTCTTTATGCACCAAACAAACCAGAAGAAGAGCTGGGGCTCAAATGGTAAGCATGAGCATTGAGCAACGACGCTTAAGGTGTGCTTATGCTCTAAGTTCAAGCTAAATGATTTGTGTACCCAGACATACAGATACACACACACACACTCGCGCACGCGTGTGCACACACACACACACACACACACACACACACACACACACACACACACACACAATACAGCCCCAAAAGTTGTCCTTACATGTTTTCTGAATGTTTCATAAATAACTTGAGGCAAAAAGTGATGAGAAACTTTTTCCTATTGGACAAATTTTGCAATAAACAAAGTGTAGTATCTCCCATTGTACCTTCCATTCAAAAATTGAATTTGAAATAGCAGGTCATTTGTGTTTTAATGAATGGACCACACATACAGCAGACTTTAGGGGAGCAGTAGAGAAATCGATGATCTCAGATACTTGGCTCAAATTGTGACAATCTTTTCCCATCCATCACTCCCCAGACCATCGTGGAGATTAGCTTATTCCAGTCTCAGTGGGCCAGAGCTCTTATTACTGAGTTAATAAAATTAACTTCACAAAAAATTAACTTCACAAACCATTCCTTAGTATAAAAGTCACAAGGCAACAACTCCACTCTCTTAATTACTTGTAAAGCGTGGAGTCATTAATGCCCATCCTTTGTGTCCATTTTCTTTGGATAATATTCAGGGACTTCACCACTAAACACACTGAGAAATGTTGCTTCAGAAAGTGCCCAAATCTGAAAAGTCATTCACATTATACCTAGCTTATCTCTGCAATGCAGGATTTCTCTGTACAGTTTGGAAATTAGTTCCCCCCACTCTCTTTGGTGACAATCCTCAGGCTTGAACTCAGGGCCTCAGTTTCTTTTGCTCAAGGATACCACTCTACCACTTGAACCACAGTGCTGCTTCTGGCTTGCTGTTTTTATGTAGTACTGAGGAATCAAAACCAGGCCTTCATCCTTGCTGGGTAAGCACTCTACCACTGAGGAACAGAGTCAGCTCTAATAGAGGTTGCTGAAAAAGGTTTTCCTATCTTGTATTTATTTCTTCTGTGAGTGTTCTTAATGCTTGCTGAAGGTTGACTTCTGAAGACTTCCCCTCATGCTTACATAAAGAGATACTGTATATAGCTAAATGTTTTCCATTACTCAAACTTGCTCTCGTATATGTTCTGAAATGTACTGAAGAATGACTTCTGATTAAAAGTCATTGCACACTTGTTATATTCATTAGTTTTTTTTCTTCTATGTGAATCAGGTTTGTGATGAGCACAGAGGTATGCCTTCCAGGTCAAACACTTTCCACATTTGTAATATTCATAAGGTTTTTCTCTCCTAAGTGCATTCTATAAATAGCCATGCCTTTGTGATGGACTTTCCACATTCCTTATATTCATATGGTTTCTATCCTGTGTGTGTGTGGTCTCATGCAAAGAAGTGTGACTTTTTGAAAAGCTTTCCAGGTTTTTTTATGCATAGGATTCTCTCCTGTGGGTGTTTAGTGATAAATCCTGAGTTGTGCCTTCTGGGGTAAAGACTGAACATTTGCTACATTCATTAAGGGTTTTATCTTGTGTTGGTTTTGTGACACAAGCTCAGTTTTCTTCCAAAGATTAAAAGTTTTTCCCATTTATTACATTGCTAAGGCTTCTCATGTGTGTGAACTCTCTTATGCTTCCTGATGGGTGAATACTGTGTGAAGGACTTCCCACTTTGGTAACATTCATAAGGTTATGTATAATTTCTGTTATGCCTCCCGAGATGTGACCTACACCTGAAGGTCTTACCACATTCGTTGCACTCATAAGGTTTCTCTCCTGTGTGTGTTCTCTGATGCAAATTGAGGGAAGACTTCCACCTGAAGGTCTTACCACATTTGCTGCACTCATAAGGTTTCTCTCCTGTATGTGTTCTCTGATGCAAATTGAGGGAAGACTTCTGTCTGAACGACTTTCCACATTGATCGCATTCATAAGGTTTCTCTCCTGTGTGAATTGTCATATGTGTCTCGAGGTATGACTTCTGTTAGAAGGACAATCCATATCTGTTACACTCATAAATTTTTTCTCCTCTGTGTATTCTCTGATGAACACGGAGTCGTACCTTACTGTTGAAAGACTTTCCACATTCATTACACTTATAAGGTTTCTGTCCTGTGTGTGTTCTCTGATGAATAGTATGTTATGCCTTCCTCATGAAAGACCTTTCCCATTTGTTGCATTCATAAGATTTCTCTCCCATGTGTGTTCTCTGATGAACTCAAGCATGTACCTTCTGGGTGAAAGAATTTCCACAATTGTTACATTCATAAGGTTTCTCTTCTGGGTGTGTTCTTTGATGGACATAAAGGGATGACTGAAAGGTGAAAGACTTTCCACATTTGTTACATTCATAAGGTTTCTCTCCTTTGTGTGTTCTCTGGGGCAAAGTGAAGTATGACTTCTGGCTAAAAGACTTCTGACATTTATTGCATTCACAAAATGTCTCTTCTGTGTGAGATTTCTGATGCTTTCTGACAGCTGATTTCTGGGCAGAAATTTTATTGCATTCCTCATACTCATAAGGTTTCTCTTCTGTTGGAGATCGAAGTTGGAACATCAGGTCTGACTTCTCAGAAATTAAATTTTCACACTTGATGTACTCATCAGATATCTTAAGATATATGCTCTGAGATATTGTAAGGCGTATTTTATTACTGAAAATTTCTCACATTCACTACATGTATGAGGATTATCTCCTGTGTAAATTTTCACATGTGTAGTGATGGTCAGTGTTAAGTACAATATTTTTGACACACAGTACATTCAGCATTTTTCCGTCCTCCCTGAAGAATTTCTTGGGCAGAGAGAACAGAATGAGGATAGTTCAGCTCTTTTGGATTGTCACAATTGTGACTAAAATTCTCTGAATATCTGAGAAATTCTTCAATAACAGGAGATATTTGAGACCTCGATGCAGCATGCATCTCCTCAGGTTCAGGAGTGAGAAGCATGTTCTGACACACTTAATGAACTCCTCAGACCTTATCCCTAAGGTGTTCCCACTATTATTGATCAGCTCTGGCTTATGTGTGGAGCTCAAATTAAACGTTGTTGCTAATCTCACGATTTCCTCTGCTTCAATACTAATTGCAACTGCTACTCCACAAAGACATTCATGTGTGCTTTCCTGGAAGGTCTTAAAAACATTCTCCATTACTCAGACATCTAAAATGAATCATAGAAAAAAGACAAAACATACATGAGATACAAATATTCCTTAATGTAAAGGTAAAGACTTCACTTTCCCATCCTAAGTGTTAGATATTTTAAAATATAAAAGTGGAAAATGATTTGTGAGAAATATATGTGTTTACCACTAACAGATGAAGAAAATGATATTGTACAATGACCAATAATGCTTTTCATTTTATGAAGCTAATATTACTCTCATCCCCAAACCACGGAAAGACCCAAGCAAAAAAAGAACACAGACGCAAAACTCCTCAATAAAATATTAGCCAACAGATTCCTGAAACAAATTTAAAAAATTATACACTATGATAAAGTAGGCTTCATCCCACAGATGCAAGGCTAGTTCAACATTCGCAGATCAATCAATGTAATACATTACATCAATAGAGCTAAGGATAAGAATCATATGATAACCTCTCTGGAAGTGGAGAAGGCATTTGACAAAATACAACATCCATTCATGTTGAAAGCACTAGAAAAAATAGGAACAAGAGGTACATTCCTCAAAATAGTTAAATCCATACATGAAAAAACATACAGCCAGTATTATACTAAATGGTCAAAGACTGGAACCATTTACCTTAAAATCAGGAACTAGACGGGAATGCCCACTCTCTCCATTTCTTTTCAATATAGTGCTGGAACCCTTAACCAGAGCAATAAGGCAAGAAAAGGACATCAAAGGGATCCACATAGGGAAAGAAGAAATTAAACTATCCCTATTCGCAGATGACATGATCCTCTACTTGAGTGACCCAACAAACTCCACTCCCAAACTACTAGAATTAATAAACTACTTTAGCAAAGTGACACGTTACAAAATCAACCTTCAGAAGTGAGTAGCCTTCTTGTACACCTACAAAACTCAAACAGAAGGCCAAATCAAGAAAATGATCCCATTCACAATAGACCCCAAAAGAATAAAATAATTGGGAATTAATTTAACCAAAGATGTAAAGGAATTATTTAATGAAAACTATAAAAGCCTAATGAAAGAAATTAAAAAGGACACTAGGAAATGGAAAGACATCCCATGCTCATGGCTACGGAGAACAAACATAATGAAAATGGCTATACTGCCAAAACTGATGTACAAATTCAATGCAATCCCCATCAAAATCCCAAAGACATTCTTTACTGAAATAGAAGATACAATCCAAAGATTCATAGGGAACAAGAAAAGACCTAGAATAGCCAAAACAATTCTAGGCAAAAAGAGCAATGCTGGAGGTATTACGATACCAGAGTTTAAACTCTTCTATAGAGCCATAATAACAAAAAACATTTGGTATTGGCACAAAAACAGACTAGAAGATCAGTGGAACTGAATAGAAGACCCAGAAATAGAACCACATACCTATAGGCAACTTGTATTTGATAAAGGAGCCAAAGATATACAATGGAACAAACACAGTCTATTCAATTATTGGTGCTGAAAAACTGGCCAGCCACATACAGAAAAGTAAAAATTGACCCTAGCCTTTTGCCATGCACAAGCTTTAACTCAAAGTGGATCAAAGAACTCAATGTTAGACCGGAAACCATGAAATTGCTACATGATAAATTAGGAGAGACACTGGAACTCATAGGCACAGGCAAAAGATTCCTGAACAGAACCCAGGGTCACAACAGATTGGAGAGAGACTCAATAAATTGGACTACCTAGAAATAAAATGTTTCTGTACAGATAAAAACATAGTCGCAAAAGTAGAGAAACAGGGGCCGGGAGGTTGGCCTAGTGGTTAAAGTGCTTGCCTAGCATGCACGAAGACCCGGGTTCGATTCCTTGGTACCACATACATACAAAAGCAAGAAATGGTGCTAAGGCTCACGTGGTAGAGCTCTAGCCTTGAGAAAGTCCAAGGACAGTGCTCAAGCCCAGGACTGGCAAAAAAAAAAGAAATTAAAAAAAAGTAGAGAGACAGCCAACCAAGTGGGAAAAGATATTCACCAATAATACATCTGACAAATGCTTAATATGCAGTATCTACAGGGAACTCAAGAAATTAATCCCCTTCCCCTAATCCCAATAAACCAATAAAATGGGTAAGGGAACTAAAGAGAGTCCTATCAGAAGAAGAGAATAAAATGACAGAAAAGCATATGAGAAAATGTTGATCATCTATGGTCATAAAGGAAATACAAATAAAAACAACCCTAAGATATCACCTTACACCAACAAGAATAGCCAAGACTTTTAACTCAGACAATGACATTTTCTGGCGGAGTTGTGGAGAAAAACGAACCCTAGTACACTACTGGTGGGAATGTAAACTATTTCAGCCACTCTGGAAAGCAGTATGGGGGTTTCTGAAAAAACTGAAAATAGACCTTCCCCACGATCCCGCCATACCACTTCTGGGCATCTACCCTGAACATGACCCAAGATATGTTAAGGACACCTGCTCAGCTATGTTCACCTCTGCACTAATCACAATAACCAGGCACGGAAACAATCCAGATGCCCTACTGCAGATGAATGAATACAGAAAATGTGGTATATATACAGAATGGAATTCTACTTAGCCAACAGACAAGAAAAAATAATGGCATTCGCAGGGAAGTGGATGAATCTAGAGCAAATCATGTTGAGTGAGACAAGTCAAGACCTAAGGAACAAAAGGCGCATGGTATCCTTAACATGTGCCTATTAAATCCAAAGAGTATAGGAGCAAGGACTCAATATCTGCATACCCAATGCTGTAGATATGATAATGGAAATATAAACATAACTGTATAGACATAAAAACCTATGACTCTATAGACATAATGTTTTATTTCATAAATTAGTGTTTCTCTGATATTCAAACCCCTAGCCTAATTTTGATTAAGTTCTAATTACTAAGTCCCAGTGATTGTAAATAGAGATTCCTTCTTGAACACTTGTTTGTTAAACCTGTCATTTAAAATATGATGTAAAAATCAACATTAATAAATTCTTTAAAAAAGTGGAAATTAATTTGTGAGAAATATATGCATTTCTCCTTAACATATTAAGAAAATGATATTTTACAATGACCAATGTTTTTCTGTGTTTTAGTTTTCTTTTTATATCACAGGAAATATTTATTCAAATTACTCAACTATGTATTGCTATAGTTTTAAGCTGAATACTGCTTATAATATACCTGCATCTGTTTTGTTCAAACACTGTTTTGTTTATACATTGGGGAATAGCTGCCTTTCTTTTATTTTTGAGAAATAATTTATGTATTGTGCTCCTTTGCTTCTTTTTTAAACTTTCTTTTTTTTGTGGTTCATAGACCTGGGCCCTGTCCCTGAACTCGTCAGCAGAAGGCTACAGCCCCTATCCTTGACCTACAGCCATACTTCCTGTTGTCTAGAGGTTAACTGGAAGTGTTTCAGGTGCTTTTGTGCCCAGGCTGGCTTTGAACCTTGATCCTCAGATCCTGAGCAGCAGCTAGGATTACCTTACGCAGCTCCAATGCTGCTTTGCTTTTTAACCATTAAGTGAGGAACAGGAATATTTTCTGGATTCAGAGGCCACAAGAGTGGTTTATATGTCTGTCTGCCTTTGATCTAAGAAAGAATGGTTCTTGAGAGTAAGGACTTATACCTACATCCCTTCAGTTATAACTTCTCCTTAACGTCTCAATTTAGGTATGTGTGGGAATTTTGAAATTTGTTTTTTTCAATTTGAAGTCTCATCAAAATTACTTTTCTGACACTCCTGTCCCTGAGAACCATGGAAGACCAGAAAAACTCCAGCTCATTGTCTAGTTAATTATCTTCTGTAGACTAAAACTTCATTTTTTTTCTTTCCAGTACTGGGCTTGAACTTAGGACCTGACCACTGTTCTTGGGTTATCTCAAGGCTAGAACCCTAACAATTAAGTCAGTACTTCTGGCTTATTCTATGTATGTGGTACTGAGTAATCAAACGGGTGTCTTTGTACATGCTTTTCAAGCCCTCTACCCCTAGGCTCAACTCCTTGCTGGAAAGGTTTAGTTCAGAATCCCAGTGCCTGCCAACAAGCGAAAAGCCAGTATCCTTACCAGAGAACATAGCCCTGACTTATTCCTTCTTTACTCATACCTTTAGTCTCAGTTTCAAAGAAAATGAAATCTCATTTCTTCTTTCTTTCTTTCTTTCTTTCTTTCTTTCTTTCTTTCTTTCTTTCTTTCTCTCTTTCTTTTTCAGTCAGGGAACTTGAACTCTGGACTTGGTGTTGTCCCTGAGCTCTTCACCTCTTGAGACAGAGCCCCACTTCCTATTTTCTAGTGGTTCATTGGAGAGAAGAGTCTAAGCTCCTTTTGTGATAGGTCTCGCTTTGAACCTTCATCCTCAGTTCTCAGCTTCCTAAGTAGCTAGGATTACAGGTGTGAGCCACCGGCTTCTGGCTTTCTCATTTTATTTTGTTTCACAGTGATTTCCACAGAGAAATCTACCTTTAACTCTACTGTCACATAGAATTCATTATATCACCATATGATTCTTGGGGCTGAGAATTTGGCCTAGCATGCACTAAGACCTGGTTCACTTCCTTGGAACCACATACAAAGAAAAATGCCAGAAGTGGTGCTATAGCTCCAGTGGTAGAGAGCTAGCCTTGAGAAAACCCAAGGAGGGTGCTCAGGCCCTGAGCCCAAGCACAAGACAGGCAAAAAAAACAAAAAAAAACATGATTCTTGATTCATTCACAAAGAATACCCTAGGTTCCACACACAGGACTTAGGATAACTAAGAATATTATGGCTCAGCACATCACAACATGAACTTACCAACTGGGCTCAGGCTCCAACATCAATATGAAGATGCATTAACTCACCTGTGATATACTTGTCAGAGGAATTTCCTATCCTTGGTTCTACACCTTGCTCTAGCATGACAATAAATACAGGTTTGGGAACACAGGGCCCTGTAAATCAGAAATAGTGGAGAACTATTGCTTATGCTTGGTCATCATTGCTGTAAGAACTCAGCTCCTTCTCACAAGGTAGATCTTTAATATTTTTTCTCATTTCTCACTAGCTCCATGGTTGACTTTTCCCCAGCTCTGGATTCATTCTGTATGGCATGAATTTAGCTCTTTTGCTTGAAGGCTAGAAATCTACCAGTTTGAGTCCCAGCTCCACTGACATGCATGGGTCTTCATATATGCTAGGCAAGCACTCAACCACAAGGCAAAATTTTCGACACTCCACTAACATTTTTGAGGGGTTAATTGGAGTTATAGAGTTTCATGGGAACTTTTCTGCCGTTACTGGCTTCAAATTAGAATTCTCAAATTTCTTCCTCTTGAGTGTCTAAGAATACAGGCATGAAACATTGCACCTAGTGCCAGGTTTCCATTATAAACTCACTGTTTAGTGATTTGTAGGTCCTATTTCCATTAATGATACATATTCTATTCTGAATTGTTTATCCACTTACAATTACTGTGTAAGTTTGGAATGTCATCTCCATTAGTGGGAACATAATTTAGAACTTTTGTCAAAGTGTTGATTAAGTATCCTGAAGAATGAGAACAAAATAACCTTGGATTTTCTTTTTTATTATTTATTTATTTATTTATTTTATTTAATTGTAATTAGTAAAAGGGTTACATGATATTTGCCAGATACAAGGTGCATTAATTCACATACATTGATACCCTTTCACATGTCTTGGTACACATTTTCCTCCCCCCTCACACCCCCCACCCGTCTTGGTTTTCCCCGCTTCCCTATCAAATTTCAAATATCCAAATACAAATAAATTCAATATATCAGATAACAAAATGAGATACTATACCAATATGAGATAAACAAGGGATAGCAAAGGAGTTGAGAGACAACATAATACATTAAGGACAACAATCATTCATTATATGGCTTTTGTTTCAATATCCTGGAGGTCCTTTCAATTAGCTTCACATTATATGGCCTTATGTATCAAGATTTTGCTCTATTGCAGATCTCTGCTAGTAGAGCCCAAGATTTCTACTGATTATGACGAATGAGGGAAACCACTGAGCCTAAGTTCCTTTGAGTCTGGCTTACTTCACTTAATATGATTTTTTCTAAGTCTTTCCATTTCCTAACAATTTGGGCTATGTCATTCATTCTGACAGCAGCATAGAATTCCATTGTGTACAAATACCATAACTTGTTGATCCACTCATCAACTGAGGGACATCTAGGCTGGTTCCATATCTTTGCTATGGTGAATAGTACTGCAATGAATATTGTTGTGCTAGTGGATTTAGTATGTCCTTGTTTCTGGATGGTTGGGTAAATGCCAAGTAGTGGAGTTGCTGGGTCATAGGGGAGTTCTATGTTTAGCCTTTTGAGGCACTGCCACACTGCTTTCCATAGTGGTTGAACGAGTTTGCACTCCCACCAACAGTGTAGTAGTGATCCCTCCTAGCCACAACCCTCTAGCATCAGTTGTTATTCGTTTTCCTGATCCTGGCCATTCTAACTGGAGTTAGGTGGAATCTTAGACTTGTTTTGATTTGCATTTCTTTTATGACCAGAGATGTTGAGCATTTCTTCATGTGTCTATAGGCCATTTTTGTTTCTTCTTCAGAGAAGACTCTCTTTAAGTCTTTGGCCCATTTTGTAATGGGATGGTTGTTACTTTGGAGGTTAGTTTTGGAGTGATTCAATTTTTTGAGTTGTTGATATATTTTAGATATGAGGCCTTTGTCCGTTGTTTGGTTGGTGAAGATCTTCTCCCACTCTAGGCTTCCTGATTAGTTTACTAGCTATGTCCTTTGCCATACAAAAGCTCTGCAGTTTAATGCAGTCCCACTTATCCAGCCTTTCTCTGATTTGTTGTGATTCTTGGTCCTTATTAAGAAAGTTTCGACCTCTGCCAAGGAGGCCTAATGTATCTCCTATTCCTTCTTGTAAAGTTTTCATTGTGTCAGCTTTTACCTCCAGGTCTTTGATCCATTTGGGGTTAATTCTAGTTCAAGGTGACAAAGAAGGATCCAGCTTTAGTTTTCTGCAGGTGCTTAACCAGTACTGCCAGCACAACTTGTTGAAGAGGCTGTCTTTCTTCCATTCTATTTTTTGGCTCCCTTGTCAAAGATTAGGTGGCCATAGGTGTGTGGTTTAATATCTGGGTCCTCAGTTCTATTCCATTGGTCTTCAGGCCTGTTCTTGTGCCAGTACCAACCTGTTTTGAGAATTATAGCTCTGTAATAGAGTCTAAAGTTTGGAATTGAAATTCCTCCAGCGCTGTTCTTTCTGCTAAGAAGTGTTTTTGCTATACGGGGTCTTTTTTTATTCCATATGAAATTTTGGATTGCCTCTTCTATTTCTTTACAGAATGCCATTGGGATATTGATGGGTATTGCACTGCATTTGTAGATAGCTCTTGGCAAGCTTGTCATTTTCACAATGTTGATTCTTCCAATCCAGGAGCATGGGAGGTTTTCCCATTTCCTTAGTTCTGCTTTAATTTCCTTTTTTAGGGTTTTAAAGTTTTCATCAAAAAGGTCCTTTACATTCTTAGTTAAGCTAATTGCTAGGTACTTTATTTTCTTTGAGGCTATTGTGAAAAGAGTTTTTTCCCTGATTATTGCCTCGATCCTCTCACTGTTGGCGTAAAGGAAGGCAGTTGATTTTTAAGGGTTGACTTTATAGCCTGCTACTCTTCCAAAGTTTTGAATCAGCTCAAGGAGGCTGGGAGTAGAGTCTATAGGATTCTTTAAATACAAAATCATGTCATCTGCAAAGAGGGATAGTTTTATTTCCTCTTTCCCTACTTGGATCCCCTTTATGCTTGCTTCTTGCCTTATTGCACTTGCTAGAAATTCTAGTACTATGTTAAAGAGGAGTGGAGAGATTGGGCATCCTTGTATCGTTCCTGATTTTAGAGGGAATGGCTTTAGATTTTCACCATTAAGTCTAATATTATCAGTAGGTTTCTGATACACAGCCTTTATTACATTGAGGAATGTTTCATGGATTCCTAGTTTCTCCAGACCTTTTAACATAAAGGGGTGTTGGATCTTGTCAAATGCCTTTCAGCGTCTATTGAGACAATCATGTGATTTTTGTCCCTGCTCCTATTGATGTGTTGAATTATATTAATTGATTTGCGTATGTTGAACCAGCTTTGCCTTCCCGTGATGAATCCAGTTTGATCATAGTGTATAATTTTTTTGATGAGTTGTTGTAGACGGTTGTCCAGTATTTTGTTGAGAATTTTTGCATCGATGTTCATCAAAGATATAGGTCTATAGTTCTCTTTCTTTGATGAATCTCTGGTTTGGGGATGAGGGTTATACTGGATTCATAGAATGAGTTTGGTAAGGAACCTTCATTTTCAATTTCGTTGAAGAGCTTGAGGAGTATTGGTGTGAGCTCTCCTTTGAAAACCTTATAGAATTCAGCTGTGAATCTATCTGGCCCTGGACTTTTCTTAGGTGGAAGTTCTCTAATTGCCATTTCTATTTCAGAGCTTGAAATAGGCCTGTTGAGTTGGCTTAGTTCTTCTTGGTTCAGTGTGGGTATGTTAATATTAGCTAAGAATTCATCCATTTCATCTAGATTCTCAAATTTGTTGGCATAAAGTTCTGAGAAGTATTCCCTCATGATATTCTGGATCTTGGTAATTTCTGTCGTGATATTACCATTTTCATCTGCGATTTTGTTTATTTCGATATGGTCTCTTCTTTTTTTGGTAAGATATGCTAAGGGCTTGTCAATTTTGTTAATTCTTTCAAAGGACCAACTCCTTGTTTTGTTAATTCTTTCTATAGTTTTTTTGGATTCCAAATCATTTAATTCTGCTTTGATTTTAATAATTTGCTTTCTTCTACTGGGATTAGGGTTGGTTTGTTGCTCTTTTTCCAGGAGCTTAAGGTGAGACATTAACTACTTGGTTTGCAATTTTTCCAACTTGTTGTTATAGGCACTCAGCGCTATACATTTTCCTCTGTGTACAGCCTTTGCTGTGTTGCAAAGGAGTTGGTATTTTGTGTGCTCCATACTGTTAAATTTCATAAACTGTTGGATTTCTGTTCTGATCTCTTCGATGACCCATTGGTGATTCAACAATGTGTTGTTCAGTCTCCATGAGTTACAGGGTTTTCGTTGGTGGAGGTGTGTGTTCAGTTCAAGTTTGATGCCTTTGTGGTCTGAGAGTGTGCATGGAATAATTTCAGTGTTTCTGAATCTGTCCAGGTTTGTTTTATGGCCTAAGATGTGATCTATTTTGGAAAATGTTCCATGTGCTGCTGAGAAAAACTTATATTGTGTTGTTGCTGGGTGGAATATTCTGCAGATGTCTGTTAGATCTAGTTGGTCTATACAGTTGTTCAGTTCTAAGGTTTCTCTGTTGAGTTTTTGCCTTGTTGATCTGTCCATAGGTGAGAGTGGTGTGTTAAAGTCACCGACAATCACTGTATTTCGATCTATGTATGGTTTCAGTGTAAGTAAAGTTTGCTTGATGAAGGTCAGAGCTCCGGGATTGGGTGTGTAAATATTTAGGTTCATTATGTCTTCCTGGAGGAAAGATCCCTTTAGCAATATTTAGCAATCTTCTTTGTCTTTTCTTACTAATTTTAGTTTGAAGTCTGTTTTATCTGATATGAGGATGGCAACTCCAGCCTGTTTATGGGGGCGGTTAGCTTGATAGATTTTATTCCAACCTCTCACTTTCAAAAGATGATGGTTTTTTTGGGTAAGATGTGTCTCTTGAATACAGCAGAATGATGGCTATTTCGGGTTATGATGTGGCGGTGGGATGTTCTTTTCTGGTCAGGTCTGTTTGGGGTTCTAAAAGCTTCTTGTATCTGGATGGGTCTGCACTTCTGGATATTTGGGAAATTCTCTGAGATGATTCCCTGAAGTATATTTCCAATACCATTGACCTCTTTCTCCAGACCCTCCTCAATACCTACTACCCTTAAATTAGGCTTCGTAATTGTATCTTGGACCTCCTGAAGCGCTCTCTCATTTTTCCTAGATTTGGAGTGACTCATTTTCTGTTCTTTCTCCATAATAACTGAATTATCTTCAGCCCCAGAAATTCTCTCCTCTGCATTGTCTAACCTGCTATCAAAGCTGTCTACTTTATTTTTCATCTCCCTTGCTTCTAATTGCTCATTTTTGATGCCTTTCATCTCTTCTTTTAGATCATGTATGGGTTTTTTTAGCTCCTTGATTTCCATTTCAGTGTTTAGTTCAGTAGCTTTATTTTCTTTGAACATTTGCTGGAGTTCACTCACTTTTTATTTGTGGATTCTATGAATTCATCCATCTTTCTTTGAAAAACCTTTATTATGGCTTCCTTTATGGCTTCTTCTTTTTCACTTATCACCTTGTTTATGGTTTCCTCTTGATCAGCTATGGCTTCCTCCCTTAACTCTTCCTTTATATTTTGACATTTTTCATTAATGATGTTTATCAATTGCATTTGTACAGCACTTGGAAGACTCTCCTCTAGGTTTTCCAGTGACTGTTACATTGGCTGTTTACATTGGGGGGGGTGGGGGATGTTGTTTCTTGATTTGACATTTTTCTTGAGTTTCTTCTGCCCATTTGAAAATGGGAGCAAGATTAATAGTAAACACGATTATTGTTTTTCAAATATAACCAACCTAGACCTCTGTAGCCAGCAGACTCTAGATGTTCACAAGTTTTGATTGGTGTTATCACTCTTTCTTTTTGTGCACTTACAGACCACTCTAATAATCCACTGATAAGCCATTTATACCCAAAACAATAAGCCTCACAATCCAATCTGTATTGTCTTTAAGTCCCTCTGAGCCTAGAGAATAATTAAACACCTAGATAAACAGTATTGCTCAACAGCCATCAAGTGTAGATCCATGCAGTATAAGGGTTGAAAGACGAGCAGTGGTCCAGAGATAGAAAAATAGAATGAGAGAGGTCAGGGGGTAAGTAGGTAGCGTATTTGAGTACAAAGTTTGGAAAGTATTAGATTAAAACTTATGTGTTGCTGTACGACTACCTCTTAGCCTAACCTGTAGCCTCACAGTGGGCCATGGGATGGATCTGCGAGCTTTTGTCTGAGCACGGTTAGCAGACGTTTTCCTGTGCTGCTTCCAGGGGCGGCCCCAAGCCAAGGGTCTGGGGATTGAGAGTTTCCGGGGCTCTCAGCAGGACCAGCAGGAGACCCCTCTGTTCCCAGGGGCGGGGCCCAGCTGGGGACGTGGGCTCCAAGGGCAGGGCAGCGCCTTTTTTATTCTCAGAAGGGGAGCTTGGCTGCTGGTAGGCCCTTCGGATCCCTGCTGTGTTTCCACTACTTTGTCAGAGTCTTTGACTGTGGGGGGGCCCTTCAGTGCTGTCTTTCTCAGGATTCCCAGCTGGACAATGCCCTGCTCAAGAATTGAGGTGAAGAAATGCTCAACATCTCTGGTCATAAAAGAAATGCAAATCAAAACAACTCTAAGATTCCACCTCACTCCAGCTAGAATGGCCAGGATCAGGAAAACGTATGACAACAGATGCTGAAGGGGATGTGGCCAGAAGGGATCACTACTACACTGTTGGTGGGAGTGCAAACTCGTTCAACCACTATGGAAAGCAGTGTGGCAGTGCCTCAAAAGGCTAAACATAGAACTCACCTATGACCCAGCAATTCCACTACTTGGCATTTACCCAACCATCCAGAAACAAGGACATACTAAACCCACTAGCACAACCATGTTCATTGCAGCACTATTCACCATAGCAAAGATATGGAACCAACCTATATGTCCCTCAGTTGATGAGTGGACCAACAACTTGTGGTATTTGTACACAATGGAATTCTATGCTGCTGTCAGAAAGAATGACATCGCCCCATTTGTTAGGAAATGGAAAGACTTAGAAAAAATCATATTAAGTGAAGTAAGCCAGACTCAAAGGAACTTAGGCTCAGTGGTTTCCCTCATTCGTCATAATCAGTAGAAACCTTGGGCTCTACTAGCAGAGATCTGCAATAGAGCAAAATCTTGATACATAAGGACATATAATGTGAAGCTAATTGAAAGGACCTCCACTATAGTGAAACAAAAGCCATATAATGAATGATTGTTGTCCTTAATGTACTATGTTGTCTCTCATCTCCTTTGCTGTCCCTTGGTTATCTCAAATTGTTATAGTATCTCACTTTGTTATCTGATTTATTGAATTTATTTGTATTTGGATATTTGAAATTTGATAGGGAAGGGGGGAAAACCAAGACGGGTGAGATCCAGTGGATTGGGAGAGGAGCCTGGTGGGCGGGTGGAGCTGGGACAGCTCCGCCTCCCCTGGTGGGGTGCTGAGTGTTAGGGTTGGCCCACTTGTCAGTCTCCAGTCAGTGGGCTGGGGTTGTGCCCTTTGGGTGGGTGGGAGTTGGGACAGCCCCGCCTCCCTTGGTGGGGTGCTGGGACTTATGGGTAGCCCACCTGTCAATCTCTAGTCAATGGCCTGAGGGAGGGGGCTGTTGAGGGAAGGGACAGGATTCTAAATTCCTTGCCCCCCCTGCTCCCGCCAGTCTTTCTCGGGTGGGGTGTTGTGGTCTGAGTTAAGTTCTATTGCTAGGCACCCGCTCTGCTTTCCTGATGTGTTTGGGGATGCGCTGTATTACTCATGCCTCTGCGTCCGTCTGCAGGTGCTCCACGGTGTTAGGGAATCTTTCACTCCCCTTGGGTCTCTGCCGCCGCCTGTGTTCTGCGTCTGAGTTCTACTGCTTGCTGTTCTGGTTCCGCGTTTGGGTTCCACTGCCTTCGCCATTCACTGGCCCAGTTCTGTGCTGGTTTCTGCAGCCGATGGGCTCCCAGCCTTGCGCCCTCCACTGCCACTGCTTTTCGTGGATTAGAGCCGGAGCTTGCTGCTGCTTTCCTAGCGTGAGGCCAGCACCTGCTCAAGCTGCTTTTCGCGGCTTTATCCGGCGCCAGCTGCAGCTTTTCGAGGCTTTCCGTGGCTTTTGAGGCTTGGATCCGACGGCGAGAAGTGGGGGAGGGGTCTTCGCGTTCTGAATTCTTTGAGAAAGTTGGATGTGAGCTTTATCTGTATTTCTTTTCCGGGTTGAGTCCTTCTCCGTTGCTTTTGAGTTTGTTGTTGTGGATTTCTTAAGGCAGTTGGCTCGTGGGACTCCCTGGTTCTCTCTTTTTGTCAGAGAGAGCTAGGCTGCGTCCCTATTGTCTCGGCGCCATCTTCCTTCCCTCAACTTTAGATTTTCTTTAGAAAAAAAATGATACTTCTCAGGGCCTAGAATCTTACATTTAAATAGGATTTAAAGTTTGATAAATATTCACCTATCTACAGAATAACAAGGCACTTGACCCTGTAAGTTAGTTTGACTTTTGTTCACCTAATGACACAAGTTGCTGTAGGTCTCCAGCATTACATCTCTGTACAGGGACCTCTGAGCTTTGTCCAGATTCTGCCACTCCTCCCAGCTGAAGTCTACAGCCACATCATCAAATGACACAGACTTCTGTAATGGCACATTTCCATCAAGCAATTAGCCCTGAGTTTTAAACATACCATGTCTGGAAGTTTATACTTCTACATGAATGCTTTAGACTTACTTAAAATATTGACATGAAGAGCTTAGGGATGGTGCCTAGGCCCAGAGTGGAAGTCCCATGACCCACAAAAAAAAATGGCAAGCCAGGTGTGGGAGGCTCAAGCCTGTCATCCTAACTACTCAGGAGACTGAGATCTGAGGACTATGGTTTAAAGCCATCCTGGCACAAAATTCCATGAGACTCATTTCCAATTACCCACCAGAAAATGGCTAATGGCTTGTGCCATATTGTGGTAGAGCAACTGTGGTATCAACAAAAGCAAAACAGGGGGAGTAGATTACGTTATGAATGGAATTATTCCATTGAAAAGAAATTACATTATATGATGGCATATGCTCATAGTGTGAGAATATTGCAAAATTTTAGGGTATCAAGTAATAATATAGTGAAGTACATGCAGAATGTTAATTTCCTATGTCAGGCATAATAATCAGTTTGGGAAGAAACTTTTTTTCTTTTGTTTTTTTTTGTTTTTTGGTGGGTTGTAGGGCTTGAACTCTGGGCCTGTGGGCACTGTTCCTGAGCTCTTCAGTTCAAGGCTATCACCCTACCCACGAAGCCACAGTGTTACTTCCCATATTCTAGTGGTTAATTAGAGATGAGAGTCTCACAGATTTCTAATGGCCAGGCTGGCTTTGAACCAAAACCCCAAATATCAGCCTGATATCTGAGTAGCTAGGATTACAGGTTTAAGTCAATGCACCTGGCAAGAAATTTATTTCTTACTGTTTTATACTACTACAAGTTTACTATACATTTTACTTTTTCAAAAGCACTAATGGTTCAGACTGAGGATGACCTTTGTTCTGTACATAATGGGAAGTGGCTCAAGGGGTAGAGTGGTAGATAGCCTTGAGCTGAAGAACTCAGGGGCAATATCCAGGGTAGGAGAGTAGCATTGAAATGAAGAGCTCACGGCGCAAAATCCAAGTCCCATGAATCCCCGTGCTCCCCTACAAATAAAAGGGAAAAAAGATTGGAGATTGGAGAGTCCTTTCTAAAGAGAATATATACAAATAGTGGTTCAAAATGTAGAAAGAAGTTCAATATCAATAGTCATGAGAAAAATTAAAATTACAATGAAATCACTTATCTAAATATTTTAACGTAGACATAGTTTTGAACAAAAAGAAACACACACACACACACACACACACACACACACACACACACACACAAAACCAACGTCCAAAGTCTAACTATTATTGGGAAGGTTGTGAGAAGAAAGAGAACTTTGGTATATTTCTGCAAGGAATATACAACAATCAAAAATTGCGTGGACAGTGCTAAAAAAAAACTAAATATAGAATTACATAGGAATGTGGTCCAACACTTCTATTTCTAGATTTGTACTCATGTGGAGAATCACTTCATAACTATTCATAATAACCAAAAGATAGAAGTATGCAAAACAGTGCATTAACAAAGAAGAACATTTTACTATATTTTACAGATGAATCTTCAATACAGTAAACCAAATAAAATACAGCAGTCATAAAGGAACGGCTAGGGTATGATTTCCCTTCCAGAGCTTCCAAGGATCAACAAACCCATAGAGCCAAAAAGCATGATGGTTCCAGAGAATGGAGTAGAGAGAAACAGGAGCTGCATGTTTAGTGATTGTACGTGGAAGATGAAAATTGCTGTAGATAGATAGAAGGAAGAGGGATCTGTACTCTAAACAATTGCTAATGTAGCCATGCAGAATGGGACACTCCTATACTTCCTTATCTTGGGAAACTCAAGAAGGAATTCTAGCCATCCTAGACTACATGGAAAGATCTATCATAAAAAGGAATGTGGAGGGGCTGGGAGTTTGGCATAGTGGTAGAGTGCTTGTATGAAGACCAGGGTTCAATTCCTCGGTACAAGATACATAGAAAAAGTAAGAAGTGGTGCTGTGGCTCAAGTAGTAGATCACTAGGCTTGAGGAAAGCTGAAGGACATTGCTCAGACCGAGTTCAAGCCAAAGGACTGCTTAAAAAAACAAAAAAACAAGGAAGCTTGACAAGGTGTGCATCGTGGCTCACTTCTATAATCCTAGCTATTCAGGAGACTGAGATCTGAGAATCAAGGCTTAAAGCCATCCTGGCACAAAACACCTGACAATCCTTTCTCTAATTAACCTTTAGAAAAAGGGAAGTGGGGCTTGGATTCTGGGTAAGGTGGTAGCCTTGAGCTGAAGAGCTCAAGAGTAATGCCCAGGCTGAGTTCAAGCTCCATGTCCCAACAAAACAAAAACAAAAACAGAAAAAAATACGGAAAAATCTAGATTCTGTGAACTTCATCAGGGATATAAATGGTGTATAATCTTTTTACTGTTAAAATAAGTAATTGTTTGGAAACATTTTAAAAAATTTTACCTAGACTTGTACACTACAAATGGAATTAATAACAAACACAGATGGACAAAGGATACAAATTATTATAATATGTATATCCTGCTTTTACATTTTGTATCTTTTCACTGACTCTTGTTCAAATGAGTCATATTTTCATGAATCATTTCTCCTAGTTGATATATGCCACACATGTTAGCTTGTACTGAACTTCCTGAGAAATTAAAAGCAATTAATAAGCAAATGTCTGTTAGATTTTGCCACCAGTGATATTTCAAATATAAAAATCCTACTCACTGTATTATTTAGTATCAATACCAGCTTCTAACTTACACTGGCAGTGGATGAGAATCTTCAAATGTACTGACCAAAAAAACCCCAAAAAACAAAACTACAGTATCACATCAAATGAGGTTAGACCACATAAAGGCAATACAATCAGGAGTGTACTTGCTTAGCATGCACGAAATCCTGGGCTCGACTCCTTGGT
Organism: Megascapheus bottae; assembly: GCA_024803745.1. NCBI lineage: Eukaryota > Metazoa > Chordata > Mammalia > Rodentia > Geomyidae > Megascapheus > Megascapheus bottae. The sequence goes on along the minus strand of JANJXV010000433.1, from coordinate 504,132 downwards.
ACCACATGCATAGAAAAAGCTGGAAGTGGTGCTGTGGCTGAAGTGGTAGAGCTCTAGCCTTAAGAAAACCAAAGAACACTGCTCAGGCCCTGAGTTCAAGCCCAGGACTGGCAAAATAAATAAATAAATAAATAAAATTTCTTGTAGGGAGCCCGGAATTTGAGTTGAAGTTAAAAAATTCTGAGAGATTGGAACTCCACCCTGACAACTCTCTGAGAGCTGGCTAAGGAAGGGTTACAACAGACAACTCTGGATAGGATTAAGAGACCCTTCTCAACCCTCTTCCCTTCCTTAGTGCTGCAAAGGCTGGGAACTGAACCTTGCATGCTGTTGACTTTTTTTTTTATTTTGCCAGTCCTTGGTCTTGAACTCAAGGCCTGAGCACTGTTCTTGGGCATTCCTCAAGGCAGGCACTTTTCCACATGAGCCAGAGCAGCACTTCTGGCTTTTTCTTTTTCTGTTTTTGTGGTTGTTGGGGATTGAACTCTGGGACTGGGTGCTGTCCCTGAGCTCTTCAACTCAAGGCTACTGCCCTATCCCTTGATCCACAGAGCCTCTTCCCATTTTCTATTGATTGATTGGAGATAAGAGCCTAACAGTCTTTAGTGCTCATGCTGCCTTTGAACCGCGATCCTCAGATCTCAGCCTCCTGAGTAGCTAGGATTACAAGTGTGAGCCACTGCACTTGGCAACTATGGCTTTCTCTATGTATGTGGTCCTGAGGAATTGAACCTGGGTCTTCTCACATACTAGGCAAGCACTCTACCACTAGGCCACACTCATGGCCCTGCTATTGGCCTTTAAGGCTTGGTAAGGTGAAGTTCACATCTGGACTTTCTCTGGGCTCTAGTTTACAGACTCAAAAAAATAAGTGAACAAGAGTCTCTCACAAACTCTTTTTTTGGCTCTGATTGTAGTATTAATACAGATGCTTTATTTTTTACATGTATCCATGGTAACCTTCCCTGTGTGTATTTGAGCAAATATACTTGCTTTTGTGTACTCAAATGCCAGTGAGCCTTGGGAGACCTGGCCTCCCCTCCTCCATGTCCCCATGTCTCTATCTGTTTATGTCTTTGTATTTTTCCAATTTTATTTGTCACTGCAATCTTGTAGAATTGTCTAGGGTTACAGTTAACAACAATCTTCCTACATTGTGGATAAGAAAAGTATCAATTTGTAGGGTATGATGGCTCACTCCTGTCATCCTAGATAATCGGGAGGCTGAGATTTGAGGATCTCGGTTCAAAGCTGGTTCAAAAGGTGGAAAGCCAGCCCCAATCTAACCCAGGCACTGAATTCCATGAGACTATCATCTCCAACTAAACACTTAGAAAAACTGAAATGGCTCTGTGGCTCAAGGGTTAGGGTTGCAGTCTTGAGATGAAGAGCTCATGGACAGCATCCAGGCATAGAGTTAAAGCCTCACAATAGAAAAAAAAAGAAAAAGAAAATGATCAATTAGAAAGGTCACGTCAACAAAGCCAAATTGATTAGGAAAGCAGGAAGGAGAAGTAGCTCCCAGACAGATCATTTGAAGAAAAGAAAAAAAGTGAGAGACATATGGAGGGAAGAGGGACTGTGTAAAAGAAAAACACACAGAGAAAAACAGATGCAAAGAAAATACAAAAAAAGAGGGCACAGGGAAGGAAGATGGTGCCGAGACAATAGGGACGTTGCCTAGCTCTCTCTCACAAAAAGAGAGAACCAGGGAGTCCCACGAGCCAATTACCTTAAGAAATCCACAACAACAAACTCAAAAAGCAAAGGAGAAGGACTCGAACCAGAAAAGAAATCCAGGTAAAGCTTACATCCAACTTTCTCAAAGAATTCCGAATGCGAGGACCCCTCCCCCACCTCCCTCCACCAGCTCCAAGCCCCGAAAAGCAGCGGCCGGCGCTGGCTCCAAGCTGCGAAAAGCAGCTACAGTAAAGGGCGCCAGGCTGGGAGCCCAACTGCTGCAGAGACCCGAGGGGAGTGAAAGTCTCCCCACCACCGTGGATCACCTGAAGAATGACGCAGAGGCGTGAGTAATACAGCGCGTCCCCAGACACATCAGGAAAGCAGAGTGGTGCCAAGCAATAGAACATAATTCAGACCCCAATACCGCGCCCGAGAAAGACTGGCGGGAGCAGGGGGGGCAAGGAATTTAGAATCCTGTCCCTTCCCTCAACAGCCCCCTCCCTCAGGCCATTGACTAGAGATTGACAGGCGGGCTACCCATAAGACCCAGCACCCCACCAAGGAGGCGGAGCTGTCCCAACTCCCACCAGCCCAATGGGATAAACCCCCAGCCCTCTGACTGGAGACTGACAAGCGGGCCGACCCTAAGTCTCAGCACCCCACCAGGGGAGGCGGAGCTGTCCCAGCTCCCACCCGCCCACCAGGCTCCTCTCCCAGGCCACTGGATCTGGAGAGTGGAGGGCGCTGGGACCCTGCCTTACAACAGCGGGTAGGGGGTGCAGGAAAATAGAAGCCAGCATCTGCCCCCCCTTAATTCTGTTTTTTTTTTTTGCCAGGCCTGGGCTTGAGCGCAGGGCCTGAGCACTGTTCTTGGACTTTCTCAAGGCTAGAGCTCTACCACTTGAGCCTCAGCACTACTTCTGGCTTGTTTCTATGTATGTGGTACCGAGTAACCGAACCCGGGTCTTTATGCATGCTACGCAAGCACTTTAACCACTAGGCCAAACTCCCACCCCCCCTCAATTCTTGAGTGGGGCATACTCCAGCAGGGAATCCTGAGCAAGACAGCAACAAGGGGCCCCCCAGAGTCACAGACTCTGACAAAGCAGTGGAAACAGCAGGGACCTGAAGGGCCAACCAGCAGCCAAGCTCCCCTTCTGAGAATCATAAGGCGCTGCTCCGCCATTGGAGCCCATGTCTTCAGCTGGGCCCCGCCCCTGGGAACAGAGGGGTCTCCTGCTGGTCCTGCTGAAAGCCCCTGTAAACTCTCAATCCCAAGACCCTTGGCTTGGGGCCGCCCCAGGAAGCATCACAGTAAAACATCTGCCAACCACGCTCAAACGGAAGCTCGCAGATCCATCCCATGGTCCACCGTGAGGCCAATGGTGGGGTAAGATCTACTCGTGCAGCAACACATAAGTTTTATTCTAATACTTTCCAAACTTTGTACTCAAATATGCTACCTACTTACCAACTTAGGTCAGTTATCCTTATGCTATACCTTTTCTTCATTACTACAATAGTCTTACAGTCCTACGTTAATCCTGTTGTACCTCCCCTGACCTCTCTCATTCTATTTTTCTATCTCTGGACCTCTGTTCATCATTCAACCCTTATACTGCACGGATCTACACTTGATGGCTGCTGAGCAATACTGTATATCTAGGTGATTAATTATTCTCTAGGCTTAGAGAGACTTAAAGATAATAGAGATTGGATTGAGAGGCTAATTGTTTTGGGTTTAAATCGCTTTTCAGTGGTTGTATTATACTGGTCTGTAAGCGCACAAAAAGAAAGAGTGATAACACCAATCAAAACTTGTGAACAACTAGTGTCTGCCAGCTACAGAGGTCCATTCCCAATGTCTTCCACTAGGCCCAACTACCAGGCTGGTCTCAGGCTCAAGGAGCCTTTCTTAGGTAAGATCCAAACTTAAGGGTCAATATTGCCCTCATCCTTTACAAAACATTTGCTTCACAGTGCCTTCTCTGCCTGCATTTTCCCCTTGTCGAATTTTTTTTGTTTTTGCTAGTCTTTGGACTTGACCTCAGAGTGTGAACATTGTTCTTGGGCTTTCTTAGGCTTTAGCTGTCCCACCGAGCCACAGCACCACTTGCAGCGTTTTCTATGTATGTGGTAATGAGGAATCAAACCTGAGTCTTTTTGCGTGGTAGCCAAGGACTCTACCACTAGGTCAAACACACAGGGCACCTTGCACATATTTTTGACGTCAGTCTACTAGGATATTATTAGGTTTCTGTATCCTAATCAATTTTTTCCTGATGATTAGCTTTGCTGTCATGTGTAAAAAATGCAAGAGGGAAAATCACAGAAGAATTAGTGAAATTTAAAAAAAAGCATTACACACATAGATAAGTGTTCATTCTTTGTAGGAGAAAGGATATTTTGATATGATGATGATGACTTTATACTTACTATGTCAGGGTTGAGAGTTTGGCATAGTGGTAGAGTGCTTGCCTAGCATCCATGAAGATCTGGGTTTGATTGCTCAGTATCACATAGATAGAAAATCTAGATGTGGCACTGTGGCTCAAGTGGCAGAGGGCTAGACTTGAGAAAACCCGATTACAGTGCTCAGGCCCTGAATTCAAGCCCCAAGACTGGCAGAAAGATAAAAGAAAATAAAAATGCTTTTTACGAGCTAATTCACTCACAGCATTGGCTTCTGAAATCTTCGATTCTGCATCTTGTGAAATACCCCTTTCCCTCAACGTAGACAAGAAAAACAGATCCATCCCATGGTCCACTGTGAGGCCACTAGTTGGGCTAAGAGCTAGTCGTGCAGCAACACATAAGTTTTATTCTAATACTTTCCAAACTTTGTACTCAAATATGCTACCTACTTACCAACTTAGGTCAGTTATCCTTATGCTATACCTTTTCTTCATTACTACATTATTCTTACACTCCTACGTTAATCCTGTTGTACCTCCCCTGACCTCTCTCATTCTTTTTTCTATCTCTGGAACTGTGCTCGGCTTTCAAGCCTTATACTGCACGGATCTACACTTGATGGCTGTTGAGCAATACTGTATATCTAGGTGTTTAATTATTCTCTAGGCTCAGAGGGACTTAAAGACAATAGAGTTTGGATTGAGAGGCTTATTGTTTTGGGTATAAATCGTTTACCAGTGGTTGTATTAGACTGATCTGTAAGTGCACAAAAAGAAAGAGTGATAATACCAACCAAAACTTGTGAACGTCTAGTATCTGCCAAGTACAGAAGTCTAGGTTGGTTATATCTGAAAAACTATAGTTGTACTTAGTATTAATCTTGCTCCCATTTTCAAATGCGCAGAACAAGCAACTCAAGAAAAACGTCAAATCAAGTAACAACATCCCCCACCCAATGTAAACAGACAATGGAACAGTCACTGGCAAACCTAGAGGAGAGTGGTCCAAGTGCCACACAAATGCAATTGATAAACATCATTAATGAAAAATGTCAAAATATAAAGGAAGAGATAATGGAGGAAGCCATAGCTAAACAAGAGGAAACCATAAACAAGGTGATAAGTGAAAAAGAAGAAGCTATAAAGGACGCCATAATAAGGATTGTTCAAAGAAAGATGGATGAATTCATAGAATTCACAAATAAAAAAGTGACTGAACTCCAGCAAATGTCCAAAGAAAATAAAGCTCCTGAGCTAACCACTCAAATGGAAATCAAGGAGCTAAAGAAATCCATATATGATCTAAAAGAAGAGATGTGAGGCATCAAAAATGAGCAATTAGAAGCAAGCAAGATGAAAAATAAAGTAGATAGCTTTGATAGCAGGTTAGACAATGCAGAAGAGAGAATTTACGGGGCTGAAGATAATTTAGTTATTATAGAGAAAGAACGGAAAATGAGTCAATCCAAATCTAGGAAAAATGAGAGAGCGCTTCAGGAGGTCCAAGATACAATTAGGAAGCCTAATTTAAGGCTAATTGGTATTGAGGAGGGTCTGGAGAAAGAGGTCAATGGTATTGGAAATATACTTCAGGGAATCATCTCAGAGAATTTCCCAAATATCCAGAAGTGCAGACCCATCCAGATAAAAGAAGCTTTTAGAACCCCAAACAGACCTGACCAGAAAAGAACATCTCACCGCCACATCGTAATCCTAACTGGATCAATAGAAACCAAAGAAAAGATCCTAAAGGCAGCCAGGGAAAAGGGATCAGTAACCTATAAAGGCAAACCAATCAGAATAACCCCAGATTACTCAACAGAGACCATGCAAGCACGAAGTGACTGGAAGCATATATGTAATGCCCTTAAATCAAATAACTACCAGCCAAGAATACTGTACCCAGCTAAGCTCTCATTCATAACTGAGGGAACAATACAAACATTCCGTTCCAGGGAAAAGCTGCAACAATAGGTTGCAACAAAATCAACACTACAGATAATTCTCAAAGATGTTCTATACATAGAAAACCAAAATAAATGCAATATAGGGAAAGAAATGCCACCTAAACAGCATACCATCTAAGGACCACAAGAACTGTCAAGACACAGGCCCAAATAAAAGCTTTTAAAAATGGTAGGAACTAATAAATATCTCTCAATCCTAACTCTCAATATCAATGGACTTAACTATCCAATTAAACGGCATAGGCTGTCTAGTTGGATCCAAAAGCAAGAACCATCGTTCTGCTGTCTTCAAGAGACAAATCTGACCCAAGAAAAAAATCATCTTTTGAAAGTAGAGGTTGGAATAAACTCTGTCAAGCTAACGGCCCCCATAAACAGGCTGGAGTTGACATCCTCACATCAGATAAAATAGACTTCAAACTAAAATTAGTAAGAAAAGACAAAGAAGGATACTACACACTACTAAAGGGATCTTTCCTCCAGGAAGATATAACGATCCTAAATACACACCCAATCCCGGAGCTCTGAACTTCATCAAGCAAACTTTACTTACACTGAAACCATACATAGATCGAAACACAGTGATTTTTGGTGACTTTAACACACCACTCTCACCTATGGACAGATCAACAAGGCAAAAACTCAACAGAGAAACCTTAGAACTGAACAACTATATAGACCAATTAGATCTAACAGACATCTGCAGAATATTCCACCCAGCAACAACACAATATACGTTTTTCTCAGCAGCACATGGAACATTTTCCAAAATAGACCACATCTTAGACCATAAAATAAACCTGGACAGATTCAGGAACACTGAAATTATTCCATGCACACTCTCAGACCACAAAGGCATCAAATTGGAACTGAACACACATCTCCACCAACGAAAATCCTGCAACTCATGGAGACTGAACAACACATTGTTGAATCACCAATGGGTCATCGAAGAGATCAGAACAGAAATCTAACACTTTATGAAATTTAACAGTACGGAGCACACAAAATACCAACTCCTTTTGCACACAGCAAACGCAGTACTTGAGGAAAATTTATAGCGCTGAGTGCCTACAACAACAAATTGAAAAAATCGCAAACCAACAAGTTAATGTCTCACCTTCATCTCCTGGAAAAAGAGCAACAAACCAACCCTAATCCCAGTAGAACAAAGCAAATTATTAAAATCAAAGCAGAATTAAATGATTTGGAGTCCAAAAAAACTATAGAAAGAATCAACAAAACAAGGAGTTGGTTCTTTGAAAGATTTAACAAAATTGACAAACCCTCAGCAAATCTTACCAAAAAAAGAATAGAGCATATCAAAATAAACAAAATCACATATGAAAATGGTAATATCACGACAGAAATTACCAAGATCCAGAATATCATGAGGGAATACTTCTCAAACCTTTACGCCAACAAATTTGAGATGGTGCACGGGGTATTCACCTAACCACACATTCTCCCAACGTCTGTCTGCCTGCTTCCTAAAGAAAGACTGCTGGGGTTCGAAGTGTGGCTCAGGTGGTTGAGCACTTGAAAGCATTTAATACAGAGTTCAAAGCACAGTCTTGGAGAAATAGTGGGGAAAGGGAGGGAGGAAAGGAAGGAAGGTAGGTAGTAATGAAAGAAGGAAGGAAGGAAGGAAGATAGGAGAAGGGAAGGAGAAGGGAAGGAAGAAGGAAAAAGAAGGGAAGGTGAAGGAAAGGGAGTGATAGGAGGGGAGGTAATAGGAAGGGCAGGGGAGGGGGAAGGGAAGGGAAGGGAAGCAGAGGGCAGGGGAGGGGTGGGGAGGGAAGGGAAGAAGGCTGCCACACCATGGAAAAGCAAAGTTACTGACGTGGAAACGGAGATTTCTAAAAATGTTCTTGGAATCATGAGAACATAAACCACATGCTATATCTATACTTAGTCATAAAAATAAAAGACATATATTTTAATGTAGAAGCTATTTCTTTCCAGAGTTTGACTAACATAGCAATCAAGTTATACCTGACTAAAAAAATTTAATTCAGAATGACCTCCTAACCCATAACAGAAGTACTTTGAATAATTCAGCCCACATTCCTATGTATATGTCATGGCAGGCTGACTCCAGGCCACTGCAGCCATACTTTCCCAGTTGGTTCGGGACATATATATCTGTAGTACACAGGCAATTGCCAGTGTGAGATATTCATTCCTTTCTGAACTGACATGCAGAGCATTTCGGGGGTAATACAAAGTAACCTACCCAAACAAGTCTTTTTTATATAACTACACCAGGATTTTAATAAGAAAATCTGTCATATTTCTGAAAATGTAGTATGGAAACTAGATTTAAAAAATTCCTGAAACATGAGATGATTATAGTTAATATGGTTACTTAGTTGTAATTTCATTCAAATTGAAGTGGGTGTGTGATGTGATTCTAAAGCAGTGTGATTTTGTTGTGCTTGTCTTCTACCGCCCCCTTGTGGTAGCTATATGTACTGACATCGAGCCTGTTGGGATTGTTGATAGTTTGTATTTCTGGAGCAGTCCACTAGCCTAAGGCGGTCATGGACAAGGCCACCTTTCCGGAAGGTTTCCGCCCCTGATGGTGCACGGGGTATTTTATGTAGCTTTTGCTAACCAAAGGAAGACAATCTACATCTTCTGAAATTATATCTGAACATGTTCATCTTAATGATCACTAGGTTCCACTACATTTTTTTCCTTCCATGTAATTTTTTCCAAACAACTTGGAATTATGATGAATACATATAAATTCTAAATAATTAATTTACACAATATTTAATTTATAGTTGAGATGAGACATGTTTTTTCTTTTCCTGTTGGGAGCCAGAGTGGAATCAAACTGTACCTTGATTTGCATCAGACAATGGCTTTATTGTCTTATTGTTTTCTGGCCTTATTTTGTTTAAATGCCCTGAGATTTACCATATGAATGTAACACCTAGAAGTTCCCTGGTTTCAAGAAGGGATATAAGCCTGGAGTTGAAAAAACGAGGCTGCAGTTTTTACCTGGGCTGCAGACCTCCCGGACCCGATGTGTTTGTCTCTCTTCTATTTTTTCCATTCCCTGCCCCCTATTTCAGGAACCCCAATGTGCTGCCAGTAGGCCCCGGCAACTGGCGCCCGAACAGGGACCCTGAAAATCTGGGACGACAGTGGAGGACCCCGCTGTGGTGAGTAACATATCATAGGACTATTAAGAGAGGATCTTAAGAGAGTGTATAGTCAGGAGTAAAAATTATGGGTCAAACTCATAGCCATACGTCATATGTACCGATCTTAACAGGCCTACTTGAAGCCCACGGAACGTGGGTGGAAAAAGGGGTGCTTCAGAGCTTCCTACAGTTTGTCGAGGAGGCATGCCCGAGGTCTATAGAGGAGGAATTCCTAAAAACCTGGCAGCAGATAGGAAAAGGAATTCAAGATTATTATAATGTATATGGCCCCGAAAAGACCCCAGTAGAGGCTATTAATGTATGGAATTTAGTAAGTGAATACATAAATCCTCAATATGAGAATGCTGAACTTAATCTTGAATTAAGGGAAATTTATGAATTAAAGGACCCTTCTGAAAAACCTGAGGTAAGCCATATGCCGCAGCCCAAGAGAGTCTAAGTGAGATCTTGAAAAGGGAACAACAACCAGTAGATATTGAGTATCAGAATTCAAATTTGATATATCAAGGAGGAAAGTTATGATGAGCCAATGGAGGACAGGATAGCTACGATGGAGAAGAAGTTAGAAGAAATCCTACATCTTCTATCAAAAATGGGGATAGAGTAGAGAGCCCCCCCAGAAGTAGGAAAGAAAGATGACCCTCAGGCCACTATGGTGTCTGATTCTAAACCTTACCCCTCACACCCACCGCCTCTGGCTGCAGCCTTACTGCCCCAATCCCTTTTTCAACCTTTAGGCAAGACTAAAGGCCCTAGCAACAAGTCCCTTTTAACAGGCACTACAACCAGGCACAGTGCATCGCAATTAAACCTGACTCAGGCTGCTAGAGAGAGGGAAGATATTTCAGGGCCTCCATGCTTCCCTAGTTTAGTTGATCATGATGAACAAGTATACCATCAACCTGTTCCTGATAAACTATTACAGGATTTAAAAAGTGCCTGCTCCCAATATGGGCCAACTGCCCCTTTTACTCAAGTAATATTGGAGGCCGCGTGTGCTGGTATTGTATGCCCAAATGACTGGAAGCGGCTTGCCAGAGCATGCCTTAGTGCAGGCGAGTACTTATTGTGGGAGACAGAGTTCACTGCACAGTGTCAGGCTAAAATTGAAACAAATAGGTCTAAGAACCTGCCTTACACTTTTGATCAGTTGTTAGGAGAGGGAACCTATAAAAACACCGAAGATCAATTGGGTTATGCAAAGGAAGCCTATTTACAAATAAATGCTGCGGCGAAAGAGGCTTGGAAAAGGTTACGTAATTCCAATGGTACAAAAAATTTAGTAGAAGTTAAACAGGGACCGAATGAACCTTATCTAGAATTTTTGTCTTGATTAATGGAGACTGCAGACCGCCTAGTACAAGATGAGAATGCAAGGAAGATTATAGTTAGACACATAGCCTATGAAAATGCCAACGCCACCTCTCAGGCGGCTATCAGACCCCATAGGAATAAGGGAGTGACCTGGGCCCTAGGGGGCCTAAAGGCAAAGGGAATCCCTTTAGCCTTAAAGGTTTTACAAATGCAAATAAAGACCAAACTGTTAAGAGTTTAAGTTAAAAAGTGTAAAAGTTTTAAAGAAAAGTAGAAATGGTTTCTGAACAAAATTTAAAAGTAAAGTTATCCTAAAGTTTTGTTTCTAAAAAAGAAACAAGGAAAATTAGGACTATCAAAATGGTTGCTTAATTGCTATTTCAGCTTACTCTTGTAAGTTACTTTATAGCAATCTCCAGCAGGCCCATGGGGAAGGACAGCAGATCCTCATTCAGATGTAAGTTTGGCCCTCACCAAGTCCCAGGTAGGATCATGCTTGGAAACTATTTCTAAGTTGACCACCTTGTTGCTTCTAATTGGAGTAGAGTGGCCTTTTGTAGGACTCATTGATCTGAAAGCCGCAGCTTTGAGCCTGCCCGGGCAAAGCAAAGTCCCTGTGAGACTGTGGTGTCTAATCTGCCAGCAGGATGCTGGGACAGAGTTGCTTTGGAGGTTGAAGTGGCAGAGTGCTGGCTCTGAGCTGAAAAGCTGGGGGGAAGCACTCAAGCACCAAGCTCAGGACTCACAGTGGCAGGGTGCTAGCCTTGAGCTGGAGAGCTGAAAGACGGTACCCAGACCCTGAGTTCAAATACAGCAACCAACATAGTGAAATGCCAATGGGATGTTTATCCCTGTGTGGAGAGACACTACTGGGACAGGAAAGCCTCTGCTTGGATGGCAGAGATGGTGTCAGATCTTAGAGTCACTTGTGCTTGGCCATTCAAATTAATCAGAGCCAGGAGGTCATAGAATAGTTTGTAAGCATGCCTTACTAATTCCCGTGCCTTTCATAACTGGGCAGGAACTTGTCAATCTTCTGTGATAGTGGGTAGTTTAAAGTCCTAATTGAGCGAATTTTTTATTTTGACACCAGCAACAAATTCAGGAAAAGTTTGTGGATCTGAGGCTTGTGTCTCTATTAATCTGTTTAGATCTGACAACTGAAGCATTGTTAAGGTTGCAGAGATTTAGTTCCCCAGACAACCAAGAAAAAGCCTTTGCAAATGGGTGCTAAGTAAGTTACACTATTGTAGCCAAAGATGGTTTGTGCAGTTGTTAAATGTTAAATATGATCTCTAGTTTGGAGTAAATTATTGTTCCTGATATCTAATCCTTGCAACCCCTTGATAAAACAGGCTAGGCTTCTTAAGGTCCCTGGTCAAGCACAGAGACAACGCCCCTGAGTCAGCTTGAAGAAGTCACAGAAGGTGAATCTCCGCCATCAATCCCCTCTAGATGAAGAGACCAGAGTCATTTTTGGAAAATAAGACAGGATAAATTAGAGGTATAGGAAAGAGTAAAAATTGCACTTGTGTTTCTTTTAAAATAAAAACGGGGGATATGTTGGGAGCCAAATTGGAATCAAACTGTACCTTGATTTGCATCAGACAGTGGCTTTATTGTCTTATAGTTTTCTGGCCTTATTCTGTTTAAATGACCTGAGATTTACCATATGAATGTAACACCTGGAAGTTCCCTGGGTTTCAAGAAGGGAGATGAGCCTGGAGTTGAAAAAACGAGGATGCAGTTTTTACCTGGGCTGCAGACCTCCCGGACCCGATGTGTTTGTCTCTCTTCTATTTTTTCCATTCCCTGCCCCCTATTTCAGGAACCCCAATTTGCTGCCGGTAGGTCCCGGCATTTTCCTTTTGTTTTCTTTTAAAAGAAACAACTGTGCAATAACCTTCTTTCTGATGGATGAGTAGAGTTGCATTGTGTATACATATACACCACATTTTCTTGATCTATTCATCCACTGAGGGAGCATCTAGATTGATTCCATATCTTGCAATGGTAAATAATGCTGCAATGAACATGGTTGTGCTCTATTGGATAAATGCCCAGGCGAGGAATTCCTGTGTCATAGGGGATCTCTATTGTACCGTTCCTAAGAAAATGGAAAGACTTGAAAAAAATTGTGCTAAATGGGGCCGGCCGTGTGGCCTAATTGTAGAGTGCTTGCCTAGCATGCATGAAGGTGTGGGTTCAATTCCTCAGTATCACATACATAGAAAAATCCAGAAGTGGAGCTGTAGCTCGAGTGGTAGAGTTCTAGCATTCAGAAAGCCAAAGGATAGTGCTCAGGCACTTAGCTAAAGGCCAGGACAGGAAAAACTTTATGCTAAATGAAGTAAGCCAGACAGACATATTTGTTCTGGCTAGAGTGGAAGTAAGGCAGACAAACTCATTTGTGGTAGCTAGAACGTGCCTATAAACCTACAAGTAAATATGCTGGGTGGTTTTCAAAAAAATACATTGGGACATGATAAAATACCTAAGATTCTATGCAGTCATACAGTAACACCATAAGAGGATATTCTTTGAAGAGGAACACAAAGCAACTCCAGGAAATATAAGCAAGAGGTTTTTTTTTGCTTGTTGCCATTTTTTCTTTTTGTCTGTTTGTTCCTTTATCTGTCTTTGGAGTGTAAGAGAAGGCACAAAATTGGAAGGACAAATAGTGAACAAATGCCACAGTGATACTCAATTCACATTATGTTGAACATGAGCTATACAACTTGTGGGTGGGCATGCGAGGGAGAAACTGGGAAGGACTGGGAGAAGGAGTGATGTTGCTCAGAAACAAATGTACAAGCCTGGTGTGGTGGCTCACACCTGTAATCCTAACTACTCTGGAGGCTGAGATCTGAGGATCAAGGTTCAAAGCCAGCCCAGGCACAAAAGCACCTGAGACTCTTATCAACAATTAAGCTCTAGAAAATGAGAAGTGGGGCTTGGCTCAAGGGTTGGGTGATAGCCTTGTGCTGAAGAGCTCAGGGACAAGCCCAGGCCCAGTTCAAGCTCCATGACCCACAAAACAAAAACTACCAACCCCCACAAAAAACCCCAAGTCTATACCTGACTTAGATAACTTTAACACCTTTATAATAGCAATAAAAATGTATGAAAAAGAAAAACAAGAAATAAAGGTGCTGAACTAGTCTTTGGATGATTCTCTTATAAGACTTACAAGAGCTAGGAGAGTCTGCTGTCAACCACACAGCCTTTCTCACTACGTTTCTCCTCTGTAAGGATTAAAGTTAACAGGAGAAACAACATAACCTCTGCTTTATCTTTATGGTGATAATTCTAAAATTTCAGCATAAAACCCCAATTTCTTTCACAGTTATGAGCCTTTCATGTCTTTCTTCTGTCTGTCTCATACATTTCCACTTCATTCCTTGCTCTGTGCCAGGTACCATCACCACAGCCTGCTGTTCCCTGATCATTTTTCCTTTTATCTTTTTCCTTTTATTCCATCACCAGAGCTTTACACCCTTGTTCTGCTTTCTTAAATTGATGTCCTGTGCTCTACCACTTGAGCAATACATCTAGGAGAGCTATTTTGCTAGCTAATTAGAAATCAAATCCTGCAGATTTTTCTGCCAACGGTTGATTTTGAATTGTTCTACTAAAATCTCAGCTTCCAAATGTCTAGGATTCAAGGGGTGAGCCACTTGCACCTGGTTTTGAATCCAGAAGTTTCATGACCACACAAACACAGCTTTACTCCAAGTTCATCTCCAGACTTTCCATTGCTAGCCTTGTCAGCTACTGACTGAGCATTTGAAACATGTTTGTGTGAACTAAATGTGCTCAGAGTATATTTTCCATAAAAAATATAAGAGCAGGAATTTCAACGTAAACCCGCCTGGCACTGGTGGCTCAAGACTTTAATCCTAGCTCATCAGGAGCCTGAGATTTGAGGATTGTGATTCAAAGTCAGCCTGGGCAGAAAAGTATGTGAGACTCCAGAAAACTGGAAGTGGCTCTGTGGCTTAAAAATGTAGGGTGGTAGCCCTGAGTTCTTCAACTCAAGGACAGTGGCTAGGCCCAGATTTCAAGCCCCAAAATTGACAGAAAAAAATAATGATGTTACTGATAGACTTATATTGATTACATTTTTAAAAATGAAATAATATGTAGCTATGGCTGGGAGTGTGATCTAGTGGTAGAGTTCTTGCCTAGCATGCACCATGTCCGGGGTTGGATTTCTTAGTAACACATACATAGAAAAAAAGCCGGAAGTGTTGCCGAGGCTCACGTAGAGTGCTAGCCTTGAGAAAGCTCAAGGACAGTACTCAGAATCTGGGTACACGCCTCAGGACTGATAAAAAGGAGAAGGTAGAGGAGAATAAAAAGAAGAAGAACAGAAAGGAGAAGAAGGAGAAGAAGAAGAAGAAGAAGAAGAAGAAGAAGAAGAAGAAGAAGAAGAAGAAGAAGAAGAAGAGGAGGAGGAGGAGGAGGAGGAGGAGGGGGAGGAGGGGGAGGAGGAGGAGGAGGAGGAGGAGGAGGAGGAGGAGGAGGAGGAACAAGAAGAAGAACAAGAAGAACTAGAAAAACAAGAAGAAGAATTAGAAGAAGAAGAAGAAGAAGAAGAAGAAGAAGAAGAAGAAGAAGAAGGAGGAGGAGGAGGAGGAGGAGGAGGAGGAGGAGGAGGAGGAGGAGGAGGAGGAGGAGGAGGAGGAGAAGAAGAAGAAGAAGAAGAAGAAGAAGAAGAAGAAGAAGAAGAAGAGGAAGAGGAAGAGGAAGAGGAAGAGGAGGTTGAGGAGGAGGAGGAACAAAAAAAACAAGAACAAGAACAAGAAGAACAAGAAGAACAAGAGTTTATGATGTGACTTATTTGCATGTTTAAATATACTCCTGCTCCTCGTTATTTTCCTGGGCCTGGAGTGCAGCCGGAAACACCTTGTTTGTTTATAACAGTACTAGTGTTAAGAACCAGGGCCTCCAATCCCTGAGCTACAGGCCCCGTTCCTGTGTGCGCACCCACTCGCTCCCGGCCTGGGCTCTCTCAAGGCTAGCTCACTACCCCGGGGGCCTCAGCCCACTTTTGCCTTTCTGTTACTGTTGGTTAATTGGAAGGAAGTGTCTCCCAGGCTGGCTTCGAACCCTGATCCTCAAGTCCCAGCCTACTGAGTAGCCAGGATTACCCAGACGCGGCCCCCGAGTCTGGCCAGCTCTCGGGTTTTCGTTTCCTATTTTTGTTTTCTGTGTCCTCATGATTAACCATTATCATGAATGTTTTCATGAATGACCTTACTGTCCCTCGACTGGAGACGGTGGGCGGTGCAGTGGGTCTTCAAGTCTGAGGCCTCTGGGCCGCACCTGCTGCTCAGATCACACCCGAGGAAACATTTGTTTTTCTGTCACCAGAACTGGTTCCAACCAGAAATGGGCTTCAGGTTTCCAGAGGGCCTGTGGACCCTCGGCTTGCCCTGTGCCTGTGGCCTCCGGCAGGCAAGAGTGCGGCTGCAGATGGTATGGTCCGCTGGCCCACCCCTCCCCCTGCACACTGCGGGAATGGGTCCTTCAGGCCGTAGAAAAGCATTCTGGGTAGGGGGCATGCCTTTCCTCCTTTCAGTGGCAGCGATGGTGCTGTGCCCATCTGGAATTGTGTGTTCCCTCAGGCCTTCCACACCTGGGCGCTGGCCGGGATAGCCCCCCTGCTGGGATCACGGCTTTGCAACCTGAGGCCTAATTCGGCCGTTTTCTCCCGAGAAAGTCCCAGAGGGCTGGAGACGGCTTGTGGCCTGTGCTTGCTCGCGTGCGATGGCAGACGGCCTGGTGGACCAGTGCGGACGCTTCCCTCCCGCTGCAGCCGCCAGGGCCCACACCCGGCCTCACCAGGTGCAGGTGAGGATGTCGGTCATTACTCCTGCTTCCTTGGCTCTGATGGGATAGTGTGTGCATGCACACCACCATCTTGGCAGCCCAGGCTGCAGGCAGCTTTCCTGATGGCCTTTTTTTTTGCCCGTTCACACCACCATCTTGGCAGCCCAGGCTGCAGGCAGCTTTCCTGATGGCCTTTTTTTTGCCCGTTCACTTTCACAAACTTGTGAATGCGGTGTCAAAAAAGGCGCAAATAAATGCTTTCCAGGCTTTTCCTGCCCTCAAATTTTTGGTGTCTTTGGTGGTGGAGCTGCACAAGTGAAAGTGCATGCTTTTATGTTCATCTGCATGTACAAGTGGTCTCTGAGATGGCCCGAGTCTGGTGTGTGGTTCCCTTGACCAGTTTAAACTAAATTTTCTCCAGTGAAAGATGAATGCTCGAGGAGAGTTGTCCTGTTTGAAAACCATGTAACACTTCAGGTAAGGTGGTAAGGGAGTTGCACGGAGGGACATGGGGAGCGATTTTTCAATATTGTGGTTCATCATTAGTACATATGCCCCAAAGTTAGCAAATAAAATGGTGTAGGAGAGAAATAACACAAAATAGAGGCTTTCAAGATTGCTTAGATTTGTTCTCATTGGCTAAATGTAAAGGTGTTTTGGTATTCAGAGCTGAATACAGTAATAGTGTTAACTTTTTTGGTAAAGAAGCATGCACTGTCTAGTAAAGATCTGGCACATGTTGTTGCTTTTTCCTTTTAGGGCATCAATGGTGAGGATTTTAGGTGTTGTATCTTCAAAACTTGCACGGGACACATAAATGCCTATCCAGCATCCTCAACTATATGTTTAAGACAGTTTAAGAATAAATGTTTTAATGTTTGACCCCTGTGTTTTAAGTCTTTTATTCACCATAAAACAGTCTTCTGTTACTGAAAAATCTAAGGGAAGGTTCAATCTTTACTACCAGTAACTTCAAATCTTTCTGAAGTCTCATCAGCATGTCTGATACCCTTGGGATCGCTCCTAGCAAGGTTCTCTGGCAAATAATTACACTAGCTAGCTCACGGTTTAACTCCCGTGTGTGCTTTACTACATTCACTGGGGTGGTTGTATGTGCATTTGGTATTTTTCTGTGCACCATTTCAAGGGTTTGAACTCAGTTTATACACTGTTCCTAAGGTTTTAGTGCCCAAGACTACTGCTCAGCCACTTATGCCCCAGCTTAATTTCCAGCTGTTTTTAGTTAATTAGTGACTGTAGATTCTCAAGGGCTTTTTTGCCCTGGCTGGTATCGAACCCCAACCTTCAAATATTAGGCTCCTGAGCAGCTAGAATTGAGTGCAAAGCACTGTACTAAGAGCTGGAAATAATACCTAAAACATAGCTCCTCTGGGAGGATATATAGCTGGTGAAGAAATATGTCCACCTTTTCTTTGTGAGATGAATTCCATCATAGGATTTGAGTCTGAAGCATGAGCTAGTCAGGTTGGGCCTAAAAAGGTACCTTTTGGGATAGTGGGCACAAGAAAAATAAACCCCTTCTATGGCTTATGCTGTTTTTCCCTTTTGTAAGATAGCTGGCTATTAACAGGGGCTGTGAGGTGGTAAGGCTGAAGAGATGTGTAGAAAAGGCTAGACCACTTAGGGTTTGGGCTTTGTTATAGCAGGAAATTAAGTCAGGTAGCAAACAGACCAGGGAAGGTAGGATTTATTCTGGCTTGGACCAGTTAAACAAGGATGTTTAACTTGCCAGAAGCTTACTGGCCCCAAATGTAGCTGTGGGGCAGAAATTTTCTTGTGATAGAAGCTGCTCCGGAATTGGAGAAATGAACCATAAGGACTCAGGTATAAATCTGATCTGGGGTAGCGGTCCTAGGTAGGTCTGAGGTTGCAAAGTGGCCAAAAGTGAAAAGAAAAGTAGAGAGAATTGTTTACTGTAGCCCAGTTGACTAAAAGGAAGAGTGTAACTACACATTAGAGCATAGTCAGTAGTCTGAGAGAAAACCCTGGAGCCAGGAAGGATGCCCCATTTTCCCTGGTCATGTGAAGAGCCAAGGAAGCTTGGTAGCCAGACAGTGGAAGGACAAAAATTGGCATGTAGCTGCCCTTCCCCAACTCAGAAAACAAGGGCATTTAAAAAGTAACTCTGAACATGTGAAAGGGTTTTAATGTATGTGAATTAATGCACATTCTATCTGGCAAATATCATGTAACCCTTCTATTAATTACAATAAAAATACATAAAAAATAACACTGAAAAACAGATTTTACATCATTTATAAATAACCAGTAGGACTTAATGCCACAATACAATATCAGAGTGAGCTTCATGTAAATGAAAACATTCTGAAGGTGATGCCTCCCTGTGGAGCCCTAGTTTTAAAGTACTTGGAGCTGGGAAGTTGGTTTTCTGCCCACTTGGAATTCTATTGCACAGCAACAGCCAGCTGCAGGCCAGAACTCCTGGAGGCTGATGGGAAGAAGCATCTGGTCTGGTTGTGTTTGTGGGCAGATGAGTGGAAGGTGTCCAGGTTCAGAAAGGAAGATATGACATTGAGCTTACAAGGCTACCCTTCATTTCTGTTCAGCACAAGAAGTGAGGATGCTTTCTCTTTGTACTCAGGAGACAAAAGTCCAAGATACTTGAATAGTTAGCTAATTCACATTGTGACAAGTATCAGTGATACATCCTTCTCAGCCCACTCCTGGCTCTTCATTAGGATCAAGTCTCTATCTTGAGGCGGGCAGCTTAAACAGTTTTCACTGTTTTTGCTGTGTGCTTTCCAGTCAGATTGCTTGTAGATAGATGGGGTTTTTCTTCAATCAGGCTATCTTTGGACCCATTTCTTTTCTGAAAGAAAACATTTTTACATGTATATGCTAGAGTCAGCAAGTAGTTTTTGTAAAAGGACAGAATGTGTACAATATTAATTATTTAGAAGCAAGACACTAGTTATTGGGGCAGTAGAGTAGATGAAGTGATCCACCAGGATGTACTGACTGGTCAGGCTGGTGGGGACCATTCCCTGCGGTGCTCAGTGGATAGCTGTTTCATTTGAAAGCAGGCTTAGGATCACCAGAGCTGACAGAAGATTATGTAGACTTGCATAAATCAAAATGAGAGCTATTTATTCTTTGGGAGCGGGGGGGTTGAACTTAGGGCCTGAGCACTGTCCTTGGGCTTTCTCAAGGCTAGTGCTCTACCATTGAGCCACAGCACTGCTTCTAGCTATTTTCATGTATGCTAGGCACGCTCTACCACTAGGACATGCTCCTGGCCTAATTTGCCATTTTTGAAATTCTTCAGTGATGCTGATATATCACATGGATTGTTATAGAATCTGTGTGTGTTGCTCAGATCTCCATTCCAGGCTGGGATTGTTGGAAATTCTAGTTTGCTACAAAGCTCAAATTTGAGATCCTCTGGGAACTACCCTATGCTGAAAAGAGCCACCCTATCCAATCCCACGAGCCTTCCAAAAACAGCCCTCAGCCACAACAACCTTCTTAGCTCAAGACAGGATGACTGAAGCTACAGAGCTTCCCATAAGATCCCATTAGGGGACTGAGCTGCACAGTTTAGCTTGTAACTCTGCCCACATCTCTCTTCTTTCGCTTCCCAACAAGTACCACAGGGTACTTCCCAATAAACCGGCACATAAATCCATCTGTGGATCTATTTCCTTAGAAACAGATATTTAATCAAGTAATTGATAAGAAAGGAGCAGGGCAATGGAAAATAGCATAACAGCTTTATAGGTAGTGTATGAATTCCCAAGTTTATAATGTATAAAACTGCATAGCTAACATGTTTTTATGAGAGAGACACAGTAGTTTTAATTGGCTTCTCTACAGGATTCATGATTAGATGAAAACCGCACAAGGGGGGAGAAGGAAGATGCTGCCGAGACAATAGGGACGCTGCCCAGCTCTCTCTCAAAATAAGAGAGAACCAGGGAGCACCACGAGCCAATAATAATAAGAAATCCAGAACAACAAACTCAAAAAGCAACAGAGAAGGACTCAAACCGGAAAAGAAATCCAGATAAAGCCACATCCAACTTTCTCAAAGAATTCGGGACGCAAAGACCCCTCTCCCACCTCTTTTTGCCGGCTCAAAGCCGCGAAAAGCGGCAGCGGACAGAGGGCACCTGGCCTGGCAGCCTGACCCCTCCAGAAACCAGAATACAACCGGGCCAGCGATGGGCAGAAGCAGAAAAACCCAGAGGCGGAACCAGAACAGCAAGCAGAGGAACCCAGACACGGAACACAGGCAGCGGCGGAGACCCGAGTGGAGTCGAAGACTCCCCACCACTGTGGAACACCCGCAGACGGAACGCAGAGGCATGTCCACAAACACATAGGGAAAGCAGAGCTCATGCTAAGCAATAGAACTTAACTCAGAACCCTTCACCGAGGCCTAGAAAGATTGGCAGGAACAGGGGGGCAAGGAATTAAGAATCCTGTCCCTTCCCTCAACAGCCCCCTCCCTCAGGCCATTTGCTGGAGATTGACAGGCGGGCTACCTAATACCCATCAACACACCAAGGGAGGCAGAGCTTTCCCAACTCCAACCCGTCCAAAGGGCTCAACTCCCAGCCCTCTGACAGGAGACTGACAAGCAGGAGGGCCCTAAGACTCAGCACCCGACCAGGGTAGGCAGAGCTGTCCCAGCTCCCATCCACCCACCAGGCTTCTCTCCCAGGCCACTGGATCTGGAGAGTGGAGGGCGCTGGGAACCTGCCTTACATCAGCGGGTAGGGTGTGAGGGAAAATAGGAGCCAGCATCTACCCCACCTCAATAATTGAGGGCGTATCCGCCAGCTGGGAATCCTGAGCAAGACAGCACCGAGGGGCCTCCCACAGTCACAGACTCTCTGAAAAAGCAGTGGAAACACAGCAGGGTTCTGAAGGGCCGACCAGCAGCCAATCGCCCCTTCTGAGAATCAAAAAGTCACGACCCGCACTTGGAGCCCATGTCCTCAGCTGGGCCCTGCCCGTGAGAACAGAGCTTTCTCCTGCTGGTCCTACTGAGAGCCCCTGGAAACTCCCAATCCCCAGAACTTTGGCTGGGGGCTGAACCTGGAAGGAGCAAAGGAAAACGTCTGCACAGCATACTCAGACTGAAGCTCGCAGATCCATCCCATGGTCCACCGTGAGGCCACTGGTTGGGTTAAGAGCTAGTTGTGCAGCAACACATAAGTTTTATTCTAATACATTCCAAATTTTGTACTCAAATACGCTACCTACTTACCAACTTAGGTCAGTTATCCTTACGCTGTACCCTTTCTTAATTACTACAATATTCTTACACTGCTACGTTAATCCTCTTGTACCTCCCATGAACTCTCTCATTCTATTTTTCTATCTCTGGACCTCTGTTCATCTTTCAACCCTTATACTGCATGGATCTACACTTGATGGCTGCTGAGCAATACTGTATATCTAGGTGATTAATTATTCTCTAGGCTTAGAGAGACTTAAAGATAATAGAGATTGGATTGAGAGGCTAATTGTTTTGGGTTTAAATCGCTTTTCAGTGGTTGTATTATACTGGTCTGTAAGCGCACAAAAAGAAAGAGTGATAAAACCAATCAAAACTTGTGAACAACTAGTGTCTGTCAACTATAGAGGTCTAGGTTGGTTATATCTGAAAACCTATACTCGTGTTTAGTATTAATCTTGCTCCCATTTTCAAATGGGCAGAACAAGCAACTCAAGAAAAATGTCAAATCAAGAAACAACATCCCCCACCCAATGAAAACAGACAATGGAACAGTCACTGGCAAACCTAGAGGAGAGTCTTCCAAGTGCTATACAAATGCAGTTGATAAGCATCATTAATGAAAAATGTGAAAATATAAAGAAAGAGATAAGGGAGGAAGCCAAAGCTGAACAAGAGGAAACCATAAACAAGGTGATAAGTGAAAAAGACGAAGAGATAAAGGAGGCCATAATAAAGGTTTTTCAAAGAAAGATGGATGAATTCATAGAATCCACAAAGAAAAAAGTGACCAAACTCCAGCAAATGTCCAAAGAAAATAAAGCTACTGAGCTAACCACTCAAATGGAAATCAAGGAGCTAAAGAAATCCATACATGATCTAAAAGAAGAGATGTGAGGCATCAAAAATGAGCAATTAGAAGCAAGGAAGATGAAAAATGAGTAGATAGCTTTGATAGCAGGTTAGACAATGCAGATGAGAGAATTTCCGGGGCTGAAGACAATTTAGTTATTATAGAGAAAAACAGAAAATGAGTCAATCCAAATCTAGGAAAAATGAGAGAGCGCTTCAGGAGGTCCAAGATGCAATTAGGAGGCCTAATTTAAAGCTAATTGGTATTGAGGAGGGCGTGGAGAAAGAGGTCAATGGTATTGGAAATATACTTCAGGGAATCATCTCAGAGAATTTCCCAAATATCCAGAAGGGCAGGCCCATCCAGATAAAAGAAGCTTTTAGAACACCAAACAGACCTGACCAGAAAAGAACATCACACCGGCTCATCGTAATCACAACTGGATATATAGAAACCAAAGAAAGAATCCAGGGAAAAGGGATCAGTAACCTGTAAAAGCAAACCAATAAGAATAATCCCAGATGTCTCACCAGAGACCATGCAAACAAGAAGTGACTGGAAGAATACATGTCATGCCCTTAAGTCAAATAACTACCAACCAAGATTACTGTACCCAGCTAAGCTCTCATTCATAACTGAGGGAAATAATAAAGACATTTCATTGCAGGGAAAACATCCAACAGTATGTCACAACAAAACCAACATTACAGAGAATTTTCAAAGATGTTCTATACATAGAAAACCAAAATAAATGCAATATAGGGAAAGAAATGGCACCTAAACAGCATACCATCTAAGGACTACAAGAACTGTCAAGACACAGGCCCTAATAAAAGCTTTTAAAAACGGTAGGAACTAATAAATATCTCTCAATCCTAACTCTCAATATCAATGGACTTAACTCTCCAATTAAACGGCATAGGCTGTCTAGTTGGAGCAAAAAGCAAGAGCCATCGTTCTGCTGTCTTCAAGAGACACATCTTACCCAAAAAACAATCATCTTTTGAAAGTGAGAGGTTGGAATGAACTCTACCAAGGTAACGGCCCCCATAAACAGGCTGGAATTGCCATCCTCATATCAGATAAAATAGATTTCAAACTAAAATTAGTAAGAAAAGACAAAGAAGGACACTACACACTACTAAAGGGATCTTTCCTCCAGGAAGACATAAAACCCCTAAATATTTACACACCCAATCCCGGAGCTCCGAACTTCATCAAGCAAATTTACTTACACTGAAACCATACATAGATCGAAACACAGAGTTTGTCGGTGACTTTAACACACCACTCTCAAATATGGACAGATTAACAAGGCAAAAACTCAACAGAGAAACCTTAGAACTGAACAACTATATTGACCAACTAGATCTAACAGACATCTGCAGAATATTCCACCCAGCAATAACCCAATATACATTTTTCTCAGCATCACATGGAACATTTTCCAAAATAGACCACATCTTAGGCCATAAAACAAACCTGGACAGATTCAGAAACACTGAAATTATTCCCTGCATGCTCTCAGACCACAAAGGCATCAAATTGGAACTGAACACACATCTCCACCAATGAAAACCCTGTAACTCATGGAGACTGAACAACACATTGTTGAATCACCAATGGGTCATCGAAGAGATCAGAACAGAAATAGAACAATTTATGAAATTTAACAATAAGGAGCACACAAAATACCAACTCCTTTGGGACACAGCAAAGGCAGTACTCAGAGGCAAATTTATAGCGCTGAGTGCCTACAATAACCTGTTGGAAAAATCGCAAACCAACAAATTAATATCTCACCTTAAGCTCCAGGAAAAATAGCAACAAAGCAACGCTAATCCCAGTAGGAGAAAGCAAATTATTAAAATCAAACAAGAATTAAATGATTTGGAATCCAAAAAAACTATAGAAAGAATAAACAAAAGAAGGAGTTGGTTATTTGAAAGAATTAACAAAATTGACAAACCCTTAGCAAAACTTACCAAAAAAAGAAGAGAGCATATCGAAATAAACAAAATCGCAGATGAAAATGGTAATATCAAGACAGAAATTACCAAGATCCAGAATATCATGAGGGAATACTTCTCAAACTTTGTTCCAACAAATTTGAGAATCTAGAAGATATGGATGAATTCCTAGCCAATATTAACATACCCACACTGTACCAAGAAGAACTAACCCAACTCAACAGGCCTATTTCAAGCTCTGAAATAGAAATGGCAATTAGAGTACTTCCACCTCAGAAAACCCCAGGGCCATGTGGATTCACAGCTGAATTCTATAAAGTCTTCAAAGCAGAGCTCACACCAATACTTCTCAAGTTCTTCAATGAAATTGAAAATGAAGGTTCTTTACCAGACTCATTTTATGAAACCAGGATAACCCTCATCCCCAAACCAGACAGAGATTCATCAAAGGAAGAGAACTATACACCTATTTCTTTGATGAACATCTGCTACATCCACTCCAGTGGAGTCTGTGCAGCATGGAGCAGAAAGAGCTTGAATGGCTGCCAGTCCTGAGGTTCGCACCGATGGTGATCAGGCCTCCTGGATGTCCCTGGCAGAGACTGGGACATATGCGTGGAATGCTCATAATGCTGGGTGCTGGAATTCTTTTATCACTCTTTTCATTTCTGATAGTTGATGGTATGGCAGTAATATTTTGTGCTAGCTACTGGCCTAATCAATTGATTGAGCGACTAGATGTTCCAGGAACTAAAAGTGCATGCCCGGCTACTCTGGCGCAAGACACACCCACAGCAGCCTTGATGACCTCAATGCATTCTATTAATAATAAGAGAGAGTTAGAAACTAAAACGGAAAATATGATCTTTAAATTAGTAATAAATGTTAGTTTGCCTGAATATGCCTTTAATACGACTGCATTACTTGTGTAAATGTTGCAAGTACATAATGAATCACATGGGAAAGGATTAGAAGGGTTAGAGCACCGTGGTGTGCTCTAACTGAACAGCAACAATGGACCCTTAGGTTTAAGGTTTTACAATTCCTGGCACAGGGTAATAATTACTGACTCAGAAACAGATTTATAGGAAGAACTAGAATGGAACAGATGGTAAACAAAGCTAATATTGATTAATGCCAAGGCGGATGACACCTAACCACAATGTCTGACTTATTAACCACAGCTTCTTAGAATGGATGGAGAAGTTTCTTTTCTACTCAGAAAAATGTACCCTGTAACCATTCTTAAACATGATTGTAATCTTTTGACCTTATGCCAGCTGAAAGAAAGTGCTCCTACTTTGACTGTATATAATCTCACATTCTACAAGTAAAGCTTCGCAGCAGACTTCAAACCTCCCTTGCGTTTGTGTCTGTCTGTCATCGCCGAATCCATTCCTGAGCTGTGAATCCAGACTTGGTCTCCCCGCACTCCCTCTGAGTTGGTCTGTGGCAAACATCGATGCAAAACTTCTCAACAAAATACTGGCCAACCGTCTACAACAACTCATCAAAAAATTACACAAAATGATAAAACTGCATTCATCACAGGGAGGCAAAGCTGGTTCAACATACAAAAAACAATTAATATAATTCAACACATCAACAGGAGCAAGGACAAAAATCACATGATTGTCTAAATAGATGCGGAAAAGGCATTTGACAAGATCCAACACCCCTTTATGTTAAAAGCTCTGGAGAAAGTAGGATTCCATGGAACATTCCTCAATATAATAAAGGCTGTGTATGAGAAACCCACTGTTAGTATTACACTTAATGGTGAAAATCTAAAGCCATTCCCTCTAAAATCCGGAAGGATAAAGGATGCACACTCTCTCCACTACTCTTTAAAATAGTATTAGAATTCCTAGGCAAGAAGCAAGCCTAAAAGGGATCCAAGTAGAGATAGAGGAAGTAAAACTATCCCTCTATGCAGATGACTTGATTCTTTATTTAAAGAATCCTATAGACTCTACTCCCAAGCTCCTTGACCTGATTCAAAACTTTAGAAGTGTAGCAGGCTATAAAATTAACCCTCAAAAATCAACTGCCTTCCTTTATGCCAACAGTGAGAAGAACGAGGCAATAATCAGGAAAGCAACTCCTTTTACAATAGCCTCAAAGAAAATAAAGTATCTAGGAATTAGCTTAACTAGGAATGTAAAGGACCTTTTTGATGAAAACTTTAAAACCCTAAAAAAGGAAATTAAAGCAGAACTAAGGAAATGGAAAAACCTCCCATGCTCCTGGATTGGAAGAATCAACATCGTGAAAATGACAATCTTGCCAAGGGCTATCTACAAATTCAACGCAATACCCATCAATATCCCAATGGCATTCTTTAAAGAAATCAAAGAGTCAATTCAAAGTTTCATGTGGAATAATAAAAGACCCCGTATAGCAAAAACACTTCTTAGCAGAAAGAACAGCGCTGGAGGAATTTCAATTCCAAACTTCAGACTCTATTACAGGGCTATAATTATCAAAACAGCTTGGTACTGGCACAAGAACCGGCCTGAAGACCAATGGAATAGAACGGAGGACCCAGATATTAAACCACAGACCTATGGCCATCTAATCTTTAAGAAGGGACCCAAAAAAATAGAATGGCAGAAAGATAGCCTCTTCAACAAGTTGTGCTGGCAGAACTGGTTAAGCACCTCCAGAAAACTTAAGTTGGATCCTTTTTAAAATCCTGCACTAGGATTAACTCCAAATGGATCAAAGACCTGTAGGTAAAAGCTGACACACTGAAAACTTTACAAGAAGGAATAGGAGATACACTAGGCCTCCTTGGCACAGGTCGAAACTTTCTTAATAAGGACCAAGAATCACAATAAATCAGAGAAAGGCTGGAATAAGTGGGACTGCATAAAACTGCAGACCATTTGCATGGCAAAGGCCATAGCTAGTAAACTAATCAGGAAGACTACAGAGTGGGAGAAGACTTCTCCTACCAAACAATGGACAAAGGCGTCATATCTAAAATATATCAACAACTCAAAAAATTGAATCATTCCAAAACTAATCTCCAAAGTAACAACCATCCCATGAAAAAATGGGCCAAAGATTTAAAAAGAGCCTTCTCTGAAGAAGAAAAAAAATGGCCTATAGACACATGAAGAAATGCTCAACATCTCTGGTCATAAAAGAAATGCAAATCAAAACAACTCTGAGATTCCACCTCACTCCAGTTAGAATGGCCAGGATCAGGAAAACATATAACAACAGATGCTTGAGGGGATGTGCCCAGGAGGGATCACTACTACACTGTTGGTGAGAGTGCAAACTCGTTCAAACACTATGGAAAGCAATATGGCAGTGCCTCAAAAGGCTAAACATAGAACTCTCCTATGACCCAGCAATTCCACTACTTGGCATTTACCCAACCATCCAGAATCTAGGACATACTAAATCCACTAGCACAACCATGTTCATTGCAGTATTATTCACCATAGCAAAGATATGGAACCAACCTAGATGTCCCTCAGTTGATGAGTGTATCAACAAGTTGTGGTATTTGTACACAATGGAATTCTATTCTGCTGTCAGAAAAAAATGACATCGACCCATTTGTTAGGAGATAGAAAGAGTTAGAAAAAATCATATTAAGTGAAGTAAGCCAGACTCAAAGGAACTTAGGCTCAATGGTTTTCCTCATTTGTCACAATCAGTAGAAACTAGCAGAGATCTGCAACAGAGCAAAACCTTGATACATAAGGGCGTATAGGATGAAGCTAATTGAAAGGACCTCCGGGAACTCCCAAGTTTATATAATTCATAAAACTGCATAGCCAACATGTTTTTATGAGAGAGAAACAGTAGTTTTAATTGGCTTCTCTACAGGATTCATGATGGGATAAAAACCACATAATGACAGGCTGGCACTAGCCAATCATAAATGTCAACTTCTGCATCTATAAATTCATCCAACTGCCTTTAAGTTCATGTCATCTTATTAAACTTCTGCCGTGAGAATGATGTCAAACCTTGCAGAATGATATTCAAGGCTCTCTGAGACCGAATTCAGGAGCGTTAAATTGATTATGTTAAGGCAGCTTGACACTATGTCCTTCTGTTGTCTTTAACCATATTTATACTCAATTTCAAGGATGTACATACCTCCTTTTGAAGGGAAAAATAAATTCAGATTTGAGTAACTTTTCTCTCTGCCATTGTTAACAATAACATCTGTCCCAATTTTGACTTTGTTTCTCTGGCTTGAAAAATACTTGAAACTAGGCAACAGTGGTTCTGTATTCCTAGATACTCAGGAGGCTGAGATCTAAAGGTCATGGATGAAAGCTGACCTGGGCAGCTTTGTCTATACAATTTTTATCTAGAGTTAACCACCAAAAAGTTGGGAGTGGAGCTGTGGCTCAAGTGGTTGAGTGCCATCCTTGAGCAAAAAGCTAAGAAGACACAGCCCATAAGTTCAAGTCTCAGTACTGGCACAGGTAAATGAGGTAAAAGATATTGTTTCTTCATTTCAAGTTTCCAAAAATTTAGGCATTATCTTAATGTCAGATCACTTTAGGCCTTGTTCTGTCTTTAGCTTTAAATGATTCCATCTACTGGCTCTTCATCACACACTCCTTCCTCCTCTTTTTCCTGTAGATGGTCTTTAACACATAGAATCTTGGAAGCATGGCTCAAGTCGCAGAGCACTTGCCTACCAAGCCCATGCCCCAAATTCATATCCCAGTGCCATCAAGAAAAAGAAAGAATCTCAGGATATACTTAATGATTGATTGCCTACCAAACGGAATTCACCAAAGCACAAGAAGGCTCTGAAATTTGCCAGCAGTAGTATACTTTCTAAAACTTCATTATTACTAACCTGATGAACTGTAGAGCCACAAGCACCCTGAGCACCTGAGGACTGGGTCACAGGAAGAGGTGGTACCAAATCTGTTTCTGAACTGCGAGAGAATTTTAGAATTAATGTATAGCCTTGGCATGGTGGCTCATGCCTGCCTTCCCAGCTATTTGGAAAGTAGAAACTGGGAGCATCAAGGTCCAAGGCCCGCTTCAAAAGGAGAAAATTCCCCAGACCCTATCAAAAACTTAACTAAAACCAAAAAGGTTGGAGGCTAGACTTGAGTGGTTTTGAATGCTTGCCTTGCAAGTGTGAGCTCCTGAGTATGAACCCAATAACAACCCCACTTCTCACAAAATAGAATAGGTTACTAACTAGACTCAGAACTTAAGTGAAAGAGGCCTATTTCTCTCATTGAAAAATAGGCTGTTTTGGAACCACAGGCTAATATATTTAGACGTACCCATTTACTTACTACACTTCTGAAAGTACTGATCGCTCCTCATCTAAACACTGGGACCTTCGATATTGGCTTTAACTTCTTGGTGAATGAGAATGCCTGATGCAGACTGGGTCACCCTGAGTCCTGAAGAAGAAACAACAAGAAGAATGAGGTGAGAAGGAGAAGGAGAGAGGAAGGGAGGGAGAAAGAGGGAGTGAGGGAAAGAAAAGAAAGAAAAAAGAAAAGAAGCAAACAATCAGAGAAAAAAATAAATCATGATGATTCAAAATTCTTCCTGAATGCTAAAACTACAAAATGACTTCTTACATGCTGAAAGACTTTGGTGACTTAAACTTCATGATATCATATTAATACTACTACTACTAATAATAATATTAATAATAGTATTTACTCAGCTATCCATGAAACAAGAGCTTTTTGGAATATTTACATGTACATGTGAGTATTTAACCAGCAATCTAAATTCAGTACAGGTGAGTATTTAACCACCAATTTAAATTTTAGTTAAACTCTCTTCAGGTGTATGGAAGATAAATATACCATGAAGTCAAAATAGGATCTCATTCCTATCAGAAATCTATCATTCTCCTGTCTGCTTTTTACTAGCCTCCCATGAAGAGTATAATCTTGCCAAGCTCTGGTGGGCTACACCATCTGTACTTATGCTGAGATCCACAGAACTTAGGTTCAAAGCCAACTTACAATGAAATGTCCACAGCTCCACTTCCAGCTGTTTGGGTGCTTCATTAGAGATAAAGATCCTCATGGTCTTTCCTGCCCAGCCCACCTTTGAGCTGCAGTCTTTAGATCTCAGCCTTTGAGAATCTAGAATTACAGATATGAGCCACTACCACCTAAGCCATATTCATTTCTTCTGTTAAAAGATAGAAATTCAAGCACTACAAGGAACACAACTGAAAAGGAAAATGAACTTCTCCTTTGGCATTAATAAAGCATTAATGAAAATATTTTCAATGACCATACTCACTCTATTTTAGTGTAAGGTATCTCTTTCAATTTCTCTTCTGACAATCCAGATGGGTCAACCAAATCCTTTGTAGAAGGGAGTAATCATGAAAAAAATGCTGCAATGTCAATATATACGTACTGATATCTTTCAAAATATGAATTTTCCCTTTATAATGTTGTTTTCAAAGGAAAGTGGGGGGTATGAATGAAAACACTACAATGATTTGGGCTGGGAGTTTGGCCTAACAGTACAGTGTTTGGCTAGCATACATGACGTCCTGTGTTTGATTCCTTGAAAAAGCTAGAAATGGTCCTGTGGCTCAAGTAGTAGAGTGCTAGCCCTGAGAAAGCCCAAAGACATTGCCCAGACCCTGAGTGGAAGCCCCAACACTAGCAAGAATAAAAAGAAAAAAACTAGAATATGGTTAAGTAAATACAGAAAGAAACCCTTCAGGTAGCTCTGTACATGCAGTCAAACTAAAGAAAGATGCTCTTTCTGCTTTCTTTAGTTTGTCTACATGTACACTTTTGCTATCCCTTGTTTTCTACAACAGACTTGCTTGTTTCCACTGTGCTAGAGGTGTTCGTTTCCTTCTGGACTGGTTTTCCTTCGTATTTTTTTAAGCTGTGGACATGTTTGAGGTTTTTTTTATAGATGAGGTAAGTGACATCAGAAAGGAGTTATGTGGAGCTGCTTTCTTGGACTGCTGCTGATGCCTAGGACCCTGCCATAGGCCTGGACAGCACACAGTAGCCCACTGGTAAGCTGCAGACCGAAGCTGTCTCTCAGTGGCTCTTCTTTGGATTGTATTAAGACTCCCTGTATTCTTGAACAAGAAAGTAAAGACCCCCAATAGTCACTGAATATGCTTCCATAACTCTTCTTTTGCTTGAAGATCGGGGCTCCTCCTATAGATTAGGAAAACACATCTCTGCAACTATGCTTCATTTATAAACTAAAGTGCTTAGACTTTAATCTACAGACTTAAACATCTTTTTTGAAATCTGAGAACAGACCAGAAAGGATTTGATATTATTTTACTTCATACATTTATTCCTTTTTTAAATAATTTTTATTGTGATATATAGAAGGGTTGCATTATATTCACCAGATAGAAGGTGCATAACTTCACAAACATTAATACCCTTTCTCTTGACATGGTCCCCATATCCCTCCCACCCTCCCCCCACTTATCTTGATTTCCCCCTTCCCTAATCAAATTTCAAATAACTTATTAAGCACATATAAAATATATCAGATAACAAGGTGAAATATTGTAACAATATGAGATAACCAAGTGATGGAAAAGAGATGAGAGATATCATAGTACATTAAGGACAATAGTCACTCATTATATGGCTTTTGTTTTCTTCTCCTGGAAGTCCTTACATTTAGTGTCATACTATTTGGCCTATTGTCGCTAGATTTTGTTTTATTGTAAATCTCTACAAGATGAACCCAAGGTTTCTACTGATTATGACAAATGACGGAGGCTATTGGGCCTACGTTCCTTTGAGTCTGGCTTACTTCACTTCTTTTATTTATAAGTCTTTCCATTTTCTTACAAATGGGGCATAGATTTTGATTCTGCATAAATAGCACATCTGGTTGATCCACTCATTAACTGAGGGATATCTGGGGTGGTTCCATATCTTTGCTATGAAAAGTAGTGCTGCAATGAACATCATTGTGCTAGTGGATTTGGTATGCCCTTGTTTCTGGTTGGTTGCGTAAATGCTAAGTAGTGGAACTGCTGGGTCATAGGGAGCTCTATGTTTAGTCTTTTGAAGAACAGCCATACTGCTTTCCACAGTGGTTGAACGAGTTTGCACTCCCACAAACTGTGTAGTAGTGATCCCTCCTGGCAACATCCCTTTCAGCATCTGTTATTAGTTTTCTTCATCCTGGCCATTCTAACTGGAGAGAAGTGGAATCTTAGAGTTGTTTTTATTTGCATTTCTTCTATAACCGGAAATGACGAGCATTTCCTCATGTGTCTATAGGCCATTTTTATTTCTTCTTCAAAGAAGACTATCTTTAGGACTTTGGCCCATCTTTTAATGGGATGGTTGATACTTTGGAGATTAATGTGGGAGTGATTCAATTTTGGGGGGCTGTTGATATATTTCAGATATGAGACCTTTGTCCTTTGTATCGTTAGTGAAGCTTTTGTCCCATTCTGTAGGCTTCCTAATTAATTGACTAGCTATGTCCTCTACCTTACAGAAGCTCTACAGTTTAATGCAGTCCCAAGTACCAGCCTTTCTCTGCTTTGTTGTGATCCTTGGTCCTTACTGACAAAGTTTCGACCTGTGCCAAGGAGACCTAGTGTATCTCCTATTCCTTCTTGAAAAGTTTTCAGTGTGCCGACATTTACTTCGAGGTCTTTCATCTATTTGGAGTTAATTCTAGTGCAGGGTCACAAAGAAGAATCCAATTTTAGTTTTCTGCAGGTGCTTAACCAGTTTTGCCAGCACCACTTGTTGACAAGGCTGTCTTTCTTCCACTCTATTTTTCTGGCTCCCTTATCAAAGTTTAGGTGGCCATAGGTCTGTGGTGGATTGATTATTTTTTAATGATCATGAAGTAAATTTTTGGCTGGGACCATTGAAGAAAAACCACATTAGTTTCATTGATACCTTGACCAGGTATCACAGTTCATAATGTTAAAAAATAGTAAGATATTACTACCACAAGAGGGAGCACGAGCCCATTCATTGAAACTTTCAGCGATATTGTTTGAGTTCCAATGCTTCCTCACCATAGCTCAGTGAATAAAAATACCTTCCATGGATTCTTGGGGGAAAAAAAAGAAAGTTAAATGAGTTGCTTTCATTTATACTAACTTTTCCCCTAACAATTGTAAATACTGTGTATATAAACCTGAAAACTGTACCAGATAGTACTACAACTTCTTCATGTTTTACCACACAAGATCCAATCATGTTGTTGATGAATGCTTTATAGGATAGGAGGTTTTGTATTTCATGTATTATGTCCCAAGTACTTAATAATGAATACACTTTTCTAACTACTGGGGATAGAAAAGAGCATAATGAATGAATAATTATTACATTCTGGCCTTCACGGGCTAATTTTATATGAGAGATTCAAACACAGTAAAGGAGCAATTTCAGAACACAGGCCTAATGGAGAGACCCATAGCACACTATATTATCTGAGATGCCAAATACACACATACTGAAGGCATGTTGTATATAATACACATAATAGCTATGGCTTCCTCCCTTATCTCTTTCTTTATATTTTCACATTTTTTATTAATGATGTTTATCAATTGCATTTGTATAGCACTTGGAAGACTCTCCTCTAGGTTTGCCAGTGACTGTTCCAATGTCTGTTTCTATTGGGTGGGGGATGTTATTTCTTGATTTGACATTTTTCTTGAGGTTCCTGTTCTGCCCATTTGAAAATGGGAGCAAGATTAATACTAAACACGATTATAGTTTTTCAGATATAACCAACCTAGACCTCTGTAGCTGGCAGACACTAGATGTTCACAATTTTTGTTTGGTGTTATCACTCTTTCTTTTTGTGCACTTACAGACCAGTCTAATACAACCAGTGATAAGCGATTTATGACCCAAACTGCAAGCCTCTCAATCCAATCTCTATTGTATTTAAGTCCCTCTGAACCAAGAGTATAATTGAACACCTAGATATACAGTATTGCTCAACAGCCATCAAGTGTAGATCCATGCATTATAAGGTTTGAAAGATGAACAGAGGACCTGAGATAGAAAGATAGAATGAGAGAGATTAGGGGAGGTACAAGAGGATTAACATAGGAGTGTAAGATTATTATAGTAATGAGGAAAAGGTATAGCATAAGGATAACTGACCTAAGTTGGTAGGTAGGTAGAGTATTTGAGTACAAAGTTTTGAAAGTATAAGACAAAACGTATGTGTTGCTGCACGACTAGATCTCGACCCAACCAGTGGCCTCACAGTGGGCCGTGGGATGGATCTGCGAACTTCAGTCTGAGCCCGCTGGGCAGATGTTTTCCTGTGCTGCTTCCAGGGGGGGGCAACAAAGGGTCTGTTGTTTGAGAGTTTCCAGGGTCTCTCAGCAGGACCAGCAGGAGACTACTCTGTTTCCAGGGGAGGGGCCCAGCTGAGGACATGGGCTCCAAGGGCAGAGCTGCACCTTTCTGATTCTCAGAAGGCGAGCTTGGCTGCTGGTCGTCCCTTCAGATCCCTGCTGTGTTTCCACTGCTTTGTTAGAGAGTCTGTGACTGTGGGGGGTCCCTCGGTGCTGTCTTGCTCAGGATTCCCAGCTGGAGGATGCCCTGATCAAGAATTGAGGGGGGACAGATGCTGGCTCCTATTTTCCTGCTGTAAGCAGGGTCTCAGTGTCCCCCACTCTCCAGATTCAGTGGCATAGGAGGGGAATCTGTTGGTTCAGTGGGAGCTGGGACAGGTCTGCCTCCCCTGGTGGGGTGCTGAGTGTTAGTGTAGACCGCCTATCAGTCTTCAGTCAGAGGGCTGGGAGTTGAGCCTGTTGGGCAGGTGGGAGTTGAACAGCTCCGCCTCCCTTGGTGGGGTGCTGGGTCTTAGCGCCCCCTCCTGGCAGTCACCAGTCAATGGCCTGGGGGAGGGGGTTGTTGAGGAAAGGGACAGGATTCTAAATTCCTTGCCTCCCTGCTCCTGCCAATCTTTCTCGGGTGGGGTGGAGGTGTCTGAGTTAAGTTCAGTTGTTTGGCACGATCTCTGCTTTCCCGCTGTGTTTGGGGACCAGCTGTGTTACTCATGCCTCTGCGTTCCATTTGCGGGTGTTCCATGGTGTTTGGGAGCCTTTCACTCCCCCCGGGTCTCCTCTGCTGCCTGTGTTCTGCGTTTGGGTTCTGCTGCTTGCTGTTCTGGTTCTGCGCCTGGGTTCTGCTGCTACTGTTATTCGCCGGCCAGGTCCTATGGGGTCGGTGCTGGTGCTCCCAGCACCCTCCGCCGCTGCTTTTCGCAGCTTGGATCCAATGGTGAAGGGTGGGGGAGGGGTTCTCATGTTCCGAATTCTATAAGAAAGTTGGATGCAAGCTGTATCTCGATTTCATTCCGGTTTGAGTCCTTCTCCGTTGCTTCTTGAGTTTGTTGTTGGGAATTTCTTAAGGTAATTGGCTTGTGGGATTCCCTGGTACTCTTTTTCTGAGAGAGAGCTAGTCAGTGTCCCTATTGTCTCGGAGCCATCTTCTGCTAACTCCAACAATAATTTTTTTTAATCTTTGCAAGGGGGCTGGGGATTTAGCTCAGCAGAAGGGTCTGTGCCTGGCAAGTGCAAGGGCCTGAGTTCAGTCCTCAGCTCTGGAAAAAAAATCTTTGTAACTTTTTCTATCCCTACACACAGTGTACTTTTTCATATGCTATTCAACTGAAGATTTAAGAAAGTTTCTTTTTAAAGAAAGTTTTACCCTAACTTTCACAGAGTTTCATTAAGAGTTCATTTCATGGCTATCTGACATGAAGGTCTCCTTGAATGACTGTGTTGCATGAACTATGGTCAGAGGAAAAGAGAGATTATGATTCAAGGGTCTGTATCAGATTGATACATTTCCTGGGGAAAATGTTCTATTGTAGCGGGATTTGAGCACATCTCAGAGGAATGCCCCAAGTGCTACTTCAATGAAGATGACTCACATTTGTCTCAGCAACACGATGCCAGGCTCTGGTCTTCACAAAGTGTCATAAAATCGAGGGCGGTTACAGAGAATTCCTAATGCCAGTATGAAAATGTATAAACCTTTATATTATATTCTTATAAAAATTTACCCTGTTTAAACAAAGCCTTCTGATTTCTGAGCCTCATTGTAGTTTCCACTGAAGCAAGTAAGAGTAAGGACCTGTTGGTCCCCATGCCTGGAACCAGAGCAAGACCTCAGAGAACCATCTTGACCTCAGATACATTTGCCTTGTAGGCATACTGATATCCAAGCATGATTCTGGCTAAAGGATTCCTTCCTCCTCTAGCCTGGCACTGGCGAAGTGGTAGAGATAGCCAACTGACTGGAAGGGGCCATGGAGCTCACTCACTGGGAAGAAAGTGTTGGTGGAGACCTGTATCCATCAATGGCCATAGGCCAACTGGGACAATGTGGATGTAGGGAGTATCCCATGGGAACATTGCTGCTTCAGGTCCCCAGGTTCCCCTTGTGTATGCAAAGAGCTGAGAGGTCATCCATGGACCCACTGGGTGGCATCGAGTTGAGAAGACATTCCTCCAAGAGGGCATCCAAGCAACCAGGCTCAGAAGCCCTGTCTGCAAGCTACCAGTGGCTCAGCTACTTTTGCCTCTCCACTCTCCAGTCTAGGGAAGTTTTTGCTAATCTTAGGGAAATCTCAGTTCTCCTCTGAACTTCTAATTATCCCTTTCATCCCTCAAATACTCAGGGTCCTCTAAAAACATAGAACTTTGGAACACAATTCTGGGGAAGCTTTCTACATTAACATTTCCCTTCCCTGAGGAGATGAGCTCAGAATTGTCCATCTGTTCCAATGGGGAGAGGAAAGGGTTTCCAAAGAAACAGAAAATAAGCAATTATATTGGTATATTATTTCAACTATATTACTCCACCACCTTCTCCTTTGGAATTAAATGTTTACATCAATTCAAAGAAATTTTACTCAGCATCCAGGTGTTACTTCTCAACATACATTCCTTCCAAATATACCTGCACCCCAGGCAAAGACTTGAGTCCAAACTCTAATTAGATACATAAGGCAGCCCCCAATGACAGGAGTAAGGATCTAAAGAGATGACGGCAAATACCTGGGTCCAGGTGAGTTGTTCCCCTCAGAATGCCCATCTGGGGCTACTCATGAAATTCTCCCACAAACAATCAACGGTGGCCCCTCAGACGCACCCATTATTCACTGCACACAGAGTAGGCCCTGAATGACTCCCTGTGTGGGACAGGAGAAGAATTGTTGCTGACATTAATCAGAAAGCAAGTGATGGGAACAGAGTTCCTGGTCTGAATCTCCATCCTAACGTCTATCCAGAAATCTGTGACACTGGAACCAAGCTTCAGAGATCTGCAAAAACAAGGAGAATTGGAACTTACAGGGACCATACTCATAAATGAACTGATTTGTTTGATGTTTTATCTGTTTATTTTGCTGGGACTAGAACCCAGGGCCCCACACATGGGAAGTGCATGGCACTACTGCACTCCTCGTCTAGCTCTTAGGCCTAGACTCTTGATAGTGTCCATGCCCCCATGTGTCTGTTCTTCTCTTTTCTGGGATGTATTTCTAGTAACCTAATGAGTCAGGTATTCCTCCAGTGATTTTTCCTAGGTGAAAGTTGTCATTCAAATGTTATTTTCCTCAAGATGTTTGAGAGGGGGTTGGGGGAGGAAAGTGGGAACAAAAACATGAGAAGGGGTATCAATGTGTGAGTATTAATGCACCTCCTATCTGGCGAATGTAAGTGTAACCCCTCTATACATTATCCCACCAATAAAAAATAAAGTAAAATATTTAGCAAAAAAAGAATAAATGGAAACAAGATTTATATCTTGTGTGATTGTTGTTCTTAATCTACTATGTTATTTATATTTTTTCTGCCCTTATGGCTAATCTCATATTGTTACTGTATCAGATTTTGTTACCTTGTATATTGTATATATGTTTACTTGTTTATTTGAAATACGGAAGAGAAGGGGGGAAACAAGATGATTGGGAGGAGGTGAGGGCAGGGAAACTGGGACAAAGACATGAGAAGGGGTATCAATGTACAAGAAGTAATGTACCCACTACCTGATGAATGTAATTATAACCCCTCTATACATTATCCTGACAGTGAAATTTTAAAAAGAAAGGAAATTGTTATTTTCTTATAAGTGCAATAAGATGAGAAATATGCTTCTGCTTCTCTGGAGTCTTAATGCATCACCTTCATGCTCTCCTAAGCTTGAGAGTAGTCTTATCTCTTTCCTCAAAAGAATGGCCACTGGCTGTGTCCCAGGCCACTGCACGGAGTCATTGCACAGTAAGAGGATGTCCTAATGGCAGGACTCCAGGAACTTCCAGTCAGGGGAGCTGCCATAAAAGCTGCCTAAGTGAAGGCATCAGAGATGGATGACTGGGGTAAGTGCCCAGCTGTGCTGTCTGGCAGGGCCTGAACTGCTGCTGGGATCAATCCCTTCTTCTACAGATGGAAGTCCATTCTAAATTCAGAAGCTGAGAAAGATACTTGAAAATCATATTCCATGTGCCTTCCTTGAAACTTGCCTTCCTGGTATGTGCAGAACTCAAATGCATTCATGGGCTCTCCTGAAGTTGCCTTGCCCTCTCTTCCTTCTGCTCACTCCACACAGGCTGCATATTTGTTGAACCACTTCCAGCCTGACCTCACCACAATCCAATGGCTTCCCTAAGAGCACTGGTGCTTCACAAGCAACAACTGTCCCTTATCACATGCACAAATCCTGCCCCAGTGTTCTAGAGTCCATTGGTCATGGATGTGAGGCTCATAGACATGCTGCACAAGAAGTCTCTGTAAACTCCAGAAACCTGGTGACAGGGAGTAGGACCTAAATACGCATAGACAATTGTACTCCAAAAAGCTCCCATAGCCCACATCTAGCATTGGAAATGGCATATCTGACTAGAAGCTTCCTATCATGTATTCTTGAAAGAGTGACTGAAGAAACACAAGAAACAAATAAATATGTAAATTACCAATAAGAAGAACAAGAGGGAGAAACCATGTAGTTAAGTGACAACATATCCAATGTTATTAGAAGTAAAGCAGTTAATCCATTCGCAGATTGTTTTGATGCGTCCCACTTCATTTTTTCCCTCTGCCCATTCCAATTAACTGAAGCAATTCGATGGGACTGTTAAGTACTGCGTGTGGTGGGTGGCCTTTAAAATAGTCCGCTATGATTCTTGCCTCCTCACACTCATCCCTGTTTTAATCCTCATTCTTTGAGTGTAGGCTGAACTAGTGACTCACTCGTGACAAATAGAAAGTGCCAAAAGGGATAAGATGTCATGTCCATCATTTGGTTACAAATTGACCATAATTTCCCTTTTGGGTACCATCTTTCCTTCTCATTCTGAGAAGCCAATTGTTATGAGCTCTTCTTTGAATAGGTTTATATAGCAATGAACTAAATGATGTATCTGTAGGCACTGAGGTTCTGAGGGTTACCACTAGCCATGTGCATGAACCTGGAAGAAGATTTCCCTACAAAGAAGTGAAATACAATGGCCAAGAAATTGAAACAACTTAGATGCCCCACTACAGATGTACAGATGAATGCATACAAAAAATGTCACATACATACACACACACATACACACACACACACACATAATGGAATTCGACATAGGCAACAGAAAAAATAAAATAATGGCATTCACTGGGAAGTGGATGAAACTAGAGCAAATCAAATCATGTTGAACGAGGTAAGTCATGACCAAAGGAACAAAAGGTGAATGATCTACTTGATATGTAGATATGAGATCCAAACAGTACAAGAGCAATGACTCAATATTCAGGAACCCAAGGTCATTGACACGGTCTTGGATAAAAAAGTATAACTACTACATATAAAAATCTATGATAGGATAAATACTCTATAGACAGAATGTTATATAGATCAATATGTATCCATGACATACAAACTCTCACGTTAATTTTAATTATGTTCTAAAATTTATGTGTCAGTGATAGCATATGGAGATTCTCTTCTGGGATACGGGTTTGTTAAACATGACATTTTAAATATGATGTAAAAATTCAATGATAATTAAATCTTTTAAAATAAAAAGTGCATTGAAATAATTACAGTTCTTACTGGTACCTTCATGGCAGAATTGTGTGGGACCCAATAAGCCAGAGGTATCCAGTAAACCACACACAGCTTCTAGAATTATGCAAATATAAAATCCATGTATGCTATTGTAAACCATTGACTTTGGGAACAATTTATTACAGAGAAATAGGTTATTAATAAGTTGGAGAACAGAACGAAAATTAAACCAATACTATATTACAAAAAAAAGGATTGGGATGTAGCTCAGTGGCCAAGCACTTGCCTACCACGTGGTGCAACATCCTGGGCTCAGTAACCAGTTCCAAAAAATAAAAGTAACTAAATAAAACACAAGTGACATAAAAACTGTAACAATTTGAGCATCTAAATAATATTGTAATAGATTTTTGGATTATGCAAAATGTATTATATAATAAATATTCATACAGTGATAGTGGCAAATTATCTACAGATAGAGAGAAAGAGAAAGGAAACAACAAAAGGAGGGAAGGCAGGAAGATAAACACAATTTTCTTACAGAAAATATCCATATACTATGCATGAGTATGCATGCATATACATGCTGATCATAAGCTTAATAATTTCTTATTTTACTGAATATCAGCTGCACTTAGAGTTGATTTTGAGCAAGGGAGTATAAAAAGAATAGATAGTACCTTTACAGTGGATAAACTTGAAAAGATGCTCTTATCTCAGTAATTGAAATTAAGATCACAGATGATAAATCATGGAGACCATCCTTTACTTTGGTATAGTAACAAGGACACTTTCTGGTATTTGTCTCCCTAATTCAATTCCAATCTAATTATGAATAAAGGGGCAGAGTTAACCAGGGTCACTGTGCAATGTACTTCAAGACTGTAAATGCCATGACAAACAGAAATCCTGGGAAACTCACTAATGGAGACTATAGTCGATGACAACCAAGCACTGGGTGATACCTTGAAATAGATCCAAGAACCAAAGAAGGACATCAATAGAAAGACCACTCCCTCCCATCTCCAGGCATTCCTCGCCTACATTTGCCTAATGTGGATGCTTGTTATTTTCTTTAATGTTCTCTGGGATAATTCAGAATAATCACATTCTGAGATTCTTAATCTATTTACATTTACAAAAATTCTTTTGCCAAATAAGGTCTTAGTCTTGGATTCTGTCAATTAGGATGTGGGCACGTCCAAGGCCTCTGTCCAGCCCACTAGAGTTGTTAAGTGGAAGGAGAGATGCATGAAGCATCAATTGGGAATGTGCTCTACTGTCTTTCAAAATTGTTCTGATAATCTGTGAATCAAAATAAAAACCTTATTTCTAAAAAGTAAAATATTTAAGTGAAGTTGGCCTGGGGCCAGTCAGAGAAATTCAGGGATTCAAGTACTAAAGGGAAACAGTCACAGCCAGCTTTCCTTTTTTGGGCAGTAAAAGTCAATCTTATCATCAAGCAACTTGTAAAGATTAACACTCTAATTCATTAACAAGACTCCAGAAGGTATCTAGAATACATTTAGGTTTTGGAAACATGTCTAAGCCATTGCTCTTATTTCATAAGTGTTCCTCAATGTATTATGAGTTAAAATCTTGACCCCTGGCCTGCCTGTGCAACCTAAGATAGCAGAAACTCCTGAAAAGCCTTCTCATCATTGGCTGTATGTTCCTCAAGGAGACTTTGAGACTCCAGTCTCTTCTTCTTCCTCTTTTCACCATGAGGTGAATGGTTATGCCTCATGCTGCTGCTGTGATGCCCCCCAAAAATGAGACCAACCAATCATGTACTCACATCTCCAAAACTGTGAGCGAAAATAACCTTTATCTTTATAAGCTTATTGTCTCCAATAGTTGTTACAGTAACTGAAAAATTGCTAACACAACCACCAAAGGCAGGAAACCTTTCCAAATGACCAGTCTTTAAAAACTCTTTAGCTAGAACTTGAAAAAAGTGTAATATTCTTTAATGATTTTTTTTCTTCTTAATAACTACAAATTTAGACGACTTTGGCCAATCACTGCAAAAACAAAAGTATTTGCAGACTTAGTGATTCTTTGGCTATTTCTGAATACTTGACACATAATAGTAAAATTCCTACCATTACACAATTTCGTCTAATTTATTTAGTGCACTGGACAAAACTGTAAGTGAAACTGCTTCCAGTAGCTGGTAGTAAACAAAGGCATTCCTGCAGCTCATTTCTGTGATTAAATGGGGTTGCCCTTACCTGAGCTCGGGAAGGGAGGTTTCAGATATGAGTTTTTACTTATCTAATGGTTACCAATCTGGTGTCTTCTAATTTCTGTGAGTTTTTTTCTTTAATATTATAAAATGACATCTATAATTCCAATCGTCTATATTGATAAGTGATTTGGGGTTTTTTACTCTGGTAGTTAGTATGTATACCTTCCTGATAGCGGAAAGAATTGGTGTTTGATGACATGT
Organism: Megascapheus bottae; assembly: GCA_024803745.1. Taxonomy (NCBI): domain Eukaryota; kingdom Metazoa; phylum Chordata; class Mammalia; order Rodentia; family Geomyidae; genus Megascapheus; species Megascapheus bottae. Next base: position 461,219 of record JANJXV010000433.1, on the reverse strand, counting down.
AGCCTAGGAATGTCAGTATTACCACCCTATACTAAAGGCTCAACTAAAGCCTCAATGAAATACCCAACTTCCCTGTACAGGTTCTCCTCTACCAGAATGCATATGGAAACTAGCAGTAAAGAGGGGAATAAAGTGATTCTACAATACTCCTTGTAAGAATGCACAATCTGTTAAACTAAATCACTTAAATCGCCCAGGAGAGCTAAGCCTATACTGGTTCTGAAGAGTGAGGAATATACTGAAGCTCTTCCCATCCCCAGAATTCCACACCCCACACTCCAACATTAGCACCTCTGAAGGTGCTCAAGGCAACATCTTTACCCATATGGTGAAAGGACATGAAAATGGACAACAGTGAGGCATTTTAAACCAATATAGGAGCTAAGGGTAAAATTCAGTTACAAAGTACATATTTCAATTGTACAAGACACTGGGATCAGTTTTCAGCGTGCACACATGCACGCATGCACACACACACACACACACACACACGCACACACACACACACACTAATATCACCTTTTCCACCATAGGTAGCTTGAAATTCAAAATCTGCTTTCCTTAACAACCTCCTCCTTGTCTCATTTAAACATTTGAACACCTCTTTCTCATGCTTACATCCCAAAGGTAAGTTTTTAGACATCTCATCTTAAACAAATGATCGTTGAAATGTTCCCAAGTGCTTAGTTCTACTTCCCAACTTTTACCTTCTAAGAGAGGATCCTACTTAAGTAAAAGGAAAATTCCTGGAAGCTGCTTTCTTGGTACCCACTGTAACTTTTTTTTCTGATCCTGGGGCTAGAACTCTGAGTCTTGGAGCTGTCTCTGAGCTTTATTCTGCTCAAATCTAGCACTCTCCCACTGGGATCACAGGTCCACTTATTGCTTTTTCTGTGATTAACTGGAAATAAGATTCTCAGGGACTTTCCTGTCAAGACTAGATTTAAATCGTCATCCTCAGATCTCAGTCTACCAAATAGTTGGGATTATACGAATGAGCCACGGTCACTGGGCTTCAACTATAACTTTCTGTGACCCCTGACTTTCCTTTCTTCCCCAAAATATAGGCATGTTTGTATTTTGGTCCTATGGTTGCCTATGTTACCACCAGCCACAAAGAACTTGAGGATTAATTTAGGAGAATGTACATAACAATGTTAGCACTGTGGAGCCAAGTATGACAGAGAGGTTTGAGCTAAATTGTTTTAATAGTGACAAAATGATTTTGACTGAGGTTCCATTAAAACTTGTAATGCAGTTCCAGGCTCTGTGGGCCTTGGATCTATTACACTTGCTCTGCTTCTTTGCAATGACTTGGAGAAGGCTTGCTCTGGAATGAGCCTAAAGCCTTACCCATGGGCTGTCAAGGTTCTCAGTGGAATCCACTGCCATGGCTGCCTTCCTTAGGATCCCGGGAGTGAGGCCCAATGCCATATTTCTTTCCTCTTCTTGTAGACAACATCCTTCCACTTTTACAGATTCCACCTCCCCCCAGCTTCCAGCTTCCAGTTGGCATGTGCTCAAAAGTATCATTTCTTTCCTTCCTATATTGCTGACAAGTCAACTAGGTACTCCATGTTACTTTAGTTAACTAGGTACTCCATGTTACTTTATCTGCCTTTCTAAAATAATACCTGGTATTTCTCCTTATAGCTATGATACGGATGGAATTGGGAACCTCGGTTTTGTTGTGGATCTAAATAAGTGTCAACTTGCTTATGTAGTGTTAGCCAAGCATGCCCCATTTGTGGACAGTGAAAATCTTTATTATAACAAAGGACACTCAGAATAACTCCCAAGTCATTCAAAAATAATGTAAGGATAGGAATTTGGAAGTTAAGTTGATTGTGACACGTGGACCACACGGATCTATTGGCCAGTCTCAAGAAAAAGGTTGAAGAACAGTGAATTTTCAGTCAGAAGAATAACTGTCAAATCCAGTCTCTGCTGCTTTGTAACTGAATGACCTTCAGTGAATTTTGTGCATTAATAGATGAGTTATCCCATGCCTTCCTGCATCTGTTCACTTTGGGTTTCCGCTCCTCCCATTAAGAACAAGATTACTGCCTGTAATCCTAGCACCCCGGATACAGAGACAAGAGGATCACAGGTTCAAGGCCCAGGCCTTCTATCAAAACAAAAACAAAATGCAAACAAACAAAAACCCATCAAAAACAAAGATTCCCATTCCTTCCAACTGAAACAAACAGAATAGTGCAGAAGGACTGATGTGCCAAGAACAAGTGTGCACCTGCAGAGAATTTGCAGCCCTCCATCACTCACTCTCAGTCTCACTTACAAAGATCATGTGACAGAGCCAGGGCTAGCCTGATGGTAATGCATGGCCAGTCACTTCTGTGTATCCTGCCACTAAGACCAGCAAACTCCAGGCCTCTGAGTGAGTCTACCCTAGACTGGTCAGCTCTGAGAAACCCAACAACACACTCCAGACCCACAAGCAGGGCCAATAAATATTAGCTCATCCTAATTTCACATCAGAATTACCCAGACAATACAAAGACCAACAAATTAAATTCTTGTTGCTTTCTCAAGCCACTATGATTTTTTCCTTTTTTATTAATTAACTTTGATTTTTACATCATATTTCAAATGTCATGTTTAACAAACAAGTATTCAAGAAGGGAATCTCTATATATAATCACTGGCATTTAGGTTTTAGAACATAATTAAAATTAAGCTGAGTGTTTGTAAGTCACAGATACATAATAATCTATGTAATAAACATTGTATCTAGGGCAGGAGTTTTGCCTACTGTTAGAGTGCTTGCCTTCCATGCACGTGACCTGGGTTCAATTCCTTGGTACCACACACATAGAACAAAGCAGGAACTGGTGATGTGACTCAAGCGCTAGAGCTCTAGCCTTGAGAAAGCCCAAGGGCAGTGCTCAGTCCATGAGTTCAAGACCCAAGACTGGCAAAAAAAACCCTAAAAAAACCAAAATAAAACATTATGTCTATAGAGCATATAGCCCATCATATATTTTTATGCCTATGTAGTTATGTTTATATGTCCAATACCATGTCCATAACATTGGGTACCCAAATATTGAGTCATTGCTCTTGTACTGTGTGGATCTAATATTCACATATTAAGGATACCTTGTGCTTTTTGTTCCTTTGGTCTTGACTTACCTCACTCAACATAATTTGCTCTAGATTCATTCACTTCCCAGCAAATGCCATTAAGTCATTATGTTTTAGAATAGGTAGCTACTCAGAAAAATCTTGGTATATACATATAGATAGATAGATAGATAGATAGATAGATAGATAGATAGATAGATAGACAGACAGACAGACAGATGACTTGGAGTGCTATAAAATACATTTTTTAAAGAAATGCATAGTGCATGTCAGGTGGAAGTACACAGTAGATACATTTTGTAGCAAAATCTTTTCCAATGTTTTTTTGAAGGCTATATGTGTTGGGACAAATAAAACAGATACAAATGAAATAAACAAAAACAGGAGATGCATAACAGAGCTGAAGTTAGACCTAGGTCCAAATCTAAAGCAAAAGCAGCGCTTGTCCCCTGTCCTGTCTCTGTCCTGCCTCCTGATCTATTGCAGGCACATTGCTCAGCTCTCCTTCCACTGTCAGAACACACAGACAGAAGAAGTTTTCTTGACCCAAGTAGAGGCAAGTCCCACACAAGGGCTCCACCGGGCCCAGGTTGGGGCCAGTTTGTCCTGAGTGAACCAATCACAATGACCACATAGATGGGGCTCTTGCTCCATTAAATCACATGTGGCTCCTTGGCTACACTAATCCATGGAAAATGTGCTATGTGGCAACAAATAACACCATCCGAAGTCTAGAATAAAGAATCGTGCTCTGGCTACCTTCTAATTCACAGTAAGTACTGCCAATCCATATCACTTGGCTAGGTCTGAGCAATTACGAGTCCGGTAATGCTGAAAACAAACTTCTCTAAGAAACAGCTACTTTACGATATCCAACTGTTCCTCATTAATCACTGTTATATGGAGCAAGTTTTGGGACCCTAAGAAAAATGGAGTTAATAGACACAGTTTTCTGAAAAGGCATTTTATTATATTTGACTTCCCAGCACATTGTGTTCCAATGGGGCATTGGGTGTTCGATACAGAGATTTCTGAGGCTTTGGTTGCCATGGTGAATTTGAAGATGATCTTTCTTAAGAACTAAACCGTTAGGCTAGAGAGAGTGAAAGAAACTTTGTGATTATTCAAATGAAAAGTAGATTAAAATAACAAGTCTATCTCTGGTTATGGGCAGTGGGGTGTTACAGTTTTTGCTACTGCTGCTCTAGTTTAACATGACAGGTGCTCTGCGTATGAATGAGTAGTTTGTGTACAGTGTTAAACTGGAAAACTTTTATTTGAAAAAAGATTGAATGTTTTACCGAATTTAAAACTAATATACAACCAAACAAGAAAAGATGTATAGCAAACCATTGCTATTATAATACTTGAGTTTTAGGAAGTCTAGCAAAGCAGCAAGCAGATTAAAATGTCTGCTGCCCACTCCTTCTGTCTGCTTTATGCCACTCTAATCACGCTTTCATTTCAGGTGAACTACAATGCACACCTTTTGGTATCATTTAAAACAGCTCAATGAGATAAAGACATGATTTGGTCATGTCAACTCTTTCCGGGGCATGCAGGGACACACAGGAATGAATTTACAGACAATTATTTAACCTTAGACAGCAGCTGCATTAGGAAGCAATTAAAATACAACAAACAAACTGGGACTACTTTTTGATGCACATGACATAATGCAGAATTGTTTCGTGGATTTCAAAATGTCTGAGAGTTCTATAATAATTGATTATATTAAACTGGCTATTCCTTTTACTTTCTGGAACTTCATTTGCCTGTGATTTTTTGTCCAGAAAGTAGAAACACCACATGTTGACTGAATCAGCAGAATTTATATGGGGGAGTCAGAAAATACATGTGCTCAAAGTGCTGTACCTCACTAAGCTTTCTATAGAAAGTTTAGCAAAGAGGAAAACACTAGAGAAACAAGTAAACCTCAGTGCTAGATTTAGTGCAATACACAGAACAAAGGCTTATGGAACATGGAGGTTTGGATAGTTTTCTCCCCTCTGGAAATAGTTTGAGTATAAATAAAATTTACAAATATGAATTCTACGTGCATATTAAACTTGGCTGAGCCATAAAATGGAATCACAGGATTACAAAGCTAAAAGGAACCAGGAGGTCTTCTATGGGTAAAAAGGTTTAAGACTCAAATGGAGTGGATAATGGCCTGAGAACCCTGCTGATGGGTAATGCAATCATGCTTAGAATGTATCCACGGTTATGGGCATTCCCACATATTCCAATGAACAGGTTACTGAGTGGTTCATTTGGTCCACACAGGATGTGAGCAGAAAGTAGATTTATTCTATTCTCTGACACTTCAGATCTGCTTCCTGGATTCCTTTCCTATCACTGGATAAAAATATGGGAAAGTGTCATGGCTCTTGATCTACCTTTAAGTTCTAATAATACAAGGCGTATTAGCACAATGATGTTCATTGCAACATCATTCACCATACCTAACACATGGAATCAACCCAGATGCCTCTCAGTACATGATTGGATCAAGAAGATGTGGTATTTATACACAATGGAATTCTATGTTGCCATCAAAAAGAATGACATCGCCCTATTCATAGCAAACTGGAAAGACCTGGAAAAAATAATATTAAGTGAAGTAAGCCAGACCCAAAGGAACATAGCTTCATATTTTTGCTCATTTTTAATAATTAATAGACACCTAGGATTCTCCTAGCAGAGGATTGCAGTAGCTCAAAACCTAGATACAGAAGGTCTTATAGGATGGGACTAAGTGAAAGGATCTCTAGGATATGGAAACAAGAGCTTTATCTTGTGTGATTGTTGTTCTTAATGTACTATGTTATTTCTCTTCTCTTTTGTTGCCCTTTGATTATTCTCAGATTGTTACAGTATCTTACCTTGTTACCTGTTATATTGTATATATGTTTATTTATTTATTTGAAATAGGAAAGGGAAGGGGGAAAACAAGATGATTGAAAGGAGAGGATGGGAGAGGAATGGAGACCAAAACACGAGAAGGGGTATCAATGTGTGAGAAGTAATGCACTACTACCCGACGAATGTAATTATAACTCCTGTATACATTATCCCAACAACTAAAAAAAAGACAAAACAAAACAAAAAATAGAAAGTGTGTGGGGTAGCGCAGAAATGGATGGAGAGAGAGTGGACAAAGGCCGCAGTGGTACTCACTAGACTAGGTTGAAAAATGAACTGTACAGAGGGTTGGTGGGAGCAGGAGGGAAACACTGGGAGAGAGCAAAGGAAGGGGTGACATTTTCCAAAAAGAAATGTACTGTTTACCTGATGTAACTATACCCCTCTGTACATCATCTTTATAATAACATTTTTTGCCAGTCTTGGGGCTTGAACTCAGGGCCTAAGCACTGTCCTTGAGCTTTCTCAATTCTAGTGCTCTGCCACTTGAGGAACAATGCCATTTCTGGCTTTTTCTGTTTATGTGGTAACAAGTAGCTGAACCCAGGGATTTGTGCATGCTAGGCAAGCACTCTACCAGTAGGCGACGTTCCTGGCCCTATAATAACAATTTCTGAAAGTTGTAAGAATATTCTTACTTCCGTGAGGTACTGGTGGGTCATACCTGTAATCCTAGATACAGATTCATCTCAACTTGGAGAATTAGAATTCAAAGCCAGTCTGGACAGAAAATTCTATGAGACTCTTACATCAATTTAACACTAGAAGTTAATCAAAGTGGAATCGAGCTCAGTTAGTTCTGGCTCAATTTATTTCAACTAAATCAATCCAGAAGTGAAGGTGTGGCTCAAGTGATAGAGCACCATAATTCAGTAAGAAGGCCAAATGAGAGTAGGAGTCCATGAGCTCAAGCCTCAATAAACAACACACATATACACACACACAAACACACACACAAACACACACACACACACACACACACACACACTCACACACAATTTAACCGGCTTCCCTTATGGAACATTCTACAATTCAGGTAGTAGTGTGGGCTCACTTTCTTCTACCATTCTCACTCTAGTCCCTCTCATGTTCACCAAGTGATCAGCACAGTTGGGATTTGAACAATGTGCAGGAGGATCTCTTAAATCTCTTCACTTGGGCCTACTGTTTATTGCACCTGCCACATACCACCACCGCCGCCCCCGCCTGTGCACCCCCCAGTCCATTATAGGCAACCCTGTTCAACACAAAGTCTTCTTTAAAATGATCTCACTTCTTTGCAAGCCTAGTGGTACATACCTGCAAACCCAGGACTAAGAAAGTTGAGGCAGGCTGATCACAAGTTCAATGCCAGACTGAGGTGCATTGGGAGATCCTATCACAATTTCTTTTTACTCTCACTTCTGACGTAGGGAAACATGTACTTTTGCCACAGGTGAGATGCTCATGTCCCCACCAAAGTCCTTTCTCCCAAGAGCAGCACTGCCAGACAGCGGCAGATCCAGCTAATCCAGTCCAGTGCATTATACTATTCCCCGAATCTCTCATATTGTAAGATACATATCAACTGGTCTCAGCCTTTCCTCATGGAGAAATGACCATTTTGTCATCCACCAAGGACTCACTCTCTTGCTCACAGTCTCTTCACTCCACTACTTCCATCAGATATGGGCCCTTTCAGGTGGAGCTGGCTGCACCACCAGAGAAAATCACATGCCCAGGCAGTTTCTTTAGGGGCTGGATGTTCTGGGCACAAGGGTGTTTATCCCAACATTTGGGACTCGACCACATCTCAGAAGCAAAAGGAATGGAGGTACAGATGTCACATTTAAGATCTCAATATTGACTCTGTCATCTAACGAAACAAAAACCACAAAAACAAAAGATACATGTTAGGATGACTGGGGTAAATTAATACTGAGTTTTCCAACCTTCTGTCTCATGAAGGTTCATGTTAGCTCAACAATGGCTTAAGACAATAAATACAAGTCCTCACAAGTAAAAGGAAATGTGAAATTCTTTCAATGATGTATCAGTTGCTAAAGTTTTGAGAGGCCTCCATCCCCTGAACTCACTTTTCCCTTCACTCTGGATACATTTATGAGACTTGCAATCTTTGAAATTGTTCAAATGCAGGTTTCCAAGTTCTCTGCCCTTGTTAGCTCTAAAGAGAAACCCTGGGCTGTGTCAAGGCTTAGGTTTCCTGTGGCAGCTGATGAACCCATTGTGGCTACTCATGAGGAGAACCACTGAACACAGGAAATGACCAAGCATTTATTTCATGGCCTATGACATGGATTCTGCTACAGTTACCATTACAGAGAAGAATTTTCTGAAATAAAATTCTTCTTTTTTAGAAGCTGGTAGCATCCTATACTGGACGTTTCTGTCCTCCCATCATTTTGCCTTCCCATCATTTCTCAGTGCTATGTCGTTCTGCCTCTTGAAGAGTGGCTTATCCATTTGAGAAACTCCAAGTCTAGTGGAACAGACAGGAATTCTCTGCCACAGATTGAAGACAACTAATGCCACTTATTAGAAAATCAAGTTCTATCATTGCTGTTTCCCTTATCCTGTCCTCACTGAAGTATTCACCTAACCAGACATTCTCATACCGTCTGTCTGCCTGCTTACCAAGAAAGACTGCTGGGGTTCGAGTGCGGCTTAGGTGGTAGAGCACTTGAAAGCATTTAATGCAGAGTTCAAATCACAGTCTTGGAGAAAGAGTGGGAAAAGGAAGGGAGGAAAGGACTGAAGGAAAGAAGTAATGAAAGAAGGTAGGAAGGAAAAAAGGAACGAAGGGGAAGGCAATGAAAAGGGAAAGAATAGGGAAGAAGAAGGGAAGGAGAAGGAAGTAGAAGGGAGAGGAGAGATGGGGAGGGAAGGGAAGAAGGCTGCCACACCATGGAAAAGCAAAGTTACTGATGTTGAAATGGAATTTCCTAAAAATGTTCTTGGAATTATGTGAACATGAGCCACATGCTATATCTATACTTAGTCATAAAAATAAAAGACATTTATTTTAATCTAGCAGCTATTTCTTTCCAGAGTGTTACTAACATAGCAATCAAGTTATACCAGACTATGAAAAAATTAAGATAGAATGAGCTGCCTAACCCACAACAGAAATACTTATGAAAATTCAGCCCACATTCCTATGAGTATTTCCTGGCAGGCTGACTCCAGGCCACTGCAGCCTTACTTTCCCCGTTGGTTCGTGACATATATATCTGTAGTACACGGGCAGTTGCCAGGGTGAGATGTTCATTCCTGTCTGAACTGACATGCAGAACATTTCATGATAATACAAAGTAACCTACCCAAACAAGTCTTTTTTATATAACTACACCAGGATTTTAATAAGAAAATCTGTCGTATTTTTGAAAATGTAGAATGGAAACTAGATTTAAAAAAATTCCTGAAAGATGAGATGGTTAGAGTTAATATGGTTACTTAGTTGTAATTTCATTCAAATTGAAATGGGTGTGTGGTGTGATTCTAAAGCAATGTGATTTTTCTGTCTTTGTCTTCTACCGCCACCAGGTGGTAGTTGTATGTACTGAAACCGGGCCTTTGGGGATTGTTGTTAGTTTGTATTTCTGGAGCAGTGCACTAGCCTATGGCTGTCATGGACAAGGCCACCTTTCTGGCAGGTTTCCACCACTGATGGTGCATGGGGGATTTTATGTAGCTTTTGCTAACCAAAGGAAGACAATCCACATCTTCTGAAATTATATGTGAACATATTCATCTTAATGATCACTAGGCTATACTACATTTTCTTTTCTTCCCTGTAATTTTTTCAAACAACTTGGAATTATGCTGAATATATATTAACTCTAAATATTTAATTTATACAATATTTAATTTATAGTTGAGATGAGACATGTTTTTTCTTTTCCTTTTGTTTTCTTTTAAAAGAAACAACAGTGCAATATCATTCTTTCTGATGGATGAGTAGAGTTGCATTGTTTATACATACACACAAAATTTTCTTGATCTATTCATCCACTGAGGGAGCATCTAGATTGATTCCATATCTTGCAATGGTAAATAATGCTGCAATGAACCTGGTTGTGCTCTATTGGATAAATGCCCAGGTGAGGAATTCCTGGGTCATAGGGGATCTCTATTATCCCCTTCCTAAGAAAATGGAAAGACTAGGAAAAAAATGTACTAAATTGGACTGGCCGTTTGGCCTAATGTTAGAGTGCATGCCAAGCATGCATGAAGGCGTGGGTTCAATTCCTCGGTATCACATACATTGAAAAAAGCCAGAAGTGGTGCTATGGCTCGAGTAGTAGAGTTCTTGCTTTGAGAAAGCCTAAGGACAGTGCTCAGGTACTGAGCTCAAGGCCAGTACTGGAAAAAAATTATGCTAAATGAAGTAAGCCATACACACTCATTTGTGATAGCTAGAACGTGCCTATAAACCTACAAGTAAATATTCTGGGTGGTTTTCAAAAAAATACATTGGGACATGATAAAATACCTAAGATTCTATGCAGTCATACAGTAAGGATATTCTTTGAAGAAGAACACAAAGCAACTCCAGGAAATGTGAGCAAGAGGTTTTTTTTCTTGTTGCCATTTTTTATTTTTGTCTGTTTGTTCCTTTATCTGTCTTTGAAGTGTTTGAGGAGGCACAGAAATGGAAGGACAAATCGTGAACAAATGCCACAGTGATACTCAATTCACATTATGTTGAACACGAGCTATACAACTTGTGGGTGGGGATGGGAGGGAGAAACTGGGAAAGACTGGGAGGAAGGAGAGATGCTGCTCAGAAACAAATGTACAAGCTGGGTGTGGTAGCTCACACCTGTAATCTTAACTACGCTAGAGGCTGAGATCTGAGGATCAAGGTTCAAAGCCAGCCCAGGCACAAAAGGACCTGAGACTCTTATCTCCAATTAAGCTCTAGAAAATGAGAAGTGGGGTTTGGCTCAAGGGTTTGGTGATAGCCTTGAGCTGAAGAGCTTAGGGACAAGCCCAGACCTAGTTCAAGCCCCATGACCCACAATACAAAAACTAAACCAACAAGAAAATCCCCAACTCTTCATCTGACTTTGATAACCTTAACAACTTTATAGTAGCAATAAAAATTCATGAAAAAGAAAAAAAAGAACAAAAGTGCTGAACAAGTCTTTGAATGAGTCTCTCATAAGACTTACAAGAGTTAGGATAGTCTGCTGTCAACTGCACAGCCTTTCTCACTACCTTTCTCCTCTGCAAGGATTACACTTAACACGAAGAAACAAAATAACCTCTGCTTTATCTCTATGGTGATAATTCTAAAATTTCAGCATAAAACCCCAATTTCTTTCACAGTTATGAGCCTTGCATGTCTTGCTTCTGTCTGTCTCATACATTTCCACTTCATTCTTTGCTCTGTGCCAGGTACCATCACCACAGCCTGCTGTTCCCTGATCATTCTCCTTTTTTATTTTTCCTTTTTTCCCCATTACCAGAGCCTTACACCCTTGCTTTACTTTTTTAAATTGATGTCTGGTGCTCTACCACTTGAGCAATACCTCTAGGAGAGCTATTTTGCTAGCTAATTAGAGATAAAATCTTGCAGATTTTTCTGCCAAGGGTTGGTTTTGAATTGTGATTCTCAAATCTCACCTTCCAAATGTCTAGGATTCAAGGGGTGAGCCACTTGCACCTGGTTTTGAATCCAGAAGTTTCATGACCACCCAAACACAGCTTTACACCAAGTTCATCTCCAGACTTTCCATTGCTAGCCTTTTCAGCTACTGACAGAGCATTTGAAACATGTTTGCGTGAACTAAATGTGCTCAGAGTATATTATGCATAAAAATTATAAGAGTTAGCAGGAATTTAAACATAAAACCCCACCTGGCACTTGTGGCTCAAGACTGTAATCCTAGCTATTCAGGAGCCTGAGACCTGAGGATTGTGATTCAACGTCAGCCTAGACAGGAACGTATGTGAGACTCCAGAAAACTGGAAGTGGCTCTGTGGTTTAAAAATTTAGGGTAGTTGCCTTGAGCTCTTCAACACAAGGACAGTGCCTAGGCCCAGAGTTCAAGCCCCAGGACTGATAGGAAGAAAAGGAAAAGATGTTACTGATAGACTTATAGTGATTACAATTTTTAAATAGAAGTAATATGTAGCTATGACTGAGAGTGTGACCTAGTGGTAGAGTTCTTGCCTAGCATGCACCAAGTCCTGGGTTCGATTCCTTAGTAACACAAACATAGAAAAAAACCCAGAATTGGTGCTGAGGCTCCAGTAGAGTGCTAGCCTTGAGAAAGCTCAAGGACATTACTCTGGCCCTGGGTACACGCCCCAGGATTGACAATAACAAGAAGGAGGAGGAGGAGAATAAAAAGAAGAACAGAAAGAAGAAGAAGAAGAAGAAGAGGAAGAAGAAGAAGAAGAAGAAGAAGAAGAAGAAGAAGAAGAAGAAGAAGAAGAAGAAGAAGAAGAGGAGGAGGAGGAGAAGGAGAAGAAGAAGAAGAGGAGGAGGAAGAGGGGGAGGAGGAGGAGGAAGAGGAGGAGAAGAAGAAGAAGAAGAAGAAGAAGAAGAAGAAGAAGAAGAAGAAGAAGAAGAAGAAGAAGAAGAAGAAGAAGAAGAAGAAGAGGAGGAGGAGGAGGAGGAGGAGGAGGAACAAGAAGAAGAACAACAAGAACAAGAAGACGAAGAGGAGGAGGAGGAAGAGGAGAATAAAAAGAAGAAGTAGAACATAAAGAAGAGGAAATAGAAGAAGAGGAGGAGGAGGAGGAGCAGGAGGAAGAAGAAGAAGAAGAAGAAGAAGAAGAAGAAGAAGAAGAAGAAGAAGAACTAGAACAAGAAGAAGAACTAGAACAAGAAGAACAAGAAGAACAAGAAGAACAAGAAGAAGAAGAAGAACAAGAACAACAATAAGAAGAACAAGAAGAACAAGAAGAAGAAGAACTAGAAGAACAAGGAGAAGAAGAGGAGGAGGAGGAGGAGGAAGAAGAAGAACAAGAACAAGAACAAGAAGAAACTAGTGTATTCTTCACAAAACAAAACACCACAACATGTCTGTACAGTTATGATGTGGCTAATTTGAATGTTTAAATATAATCCAGCTCCTCATTCTCTTCCTGGGCCTGGACTGCAGCCAGAAACACCTTGTTTGTTTATAACGGTACTAGTGTTAAGACCCAGGCATCCAACCGCTGAGCTGCAGGCCCCGCTTGTGTGTGCGCACACGCGCACACTCCCGCGTTCCCAGGCTGGGTTCTCTCCTCTATCTGTGTCACTCAAGGCTAGCTCACTACCACTGGGAACTCAGCGCCACTTTTGCCTTTCTCTTTCTGTTGATTAATTGGAGAGAATTGTCTCCCAGGCTGGCTTCGAAACCTGATCCCCAATTCCCAGCCTCCTGAGTAGCCAGGATTACACAGGCGCAGCCCGAGAGTCGGGCAAGCTCTCAGGTTTTCGTTCCCTATTTTTGTTTTCTCTGCCCTCATAATTAACCATTATCATACATGTTTTCATGAATGACCTTACTGTCCCTCGACTGGAGATGGTGGGCGGCGCGGTGGGTCTTTGAGTCTGAGGCCTCTGGGCCCTCAGCTTGCCCTGCGCCTGTAGCCTCCACCACACCGTGGCAGCCGCTTTGCCCACACCCTGCCTCACAAGGTGCTGCTGAGGATGTCGGTCATTACTCCTGCTTCCTGGTCCTGGACGTGATGGGAGAGTGAGTGCGTGTACACCACCATCTTGGCAGGCCAGTCTTCATGCACGCGTGGCTGCAGTCCAGGCCGCGGGCAGCTTTCCTGGTAGCTTTTGTGTTGCCCATTCACTTTTGCGAACTAGTGAATGCGGTGTCAAAAAAGGCACAAATAAATGCTTTGCAGCCTTTTCCTGCCCTCAAATTCTTGGCATCTTTGGTGGTGGAGCGTGCTTTTATGTTCATCTGCATGTATAAGTGGTCTCTGAGATGGCCCGCGTTTGGTGTGTGGTTCCCTTAACCAGTTTGAACTAAATTTTCTCCAGGAGAAAGATGAATGCTCGAGAAGAGTTGTCCTGGTTGAAAACCATGTAACACTTCAGGTAAGGTGATAAGGGAGTTGCACGGGAGTTGGGGGGAAGCGATTTTGCAATATTGTGGTTCATCATTAGTACATATGCCCCAAAGTTAGCAAATAAAATGGTGTAGGAGAGAAATAACACAAAATAGGGGCTTCCTAGATCGTTTAGATTCGTTCTCATTGGCTAAATGTAAATGCATGTTGGTATTCAGAGCTGAATACAGTAGTAGTGTTAACATTTTTGGTAAAGAAGCATGCACTGTCTAGTAAAGATCTGGCACATGTTTTCAAAAGTTGTTGCTTTTTCCTTTTAGGGCCTCCATGGTGAGGATTTTAAGTGTTGGATATTCAAAAGTTGCAAGGAACACATAACTTCCTATCCAGCATCCTCGATTTTATGTTTAAGACAGTTTATGAATAAATGTTTTAATGTTTGACACCTGTTTTTAAGTCTTTCATTCACCATAGAACAGTCTTCTGTTACTGAAAAATCTAAGGGAAGGTTCAATCTTTACTACCAGTAACTTCAAATCTTTCTGAAGTCTCATCAGCATGTCTGATAGCCTTAGGATTGCTCCTAGCAAGGTTTTCTTGCAAATAATTACACTAGCTAGCTCACAGTTTAACTCCCATGTGTGCTTTACTAAATCCACTTGGATAGTTGTATGTGCATTTGGTATATTTCTGTGCACCATTTCAAGGGTTTGAACTCACAATTTATACACTGTTCCTAAGGTTTTAGTGCCCAAGACTACTGCTCAGCCACTTATGCCACAGCTTAATTTCCAGCTGTTTTTAGTTAATTGGAGATTATTTATTCTCAAGGGCTGGCTTCGAACCACAACCTTCAAATCTTAGGCTCCTGAGCAGCTAGAATTGAGTGCAAATCACTGTACTAAGAGCTGGAAATAATACCTAAAACATAGCTCCTCTGTGAGGATATATAGCTGGTGAAGAAATATGCCCAACTTTTCTTTGTGAG
The DNA here is from genome assembly GCA_024803745.1 of Megascapheus bottae. NCBI lineage: Eukaryota > Metazoa > Chordata > Mammalia > Rodentia > Geomyidae > Megascapheus > Megascapheus bottae. Next base: position 446,176 of record JANJXV010000433.1, on the reverse strand, counting down.
ATGAATTCTGTCATCTGATTTGTGTCTGAAGCATGAGCTAGTCAGGTTGGGCCTAAAAAGGTACCTTTTGGGATAGTGGGGGCAAGAAAAATAACCCCTTCTATGGCTTATGCAGTTTTTCCTTTTGTAATATACGTGGCTATTAACAGGGGCTGTGAGATGTTAAGGCTGAAGAGATGGGTAGAAAAGGCTAGACCGCTTAGGGTTTGGGCTTTGTTATAACAGGAAATTAAGTCAGGTAGCAAACAGACAATGGCAGGTAGGATTTAGTCAGGCTTGGACCAGTTAATCAAGAATATTTAACTTGCCACAAGCTTACTGCCCACAAATGTAGCTGTGGGGCAGCAATTTTCTTGTGATAGAAGCTGCTCCGGAACTGGAGAAATGAACCATATGGCCTCGGGTATAAATCTGATTTGGGGTAGTGGTCCTAGGTAGGTCTGAGGTTGCAAAGTGGCCAAAAGTGAAATGAAAATAGAGGGAATTGTTTACTGTAACCCAGATGACTAAAAGGAAGAATATAACTACACACTACAGCAGAGGCAGTAGTCTGAGAGAAAACGCTGGAGCCAGGAAGGATGCCCCATTTTCCCTGGTCATGTGAAGGGCCAGGTAAGCTTGGTAGCCAGACAGTGGAAGGACAACAATTGGCATGTAGCTTCCCTCCCCCAACTCAGAAAACAAGGGCACTGAACATGTGAAAGGGTATCAATGTATGTGAATTAATGCACATTCTATCTGGCAAATATTATGTAACGCTTCTATTAATTACAATTTAAAAATACATAAGAAAGTAACACTGAAAAACAGATTTTACATCATTTGTAAATAACCAGTGGGACTTAATGCCAAAATACAATATTAGAATGAGCTTCATGTAAATAAAAATATTCTGAGGGTGATGCCTCAATGTGGAGAACTAGTTTTAAACTACTTGGAGCTGGGAAGATGGTTTTCTGCCCACTTGTCATTCTATTGCACAGCAAAAGCCAGCTGCAGGCCAGGACTCCTGGAGGCAGCAGAAAGGAAACTCCATACAGTTCAGGAGAAGAGGGTTTATTGCATGAGGAAAGAGCAGACTACTGCCACCCAAGATGGAGTCCGGGAAAGCAAGAAAGGTTAGGGCGGGAAGTGGGAGATTATATAGGGTGAGGGGAATAGACACAGTGCAAGTGGATATGACCTCAGAGGATGGGGAATTACCTTAGTGGGGACCTCCCACTGCCCATAGGCCTGCCAGTTGCCAGGGTTACTGGAGCTGGAAGGGGATTTCCAGGGTGCAGGGGGAGAGATCCAAGGGAAGAAGTCATTTCTGCCAGGCAGACTTAACATTCTCGATTTCTGATAGTTGTAAAGGGGCGCCGACTCTTTCCGGTACTTCCTACTGACAAGGGGCATCAACATTGAAGGTAGAACGTGGGGATGCTGTCCATCCAGAAGGAGAAGTAAAAGTTCCCTGTTAGTGAACGTGCATTTGTGTCCTTGGATGAAATTCAAAAGAAGTCTTAAGAGGCAGGGTGCCATTTTCTTCATGGATGAGGGATACCTTGGCGTCATAGAAGGGGCAAGAGCAGGAGCCTTTTTTTCACTCGTGACAGAAGAAACCACTGTGGCTGTCCTTTGAGCTAAATTGCAGTGGGAGCAGTCAGCAGGACCTGATGAGGGCCTGTCCACTTAGGATGTAAACCAGAACGATTAAGGGTCTTAAGAAAGACTCGACCTCAGGCAAAATTTGGGGAGAAGAAAAAGGGCTTTAAGGGGCTGAGGGAGTCTTGGATATGGGAAAGTGGGGTAAGATTAGAAAGGAATGTATAAAAGGAAAGTTATCTATCCTACATGGGTAGTTACAGTACAAGTAAGGCCATCTACACCTACCACTGAGATCTGGGAGGGAAAAGACAGGCTGGAATATTCAGGTAAGAACAAAAAACTGGCTCCCATATCCAAAAGAAAGGATACAAGTAGTTTGCCTGGAATCTGCAGACATACCCTGGGCTCCTCCATCGTGATGCTTCTGGGATCCAGCGGCCCTGGGCAGCATCACAATTCCGTTGCCAAGCTGAGTATCTCAGATAAGTTGAGCTCCTCAACATGTGTAGGGGGTATGGGAGTGACTGGCCCACCATGTAGCAATGAGGATTGATAGTCAATTCCCCAGTGTCGTGGCTACCCATACTTTGGCAGGGTCCAGATTGTGGTTTTAGAGTAGGACAAGCTTCTTGCCCAGTGGCCTTCCTTGCCACACTTAAAGCGTGGTCTGGGTGGTGTACGTTGGGTGCTTCTTCTTTGAGGAGCCTGATGGGCAGCAGCCAGGAGCTGGCAATTTTTCCTATTACAGGCTGCCTTATCAGATTTTTCTGTTCCTCCCGGTTGTTCAAAACCTTAAAGGCCATGTTCACCAGATCTCCTTGAGGGGTTTGAGGGCCATCCTCAGCCTATTTCAATTTCTTTTTTAATATTAGGAGCTGATTGGGAAATGAAATGTGTATTAAGGACCACCATACCTTCATTTGACTCCGGGTCCAGCTTAGTATAAGGCTGGGGTGCCACTGTAAGGCGATCAAGAAATTCGGCTGGGTTTTCAGTGGGTCTCTGAATAACCTCATTTAGTTTATCATAGTTGACTGCATGGAGGGCTGCCTTCTGGAGGGCAACTGCCAGGCAGGTTACCATCCTATTTCTGATAACTCTTCCAGGGGCATTATTTTCATAATCACATTTGGGCTCTTCCCTGAGCACAGCCGTTGCCCCTACTGGGAAAGTATTGTCTAGGCGGTGGGTTTCATCATCATGTTCCAGGGCTGCAACCCAAACCCTTTCCTTTTCTTCAGAGGTAAGGGTAGAGGAGAGGACTGTATATAAGTCATGCCAGGTAAGGTCATAAGTCTGAACAAGGTATTTAAATACTTTGGTATAATTATTGGGGTCTTGGGAGTATGATCCTAGTTGCTTCTCACTCTGGGAAAGATCTGTCATTGAAAAGGGGGCATGCACACGAATGACCCTTTCTGCCCCTGCCACTTCCCGGAGAGGATATAAGGAGGCTGGTGGAGGCTGTGAGCTACCAGTACAAGATCAAGTATAAGTAGCAGGAGGTGAGTCAAAAGGAGATGAAGGGGGAGGAGAAGGAAGGAAAGGTTCAGCTTGGGGAGGACAGCAGAGTATTCAATGTTGAGTAGGGGAACAGGCACTTTAGGTTTAGGAAGAGACTCCAGGCTCTTAGGTGATTTGGCAGGGACAGCATACCTCTGTGCCAGTAGGATAGGGGAAGTTGAACAGGATTGGTAGAGAGAAGGGCAAGCATGGAGAGCAAAGAATGCCTGAACATATAGAACCTCTGGCCATTTACCATTGCGTCAGCAGAAACTGTCTAAATTCCTGAGAATATTATAATCCAAAGTCCAATTTGGGGGCCACTGAGACCAATTTTCTATACTATATTTTGGCCAGACACAATTGCAATAAAAGATGAGCAGTTTTGGCTTTATGGAGTCTCTGAGTAGAAGAACCTCTAAAGAGGTAAAAGATATCCCAAGGGGATGTCCTGGCTTGGGTGAGACTGATGAGACCCCATTGTAATAAGAAACACTAAGTAGAAGTGAAGTCTGTGAGGGTGGGGTGTGGTCAGTGAGGCGGTAGGGGAAGAGTTAGTGAGGACATGGGTGGGGGGCCCAGTCAGTGAGGACAACAGGGGAGGGGTGGAGTCAGTGGTGACTGGGGGTGGAGTCAGTGACGATGTCAATGGATAGAGTCAATAAGGATGTTGAGTGGGAAAATAGAATGTGGGGGGGAGGGGGAATCCAATCTCACCAGAACAGATTGGGGGTGGGGCGAGTTAAACTAGACACAGGGAGAGAGCCCTAGGCAGGGATGGATAAAGGAGACATAAGAGGCCTGCAGGCAGGAGTCACTCACCAGGTACAGACAGGAAACATTGTAGCAAATGCACCTCCAGCAATGGGAAAGGCAGAGATCCTAGAGTGCAGTTTCCTTTCTCTGGCCTGAAGTGGGTGGGGGCAGAAAGTGGAATAACCCTCGAGAAACGGAGGGGATCCACCCACTCTTGACCCTCTCCCCAATCTGAGTCACGGCACAAAATGTAAGGGGAGCCGAAAGGAAACTCCACACAGTTCAGGAGAAGAGGGTTTATTGCATGAGGAAAGAGCAGACTCCTGCCACCCAAGATGGATTCCCGGCAAGCAAGAGATCTTTGGGTGGGAAGTGAGAGATTATATAGGGGGAGGGGAATAGACACAGCAGAAGTGGATATGACCTCAGAGGATGGGGAAATACTTCAATGGGGACCTCCCACTGCACCCAGGCATGCCAGTTGCCAGGGTTACAGTTGCCAGGTGGGGATTTCCAGGGTTCAGGGGGAGAGAGCCAAGGGAAGAAGTCATTTCTTCCAGCCAGACTTAACAAACTCCATTCTGGGCCCTGTGCTCGGGAATGTTATTCCCGACACCTGCACTATTCAATCTGAGAACCTTGCTTAGAAAGTGGCTGGCATGCCAGGGATGAGCTATGGCATCCACACTTCAAAGTTGAGGTCTAGCTTTCCAACAATAGGCCCTTTGAAGACTGCTGAACTCCCCAGGAACCCATGCTGAATACTAGGTGCCAACTGGAGGGCCCAAGGCCAAAGACAGCCTGGTATGTCACAGGTGCTATCTTGCTCTACAGGACTTCTCTTACCAAACACTAGTTCAAAGACAAAGTATGAGAGGAGCACCCATTGTCGTTGCATACCTTTCCTATGGTAAATAGTACTGCAGTGCACATCATTGTGCAAGTGGCTTTAGATTGTCCTTGTTTTTGGAAGATTGGGTAAATGCCAAGTACTGGTTATTGCTGGGTCATAGGGGAGCTCTAGGTTTAGTTTTTTTTTCTTCCCAGTCCTGTTCTTAGACTCAGGACCTGAGAACAGTCCTTGGGTTCTCTATTTTCCTGAAGGCTAGGGCTCTACCTATTGAACCTCAGCATCATTTCTGGCCTTTTTCTATGTATGTGGTACCAAGGAATTGCACCCGGGGATAGGGGGGCTCTATGTTAGTTTTTTTTTCTTCCCAGTCCTGTGCTTAGACTCAGGACCTGAGAACAGTCTTGGGTTCTTTATTTTCCTGAAGGCTCAGGCTCTACCGATTGTGCCTCAGCACCATTTCTTGCCTTTATCTATGTATGTGGTACCAAGGAATCACACCCGTGGCTTCCTGCATGCTACCAAGCACTCTACCACTAGACCAAAGTCCCAACCCCAAAGTTTCCACTGTTGAGAAACCACCATACTGCTGAGATGGTGAGCTTTCTTCATGTGCCTAGAGGCCATTCTTATTTCTTCTTCAGAGAAGTCTCCGTTGAAGTCTTTGACCCATCTTTGAATGGGATGGTTGTTTCTTTGAAGATTCCTTTTGGAGAGATTCCATTTCTTTTAGCTGTAGATATATTTTAGATAGGAGGCTTTTGGTGTATGGCTAGTGAAGGTCTTCTCCCACTCTGTGGGCTTTCTATTTAACTTGCTAGTTATGTCCTTTGCCATACTAAATCTCTGCAGTTTACTGCAGACCATTTTTCCAAACTTGTTTTAATTTGCTGTGTTTCTGGTTCTTTATTTAGAATGTTTCAACGTTTGCCAAGGAGACCTAATGTATCTCCTGTTCTTTCTTGTAAAGTTTTCAGATTATCTGCCTTTCCCTTAAAGTCTTTGATCGATTTGGAACTAATGCTGGTGCATGGTGACATAGAAGAATCCAACCTTAGCTTTCTGTAGGTGTTTAGCCTGTTCTGCCAGTATCATATGTTGAAGAGGCTGTTGTTCTTCCATTCTGATTTTTGATTCCCTTATCAAAGACTAGGTGGCTTTAGGTCATTAAGACAACTTTTGTGGTGTGTGTGTGTGTGTGTGTGTGTGTGTGTGTGTGTGTGTGTGTGTGTGTTCGCGCGTACATGCCTGCATATTCAGCCTCTCTCCATGCACTTCATGTTTAACCATCAGCTTTCAGTTTCTTGGGTTTTCTGTAACTTGCTTTACTTGTGGAATGAAGCTGTTGTGATATTTTATCAACTGTTACTGATTTGAGCAGTGCACGCAGAACCCTGGATGTCTCCCTACCCGATTCCTCGCCCTCATCAATCAAATTTCATGGGGACCTCTGCATGGGTAATCAGTCGATACTTTTCTACAAGAGGAATGTGACCCGGCTAACCAGTATTTAAGGATATATTAATTTAGTTAATATGTTCTCAGCTTTCACTGGTTTCAGTGAAACTGCTATTGCTGTCAGTACTCTAGTGGCTTAAGGCATTTGAGGTGTAGAGTATAGTGCTTCGTGGCCAGAGTAATAGGAATATTCACTCTGTCCAAAATTACCAGCAAAAATCTGGCTAGAGACATGGTTCATTTGGCAGGACTCCAGCCAAGCAAGCAAGTTGAGCAAGCTGGAGGCCATGAGTTCAAACCCCAGTACTGCCAAACGAAAAAAATAAAGATACTGCTTAAGAAACAGCACGTTTAAGACCAAGTAAGAAGGCATCCTGTATGAATGTGTAACTTCCATTGTTTTGGTTTTATTTTTTCAATATAGGGGTCTTATTATACAGGCTAAGGTGACCCTGAACTATTGATCATCTTACCTTACTCTTCATGCTGGGATTAGAAGCACCTACAACAACTGTGCCACTTGGAAGTTAACTGTAGATATATGCTTTTTCTTTTTTGAATATGACAGGAGAATGGTATGATTGATTCAGCACATCAGTGGAAAGCTGTATTCAGGAGACAAAAGGAAAAAAATCAAGGGTGCCCCAACAACAGGTGATCCAGACACAGATCACGCTCATATGTGCCACATTTCATACCTTCAAACACTAGCTTGAAGTAGCACATGAGTGCTCGGGCTTTCCAAGGAGTTTAGTTCAGCCCGATTGCTTATTTGTCATATGTACTGCCTTATGTTTGTGGCATTCATGAACTATAGTTGCAGCATCTGGAACTCTGCCAAAACAAAATGTCAGAGAAACAAGGCTGTCAAAACCACATATTTTGTGTATTATTTTAAAAAAGATGTAGACATCCAACTGGATAAATAGAAATAGGCTCCTTTGTTCTGAAGCCTGGTTGTTGATGAAGTACCTGCTGCTCCTCTCAATTCTAGTCTGCAGAATTCTCTCAAGTCTTGTTCCAGACTGAGCCAGATGTGAATGTCTTCCCATCAAATTAGCATTTGTGAGCAGCAGTCACCCAGTGATTCATTACACCCCAGTGTTGGGGCTGGCATGCCTCTCCTTGCTAGGCAATGCCATGTGTTAGCACAATTATCCCATAACAGTGATGCTACCCATCCCTCAAATTAATTTTAAGTTGATAAAGTGTGTGTGTGTGTGTGTGTGTGTGTGTGTGTGTGTGTGTGTGTGTGTGGTATTCTATGCATCATGATTTGGGCCCCACACACCCATTTGATTTAAGAAAGCATACCTTTGTTTCAAATGAATTGAGACTAAGTGCAGATCCCTGGGTGATTCTCAGTGGGTGGTTAGGTGTGTGTTGTGTGGCTTTGTGGGGAGGACAGAGTTCAGCAGGGGTGGGATTCTAGGATGCTAGGATGCTAGGATGCTGAAACAAACCAGTCAGGTCCATCCAGAGTTCTGAGGGAGCTGGGCAGGAGAGTTTTAAGTCAGGCTAACAGAGGCCAGGAAGCTCCCAAGGCTACAATCCAGGAACCTGAGTGCTGTGGGACCCAAAGGAGGATAGGTCAGTCTAGGATGTATACCTTTGAATGAGAACTTCACACACATTGTGTTTGTAGAAGTAGTGTATCAGAGTGAGCGATGGCTGAAATCCTCAAAGAAGCCACTAAGCACCATATATCATTATAGCTGTATTTATCAGCCAGTAATGATTCTACTAGGAAATCCATTAAACTGTTGATTTAAAACAGTTAAAAGGTCTTTTGTCTTTTTAAGCTAATATTATTTTACTGTAAGTCCTTTATGTATTCTGGACATAAGTTCTTTGTTTTTTCAGATCCATGGACGTATATTGTAAATATCTTTTTCATGCCAATACTAGGAGTTGAACTCAGGGATGCATACTCTCACTTTGCCTTTTCTGTTCTGTTCTTTTCTTTTTCCTTTTTCTTAATTTGGGCATTCTACCAAGACGCACTTCTACTTACAGCTTTTTCCTGGTTTACTGGAGATAAGATTCTCATGGACTTTTCTACCTGGACTGGCTTTAAACCACAATCCTCAGATCTCAAACTTCTTGAGTAGCAATGATGACACGATTGTGAGCCACCACCTGCACGCAACTAAAGAATGCATTTTGTTGTTACCAGTCCTGGGCTTGAACTAAGGGCCTTAGCACTGTCCCTGAGCTTCTGTTGCTCAAAAGTAGCCGCGTACACTTGAACCACAGCACCACTTCCAGCTTTTTTCTATATATGTAGTACTAAGGAATTGAACCCAGGGATTCTTGCACATTTAGCACTCTTCCACTAAGTCACAATCCTAGCCCTATTTTTTGCATGGTGATTGTGAATTGAGACCCTCATAAGTGCTAAGCAGGTGCTCTACTAGCTGGACAATGCCCCAAGCCCTCTTTTGTTTTTGTCTTTTTCATATAATGTCTTGCGAATTTGATCTATGTTGAGAATTCTTCATTTCTGTGAATCTGGATTTTTAGAGATGTGCCATGACACCTAATCCTTATTTATTTTTTTATTTTAAAGGATATTTTCCTTTCTCAAGATTACAAAGATAGTCTCCTATGTTTTTCTAGCAGCTTCTAGATTTTTTCTTATATTCATATCTAGAATCATTTCCTTTATGTATATTATCTATAAAGTGAGAGGTCCATTTTAGGTATTTATTTGATTGTATCAGACAGTCTTTTGCAAAGACCACCTTCATTGAAATATGGTAGAACCTTCATTGAAAATCAGCTGGCAGCCTGTGTGTGAGCCCATTTTGCTTATTTATCTCTTTGAACATCTCTAAGCCATAATGTTGTCTTGGTTACTGTAATTTGTAGCAACACTTTAATCAGGCAACCCAAATTCTCCAACTTCATTCTTTTTCATGATAGGTTTGAGCCATTGTATGTAGGTCTTGTGTGTATGTGGAGGGGGGATGGACACTATTTTCTGAAGTCTAGCACTCTGCCTATTGAGCCACAGCAGCACTTCTGGCGTTTTCTGTGTATGTGGTTCTAGGGAATTGAACCCAGGTCTTCATGCATGGTAGGCAAGCATGCTACCACTAGGCCCTGCTCCTGGCCCTCCTTGTGTTTTTATATAAAATTTTTAACCAAGATGTCAAGTCTTTTCTACACATCTGGAAAAGACTACAGGTTTTAAATTAGGGTTATTAGTAATTTCAGAGCCAAGTTTGAGAAAATCAGTATCTTATCCATCCATTTATTTAACTGATTTCAGCAGCATTTTACAATTATAGCACGTACTGTGTTTGTAATACTTTGTTAAATTTAATCCAAGGCATTTAGTATTTTACTTATTTATTTCCTTATTTTTGCCAGTAGGAGGGTATGAACTCAGTTCTTCAAACTCTCACATGGCTTTTTGCCCACAGATTCTGTTCTAACACTTGAACCTTATCTCCAGCTGGTTTTTTGCTGTGTAATTAGATGATGTAATTAGAGATGTAGTTTTGTAGACTTTTCTGTCTGAGCTAACTTTAACCTCGATCCTCCACCCTGTCTTCTGAGCAGCTTGGATTACCGGCTGGGTAAAAATCCTTCTGTATTATCTTGCCACACTGCAACTTTCTTAAATTTACTTAACTGTAGACACCATACATGTGGGACTATTATTTTGTGAACTTGCTCCAGGTACAATCACATTTTACCACAAACAGTGGCAAATTTATTTAAACCTTAACCTTTAAAGTCTAAGCACTTTAGGTTATAAATGAAGCATAGTTGCAGAGATGTGTTTTCCTTATCTATTGGAGGAGCCCGATGGTCAAGCAAAAAAAGAGTTATGGAAGCCTATTCAGTGAGTATTGGGGTCTTTACTTCCTTGTTCTTGAATACAAGGAGTTTTAATGCAATCCCAAGAAGAGCCACCGAGAGGCAGCTTCAGTCTGCAGCTTACCAGTGGGCTACTGTGTGCTCTCCAGGCCTATGGCAGGGTCCTAGGCATCAGCAGCAGTCCAAGAAAACAGCTCCACATAACTCCTTTCTGATGTCACTTACCTCATCCATAAACGAACCTCAAACATGCCCACAGCTTATAAAAAATACCAAGGAAAACCAGTCCAGAAGGAAAGGAACACCTCTACCACAGGGGAAACAAGCAGGTCTGTTGTAGAAAACAAGGGATGGCAAATGTGTACTGTTGGGGACCGACTGTGGGGTCAATGACCTTGGACCTGACCTTGAACCTACACAACTGTATATACAAGGAAGTAACTCTTATCAGGATAACTTCAAGCAATGTCAATTAGTTCTTATCATGAAAAATTCAAGCATGTCAATCAGTTCTTATCAAGATGACTTTAAGCAATGTCAATCACATCTTATCAAGATGACTTTGGGCAATGTTAATCACTTCTCATTTATCCTATTTGTAACTTGATTAGTATTTTGTATGAATGTAGCCTCTGGCAGTTCCCTAGTTTTAAGAAGAGTATTTAAGGTTGGAACTTGAAATAAACTGGGCTGCAGTCTTTACCTGGGCTGCAGACCTCCCGAACTCCATCTGTTTGTCTCTCTTCTATTTTTTCCTAGTCCCTGCCCCCTATTTCAGGAATCCCAATCTGCAAACCCTGGTTTGCTGCCGGCTGGCCCCGGCAGTGTACATGTAGACAAACTAAAGAAAGCAGAAAAGAGCGTCTTTCTTTAGTTTGTCTGAATGTACAGAGCTACCTGAAGGGTTTTTTCTGTATTGATTTAAACACATTCTAGTTTTTTTTCTTGCCAGTGCTGGGGCTTCCACTCAGGAAGGTCTGGGCACTGTCCTTGGGCTTTCTCAGGACTAGCACTCTACTACTTGAGCCACAGAACCATTTCTAGCTTTTTCTGCATATGTGGTACCCAGGAATCAAACCCAGGATGTCATGTATGCTAGCCAAATACTGTACTGTTAGGCCAAACTCCCAGCCCAAAACATTCTAGTTTTTTCATTCATACCCCCACTTACGTTTTAGAACAAGAGTATAAAGGGAAAAGACATATTCTGAATGATATCAGTATGTATGTATTGACATGGCAGCATTTTCTTTCATGATTATTCCCTTCTACAAAGGAATTGGTTGACCCATCTGGATTGTCAGAAGAGCAATTGAAAGAGATTCCTTACACTAAAATAGAGTTAGTATGGTCAATGAAAATATTTTCATTAATGTTTTATTAATGCCAAGGGAGAAGTTCATTTTTCCTTTTCAGTTGTGTTCCTTGTAGTGCTTGAATTTCTATCTTTTAACAGAAGAAATGAATATGGACTAGGTAGTAGTGGCTCACATCTGTAATTCTAGCTTCTCAAAGGCTGAGATCTAAAGATTGCAGCTCAAAGGTGGGCTGGGCAGGAAAGACCATGAGGCTCTTTATCTCTAATGAACCACCCAAACAGCTGGAAGTGGAGCTGTGGATTTTCGTTGTAGGTTGGCTTTGAACCTAAGTTCTGTGGACCTCAGCCTAAGTTCAGATGGTGTAGCCCACAAGAGCTTGGCAAGATTGAACTCTTCATGGGAGGCTAGTAAAAAGCAGACAGGAGAACGATGACTGCTTTCTAATAAGAATGAGATCCTATTATAACTTCATTGTATATTTATCTTCCATACTCCGGAAGAGAGTTTAACTAAAATTTAGAATGGTGGTTAAATACTCACATGTACTGAATTTAGATTGGTGGTTCAATACACACATGTACATGCAAATATTCCAAAAAGCTCTTGTTTCATGGATAGCTGAGAAAATTCTATTATTATTATTATTATTATCATTATTATTATTATTAATATTAATATGATATCATGAAGTTTAAGTCACCAAAATCTTACAGCCTGTAATAAGTCAATTTGCAGTTTTAGCATTCAGAAAGAATTTTGAATCATCCTGATTTATTTTTTCTCTGATTGTTTGCTTTCTTCTTTTCTTTTTTGTCTCTTTTCTTTCCCTCCCTCCCTCTTTCTCCCTCCCTCCCTCTCTCCTTCTTCTCCCCACCTCATTCTTCTTGTTGTTTCTTCTTCAGGACTCAGGGTGACCCAGTCTGCATCAGGCATTCTCATTCAACATGAAATTACCGCCAATATTGAAGGTCCAGATGGGGAGCGATCAGTTCTCTCAGAAGTGAAGTAAGTAAGTGGGCAGGTCTAAATACATTAGCCTGTAAATGAGAGAAAACTCCCCTTTCACTTAAGTTCTGAGTCTAGCTACTACCCTATACTATTTTGTGAGAAGGGAGTGGTTATTGGGTTCATACTCAGGAGCTCACACTTGCAAGGCAAGCACTCAAAAGAACTCAAGTCTAGGCTCCAGCCTTTTTTGCTTTTAGTTAAGGTTTTGATAGGGTCTGGGGAATTTTCTCCTTTTGAAGCTGGCCTTGGACCTTTATGCTCCCAGTTTCTACTTTCCAAATAACTAGGGAGGCAGGCATGAGCCACCATGCCAAGGCTGTACTTTAATTCTAAAATTCTCTTGAAATTCAGAATCAGATTTGGTACCACCTCTTCCTGTGACCCGATCCTCAGATGCTCAGGGTGCTGGCGGCTCTACAGTTCATCAGGTTAGTAATAATAAAGTTTTAGAAAGTACACTTCTGCTGGCAAATTTCAGAGGCTTCTGGTACTTTGATGAATTCCATTTGGTAGGTAATCGATCATTAAGTATATCCTGAGATTCTTTGTTTTGTTGATGGCACTGGGATATGAACTTGGGGCATGGGCTTTGTAGGCAAGTGCTCTGCGACGTGAGCCATGCTTCCAAGATTCTATGTGTTAAAGACCATCTACAGGAAAAAGAGGAGGAAGGAGTGTGTGATGAAGAGTCAGTAGATGGAATCATTTAAAGCTGAAGACAGTACAAGGCCTAAAGTGATCTGACATTAAGACAATGCCTAAATTATTGGCAATTTGAAATGAAGAAACAATAACTTTTACCACATTTCCCTGTGCCAGTACTGATACTTGAACTTATGGGCAGTGTCTTCTTAGCTTTTTGCTCAAGGCTGGCACTCTAACACTTGAGCCTCAGGTACACTCCCAAGTTTTTGGTTGTTAACTGTAGACAAAAATTATATAGGCTCTGCTGCCAAGGCCAGCTTTCATCCATGACCTTTAGATCTCAGCCTCCTGAGTATCTAGGAATACAGTACCACTGGTGCCTAGTTTCAAGTGTTTTTCAAGCCAGAGAAACAAAGTCAAAATTGGGACAGATGTTATTGTTAACAATGGCAGACAGAAGAATTACTCAAATCCGAATTTATTTTTCCCTTCAAAAGGAGGTATGTACATCCTTGAAATTGGATACAAATATGGTTAAAGACAACAGAAGGACATAGTGTCTCGCTGCATTAACATAATCAATTTAACTCTCCTGAATTCGGTCTGAGAGCCTTAAATGTCATTCTGCAGGGTTTGACCTCATTCTCACGGCAGAAGTTTAATAAGATGATATGAACTTAAAGACAATTGGATGAACTTATAGATGCAGAAGTTGACATTTATGATTGGCTAGTGCCAGCTTGTCGTTGTGTGGTTTTTATCCCATCATGAATCCTGTAGAGAAGCCAATTAAAACTACTGTGTCTCTCTCATAAAAACATGTTAGCTATGCAGTTTTATACATTATAAACTTGGGAGTTCATACATTACCTACAAAGCTGTTATGCTATTTTCCATTGCCCTGCTCATTTCTTATCAATTACTTGATTAAAGATCTGTTTTCTGAGGAAACAGATCCACAGATTGATTTATGTGCCAGTTTATTGGGAAATACCCTGTGGTACTTGTTGGGAAGTGAAAGAAGAGAGATGTGGGCAGAGTTACAAGCTAAACTGTGCAGCTCAGTCCCCTAATGGGATCTTATGGGAAGCTCTGGAGCTTCAGTCATCCAGTTTTGAACTAAATAGGTTGTTGTGGCTGAGGGCTGTTTTTGGAAGGCTCGTGGGATTGGATAGGGTGGCTCTTTTCAGCCTAGGGTAGTTCCCAGAGGATCTCAAATTTGAGCTGTGTAGCAAACCAGAATTTCCAACAATCCCAGTCTGGAATGGAAATCTGAGCAACACACACAGATTCTATAACAATCCATGTGATTTATCAGCACCACTGAAGAATTTCAAAAATGGCAAATTAGGCCAGGAGCATGTCCTAGTGGTAGAGCGTGCCTAGCATACATGAAAATAGCTAGAAGCAGTGCTGTGGCTCAATGGTAGAGCACTAGCCTTGAGAAAGCCCAAGGACTGTGCTCAGGCCCTAAGTTCAAACCCTCCCCGCCCCCACAAAAGCAAATTATACACAATAAATAGCACTCATTTTGATGTATGCAAGTCTACAACATCTTCTGTCAGCTGTGTTGATCCTAAGCCTGCTTTCAAATGAAACAGCTATCCACTGAGCCCCGCAGGGAATGGTACCCACCAGCCTGAGCAGTCAGTACATCCTGGTGGGTCACTTCATCTACTCTACTGCCCCAATAACTAGTGTCTTCTTCTAAATAATTAATAATCTACACATTCTGTCCTTTTACAAAAACTACTTGCTGAGTCTAACATATACATGTAAAAATGTTTTCTTTCAGAAAAGAAATGGGTCCAAAGACAGCCTGATTGAAGAAAAACCTCATCTATCTACAAGCAATCTGACTGGAAAGCACACAGCAAAAACAGTGAAAACTGTTCAAGCTGCCCGCCTCAAGATAGAGACTTGATCCTGATGAGAAGAAGCATCTGGTCTGCTTGTGCTTGTGGGCAGATGCGTGGATGGTGTCGAGTTTCAGAAAGGAAGACATGACAACGCGCTTACAAGGCTACCCTTCAGTTCTGTTCAGCACAGGAATTGAGGATGCTTTCTCTTTGTACTCGGGAGACAAAGGTCCAAGATACTTAAATAGTTATCTAATTCACAGTTTGAGAAGTGTCAGCGATACACCCTTCCCAGCCCACTCCTGGCTCTTCACCTGAAATGGCACCAAATTACACATCATTAAATATTGCCCCACTCTTCCCACCCTCACCTGTGGAAACATGTAGAGATCCAGCAGTGTTCCTGTCTGTGCAAATGTTAATCCTGATTGTTCTGTAAGTACTGCTATAGACTTGCTGTTGCTCATACAGGAGTAGTTTGGACTATTGTACTTCCAAATCAGGCAAATGAAGGGATTTTTAAATGCCATTGGAAATCCAAATTGAATATTGCAGATATGAAATCCCAGAGTCAAATTATGTAGTAGAAGAGGGTTTGGGTTGATTTCTTCAATATCAAAGGTCAAGGCCAAAACAAACTGGTAGTTCTTGAAGATTAACCAGTGCGATTAGTATAGAAATTTAGGAAAATTATTTCACAATTTATTATTTTGATGAATAGAATTATTGCTTCTCTGCCAAGGAATATTAAAACATTTCTCCCAATTAAGATCAAATGGGAATGTTGTGTCTTATCCTTGTATATATGATTAGATAAGGACATGAAGAGAATTTGTTATGAACGGGATTCAGAAAAAAACTTGAGTCAAGAAAGACAGCTTCCTTATTCCCTGCTACCTAACATTTCACAATAAATCTGTTGTCTATTAAACATAAAATAGTCTTTCATGAACAGCAATTTTGCCCTGGAGATAATACATTTTTATTTATTTAATGATTCTTACCTTTTATTGTTATTGTGGAGTTGATATGTGGTGGGATAAGTTATATGAAGCAGGAAGTGAATAGCAAGAATAATTCTTTTTGAACCATCTCTCCCCTTTTGTTGCTCTCTCCTGGTTTTCCTTCCTGTCTCCACCCACAAGATATACATTTCACTTCCCACATAGTGTCTAGTGAGTAACACAGTTTAATTTTCAACTTTGTTCTACCATTTATGTAGAACAAACACGGTTATGTAGAATAAACAAGGTTAAAGGGAATGAAAACAAAAAATAGCAACAATGGCAACTGAAATATTTGTTGTCTCATTTTTTGCAGTCAATTTCATAAAATATTATTTTATGTGATCAATTGAACATATCTCCTAAGGCTTTTTCAACCACTCCATTAGGTATGATCTTTAGCCTCTGTGTGTGAATGTTTAGAATACTATATAATTCACCAGAGACACCAAATTTTCTTTTCTGTTTCCCTTATAATAAGTAATTCAAGTCTGTGAAAATTCTTGTGTTTTGAATCAAAGTTTATGTTATATGGTTACATGGCAGGCCAGGCTAATTAACAAATCTTCACTTTTAAAGCAGCTTTCAAAAATAAAGTATCACTTCAGCAAGAGTCTACAGCAATCTGTACTAGCAGACCCAAATTATTGAACAGCCCTACCTGTCAGATCAACCAGAAAAAGAATTTATATATCAGGCCAGTGAATTTTATTTCTATTTATCTAATGAAACAAAACACTTTCATCCAAATTTGAGTATTTCCTTATAGAGAAAGGAGCCTCCAACAGGGGGGAAGAAGAGAGAATTTTAAGTAAGCTTTACATTGAAATCCCAGTGCCATGGTCACCATTGTAAAATACAATGATAACTACTGTCTTCCTAATATATTTATCAATTGAGAAAGTGGAATGAAAATAATAGATGATTTCTTCATGTGTCTATAGGCCATTTTTGTTTCTTCTTCAGAGAAGACTCTCTTTAAGTCTTTGGCCCATTTTTTAATGGGATGGTTGTTACTTTGGAGATTAGTTTTGGAGTGATTCAATTGGTTGAGTTGTTCATATATTTTAGATATGAAGCCTTTGTCCGTTGTTTGGTTGGTGAAGATCTTCTCCCACTCTGTAGGCTTCCTAATTAATTTACTAGCTATGTCCTTTGCCATACAAAAGCTCTGCAGTTTAATGCAGTCCCACTTATCCAGCCTTTCTCTGATTTGTTGTGATTCTTGGTCCTTATTAAGAAAGTTTCGACCCCTGCCAAGGAGGCCTAGTGTATCTCCTATTCCTTCCTGTAAAGTTTTCAGTGTGTCAGCTTTTACCTCCAGGTCTTTGATCCATTTGGAGTTAATTCTAGTGCAAGGTGACAAAGAAGGGTCCAACTTTAGTTTTCTGCAGGTGCTTAACCAGTTGTGCCAGCACAACTTGTTGAAGAAGCTGTCTTTCTTCCATTCTATTTTTTTGGCTCCCTTGTCAAACATTAGGTGGCCACAGGTATGTGGTTTAATATCTGGGTCCTCAGTTCTATTCCATTGGTCTTCAGGCCTGTTCCTGTGTCACTACCAAGCTGTTTTGATAATTATAGCTCTGTAATAGAGTCTAAAGTTAGGAATTGAGATTCCTCCAGCGCTATTCTTTCTGCTAAGAAGTGTTTTTGCTATACGGGGTATTTTATTATTCCATATGAAATGCTCAACATCTCTGGTCATAAAAGAAATGCAAATCAAAACAACTCTAAGATTCCACCTCACTCGAGTTAGAATGGCCAGGATCAGGAAAATGAATAATAACAGATGCTGGAGGGGATATGGCCAGGAGAGATCACTACTACACTGTTGGTGGGAGTGCAAACTCGTTCAACCACTATGGAAAGCAGTGTGGCAGTGCCTCAAAAGGCTAAACATAGAACTCCCCTATGACCCAGCAATTCCACTACTTGGAATTTACCCAACCATCCAGAAACAAGGGCATACTAAATCCACTAGCACAACAATGTTCATTGCAGCACTATTCACCATAGCAAAGATATGGAACCAACCTAGATGTCCCTCAGTTGATGAGTGGATCAACAAATTGTGGTATTTGTACACAATGGAATTCTATGCTGATGTTAGAAAGAATGACATCGACCTAGTTGTTAGGAAATGGAAAGACTTAGAAAAAATCATATTAAGTGAAGTAAGCCAGACTCAAAGGAACTTAGGCTCGATGGTTTCCCTCATTTGTCATAATCAGTAGAAACCTTGTGCTGTACTAGCAGAGATCTGCAATAGAGCAAAATCTTGATACATAAGGCCATATAATATGAAGCTAATTGAAAGGACCTCCAGGATATTGAAACAAAAGCCATATAACAAATGATTGTTGTCCTTAATATATTATGTTGTCTCTCATCTCCTTTGCTGTCCCTTGGTTATCTCATATTGTTATAGTATCTCACTTTGTTATCTGATATATTGAATTGATTTGTATTTGGTTATTTGAAATTTGATAGGGAAGGGGGGAAAACCAAGACGGGTGTGGGGTGTAGGGGGGAGGGAAATGGGTACCAATACATGTGAAAGTGTATCAATGTACATGAATTAATGCACCTTCTATCTGGCAAATATCATGTAACCCTTTTACTAATTACAATTAAAGAAATGCAAAAAAAAGAAAATAATAGATGAGTAAAGATGATGTAAATTTCATTTTTCTTTCCTTCGTCTGTGCAAGGGTTTGTGTGAATACACACACATTATGAAGGAATTAATATTAAATCTAAACACATTTTTAAAGAAGAAACAATGAAGGCAAGATAGAAATGCGAGAGGATGAATTTGCTCTAAAAATGGGTATGTATATGTCACATTTCAATGTCTTCCTTTCAATCTTTTCATGCTTGCATGGTCTCTGCTGAGAAATCTATGGTTATTCTGACTGGTTTTCCTTTGTAGGTGATTGACCACTTCTCTCTGGCTGCCTTTTGGATCCTTTCTTTGGTCTCTATTGATCCAGCTTGGATTATACTGTGGCGGTGGGATGTTCTTTTCTGGTCATGTCTGTATCTGGCTGGGCTTGCCCTTCCAGATGTTTGGGAAGTTCTCTGAGATGAGTCCCTAAAATATATTTCCAGTACAATTGACCTTTTTCTCTAGACCCTCCTCAATACCAATTATCTTTAAATTAGGCTTCCTAATTATATCTTGGACGTCCTAAAGCATTTTCTCATATTTCCTAGATTTGAATCGACTCATTTTTTCTTCTTTCTCTATAACAACTAAATTATCTTCAACCCCGAAATTCTCTCTTCTCCATTGTATAACCTGCTTTGTACTTTATTCTTCATCTCCCTTGCTTCTACTTGCTCATTTTTGATGCCTTGCATCTCTTGTTTTAGATCTTGTATGGATTTCTTTAGCTCCTTAATTTTACTTTGAGTGGTTATCTCAGCAGCTTTATTCTCTTTGGACATTTGTTGGATTTCAGTCACATTTTTGTTTTGGATTCTATGAATTCATCCATTTTTCTTGGAAAAACCTTTATTATGGCTTCCTTTATGACTTCCCCTTTTTCATATGTCATCTTGTTTATGGTTTCCTCTTGTTTATCTATGGCTCCCTCCCTTTTCTCATTCTTTATGTTTTCACACTTTTCATTAATGATTTTTATCAATTGCATTTGTATAGCACTTGGAATACTCTCCTCTAGATTTGCCACTGATGGCTCCATTGACTGTTTCTATTGGGTGGGAGATGCTATTTCTTGATTTGACAATTTTCTTAAGTTTCTTGTTCTGTCCATTTGAAAATGGGAGCAAGATTAATACTAAAGAAGGTTTTAATTTTTCGGATATACCCAACCTATACCTTTTCAGTTGGCTGACAATAGATGTTCACACTTTTAGGTTGGTAATATCACTCTCACTTTCTTTTTGTGCACTTGCATACAAATCTAATAAAACCACATGTTACCGATTTATGACCAAAACAGTAAGCCCCCAATCCAATCTCTATTGTATTTAAGTCCCTCTTAACCTAGAATGTAATTGAACACCTAGATACACAGCATTGCTCAACAACCATCAAATGTAGATCTATGCATTATAAGAGTTGAAGGATGAACAGAGGATCAGATATAGTAAAATAATATGAAATACAATAAAGGAGGTAGGAAAAGAATAATGCAAGAACGTAAGTTATTATAGTAATGAATAAAAGGTATAGTGTAAGGATAATTGACCTAGGGTGATAGACAGGTATAATATTTTTGTTCAAAGTTTAGAAGAACTTAGATAAAACTTAAGAAAATAAGAATAGTAATAAGAAGAATATGTAGAGAAAAGATGGAGGTATATATTGGAGATTTCAATGATACAAATTTTAAAAAGAAAAACGTACCAAAAAACAATAAAACAAAACAAAACAAAAGAGAACACAACAAAAAAGGGGAAAAAAAGGTTGGGGGAGATTCCTCAGTATTCTGAGTTCTTACGTAAGTGTTTCTAGGGTTGAGAACCAGTAGATTAAAAAGCAGGTGACAGTATCAGTATAGATATCATTTTTATTTAGACTACACTCAGAGCTGTCACTGTGTTTCTAGGAATGACCTCAGTGGCAGAAGGAATGCGGGAAAAGAGATGAGAAAAAGAAAAAGAAAAAAAGGAATGAATTATAACGTTTAATAAAAGTTGTAGGTAAAATGGCCAAGAGAAAATAAGAACTCCTAAAAATGCAAATGAATAGGGGTAGAAGAAAAACAACAACAACAAAAAAGGGTATTCTTCAGGTTTTTTTTGGGGGGGTGGTGGGCAGGGTAGGAAACTTGTGTCTCCACTAAATTCAGGATCCAAACACTTCAAAAAGTATTTTTCTCTTCTGATTTGGCTTTGCTGTTTTTTGGATCAGTTATTATTTTCAGTGACAATGAAGAGTGTCCAGATGGTAAAAGAAATGAGTTAAGTTGTTTCTCACATCTTTCTAAGAAATGAATGTTTGTTTACCTATTGAACTCTCACTAAGGCCCATCCATATACTGAGATCTTCAGTTTAGGAACCACTATGACATCTAGTACTTAGGTATTCACCTTGGACAGTTCAATCAGGATCTCAAAACTTATAATCAGTTATTTCAAAGGTGATTTTTTTAGTTATGAATCTTTAGAACTGTATCTTGAGCAATATAAGTGCTTTGTCTCTCATGAACTGCTTAGTGTACATAAAGCACTGAAAGAATAAAATACTTTGTATGCACTTGTTGATTAAATGAAACTATTTAAAGAAAAAAACTTGTTTGTTTATTGTAACAGTTCCTATAGATACAGCACCATAAAATAAGATGTTGATAATGTAAGAGTGTGGCAAAATTCTCAAGAGTTGAACAGCTACAGCAGGACAATTAAGATTTTTTTTTCATTTGGCTCTGGGCAATAGGTACCAAAATGTAGATTTTGGTGCTTAATGACAGGAAAATACCATTAGCAAGCAAAGGAAAATATCTGCTCCTGGGAGAGATGTCTGTGGAATAAAACATTGTGTAATGGATTCTTGTTTACCACATAAGCTTTACTCTCTCATAGATTATTTCCTGTTATGTCTTTCCAAAAATGGAAGTCAACCTCAGTTTTTAATTTGAAAAAAATATAAAATTAAGTTTTAGTTTTCCCTGTATTTAAAATATGTGATTTTCACCAGTGACATTAGTATATACTTTCATATTTCTGTAATAGAGTTCTTCAGAATATGAGAGGTTGAAAGAGATACCAGAAGTTATATTGTGGGGTTTTGTTCACATAATTATACAGACAAACTATTTCCACTTTTTAAGCTAGAAAATCAGGACAGTCTTGGAAGAATTGCAGTTTACTCACAATATCTGAAAACTAGGAAATACAGTGTTGCAAGATCTTAAATACGAAGGTTCTGAATGGGTGAGAGTAGAAATAGATGGCTGTTTTAGATTAAGGTACTCCTTAATATGAGAGAGAGAAGGAGATGGAGAGGGGTGGGGAAAGAGAGAGAGGGAGGGAGAGAGGGAGGGAGGGAGAGGGAGAGGGAGAGGGAGAGGGAGAGGGAGAGGGAAAGAGAGAGAGAGAGAGAGAGAGAGAGAGAGAGAGAGAGAGAGAGAGAGAGAGAGGTATAAAACCATCTGTTTTGTAGTTCTTCTTACCTTTCATCTCTTGGAAAACTTCTGAATATAAATTAGTTAAATTTATATCAAATTAACCATCACTTTTCATCCTAACCATAGTATCAAATCAGAAAGCTGCCATCAGGTATTGTTCCCAAAGGCATGCCAAAGTAATGAAACACCAATGACACAGGAAAATCAATGGTCCTAAAGCTACCACTCACAAGGCAAAAGTCCATGACATATGCAAATAGGTGCTCAGTCTTTATTTGTTTAGTAAATGATGTACATGTGGCATGTATGTTTCAAAATTTCAGATGAGGATGTTTTACTACATAAATTTTTTTCCTTTCACAGGTAAAAAAATCAAGAAAATGTTAAAGAAGAATAGCATTGTAGTTTATTTATGCACCTCTGTTTCTAATGCTACTAAAATCATTCCCTTTTTAGGAGAGATTTTGGAATACTTATTGTACAAACCCACCAGTAATACCAGTAATACCAGTAATATTTCACTGTACTTAACTTTTAACTGTTTATACCTTTTGGCAATGAATTCTTTAATGATAGGAATCTATTTTTAATTTTTTTAACTTTTGAATTCACACAGCTTGATATAGAAAAGATATGTTCTGATAGATAAACTTGAACTGATGAGAAATTGAGAAACTTCTGATACATAACCTGTACTTCTTATGCTCAAACCAAAGAAAACTTATGAACATTAAAACAGCTTAGTCTCTGATAGTTGAATTAGTTGAAAGTAAACATCTATTATTTCTATTATTTGTAAAGAAAAAGGAGAACAAGGAGGAGGAGTGAAGAGGAAGAAGGAGGAGGAGGAGAAGGAGGAGGAGATGGAGAAAGAGGAGGTGGGGGAGGGGGAGTTCTCTGTGTCAAATACATTGTTTTTGTTTTTGTGTTTTTTGTTTTTTGTTTTTTTGGCAGTCCTGGGGCTTTCTCAAGGCTAGAGCCACACTTGAGCCACTCGAGCCACAGCAGCATGTCCAGCTTTTTCTCGGTATGTGGTACTGAGGAATCGAGCCCAGGTCTTCACGCATGCTAAGCAGTCAATCTACCACTAAGCCACACTTCCGGGCCATGCGCCCAATATCTTTAGAGAAAGTTGCATAAATTCTAATACCAAATTTGAGGGATAGACACATTTCTTAGTGAGTTTACTTCCAATCTGACAAAAAGTACGCTATTTTAATATACATAATGCACATTGTTAATTTTGTGTCCTTGAATCTGCAAAATAATAGCCATTGTAAGGGAGCACATCATAAATTGATACCATAAAATACACGTATACAAGATGAAATGATATGTATGCAATATCAGTTTTAAAAAGTTTTCTTTTTGTGTTTTCTCATCAGAATTCTTCGTTTTGAGTATCAACATTTTAAAATTTATTTCCTATTTGTAACTCAAACTTTTGTCTTCTAGCATGCCTAAGAAAATGTTGTCTGTTTGTGTCAGCTTTGTTATTTGAAAAGTTTGATGTTTGCGGTGTGAACACAAAAGTTGAAATGTTTTATGCTTCATTCATCTTCACTCAAGGACCCAGTCATATTTCATACAAAATCAAAGCCTGCTTTGCACCTCCTCAATACAGAGCACAATAGATCCTCATCCAGTTAAGTCCTTATAATGTTCCCTTGTAGAAAACGTCTATCCTGTAGATTTTTATATAAGAGCTATATTATATTAAGCATGTTTAGGTTCATACATTTCAAAAATGATCACAAAGGACAGCATTAGAAACACCGTGAAAAATATGCTTACATAAGCATTCACAAATGATGCCACAAATTTTATTTTTTGCAGTTGAAAATGATAAACTACCTAACATTAGTGGAAAACATGAAAATGTATCTTGGGACTTTGAAATAAAGGCCCTTGCAAATAAATAGAAGAGTTTTCTATTGAATTTATAAAACTGTCCTAGTGAATTTATAAAACTGTCTATTGAATTTATGAAACTGTGCTGGATTCTGCTAACTTTCTGTTAAAACATTTAAGGATTCATTAAAATATTTGAAGATTCATTACTGAAAAGGAGAAAAATGCAGTTTCCAAATGCTTTTCCTCAGTTGTCTTGAAGATAAAAATATACAAATTTGATGTCTCTCAAATAAAAATACTGTTTTCAGCAAATGCATTATTTGAAGTGTAATGAATCACTTTGAAATTATTTTAAAAATAATTGGATAAAGATCTGTTAAAACTTAGATTGAAATATGCTAATAGAGAATTTTTAATAATAATTTTTGAGTTTTTTTCTAAGTCTTACAGATTTCGATCTCTATAATATAAAACATTTTTGAGCTAAAACTACTAGATAACAGAACATTATAATTACTTTAAATTCATGAAGAGTGTAGATTTAAGTGGAAAAAGCATCCATATATTTTGACAGCATTCTATCATATGAAATATTGAGGATGATTTGAAATATTACCTTAAAAATGCAATAGAAGCAAAATGTTCCCTTAAAAATGTTAACAAAAATGTGACCCAGAAGACCAGTTCTATTAAATGTATTATGGGGGACTTCAGAAAAATGAGTGAGAGTCATTGGGAAGAAACAAGAAGTTACAATTAATGGCTTAGAGAATGGTAAAAGCAGAAATTCAAGTCCTTTGTCAGGAACATAGTAGAGTTTGCCAGATTTAAGGTTTTCAGTTTATTATTTTTTTACATTTTTTAATATTTTTATTTTATTATAAAGGTGATTTAGAGGCGATATTTACATAAGTAAAGCAATGAGTACACTTATTTTCAGTATTACTCCATTCCTCATTTTCTTCTGCCTTCATTTCCTCCTAACTTCCCTTCTCTATCCCCACCCTCGGTTGTACAGTTCATTTTAGTACTTAAGAAAACAGCAAAACACTGGTATGAGAGTGTAGTCTATCATAGAGCTAGTTTTCAATAGTGTTTAAAATTGTGAATAATAAATCATAAAATATATTTGTGGAACTACTTTTCATTGTAAAGTCATGCCAAGGTTGTTTAGACTTATCAATTCTACTCCCTTCTATTAGATGAACCTCCATTTCACAGGAAATGTAGGATGATAAAATATCCAAGCTTTCTTAATGTAGAAGCTTGAAACGGATTCATTTCTGTCGTTGTTTCGTCTCATGGTATTGGCATTGAAACTGAAGTGTTGGCATTTTCTAGAAGCCCATCAGTCAGTTCTAGAAACAAAACCATTGATAGAAAATAAAAAAAAATCTACACATACTCCAAGCTCCATCTATCACTGAAATCTTCTAAAATGACAGCCCCTCTTATTTTTCTCAAAGCCTGTTAAGCTTAAAGAAGGCACATGTCACAGAATTTAAATTATCACATCGAGGAAGTGGAATTTTGAGGGGAGTTCTCCAAGAGAGATAACTGAAATGACCAGTTGACTGAGAAATAGGAGGTATGTTTATTCGGTAGAAATAGTGGAGGATTTCCATAGTCATAACCCAAGTGTTATTCTCACAGTTTATCAAAATAGGACTATATTATGTGTGACTGATCAACAAAGGTAAACAAACAGTATCAAATAATTATGACCCTATCATGGTCTCCAGACTTTTTTCATTTCAGCCATAATCATCAGGGTATTTTCCATGTTAATTTAATTTCTCCTGAAAGTGTGAGCTTAGAAATGATTGATTTTCTGATCATCATTACATAATCAATTTTTAATCACACTTTCATTGTCAAGGTGAAAGAATAAAATTTTCTTCTTCCCCACTATTAATGAAATGATTAAAACCATGAGTGTCATAATGCCTTCCATGTAGCCATCCTCAGATATGTGGTGGCAGAACATTCATTTCAGTATGTCAGTTTTTGAATACTCTAATATGCAACTGAAAAGTTATTAGAAAATTCATATTGTGCTTCCAACTAATAATTATAGTAACTTCATAAAAATTTCATTAAACCAAATCTGTTCCAAGCAGTAGTGTAAGTACTAAGATACATATTACTGCAAGGACTGAACTATGTTAGGTGTTAAATATAAACATTGAAGTCCATTTCAAATAGAACACAGCCCAAAGCCTATAACTGGAGGCATATATAAAGATTAATTCATAGGTCGGGAGTTTGGTCTAGTGGTAGAGTGCTTGCCTAGATCCGGGTTCGATTCCTCGGTACCCCACATACATAGCAAAAAGCCAGAAGTGGTGCTGAGGCTCAAGTAGTAGAGTGCTAGCCTTGAGATAGTCCAAGGACAGTGCTCAAGCCCTGAGCTCAAGCCCAGGACTGGTGAAAAAAAAAGATTAATTGAATGTGGTATTATCCATAGAAAGTTCAGTTTTGATTAATCAAATTTTAATTATCTTTTTGATGGTTTATACTTCAGAAATAGTTGGTTTCATTCTTAACCTGTTTAACCTTTGCAAGATTCTGCTTTTATTATTTTTGTTTAACTTTATTACTCTTAGGAAAGAAAGGTGACTTATCTTTTATCAGTCATCATAAAGATCACAAAGGACAAAAGAAGATTTTAACAAATTGATGATTTCATTTAATATGATTTACATATTTGGGACTTGCAGTAAGGAAATCTATCCAACTCAAGAGGATCTGACTATTTGATGATGAGGAAGAATGGTGATGTAGAAATACACTTGGAAGAAAGTGTATGACCTAAATATTGAGAACTCTGTAAGGTCTTTCTGAAACTTCTTGGAGTCTCTGTGCTTCCTATGAAGGCCTCTTGGGTGAGTCTTAAGGGAAGAGGAAAGAAAATGGGTATTTTCTATATTTATGGCTTGCTTAAGCAAGGAGATATTTTAAGATCTTGACTGTCTTGGAGAAAAGAAATTATAATTTCCAGTAATTCACTTCAGACAAGAAAGAAAAAAAGCTAGTCATAGGACAAGAGTTTTTCAGGGAGACATTGCTTTGAAGGCATTTTCCAGTAATCTTCAAAAGAATATTCAGCATATCAATGCAGCCCACTTTGGAATATCACCTTCTAACCATCAGTATTAATCTGGTACATTAACGAGTATGTGGTAATGTAAAAGATAATTAATGACAATACTGTTGCATGTCAAATATCTTAATTATCCCTCCATATAAAATGTAACTAGTCATATAGAGTCCTTCAGAATTCAAGCATAGTTTGTTATTTTATGCAGAGATTAGCTTTAGACAATTTGAATATGATTGTTTAAACAACAGAACAGGATATTGTAATTTCCCAGGAAATTGTGAATCTGACTGACATCTGCAGCCTATGAACATAATGGATTATTTTAACTGTACCAAAAAGCATTAAGCTGTTCATTTATATAAGGTATAAGACATGTCTTAGCACTTGAATATTCTGACATAAATTGGAAAAAGTGATTATTACTATTTAAAGTATAAATCTCTCATAGTCTTATGAATATGCATCTTAGACTATGGATTTTAATGAATTTTATTTAGGTGCAATTTGTTCTTTTATTTAGGTAAAAATTATCAGTATGATACATATTAAGTACATTTTCTACCTATTTTAATAGAGGGATTTAAAGACTAGTCTATGGAAAGGCAGAAATAAAGAAGAAAAGAAAAAAAAGAAAGAAGGAAAGAAAGAGAAAGAAAGAAAGAAAGAAAGAAAGAAAGAAAGAAAGGAATCAGTACGTTTCATCATACAATTTCTATCCTTATAGTGTGAGACATGAAATCACATTTGACCTATTTGTTAAAATAACATTTTGAGAATCACCAGTAAAAGAAAAAGAAAAAAAGAGAGAAAAACGGGAAAGAATGGTGTCCTGCCTGTTATTGTAGAGTTCCAGTTGCTTGGGGCTCATATATACTCATAGTGGGTACTAAGGAAATAGAAGTAATTACAAGCATTCGATCAGATTTATAAATCATGATGTGGCAAGCACTCTGGTTTACTTTGATGTTTTCTTTAAGTGAATGCAATCTCAATGGCAGCTGATATCCCCCAAACTGCTCTTGTAAATGGTTATTACATTTGAACTCTGAAGACAGAGAAGCATTTGTATTCTCTGATGGGCTTTTGTCTTTGAAATGCCCTTCTCTTTTAAGCCAATGGAATGTCATTCCTCATTCACATTAGGAAAACAAGAGCCAAAACAATAGTATATTTTAAAAGCTTTAAGAAAATACCTTCCAAATATCCTTGTATAAACAGCAGATACACATTTTTTCTCTAGTGTTTGCTGGTGGAATGTACATAAGTCAGTTTTAGGATGATGCTTTCTGTTATTTCCCTGTGGTTAGCCTTATTATTTAATATTAATTATGTTTGCTCTACTTACTTCCTCCTATTTCTTTCTTATTCATGGTTCAAAACTTTGAACAAAGATGACATAGTACCTTTCTAATTTTTACTAATCTCATGCCTTTGTTGTTTATTTGATGATGTTAAGTTTTTCTGTTCAAATGTTAAAAAAATAGAATTTATAATTGTAGTGTTTTGTTTCTATCTAAACTTGAGTAACTATAGTCCTACAAGATTTTTTTACTAACAACACACACACATATGCATAGAAAATATATGTCTAAAATAAGTCTAAAGCCTGAAAGTAACTTCATGCTCTTAATTGTTTGAATAGAAAAGTATAAATACACTTCTAATTCTTAATTTTCAAAATTTACTTACCCAAAATAGGATTTGTTGTTAATGATAGAAGTATAGAATTCTTTTACTGTCACTGTTATTTAAAATATTTTTCTATACAGGAAGATGTTAAGGGCCTCTAAACTCTTATGGATTATAAATACAAATCACCGTCTTATCAGAGGTACACCTAGTAAAATCCGTAACTGTAGATCCATTGATTCTGCCCACTCAGGTGAAAATCAATTCCTTGTAAGTAAGTAAACATGGTCCTGAATTTATACGTCAGAAAATAGAAAAGAGTGGGCTCCAGGTGTTATTAGGCTGCTTAGGTCTGTTTGGAGATGATATTATGTTGCAGGCAAGTAGGGCTAGAAGGATGGATAAAAATAAAAGGTGCTACATTGTTACCTTAGCTGAAAATATTGTTTTGAAATTATCTGCAACATGAAATTTTTCAGTAAAGACGTTCATACATATGGATAAAATGAATAAAGAAAAATAAATAAAGAATAAAAACAAAGGTGTGTGATGTCATGTGTGTGAAATAAATTCAGGGGTTGTAAAGTGGCATAAAAAACAATTCAAATGGAAAAGTGCACCCAAAAAGCCAATTAGCACTAACATGTAACATGAAAATTAAAATAAAATAATTTTTCTAATGAAATAGACGGAAAAACAACAACAGAATTATCTTTACAAGTTCTACCCAATGTTTGTCAATAGCATATATAGACACAATCATATAGACACAATCTTGTTGTAGTTATGTGACTAAATAGTAAATTTGTGTTTGAATTTATATATTGTAAATAACAAAATATTTCCTGAAGATTATCTAACATTAAACTGGACTCTGGTCACTCATTCTTGCCATCCTAGCTACACAAGAGGTTGAGAAGTGAAGTGAATTGAAGTCCAAGAAGAAGAGTCCATACCTATTTTTGATGAACTAGCAAAAATCGAGAAGTGAAGACGTGGCTAAAGTCTTTGAGCCAAATGTGTTAAGTGAAGAAATCAGGAGTTCAAATTCCAATTCAGGCACACCCACACCCACACGCACACACATATACACAAACACACACTTTATTGTAGTCCTTTTAACTACTAAATCCAGAAAATTGTCATTGGTTTCTTCCTAAAATATGATGTAAGTTACATGTTTTTTATTCATTTTTCTCCTAAAAACCGTGTATCAATTAAATTGTGTTGAGTCATTTAATCCTAGGCATTTGGGAATAAAAGTAAAAAGTATCCAAGGTCCAGTACAATGAGACAAAGTTAACAAGAGACCTTGTCTCACTGAAATTAAATTAAATCAAAGAATTAGTGGGCAAATAGAAGGCCCTGGGTTCAATTCCAGAAGCAGAAACAACTTATGTTATGCTTTTATGTTATTCATATTCACATCCATCTCTGTCTCTCCTTTTGTCATTATGTATGAATTTATGCTTACATTCATTAGTCTTCTTTCACAAAAATGTAAATGTGTGTGTCCCAGGCTCCAAAGAAATGTAGGGAAACAATTTCTCCCCCGCCACACCTTCTCTTCTTCTTCTTTTTTTTTTTTTACAATGCAGTTTTTACTGTTATTGTGAGGCCGATTCACAGAGGGGTTCCTGTTACCAAAGTCAGATAATGAGCACATTTCTGTTTGAACAGCATCACCTCTTCCCCTTTTCTCTCCCAATTTTTCCCTCTGTCCTCATCACAAGTTGTCTACATCATCTTCAACATAATGTCTAATGAGTATCATTGAAGTATTTGTTACCCCTCCTCTCTCTATCCTCCCAAAGATAGAAACAAGAGAAAACAGGAACAGCCAGGTGCGGTGGCTCACGCCTGTAATCCTAGCTATTCAGGAGGATGAGATCTGAAGATCGCAGTTCAAAGCCAGCCCAGGCACTAAATACGGTGAGACTCTTTATTTCCACTTAATCACCAGAAAACCGAAAGTGGCACTGTTGCGCAAGGGGTAGTGCAATAGCCTTGAGCTGAGAGCTTAGGAATAATGCCCAAGTTCAGAGTTCAAGCCCCACTGACCGACAAAAAAAAAAGAAAAAGAAAACAGAAACACTAACAAAGTAAAACAAAATCAAAACCAAAAAAAATAAAAAAATCCTCTTGTGCAGAGCAAGTGGCTCATGCCTATAATACTAGCCACTGAGGAGGCTAAAGATCAATAGATTTGAAGTGGCACCTTTGCTCAAGTGTGTTAGCATTAAGCAAAAATGGAGCTCCAATCCCAGAGTTGCAGATTCAGGAGCAGAGAAGGAAAAAAAGAAAGAAAAAGAAAAACCCCTTTGTTTCCATTTTCTGGAGTTTATTTTGATAAAATATTATTTTATATGACCATATAGACATAGCTATTGAGGCTTCGTGATCCTCTTCTAAAAATACATTCATTTGGTTTTATTATGTATGTATATGCCTAGTTTGTTGTGTTCTGGTGTATTTTTTATTCATTTATTTTTTTACTGTCTAGTGTGTTTACTTAAAGATTGTCATGCATCTTCTAATTACCACAAATTAAGGAAACTATGCAACTATCTTTAGGTCTGGCTTAATTCCCTTACTGGGAAAACTTTTTGCAATATATCAACATTAGTCATTCAGCATTATGAGACCATACCTGTGCATATATGGAGTTATTACAGAATGCCCTTTGGCAATATTTTCTTAATCCTTCTATCACTGAAAAACCAGGTGGGCTTGTCATTTGTTTTCTATGAATACAATATGGCACATTGAGCAGATGGCCATTTCCATCGAAACAGTATTTAAAAATTTTTTAAATGTAAAAGAGAAGGAATGTAAGATATATTCTTCAATACATCTGAAAAATAAATGCTTATTCTGTAATAGCTTATATAAAATAAATAAGAGCACACTGTAGATTATAGAAATAGATAAGAATATTATTCATGTAGGAATGTTTTTCTTCCTTGCTTCCTTCAGTATTATTAGTATACCAGGGTTTGCCCTCAAGGCCTCAAGTTTGCTCATATTGCTTGTTTATTTGGTGCACATGAGCCACTCATCGTTTTTTACTTATTTATTTAATTATTTTGGTGGTTGTAGGGCTTGAACTCTGGGCCTAGGCATTGTTTCTGAGCTCTTGAGCTCAAGGGTACCACCCTACCCTTTGAACCATAGCCCACTTTCATTTTTCTGGTGATTAATTGGAGATAAGAGCCTCTGGAATATTTTAGTACCCAAACTGGCTTTAAACTGCGACCCGCAGATCACAGCCTCCTGTGTAGCTAGGATTACAGGCATGAGCCACCTCGCTGAGCACATGATCCCTTCTTCCAAATACCTATTTGCTGTTATTTTGGAGATAAATTATAGAGTACATTCTTTCCCTGTAGGGCCTGCAACAGCTATCATCAGGAGGTCAATTTATCAGCTTCAAGGGTCTGGATATATCTGGTTATTTCTTGTTATCTTAAAAATAATATATATGTGATTATTGTTCAATGAGAAGGTCTTTGTGATATATTCACATATGCTCAAAATGTACCTTAGTCATATTCAATCCTTCTATTTGTCTTCCTTATTTCCCTTTACTGCATTTTTGCAGTTAAAAAGAATCATTTCATTTTCACATTTTTATATAGTCATACAATCCCATTTACCCAATTCTCTCTTTTCCTCCTACTCTTTTTCCTGTATATCCTATCTTCCTGTTTTCTCTGTTACATAAATGTCTCATTCATGTTCATGTACATTTTTGTCCTTTAGATCTAACTGCTGCATATGAGATAAACATGTGGTATTTATCTTTCTGAATCTGCCTTATTCACTTAATATTAACACATCTAGTGCAATATTTTCCTGAAAATGATATAATTTAATTCTTCTTCATGACTGAATAATAACTTATAGTAGTACACTTTTTTTATCCAGTCCTTGGTTGATTGTAACTAGCTTAGCTTAAGTTTTTGCCTGACATGAAGAGACAGATCTTTAGTAAGTGACAATTTTATGTACAAAAACAATATAGGATAAAGTAATAATACTGATAAATGTTGAATCTTTCCAACATATCACATCAATTGCATTGTTGTCTTTAGGTTTTAAAGTGTACATTCATACATTAATCATCCTCCATTCTTTGCTTTGTTGTATCATAATCTTGGCTACAGCTTTCCATTAAAGAACTAAGAAATCTTAATGTTAAAGCAAAGTATTTTATTTCTGAAACTTGAAATAATTTTATTTAAGAACAAGCTAAATCTTTTTATGTTAATCAATAATAATAGTGTCATAAGGACAAAAGAATTAAAGATTGCCTAACTTCATTAACTTCAGCATAATTACTGCAAGGATACATATTTTACACAACATCTGACTCAACTCTTGTTCCAATTGCTCCTTATTGATTGACCAGGAAATGGAACAATTTCAACTTTCTTCCAATTATCTAAATCCATCTTCATTATCTCATTAGTTATTTATAATGATTCAAAATAATAATGATAATATGTTCACAAATGTTACTGTGTAAGCTTAACTCAAAGAAAACTGCAGGTTCTTCAAAAGATTCAGTGCTTGAAAACTGTAAATGAAAACACTGACTTGGAAAACCAGTATTCCAACAAAAGAACATATAAGATTAATTTTAGTAATATCTACAAATTATACTTTAGAGCAACCTACATACTTAAATTCAGAGTTCCATTTGAATCTATATATAGTGATTAGATTTGGCTGGAATTATAATTTATATAAAATGTAGATAGTGCTCATACAAACTGCAGCATTTAGTCTTATATCGATATTGTTTACAATAGAAATACACATAATTATATATTACATTGTAGTCTATTTCAGAGATCATTTTAGAAAAGTGATGATCCATGAAATTTTATGCAGTTCATTTTTTCAGTTTCAAATAAATATTACAAAAGAAAGTGGAAGGGTTTTCTTTAATTGAAACATAACACTCAGTGATTGTAGACCCAGAGAATATTTATGATCCAGGATAAAGATAATTTAAATTCAGGGTTTAATCCAAGGCTAAAGACAATTTAAATGACATTGCACAAAAATAACATTGTAAAAACCTTTTTGCCTAATTTTAATATATAAAATTAAGTTAAAATAGCATTAAAAGAAGCCTACATTTGGACAAATAATTTTGGTAAAGTTGGATAATACTCATATATATTTCACTTTAAAAATTTTTTATATAATATAGTCACAGGTTGCATTTGAAGTGGGACTCATGTCAAGTTTTTAACTTAGTTAAGTTTTGGTAGCTAATTTTAAACCTACCACTATTTTTAACTCATCATCTTTGTTGCTCATAGGACTGTGCAATTAAATATTTTATAAAATTGTTAGAAGGTGAATGTACCATAGCTGAAAGTATAACATTTG
The DNA here is from genome assembly GCA_024803745.1 of Megascapheus bottae. Taxonomy (NCBI): domain Eukaryota; kingdom Metazoa; phylum Chordata; class Mammalia; order Rodentia; family Geomyidae; genus Megascapheus; species Megascapheus bottae. The sequence goes on along the minus strand of JANJXV010000433.1, from coordinate 412,269 downwards.
TGATTGTGAAAGGAATTTTTCTTTTAGGACAGTTTTTATTCAATGTGACTATAGCAAATGAAGTATTCACAAAATCATAGGTTTGCAAAAAATCTTGAGAATGCAATTAGTCTTTCTCAGTTTTTGAATTCTTTAAGACATTTATTATTTCATTCCATTATGAGAATTTCAGGAGCCAATTTTATAATTTCTTTTAGTGTAATATATTTCAAGGTTTTCTTTAAAAAAAAACCATTAAGACAGTTCTCTTTTTTCACTGATTCAGATATCTTTGCTTTTATAAGTGATTTAAAATAATTTATTTCTATTAAAGTGACATTTTCTCCTTGTACCACATAATTACTTTTATTTGGATGAAAATAAACATTTAGAATGTGACCTCTACCTCATTTTTTTCCTCTAGGTGTTGTTTTCCAATGATGAAATCAGGCAAGTAATTCTTTTATTCTTAACAGATAATTTTATAACAGTTGGTTCAGTGCCCTGCAAAGCTTTCTGATTGTTGCCAGCTGGAAAAGACACTGATTCTAAATATAAGTATAATTTTCTGGCCTTATCAAAGAGAGATGTAGAAGGTAACTTTACAAGGAAAATACGTGGTCCTCAAGAATTGTTGACAAAATCAAGAAGCTGTAGAATTCAGTTTGGCACATGCAAAGTATCACCAAAGGCCTGCAGATAGTCTGTGATGCTTAATGCTAGTAGCTTATGTTTGAAGGTAAAATCTAACTCAGAAGGAACTTACAGAACTGATCTCGACTATGCCAGTAATTTATGGCAATACTGAAATCAAGTAATTATATACAAAAGAAAAACAACTTTATACAAAACAAAGTCAATAACACACAAACCTTCTAATATGTAAGCTAAGTCACTTATTTACAATGATTATGAATAGAGTCTGCACATAGACTTCTGATGCCCAGCTTCACAGCAGCAATATTTTTTTAGCATAGTTATCCCTTCTATTATTAACTTATCTCTCTGCTCCTTTTGGTAGTTGCACATTTTTAAAATGCATTTCATTATGAAATATTCATATGTGGTGTTAAAGATGTGCTAAATTCCCTTTGGCCTTAACTGCCATCTTCCAGTAATTTGCCTAACTACTAAATGACTAACACAAAGAGAAAGAGGAGAGGTACCTGGCACATGTTCTCTAGCTCCTTCAGGAAGCATGGAGTTGTTCCTTTGGCCACACAGGAGAATCTACAAGAGGGGTGATATTGTAAAAATCAAGGGAATGGGTACTTTAATAGAGGAATGTCCCATGAGTGTTACCTTGGCAAAAGTGGAAGGGTTTACATTGTTACTCAGCATGATGCTGGTATTGTTGTGAACAAACAAGTTAAGGGCAAGATATTTGCCGAGAGGGTTAATGTGCGTATTGAGCATATTAAGCACTCTAAGAGCCAAGCTAGCTTCCTGAAACTGGTGAGGGGAAATGACCAGAAAAAGAAGGAAGCCAAAGAGAAAGGAGCCTGGGTTCAACTGAAGAGCCAGCCTGCTCCACCCAGAGAAGCACATTTTGTGACAACCCTTCTCACAAAGAACCTATTCCCTATGAATTCATGGAGTAAGAGATATAAAAAAAGACCTCTGAACTATATAAAAAACGATGTGGTTATCTGAAACTTGATAGAGAAGGGGGGAAAAGCAATACAGGGAGTGGGTGGTGGGTGGGGGGAGGATAATGGGTACCAAGACATGTGAAAAGGTATCAATGTATGTGAATTAATGCACCTTCTATCTGGCAAATATCATGTAACCCTTTTATTAATTACAATAAAAATATATAAAAAATAAAATACTTCATAACCCCCCCAAAAAAACGATGGGATAAATTCATATTAACACCTCAGCATTGCTCTTTTCCTCCTTTTTAAAACAGGACCCCTCACAAGCCCTTCTTTATATTTCCGTACATTTTTAAAAACCTAAGTTCTGTTTATAAGAGAAAACACACAATATTTGTCTTTTCCAGTCTCTCTTATTTTGCTGCCACATTAAACTTGGAATAAAAACGAATTGATTTGAAAACTGAAGCTAACTTATGTGAAAAGAGGTGGTGCAGAAAGAACTTAGGCTAAATCTGTGACTACTTCATCTTAGGATTCATGGGTGAAATAAAGAAAACTGGAGTCCTTCAGCATAATTCTGGAATATTTTCAGAAAGAAATTTATTAGACATTTAAGGATATTTGAGGAGATACAACCAGTTATTTTTTAAAATTTTTCAGGCTTTACTCTTAAGCTAATAGAAGTAAATCAGCCAACTGCTTCTGTACAACTTGCAACTCTTCTCAACTTGTGGCCAACACCCAAAGGAGGGCTTGGGTCTTGCCATAAGGTAGCCTACCCTTCCTTTGACTACCACTCAGGGGAGGAACTTGATTGGTTCAACAAATCGATCATCATCTGACAGATTGCTAAAAGGTGGAGAAAAAGAAGGGCCAATGCAAAACAGTGGAAACTAGAAAAAAAGAGAAAAGGAGGAATAATAAAAAACTGCTTATCCCTAACCAGCGGTTGACTGTTTCTAGTCCTGCTGCTCACTCATCTCAGTGGTCTATACTAAATAAACTATTTACAGCTCTGCTCATTACTTTTGAGTTTATTTCTATGCTGCTGCAAAACAAGAACCCATCAGGCTTATGCATCAATATGTCAAAATTTTCAGTGTTTCTTAATTATGATGGTGTTCAATTTATTCAATTGATTTAGACTTGTAAAATCAGACTATGAGATTCCTGTATGGATGCATATATGTGTTATACATATAGTAAACAAATTAAAATAGAAAGATAAAATCCATATATAACATAAATAAGACCATAAATAAAATATGAAATGGATGCCCCTTTGTTTTGTTTTCTGTATAACTTTGGGGAAATAGGAAAATATAGTAATGTTAAAATTGTGAGGGTTGTGTGAATTGGAACCACAGAGCACAGCATGTAATTTTTATGTGACTTAAGAACATTCTCTAATAATACACTATTTGTCTATGCACTGGCTGTCCCAAGTGTAGTTGCTTTGTTTGTTTCTTTTTCCTTTTTCCTTAACCTCTCCTTAGTGAAAATGACCCATGGAAATTCAGTTCACAGAGAGACATTGGTGAAGAATTTGTCTTTTGTACTAAACAACAAATCTAAGAACACACACATTCACTGCCCTGTTAAATAATTTCTTGTCATTGAATGTGACCTGGTCTTTCTTTGACCCCTTTCGATGGCCAGGACCAGATAATTACTGAAATGAAACGGGTATTTAAGTAGGAAAATAGAAGTGATACCAGCGCAGAGTACTTATATATTGCTCCAGAATTCTTAAACTTAAAGACATTCCATTAAAATAATACTTTTGATGAAACAATAGCTCTAAAATGATATCTTTAAAAGCTGTTCTTTACTTTTTCTTTGTGTTCTTTTCTGTTTCTCTGTTTCTCTGTCTGTCATTGTCTATATTTCTCGCACATATACATACGTGTACAGATAGAACTGTAAAGAAAGGAACTCATATAACCAGATTTTTTTTTGTCTGTCGTGGGACTTGAACTTTGGACATTGTCCCTGAGCTCTTCAGCTCAAGGCTACAGCCCTACCAGTGAGCCCCAGCACCACTTCTGGTTTTCTAATGGTTGTTTGGAGGTAAGTTTCATGGACTTTAGTGCCCGAGCTGGCTTTGGGTCATGATCCTCAGATCTCAAGATCTCAGCCTCCTGAGTAGCTGGGATTACAGGTGTGAACCACCACGCCTGGCTCAGAAAAAAAGAAAACAACTTCATATGATATATTCTTCTCCTTTTAGTTCCAAAGGAAACCAGAGGAAATAGCTTTTGAAATTTCCAGCAGAATTTTCAGTCTAATGCCCTACATCCAAAAGACTGATGGTTTTGTGTTCACTTTTTATTTCCACATCACCCATTGTCATTATTTGGCACATAGATATAGACACAATTCTTATCCTACATAGTATTGGTTCTTGGCTCTTTTTTCCCATACATTCAAAAAATTCCAATTAAAATTCACAGGTTAGTTGCTTGTAGGATAAATACACCTGCACTTGTTTAATTAAAACTGAAGAGAAGTCTCTTGTGAGCATTTCTTTGTTGAGATGTAAAGAGAAACACCATGGTAAATATTTGCAATTCTAGCCATTATGGTTTCGAGTGTGTGAAAATATGATGGTGATTACTACTCTAGTAATTTGACTTCCATTAGAAGCATGGCTGTATTGGTACTAAACAAGCCATAATGAAATTTCGAATTCACAATACTTATTAGGAAAATCAAAGGTTATGTTTCCTTGAATTGATCAGTATTTGATTGCTTGATTTTTTTTGGTCAGTGGAGGGGCTTGAACTCAGTTACTGAGAGCTGTCCCTGAGCCTCAGGTTAGCTTGCTCACTTGAGCCACAGCGCCACTTCTGTGAGTGTTTAACTGGAAATCAGAGTCTCACAGTAATTTTCCAGTCTGAGTTGGCTTCTAACCATGGTCCTCAGATCTCAGCTCCTTGAGTAGCTAAAATTATAGGTTTGTATCACCAGTGCCCAGCTAATCAGTGTTTCTCCCATTTTTCTAAAATTATTATTTTTTTAATCATAGGCTTGAACTCAGCCAATGGATGATACCCTAATCTTTTTGTGATCAGGGCTAATGCTTTATTTTTTAAGCCAAAATTCCACTTCCACTGTGATAGGAGTATCACAGACTTTCCTGCTCAGGTTGACTTTGAACCTCGATGCTAAAATCTCAGTCTCCTGCATGACTAGAATTACAGGCATGAACCGGTAAACTCTGGCATGCAGGCATTGAACTACTATATTCTGGATCTTTATTTCTTCAGTAATTAGGATTACTGGGATTATGAACCACTGAGACAGTAGCTGATTAAGTCTATGTCAATGAAATTCAAATTTCTTGTATTTTTTCCTCATGATGGTACATTTGTCTTTGTATAAAAATAATTATCAAATCCAATGTCATCTAAATTTCCTCCTATGTAATTTTTCAGAGTGTTTTTAATTATAAAGCAAAGAAAACTAAAAAAATCATTTTTTATTTCACAAAAAAGATACAGATATGAATTGCTAATTTCTATGCTGTATTATGAAGAGAACTGGGGCTGGAGTCCAAAAGGGCAAATCAAATATAATGTATATCACTCTTCTTGGAAATTGAGAAACAAAATATTATGTGTATATACTGTATGCCATATGACAACATATTTTCTCCTGGATTTCAAAAGTAAGATAACAAAGGAGAAAAGCACGTGAAGTATATAACAAAGGTGAAATAAACCATTTGGCAGCTTTAAACAACATATCACAGATTGTGCATACATCTGCCTTAGTAACAATGAAAGGAAATTTGGCTGAAAATCATTCAAATTTTAAAAGCATCTTTACCACACTTTATGCAAATATTTTGTGAAAGTCAATAGGTCTTTGCTGCTCTAGTGACAACTGCACTTTAAAAATCTGATTATCTCTTATAATCTGTCAGCCTTAATATCTTATTTTTTATATTTATGTATGGTTTTCCCAGGGAGACCATTGAAATCATAATCATTGCATTTTTTCTTTCAAATGCATAAGTTGTAGATATGTCTTTTAGGTGGCTTAATGTAAGCATTTTATGAATAAATTTTTTGTAAAGTAAGGATTACATATTCTCTATTCTTCATAAGCACATATCTAGCTTTTAATTCAATCTAAAGGGAAATCACATATACTTTCATTATCCACGACATTTAAATATCTTTAGGAAAAGATGATGGCAAACATAAAGCAGCCTTTTAGTAAAGAAAAATAAATAAAAAATATTATTTTTAGGGAATCATTACAACAAACATTTTAGTTATTGCTATTCTCAATTCCACATCCTTGTTTAGTTCACCATTTTTTAATAGAATCTCCATGTAAGCTATCAGTTCATTGGCTGACAAAAAGATTTCCTATGAATATGTATTATATACATACAAATGTATGTATATACAGGACATAATTATATGCCATTTTCAATAATGAAAATATTTACAAATAGTCACTCCAATAACAAAGGAAACTTTCATAGCTATTGTAAATAAGCAATTAAAAGCAAAGCTAGAAACTAAAATAATCATAATATAAAATAGGGGAAATAAAATGTAATTGGATAAATATGAATGATTCAATTAAGTGCTAAACTTGTTAGTTTACATGTTATATGACAATATCAATGTTTTGATTATTGTACATGGTATTTGAACAAAAAGTATGAATGCATGTCAAGTGTTACCACTTTATTGTTTTGCATTCAAATCTCTAATTTATAAAATTTTAATGTTAAAACATGTAAAGTTTAAATTTTAAACTGTAGTGGGACGAGAATATTTTAAACTCCACTGTGAGGGGTTATTCTAATTAAATTCTTAATAGTACTTAATCAGAAAATGTTTAATAAGGATGAAAATCTCCCAAGACTGAGGATTTACTATAAGCCCTGTTAATTAATTTTATTAATTCATTGGTAATAACTTGAACCCAATAGGTGATACTAGGTGATACTGAGAATTTAACTTTGTTACTTAATAGTATGACCAGAGTTTACTAATAAGTTTAATAATTTACAAAGATAATAAGAGCTAGTAGTATACTTTTCACTATTGATATCATTGGTCAATATTAATAACATGTTCTAGTAGGAATTTCTGTACAACTCTATATTAATTCATTTATTTTTGTAAAGTAGATTTACAATAATATAAACTTCCCTATGAAATATGGGAAAAAAGATTGGACTAAAAATATATGACTTGACCAAGATTTTGCTCTACTGGTAGAGTGCTTGCCTAGCATGCACAAAGGCCTGGGTTCAAGTCCTTGGTATCACATATATATAAAAATGCCAGAAGTGGTGCCGTGACTCAAGTGGAAGAGCACTAGCCTTGAGAAAGCCCAAGATAATGCTCAGACCCAGAGCTCAAGCCCTGGACTGGCCAATAAATAAATAAATAAATAAATAAATAAATAAATAAATAAAAAAGGTGGCTTTGTTTTTGTGGTGAGTATGGCTACACCATTAAATCTTACTCTCTCATGAGTTAAATCTTTCTCTTTACTGAAATGCTTCATTAGCTTATACAAATGATTAAGTTTTTCTGTGATATATTGTGATGTTTCTTTGCTAGGCCCTCTTTCTGTCTCTCTCTCCTCTTCCCTCTCTTCCTCCTCCTTTTGCTTCAACTACTTTACTACAGATGCTGTATATTTATATATGTATGTATGTATGTATTATGTATGTATGTATGTATGTATATAAAATATGTATGTATGGATGTATGTATGGATGGATGGATGGATGAGTTTTTGATAGTAGCTAAGGATGAACTCAAGCTTTTGATTGGTTGACTGGTTCAACTAAGGGCAACCTAGTTAGGGCTTTGTATTTGCTACAAAGGCTTTCTGCCACTTGAGCTATGCTTCTACCATATTTTTCAGGGTGGGGAGGGATATTTTTGGAGGTAAAAATCTTACTGACTTTTCTGCTCTGACTAGCTTTGAACTAATTCTGTAGATTTTAGTCCTGTTTCTAAAGTTGCAGATATGAGCCACTGATGCCTGATGTTCAAGATCTTATGGCATCTGATAAGACATGTTGGACCTGCTTTTAAACATATCCTGATAATAGTTGAGCAAATATTTATTGATATTGTATTATCTTAGTATCCAGGGTGGAAATGATCTTGAGATCATGTGGAAAATAGATGCTGGGAAAATAATGACAGCAACATTATAACCCTGTGATTTTTTAAATGATTGTACTAGTCATTTATGATAACTAAGATAAATAGCCTTGAAAGATATAAATAACCTTGAAAATAAAAATGGGACGACTTTTGCTGATAGTTCAATCCATTATTTCTGTGGCCTACCATAGCCTAATGCATAAGGGCAATCACAGTCGCAGAGGTCTGTTCACCTCATGCAGTCAGGAAGAAAAGAGAGAGAAGAAAATCAAAGTACTGGATTCCCATCACCCACTTTAGGACAATTATAAAGTGACTTAGCTTCCTTTCACTAGGTCACACCTTATGAAGGTCCCACCACTTCATAATAGCATCAGAGACTATACGATACAGGTAGCACATGGTTCTTTGGGGAACATCTCGCTTCCAGATTGTAGCAGGGATAGTTAATGTAAAGTATTGTCTGAAGAAGACCAGTCCTAAACAGAAGTTAAATCTTACATCTAAATTATAATAGCATTGAGTAGTGTTCAGTAGATAACTGAGTAATAAAAGGCAAAGTCAGATCATTAAGAAATAATCAAAAATTACATAATGTATGAATCTCTTTGCAGTTTTCAGATCAGTGAGTCCTACAAAAGTCCACGTTACTCCAATTAAAGCAACAAGGTGGTCAACACAGAAATAGTCTCTAAGCATGAGCTTACCTAGAACCTGGTAAAAGCCAAAGTTACATCTGAATAAGGATTGCTGTCCTTCTCCATGGGCTAGCTGGAAGTTGCTATAAGGTAAATTACAAGAGCAAGCTGAAATAGAAATTAAGCAATTACTTTGGTAGTCCTAATTTTCCTTTTTTGTCTTTCTTTTAACATTTAAGAAACTTCACTTTCAAATATTGTTTAGAAACCCATTTCCAATGTCCTTAATAACTTTTACTGATACTGGCTTAAACAATTAACACCTTAGCCTTTATTTGCAATTGAAAAACCTTTAAGGGCACAAAGAACTCCTTCTGCCTTCATGCCCCCTAGGGACCAAGGCACTCCTCTTGCCTTTTAGAAAAAAGGGCTCTTTTGCAGTTTAGATTACTGTCTAGAACTCCAACAACAGTTTAAACTCAAATAACAGTTTTTCCTAATTCAAGAACTTTAGACATCAGTGCACCAAAAGTCTAAGTCTGGACTTAGTTTCCTCTCTTTTTTAAAATACACCCAATAGCATGGAGATAAACCTTTAAACATTCCTTTAAAATACTAATCACATTATCTACATTTTACCATCAGATTTCTAGTGTCAGTTTGCAAGAAAGGACAGGCAAAGTTTCTGGCGTTAATGAACAATTTTACATTTAAATCTCTAATACATGTTTCCAAATTTTAATTTAAAGTAATAAATCCCAGATTCCCTAACACCTCTGTGATGAACAGGATACGATACAATTTTACAATGTAAACAGCTGTATGCCCTGCAATAAAATGCAGATTTCAGGATCTAGAAAAATATTTACCAGTTTTTCTTTAAGACAACACAATAATTCTTTGAGACATTGTAAAACATTCAAACCTAATATTTTTCTTGAAGTTTTAAGCTTACATTTACCCAATTGTCTTTGTGTTTAAGTATAAATTTATTCATTGTTTTATACAGCATGCTGACAATTTAACCTTGAACATGTTCACTCACTCATTCACACACATTCATACTCAAAGTTCATAAAGCGCGCAAAATTAATATCGGCCATTCAATTTCCGGAAGTTTGTATCAAGAGAGTTTTGCCAATTTTACTCTTACAGGTGAGAACCAGGTTAAAACAAAACTTTTTGCAAGGCAACTTAGCTGGAATTTATTTTTCCAGGGCTTGTTACAACTGCAGACATGGGGGAGCGGCCATGCTAGGCCCAGAAATGTTCAAAAAAATAACAAGGATGTGTGCTTGAGTACGCACAGAAAAACCATACGGATCCATACTTAGAAATGGTACCAATTTTAAAGACAAAACTGGACAAGGAAAAATATGTAACACCAACAAGACAGAGAAATAGAGACTTTTAAATAATCAGACATTGACATATAACAAGAAAATTGGACTCAATCAGATACACTTAACACAAAAAACATGAGCTCAAATGAATGTTTTCACCAAACAGTTATTTTTAGATTTAGACATGTCTTGCTGGTGGGACTCTCAGGTATGCCTTGTTATCGACAAGAAACTCAGAAGGGGAGGGGGGGTCAAGGCGTCCCTTGACCACCCAGGCCTCTATTTTAGGCCCACAGTGCACCTTTTCAAACAAACAAACAAAAATAAAATAAAATAAAACGCAGACATACAGGGGGTAGGCCGACTTCTGCTTACCTCTGGAGGCTTTTGCTTTTCACCTGGGCATCTTTTACAAAAAAGGTTATTAAGAAGAGGGATGGTAAAGACAAAATAATGTCACATATTAAATTGTGTAGAGTCAATGAATATGTTAAAAGGTCCCTACATAATAGTAAAAGGAGGAGAAACACAGCTCATATGAATGTGTGGAACAAGTGGATCAGTAGCAGTCCCAATTGATATGCACAAATAACTCAGGTCCTTCCCACATCGCAGGATGCACCACTAGAGGGTTGGGGGTGTAGGCCCAGTGAGTCGCTGCTTGGATGGCCACTGTCACTCTCCACGATCCGAACGCAGCGTTCAGGCAGCCAGCGGGCGTCATTTTCTCCTTGTGAAAAAACACATACATGCCCTCGACCCCAGGTTAGAACAAGATTGGGTCCATGCCAAGCACCAGTTAGGGGATCCTTCCACTTTACTAAGGCAAAAGCACGCTGCTCTCTTTTTTCCCAGAATCGCTGAGCAGCGGATAAATTATTTGAATCCAAATTCAAAAAATTTAAAACAAATAAAGCATGATTAAGTATATTCACAGGGATAGCGGGATACGACTCTCCTTTCTGTATTTTAGCAATTTGATGTTTTAATAATCCATTAGCTCTCTCCACGATCCCTTGACCTTGAGGATTGTAAGGAATTCCTGTAATATGAGTGATATTATAGGAATGGCAGAAGGATTGAAATGCTCGGCCTGCATAGCCAGGGCCATTATCTGTTTTTATTTGCGAGGGAATCCCCATCACAGCAAAGCATCGAATGCAGTGAGAAATACAATGTTTAGTGGCTTCCCCAGCAAGGGGGGTGGCCAAGATAAAATTAGAATAAGTATCTACAGTAACATGAACATATTTTAATCGGCCAAATGATGGAACATGTGTGACATCCATCTGCCAAATGTGATTAGAAAGCAGTCCTCGTGGATTTATACCTAAATGGGGGGCTGGAAAAAAAGGGACACAGTTGGAGCAAGTCTTAACTATTTGTCATGCTGCTTCTCTAGATAATTTAAATTGTCGGCGCAAGGCTCGACTGTTTTGATGGTGGATGGCATGTGACTGCTTAGCAAGTTCAACCTGAGTTAAGTAAACCCTGGTGGCGGAGTCAGTAACTGCATTGCCCTCACTTAAAGGGCCAGGAAGATTAGTGTGAGCTCAAACAAAGCCAAAAAAACAGGGGTGGTTGCGAGAACAAAGCAAAGTTTGTACTTGGCGAAATTGGGTCTGAATATTGGAGTTAGTAGTTCCAATAAAGGGAACAGTTTCTATGACTTGAAGAGCACGAATTACATATTGACTGTCTGAGTATAAGTTAAAGGGCTCGTCTTGTAACAGGACGAGTGCTTGTAAAACAGCCTCTAATTCCACCTCTTGGGCGGAGGAAAAACCCGTAACCCAAGATTGAGTTTTCCCATTAATGGTCAAAGCAGCCATTCCATTAGAGGATCCATCTGTAAATACCAAAGTGGCAGAAGATAAAGGCGAGGCCCGTACTATGGAAGGAAATAGAAACCTATGACACGCAGCAAATTGGAGAAGTTTGTTAGACGGGTAGTGATGCAAAATTTTCCCGTATAATTGGCCCCTGCAATGGCCCAAGGATCGCAATGGGCGAATAGCCAATCTTGTTGTTGTAGATTATATGGGACACAGATAAAATGAGGTTCCTGACCTAAATATTTACGGGAATCCACTTGGCACATATGTATCAGATTAGCTACCAATTCGTAGTAGGGGGTCAGCACTTTGCCGGGTGTTGATGGTAGATAAAGCCATAAAAGTGGGCCATCCTGCCACAATACAGCAGTTGGGGAGTGAGAAGTAGCTAAAATGTAAACTCCCCATGGTTTAGAATAGTCACAATAGGTCACTTGTTGCTGGGAAATTGAATTTTCTACAATTTGGATGGCCCCCCTGGTGTCAGGATTTAATTCCCCTAAGGATGTAGGGTTGGTATCTCCCTTTAAGAGCTCAAAGAGGGGTTTTAACTCTCCTGTGAAGAGCTTTAGATAAGGGCGAAGCCAATTTACATCTCCTAAGAATTGCTGAAAATCATGAAGAGTTCTTAAGTATGAAGTTTTTAGTTGTATTTTTTTGGCTTTTAAAATAGTGTGGGCCTAATATATGGCCTAGATACTTAAAAGGGGGGTGTTCCTGAACCTTTTCAGCTGCTATTATAAGGCCAAAGAGGCTCAGATCTTGCTTTAGTTGTCCAAAGGCTTGTCGTACGACGATAGGGTCAGAACAAGCCAACAAGATGTCATCCATATAATGAACAATATAAACAGAAGAAAATTTTTCACGGGTGGAATAAATGGCTCTAGCTACAAAACTTTGACATAAAGTTGGGCTATTTGCCATGCCCTGTGGAAGCACAAGCCAGTGATATCGCTTCATGGGTTCTTTAAAATTAACAGAGGGGACGCTGAAGGCAAAGCGCTTACAGTCTTGAGGCGCCAGGGGTATAGTAGAGAAACAATCCTTCAAATCTATAATAATCTTATAAGTATCCTTTGGGATTGCCATGGGTGAAGGCAAGCCAGGCTGTAGGGCCCCCATCAGTTCCATGGTCGCATTCACCTTTCTCAAATCCTGTAACAGCCTCCATTTACCTGACTTTTTCTTTATAACAAAAATTGGAGAATTCCATGGAGAGTTAGAAGGGGCCACATGTCCCAAGTCCAGCTGTTCCTGTACCAGCTGCTGTACTGCAATGACCTTTTCTAGTGAAAGAGGCCACTGCTCGACCCATACCGGTTCTTAAGAGAGCCAATTTATGGGATCAGCATGAGGGGCAGGACAAACAACAGCCCCCGTTAAAGAATACCCTAATCCTTGTCTCGTAGGGTGAGACTGGGGTTGGATTGGCTCTAGCTCCCCCTGTGCTGCTCGGCCTAGTCCCCTAAAGGGGAGGAGGCCTTGATCCAGTAACTGCTTAGTGACCGCAGCACTAGGACTAAACATATACACTCCCATTTTTTCCATGATATCACGACCCAATAAATTAATTGGCAGATGATCCAGGACAAATGGCTGGAAATGACCAGAGTGCCCTTCCTCATCTCTCCAAACAAGGATCGCACAGCTCTGCTGTGGGTCAGTTGCTTGCCCAACCCCCTGTAGGGAAGTCATAGAGGTTGTCAGGGGCCATTGGGCTGGCCAATGTTTTTTAGATATCACAGACACATCTGTCTAATATTCCTTTAAAGGGCTTTTCTTGTATAAATATAGTCATCTCAGGCCTCTCTTGTTTTATGCTTTGTACCCAATAGATATCAGAAGATCTAAATCCTCTCTGCCCACATGGGGAATTAGCAGTCTCCCCGGGAGGTAAAGGCACAAGTATTAGTTGTGCTAATTTTTGACCAGCTGGGATCGATACCACGTGTTTTGGGGCAGAGGCCATGACTTTGATTTCTCCAGTAAAATCCTGGTCAATTTTGCAAGATGTAATCTGTATCCCTTTAAGGGCTGAGCTACTTCTCCCTAACAGCAATCCAGCCACTCCTGGGGGAAGGGGGCCGAAGACCCCCATGGGGAGAGCTTGTGTCCCCATCTCTGGGGTCAATACTGAGCAGGTGGAGGAACAGAGGTCCAATCCTGCACTGCCTGGGGTGGCATGGAGGAGGCTGGAGACTGATTTTGGGGGGTTGTTAGAAGATGCACTTGTGGCCGAGAAGAGGGAGGGACTGCCCCATGGTTTTGCGGGGCCAGGAGCTGGCCCCTTCTCCAGTTTCCCGAAAACAGGCGGCCATTGCGATTTGTTGCTGACTTGCAATCTTTAGCCCAGTGCTTCCCTTTACCACAGCGTGGACATGTGCCAGGTGATTTTTCTCTCTTTAATCTGGCCTGGCGTGGGCATTGCGTCATCCAATGTCCTATTTGTCCACAAGAAAAGCAACGCCCTGGGGGTCTAGCATCCCGAGAATGCCGCTCACCTCTGTATTTTAGAAATTCAGTAACAGTCTTTCCTTGAGGAGTGGCGGCTAAAGTAAGGCCTTGTACATGGGAGGGTCCAATATCAGCACACAGTGAAATAAAGTCCGTGATTCCTCCCTTATTCCTATGGGGTCTGATAGCCGCCTGACAGGCGGCGTTGGAATTTTCATAGGCTGTGTGTCTAACTATAATCTTCCTTGCGTTCTCATCTTGTACTAGGAGGTCTGCAGTTTCCATTAATCGAGACAAAAATTCTAGATAAGGTTCATTCGGTCCCTGTTTAACTTCTACTAGATTTTTTGTACAATTGGAATTGCGTAACGTTTTCCAAGCCTCTCTCACCCCAGCATTTATTTGTAAATAGGCCTCCTTTGCATAACCCAATTGATCTTCGGTGTTTTTATAGGTTCCCTCTCCTATCAACTGATCAAAAGTGTAAGGCAGGTTCTTAGACCTATTTGTTTCAATTTTAGCCTGACACTGTGCAGTGAACTCTGTCTCCCATAATAAGTACTCTCCTGCACTAAGGCATGCTCTGGCCAGCCGCTTCCAGTCATTTGGGCATGCAATACCAGCACACGCGGCCTCCAATATTACTTGAGTAAAAGGGGCAGTTGGCCCATATTGGGAGCAGGCACTTTTTAAATCCTGTAATAGTTTAACAGGAACAGGTTGATGGTGTACTTGTACATCATGATCAACTAAACTAGGGAAGCATCGAGGCCCTGAAATATCTTCCCTCTCTCTAGCAGCCTGAGTCAGGTTTAATTGCGATGCACTGTGCTTGGTTGTAGTGCCTGTTAAAAGGGACTTGTTGCTAGGGCCTTTAGGCTTGCCTAAAGGTTGAAAAAGGGATTGAGGCCTTAAGGCTGCAGCCGGAGGCGGTGGGTGTGAGGGGTAAGGTTTAGAATCAGACACCATAGTGGCCTGAGGGTCATCTTTCTTTCCTACTTCTGGGGGGGCTCTCTGCTCCATCCCCATTTTCGATACAAAATGTAGGATTTCTTCTAACTTCTTCTCCATCGTAGCCATCCAGCCCTCCATTGACTCATCATAACTTTCCTCCTTGATATTCAAACCTGAATTCTGATACTCAATATCTACTGGTTGTTGTTCCCTTTTCAAGATCTCACTTAGACTCTCTTGGGCTGCGGCATATGGCTCAGCCTCAGGTTTTTCAGAAGGGTCCTTTAACTCATAAATTTCCCATAATTCAAGATTAAGCTCAGCATTCTCATGTTGAAGATCTATGCATTCACTTACTAAATTCCATACATCAATAGCCTCTACTGGGGTCTTTTCGGGGCCACATACATTATAATATTCTTGAATTCTTTTTCCTATCCGCTGACAGGTTTTTTGGAATTCCTCCTCTATAAACCTCGGGCATGACTCCTCGACAAACTGTAGGAAGCTCTGAAGCACCCCTTTTTCCACCCACGTTCCGTAGGCTTCAAGTAGGCCTGTTAAGATCGGTACATATGACCTATGGCTATTAACTTGACTCATAATTTTTACTCCTGACTATACACTCCCTTAAGATCCTCTCTTAATAGTCCTACGATGTGTTACTCACCACAGCGGGGTCCTCCACCGTCGTCCCAGATTTTCAGGGTCCCTGTTCGGGTGCCAGATGCTGGGGCCTACCGGCAGCAAATTGGGGTTCCTGAAATAGGGGGCAGGGACTGGAAAAAACAGAAGAGAGACAAACACATCGGGTCCGGGAGGTCTGCAGCCCAGGCAAAAACTGCGGCCTCGTTTATTCTCAACTCAAAGCTTTATACCCTCTCGAGACCAGGGCACTGCCAGGTGTTACATCCAGATGGTTAATCAGGGAACTGTTGGGGGTTACATTCATATGGTAAATCTCAGATCAATTGAACAGGAGAAGGCCAAAAAAGAATAAGACAATCAAACAATTATCTGATGCAAATCAAAGTACAGTTTGATTCCATGTCTAAACCATATATATAATATATATTTTGGATTCTTTATGCAATGTTGATTGCTACTACCAATATGTGTCTGATTTAGTATCTGTTACATTTTCATTGTGTTTCTAATTTATCTATCTTATATCTCCTATCAGCCCTTCTCAGACCATAAGAGTCTCATGAAGCTTTGCATATGTGTTGTATGTTCACTAGTCTGTCATCTTGTTCGTATTTCCTACTGCAAGCACTAAGACAACAAAAGAATATTAATGATTCACCTGTCTGTGCACATGGTCTTCTCTGAATGCCTATTGAGATTCTGACAGAGCCAAATGAAAAGCTCTTCTTGACTCTGTAATATGAAAACAACATGAAATTGAAAGCTTTCTGAAATACTTTCCATTCCTTAAAAATCTTTTGTATTACCACATCCTGTACTATGCCATTTAAATGTTATTTGCAATACTTGTCTTTTATTGTCAAATCTGAGTACTTGAGCTTCTTTTGAACTGTGCAGCTTTACCCTTTATGAACTTTTATAATTGAAATCTATTGAATGGGAACGGGAATGCTTTAGCAAGTAATGAGGTTTTGCTTGGAAAATCTAGTGTTCTGAGCCATTCCTCACTTACCATGCTTACCCACTTTCTGCATTATTAAAAACAGCTGCCAAATGTGTTTCTCCGTAGATGAAAATGAATCACCAAAAAGAAGTTTTAAACAGGAGCTAATAGATAGAAATTAGCAACATATCTCATGGTAAGCAAAGCAACATTGTTCCTTCACTTATAACTTAGAAGAAAATTGTTGACGTAGGAGACAATAACAAAAATAATCACTATTACTTTCCCTACAGATATATTTTTCTAATTATTTCATTGACTTCTAGTTTTCTTTTCCAAATATGGCTAAAATATAGAGATATGTTGCATGCTATTAGAACTATTTGTCAATTATTTTAAATTCAAGTGCATGTGTCATCAATATCCTTGTCCTACATGAAAATTCTGGTGTATCCTTAATCTATTTGGAAACATTAGCCCAATGTTATGATTAAGATCTTCTGTGTTACCCCACTGGCTCATGTGTTGAAAACCTTGGTTTCCAAATAGATGGTATTATTGGGCAGTGTTGGAAATTTTATTAGGTGGGCTAGTTGGAGGGATTAGGTCATCACAGTAGGTATTTTAGAAAATAGTAGGATCTGAAGCCCTCTTCTTTATCCTTTCTGTTTCCAAGCACTCGTAAGGTGAATAAGTTTGCTTGATCACATGTTCCTTGTTATGAACATCTGGTGAACTATGTGACTCTACAAACAATCTTTCCACCTTTAATTTGTTTATTTCTTGTTATTTTGTTATACTAATGCAATGCTGTACAACATACTATTTTTTTAACTTATTTGTTTTCTAAAACTTCTCTTTATTCAACAGGAAGAAACTACCACCTAGTCACAAAAACCTGCTTTACTTACAACTAGTATATATTCAAGTGTCCTATTTGATAGTGTTATCTTCTACCACATGCATTAATTGCTTTACGGTGTGATACATATGAGTTTGAGCATCTAAGCAACTGAAGTATTTTATGATTTATTATTTCAGTATAAGAGTTATGCATCTCATGGAAATTAATCCAGAATTATAGTCATTTTGCAAACAGTTCCTAAAATATTACAGCAGAGAAAATTTAAGTTGGGTGTTTGCACTCTAATTGAAGAGGTTTTAAAAAGTATAATATTTTACTCCCATTTTAAAAATCATATATCTCCTGATACTAAAAATAAGTATCAGTCTCTCAATGTCTGTTTCTCTCTATATCTCTCTCTTTTACTCTCTCATATGTTAAGAATTGTAGAAGTACATTATTGCTTATGTTAATTTTTTTCTTTTTCTTTTATTAAAGAATTTATTAACATTGATTTTTACATCATATTTGAAATGTCATGTTTAACAAACCAGAATTCAAGAAGAATGATGTAAAAGTGATTATTTGCTGCAAGAATTAAAATACCAACCATCCCATTAAAAGATGGGCCAAAGAATTAGAGTCTTCTCTGAAGAAGAAACAAAAATGGCCTATAGTCACATGAAGAAATGCTCAACTTCTCTGGTCATAAAAGAAATGCAAATCAAAACAACGCTAAGATTCCACCTCACTCCAGTTAGAATTGCCAGGATCAAGAAAACTAATAACAACAGATGCTGGAGGGGATGTGGCCAGGAGGGATCACTACTACACTGTTGGTGGGAGTGCAAACTCATTCAATCACTATGAAAAGCAGTATGGCAGTTCCTCAAAAGACTAAACATACAGCTCCCCTATGACCCAGCAATTCCACTACTTGGCATTTACCCAATCATCCAGACACAAAGACATACTAAATCCAATAGCACAACAATGTTCATTACAGCACTATTTACCATAGCAAAGATATGGAACCAACCTAGGTGTCCCTCAGTTGATGAGTGGATCAACAAGATGTGGTATTTGTACACAATGGAATTCTATGCTGCGTTCAGAAAGAACGACAAAGCCCCATTTGTTAGGAAATGGAAAGACTTAGGAAAGATCATATTAAGTGAAGTAAGCCAGACTCAAAGGAAATTAGGCTCGATGGTTTCCCTCATTTGTTATAATCAGTAGAAACCTTGGGCTCTCCTAGCAGAGATTTGCAATAGAGCAAAACTTTGATACAAAAGGCCATATAGTAGGACACTAAATGAAAGGATCTCTAGGATATAGAAACATAAGCCATATAATTAATGATTGTTTTTCTTAAGGTACTATGTTATCTCTCATCTCTTTTGCTGTCCCTTGGTTATCTCATATTGTTACAGTATCTCACTTTGTTACCTGATATATTGGATATATTTGTATTTCCTTATTTGAAATTGGGCAGGGAACTGGGGAAAAAAAGATGAGGGGTGGAGGTTGGGGGGAGGGAAATGGGGACCAAGACATGTGAAAGGATATCAATGTATGGGAATTAATGCACCATGTATCTGGCAAATATCATGTAACCCTCCTATTAATTACAATAAAATATATAAAAAGAATAAATAAATAAATAAATAAATACAGTGGAATCTAAATAGAGAAAAAATATATTAAATGTAGACCTAGAGTTTTACAAACTAAATAAGTCATTTTCATATAGTGATGAGAAATAATACTTAAGGAGAACTCAGAAATGCTTGTTCAAACATATTATGTGGTAGGATCGAATTAATAAAGTACCTCTGCCTAGTTTATATTAATAGCATATATAGCCTTTTAACTACCATTAAAATAAGAGGAAACATTTATGAAAGAAAGGAGTCTTTTTAATCATATATTTGAAAAATTTTTAAGTCTAATGTGATCAATGATGTTCATTGCAGCATTATTTACCATAGCAAAGATATGGAACCAACCCAGATATCCCTCAGTAGATGACTGGATCAAGATGTGGTACTTATACACAAGGGAAGTCTATGCTGCCATCAGAAAGAACGACATCGCCCCATTTGTAAGGAAATGGAAAGACTTGGAAAATCATATTAAGTAAAGTAAGCCAGACTCAAATAAACATGGGCTCTGTGGTTTCGCTCATTTGTAAAAGTTAGGACTCTCCTAGAAGAGAATCATAATATTGAAAAACCTAGGTACATTAGACTAAATGAAAGGAACTCTAGAACATGGAAACAAAAGTTTTATCTTGTGTGATTGTTGTTCTTAATGCACTGTGTTATTCCTCTTCTCTTTTTTTGCCCTTTGATTTATCTCATATTGTTACTGTATCTGACTTTGTTACCTGGTGTATTGTATATACATTTATTTGTTTATTTGAAATAGGAAAGGGAAGGGAGGGAACAAGATGATTGGGAGGGAGTGGGCTGGGGGAAATGGGGACAAAACATGTGAAGGGTTATCAATGTGTGAGAAATAATGCACCCACTACCTGGCAAATGTAACTGTAACCCCTGTATACATTACCCCTCTATATATTAAATAAATAAAAATATATAAAAATTTGAATACCAGAAAATCCTGTCTTCTTAAATACACAATTATGTGAAGCTTTGCATATTCTGATTAAAAAATTATTTTGACACATAAAAGCAAACCCTGTAGTCATTAGCAAACCTGTTCTCACTTGTGATTTCTGTGTGATATAAGAAAATATTCCTCCATCAAGAGTATTTCTGGGGCCCGGGAGTTTGGCCTAGCGGTTAAAGTGCTTGCCTAGCATGCACAAAGACCTGGGTTCGATTCCTCGGTATCCCACATACACAACCAAGCCGGAAGTAGCAGAGACGAGACACAACCAAGCCGGAAGTGGCAGAGACGAGACTGCAACAAGCGACAGAGAGCGAAAGCAAGCAAGCGGAGCCCAACCGAGTGGTGGCCGGAGCGAGCGGGGCCGGAGCGAGCAGGGCCGGAGCATGCGGGAGCGAGCCGGGCAGAAGCGAGCAGGGCCGGAGCGAGCAGGGCCAGAGCAAGCGGGGCCAGGAGCATGCGGGAGCGAGCCTGACTGGAGCGAGCGGGGCCGGAGCGAGCGGGGCCGGGGCGAGCAGGGCCGGAGCGAGCGGGGCCAGAAAGAGAAGGGGGCCAAAAAAAAAAAGAGTATTTCTGTTTCCTAGTTTGAATTTTATACTTTTTACCAATTATATTTATGTATACTGCCTATTTTGGGGTAATTATAGAACATGATAATAATCAAGTTGAAGCCATTCTTTTCAAAAAGAGAAATGATCTAGAATGTAATGAAAAAATACTACTAATAATCAAGGAAAGAGTCACAACTTTAAAATTGCCTTTATTTCTTTGAATCTCAGAAGAATTCTTATTCTTACAAACTATGCATTCAAATTGAAAAAAAAATCACAAAACTTTATTGATGAGTGAAAAAAGGAAACATTAGTTGTTGCTTTTTTATTGAAAGCTATGTTCATGCTTTCAACATGAACATAGACCAGGACTGTCCTACAGGGAGCCAATAGCCTAAAGAGTAAAATTTGATTGAGAAAATCAGGGATAGTGTTCTCTCAAGAGTTTTTCAGGGTTCATGTCTTGACAGATGTAAGGAACTAAAATTACATGATGCATTGGGCAGGATTCAGTAACTGCAAAAGTGAGACCACAGATTTATCATGCATTACTTGGTCAATTTGAGTTCAGGTAGAGTAGTGAGGTAGAATCATTGCTACAGTCATTAATTTTCTTTTGTTGCTGTTGTTGTTGCTGTTTGGTAAAAGGTCAAAGTAGTAGACTGTGGTGGAAGACAATGTCTCCACCCCTAACCTGTTTCTCCCTTCTTGAGATAGAGCAAATATTTATTGCCCTTTCCAGCCATGTATGCTCCTGTCCCAATCTTT
The DNA here is from genome assembly GCA_024803745.1 of Megascapheus bottae. Taxonomy (NCBI): domain Eukaryota; kingdom Metazoa; phylum Chordata; class Mammalia; order Rodentia; family Geomyidae; genus Megascapheus; species Megascapheus bottae. The sequence goes on along the minus strand of JANJXV010000433.1, from coordinate 390,925 downwards.
CCCATCCATTTCAAGTCAAGGCACCATAAAGCTCCTGGCTCCCTTCTTTTATGGATTGAGATAAGTAAGGCAAAGACTATAGAATTAAGGGTGAGAAGAGGTAGAGATACTTAAACTACTGTTGGAAAGCCTTTTCAGCCCCATAAAACACTTAAAATTTTAATATAAAAATTAGAAAAATATTAAACTTCTTTTGAAATAAAACATAGATTTTCTATATTATATACTCCAACAAACAACTATAAACAACTACGGAATGGTTGCTGAGCATCTGTGAATTAAGTGAATAAAATCAGAGGTACAAATATATAAAATTAAACTAAATAATGAATTATAGAATTTTAAAAGTATATTCTTGAAATAAAGATGTGATGTGAAACTTTTTAAAGAAAAACTGAAAGTAAGACAGACTTGCCAAGACAAGCATACTTATCATTTGATATTCATGTCTTCTAAATCAAAACTAGAATAATAATCTTAATCTTAAATAGATTTTTTTCTAAATGTTGGGAAAATAGTATCAGTATTAGGTCTATATATAAGTAGAACTCCTTTCGGTAATTTGGATTTTACCATTTTGCAAATGATCCTGAGTATCAGTGCAAAACTCTTGACTAGTGTACTAATTTGTGTGTTTATTTTGTTTGGTTCCAAATACATTTTGTTTGTCGATTGTGGGACTTGAACTCTGAGCTCTTCAGCTCAAGGCTACCACCCTACCTCTTGAGCCACAGCATCACTTCCAGTTTTCTGGTGGTTAATTGGATATCAAAGTCTCATGGACTTTAATGCTTGGGCTGGCTTTGAACCTCGAGCTCAGTTCTCAGCCTCCTGAGTAGCTAGGATTACAGACATGAGCCATCACATCCAGCCTGCATGCATATTTTTAAGTGCAACATTTAAAATAAAATATGTCTAAAACTTTACAAATCAATATTAGAAATTATTTACATATATTACATATATCTGTTTAAAAATGCTTGGAAAAGAGATTCCAAAAATCTCCTTCACTAAGAAACTGTTTTACTCTTTGAGTTTACCTTTTCGCCTTCATTCTTTCTAAATTTGTGAATGTAATCACTTTAAACTCTCCTTTGGTATACTTTACATCAAACTCTGTGGTTCATGTATTACTCACATAACTGTATATAACAGATACTTTTTAAAACGCCAATGCAGTTTTCATCCCCAATCACTAAGTTGAGTTTGAATCCAACATCTGGAACTATGTGTCAGCACCTGCGGTAAATAACACTCTTAGTGATGTACTTGTCTGGCCCAATAAACGTGTTCATTTGAAACTGTCATTGGTAGATGCCGTGATTTATTAGAACACACACTCTTTCAAAACACCCTACTTGCCACAGTTCAGTAGAATATTTATGAACAATGCTTGCATTTTCAACATCAGCTTCTCTGCTATTCAGGCACCAGAAAGAGGGATAGGAAATGAGATAAAGAGTTCTGCAAGAAAGTTCTCAACTGAGTGATGGAGAGAAATAAAATGACAAGTAAGACAGTTGATGACTGCTTCCACCGGTCTGGAACTTCTTGCTGGTTTTAAAGCCAACCAAATCACTGAGTCTTAGCTAACTGACAGACTTGTTAAGCCACCTTTACCATGAAAACATCTGTGAAACCTATATTTTGAGTTTTTATGAAAAATGATTTCCAGAAACAATTGAAATAAGAAAATGACTACTTCAAATGACAAGACAGGCAGAGTACGATTCATTCAAATCAAGATGTATACCAGGAAAATAAAATGAAACTCACCTCCAAAATCAAAGCAGAGATACAGAATTTTAATCATTAATATCATATGCTTGTACATTTTGTTCCTGAAATTGCTTTCTATTTAGAAGACGACTAATGAAGAAATTAACATACAAAAGACATGGGCCTAGTTTGTTGGATTATTTTCTTAGTAGCACATTTTTACCTTCTAAAAATATGACCTGCACAAAAGTTCACTACCAAACTCATTCTATGAAGCCAGAATAATCCTCATCCCAAAACCAAACAAGGATTCATCAAAGAAAGTGTAATATAGACCCATTTCTTTGATGAACATTGATGCATAATTTCTCAATAAAATTCTGGGCAATCGCCTTCAACAATTCATATATATTCATATATATGAATATATTCACACATATATATGTATATATGCACATATGAATATCCTATATTCATATATATATAGTGATCAACAGGATTAATTCAAAATATGCAAAGCTGGTTAAATATATGCAAGTCAATTAAAATAATTCATCATCACATCAATAGGAGCAAGAACCGAACTAAGTGAGCATCTCCATACATACAGAAAAACATTTGGCAAGATCCAACTCCCATTTATGATTTTAAAAAAAAGTGCTTTGGGGAATCCAGGTATCCATTCCTCAGGATTATAAAGGCTGTGTATGACAAACCTATAGCTAGCATTATACCTAATATCAAAATAGTAAAACAAAATCATTTCCCCCAAATCAGGACTGACAAGATGTCCACTCTCTCCACTCCTCTTCAGTATACCATTTGAATGCTTAGCTACAGGTACAGGCAAGAAGCAACCATAAAGGGGACTCAAATAGGGAAAAATGAAGTAAACATTCCTTCTTTGCAGATGACAGGATTCTGCATTTAAAGAACCCTATAGACTCCACTCCAAAGTTACTCGTGTTGGTCCAAAACTTTGGCAAAGTAGCTAGATCTAAATTAATACATAAAAAACAAAGTCTTTACTGTGTGCCAAAAAGAGATCAAGGCCGAAATAAGAAAAACAACTCCTTTCATAATAGCCTCAAAATATACATAGGAATTAGCAAAAGAAGAGAAGGACCTCTATGGTGAAAACTTTAAAACTTTGAGAAAAAAGAAATTAAACCATTAATAAGGAAGTGAAAAAAACCTCCCATACCTGGATTGGAAGAATTAACATCATGAAAATGGCAATCCTGCCAAGAGCAACCTATAAATTCAATGCAATACCCATCAATATTTCAACCTCATTCTTTAATGAAATAAAAGCAATCAAAAATTTCATATGGACTCATAAAGGACTGAATAGCAAAAATAATCCTTATCAGGAAGGACATTACTGGAGGAATATCAGTACCAAACTTCAAACAGGTTGGAACTGGCACAAAAATACTCCTGAGGACCAATATAATAGAATCAAAGACCCAGAAATGAACTCACAGACCTATGGCCACCTAATCTTCAATAAGGGAGCCAAAAATTGGGTGGAAAAATGACAGTTTCTTCCACAAATGGTGCTGGCAGAATTGGTTAAGCATCTGTAGAAAATTAAAGTTAGATCTTTATATATAACCAGAGGAAATTTCAAATGGATGGAAATTTTTGAAGTCAAGACCCATAAACTGAAAATATTACAGTAAGAAACAGGACATTTAGGGTCTATGGCACAGGTTGAAAATTTCTTAATAAAGACCCAAAATTAAATATATCAAAGAAAGTTTGTTCCTGAGTTTAGAGAAAATGGCTTTAGCTTTTCGCCATTAAGTATAATACTAGCTGTGGGTTTGCTACACACAGCCTATATTATAATGACCAATGTTCCATGGATTCCTAGTTTCTCCAGAGCTTTTATTTTTATTTTTTTATTGTACTTAATAAAAGGGTTATATGATATTTGCCAGATAGAAAGTGCATTAATTCACATACATTGATACCCTTTCACATGTCTTGATACCCATTACCTTCCCCCCCAACCCCCACCCGTCTTAGTTTTCCCCCCTTCACCATCAAATTTCAAATAACCAAATACAAATAACTTCAATATATCAGATAACAAAGTGAGATACTATAACAATATGAGATACCCAAGGGACAGCAAAGGAGATGAGAGATAACATAGTACCTTAAGAAAAACAATCATTCGTTATATGGCTTTTGTTTCAATATCCTGGAGGTCCTTTCAATTAGCTTCATATTATGGCCATGTGTATCAAGATTTTGCTCTATTGCAGATCTCTGGTAGTAGAGCCCAAGGTTTCTACTGATTATGACAAATGAGGGAAACCATTGAGCCTAAGTTCTTTTGAATCTGGCTTACTTCACTTAATATGATTTTTTCTAAGTCTTTCCATTTCCTAATAAATGGGGTTTTGTCGTACTTTCTGACAGCAGCATAGAATTCCATTGTGTACAAATTCCACAACTTGTTGATCCACTCATCCACTGAGGGACATCTAGGTTGGTTCCATATCTTTGCTATGGTGAATAGTGCTGCAATGAACATTGTTGTGCTAGTGGATTTAGTATGGCCTTGTTTCTGGATGGTTGGCTAAATGCCAAGTAGTGGAAAGGCTGGGTCATAGGGGAATTCTATGTTTAGCCTTTTGAGGAACTGCCACACTGCTTTCCATAGTGGTTGAATGAGTTTGCACACCCACCAACAGTGTGACCAACTCCTGGCCACATCCCCTCCAGCATCTGTTGTTATTAGTGTTCTTGATCCTGGCCATTCTAATTGGAGAGAGGAGGAATCTTAGAGATGTTTTGATTGGCATTTCTTTTATGACCAGAGATATTGAGCATTTCATTATGTGTCTCTAGGCCATTTTTGTTTCTTCTTCAGAGAAGACTCTCTTTAAGTCTTTGGCCCATTTTTTAATGGGATGGTTGTTAGTTTGGAGATTTGTTTTGGAGTGATTCAATTTTTTGAGTTATTGATATAATTTACAGATGAGGCCTTTGTCCGTTGTATGGTTGGTGAAGATCTCCCACTCTGTAGGCTTCCTAATTAATTTACTAGCTATGTCCTTTACCATACAAAAGCTCTGCAATTTAATGCATTCCCACTAATCCAGCATTTCTCTGATTTGTTGTTATTCTTGGTCCTTATTAAGAAAGTTTCGACCTGTACCTAGGAGGCCTAGTGTATCTCCTATTCCTTCCTGTAAAGTTTTCAGTGTTTCACTTTTACCTCCAGGTCTTTGATCCATTTGGAGTTAATTCTAGTGCAGGGTGAAAAAGAAGGATCCAACTTTAGTTTTCTGCAGGTGTTTAACCAGTTCTGCCAGCACAACTTGTTGAAGAGGCTGTCTTTCTTCCATTCTATTTTTTTGGCTCCCTTGTCAAAGATTAGGTGGCCGTAGGTCTGTGGTTTAATATCTGGGTCCTCAGTTCTCTTCCAATGGTCTTCAGGCCTGTTCTTGTTCCAGTCCCACGGTGTTTTGATAATTATAGCCTTGTAATAGAGTCTAAAATTTGGAATTGAAATTCCTCCAGCGCTGTTCTTTCTGCTAAGCAGTGTTTTTGCTATACGGGGACTTTTATTGTTCTATATGAAATTTTGAATTGCCTCTTCTATTTCTTTAAAGAATGCAATGGTATATTGATGGGTATTGCGTTGAATTTGTAGATAGCCCTTGGCAAGATTGTCATTTTCACAATGTTGATTCTTCCAATCCAGGAGCATGGAAGGTTTTTCCATTTCCTTACTTCTGCTTTCATTTACTTTTTAGGGTTTTAAAGTTTTCATCAAAAAGGTCCTTTACATTCTTAGTTAAGCTAATTCGTAGGTACTTTATTTTCTTTGAGGCTATTGTGAAAGGAGTTGCTTTCCTGATTATTGCCTCGGTCCTCTCACTGTTGAAGTAAAGGAAGGCAGTTGACTTTTGAGGGTTAATTTTATAGCCTGCTACCCTTCCAAAGTTTTTTTTCTTTTTTTTTTTATTATTGTACCCTTCCAAAGTTTTAAATCAGTTCAAGAAGCTTGGGAGTAGAATCTATAGGATTCTTTAAATACAGAATCATGTCATCTGCAAAGAGGAATAGTTTTACTTCCTCTTTCCCTACTTGGATCCGCTTTATGCTTCCTTCTTCCCTTATTGCACTGGATAGGAATTCTAGTACTATATTAAAGAGGAGTGGAGAGAGTGGGTATCCGTGTCTCATCATGATTTTGGAGGGAATGGCTTTAGATTTTCACCATTAAGTGTAATACTAGTACTGGGTATGTCATTTGCAGCCTTTATTATAATGAGAAATGTTCCATGCATTCCTATTTTCTCCAGAGCTTTTAACATAAGGAGGTGTTGGATCTTGTCAAATGCCTTTTCTGCATCTATTGAGACAATCATGTGATTTTTTTCCTTGCTCCTGTTGATGTGTTGAATTATATTAATTTATTTGTGTATGTTGAACCAGCTTTGCCTCCCTGTGATGAATCCAGTTTGATCATAGTGTATAATTTTTTTGATGAATTGTTGTAGACGGTTGGCCAGTATTTTGTTGTGAAGTTTTGCATCGATGTTCATCAAAGAAATATGTCTATAGTTCTCTTTCTTTGATGAATCTCTGTCTGGTTTGGGAATGAGGGTTATACTGGCTTCATAGAATGAGTTTGGTAAAGAACCTTCATTTTCAATTTCGTTGAAGAGCTTGAGGAGTATTGGTGTGAATTCTTTTTTGAAGACCTTGGAGCATTCACCTGTGAATCCATCTGGCCCTGGGCTTTTCTCAGGTGGAAGTTCTCTTATGGGCATTTCTACTTCAGTGCTTGAAATAGGCCTGTTTAGTTGGGTTAGTTCTTCTTGGATCAGCGTAGGTATGTTAATATTGGCTAGGAATTAGTCTATTTCTTCTAGATTGTCAAATTTGTTGGCGTAAAGGTTTGAGAAGTATTCCCTTATGATATACTGGATCTCAAAGGACATAGCTAGTAAACTAATTAGGAAGCCTACAGAGTGGGAGAAGATCTTCACCAACCATACAACGGACAAGGCCTCATATCTAAAATGTATCAACAGCTCACAAAAATTGAATCAGTCCAAAACTAATCTCCAAGGAACAGCCATCCCATTAAAAGATGGCCCAAGACTTAAAGAGAGTCTTCTCTGAAGAAGAAACAAAAATGGCCTATAGTCACATGAAGAAATGCTCAACATCTCTGGTCATAAAAGAAATGCAAATCAAAACGAGTCTAAGATTCCACCTCACTCCAGTTAGAATGGCCAGGATCAAAGGAAAAGTAATAACAACAGATGCTGGAGGGGATGTGGCCAGGAGGGGTCACTACTACACTGTTGGTGGGAGTGCAAACTCATTCAACCACTATGGAGAGCAGTATGGCTGTTCCTCAAAAGACTAAACATACAGCTCCCCTATGACCCAGCAATTCCACTACTTGGCATTTACCCATCATCCAGAAACAAAGGCATACTAAATCCACCAGCACAATGATGTTCATTGCAGCACTCTTTACCATAGCAAAGATATGGAACCAACCTAGGTGTCCCTCAGTTGATGAGTGGATCAACAAGATGTGGTATTTATACACAATGGAATTCTATGCTGCTGTCAGAAAAAAATGACATCGCCCCATTTGTTAGGAATCGGAAAGACTTAGAAAAGATCATATTAAGTGAAGTAAGCCAGACTCAAAGAAACTTAGGCTCAATGGTTACCCTCATTTGTCATAATTAGTAGAAACCTTGGGCTCTCCTAGCAGAGATTTGCAATAGAGCACAACCTTTATACAAAAGGGCAAATAGTAGGACGCTAAATGAAAGGATCTCAAATTGGAACTGAACACACATCACCACCAACGAAAACCCTGTAACTCATGGAGACTGTACAACACATTGTTGAATCACCAATGGGTCATCGAAGTGATCAGGACAGAAATCCAACAGTTTATGAAATTTAACAATGAGGAGCACACAAAATACCAACTCCTTTGGGACACAGCAAAGGCAGTACTCAGAGGAAAATTTATAGCGCTGAGTGCCTACAACAACAAGTTGGAAAAATCACAAACCAACAAGTTAATGTCACCTTAAGCTCCTGGAAAAAGAGCGAAAAACCAACCCTAATCCAAGTAGAAGAAAGCAAATTATCACAATCAAAGTAGAATTAAATGATTTGGAATCCAGAAAAACTATAGAAAGAATCAACAAAACAAGGAGTTGGTTCTTTGAAAGAATTAACAAAATTGACAAACCCTTAGCAAATCTTACCAAAAAAAGAAGAGAGCATACCGCAGATGAAAATGGTAATATCACGACAGAAATTACCAAGATCCAGAATATCATGAGGGAATACTTCTCAAACCTTTATGCCAACTAATTTGAGAATCTAGAAGAAATGGATGAATTCCTAACCAATATTAACCTAACCACCCTTAACCAAGAAGAACTAAGCCAACTCAACAGGCCTATCTCAAGCTCTGAAATAGAAAGGGCAATTAGAGAACTTCCACCTAAGAAAAGCCCAAGGCCAGATGGATTCTCCAGAGCTTTTAACATAAAGGGGTGTTGGATCTTGTCAAATGCCTTTTCTGCATCTATTGAGACAATCATGTAATTTTTGTCCTTGCTCCTGTTGATGTGTTGAACTATATTAATTGATTTGTGTATGTTGAACCAGCTTTGCCTCCCTGTGATGAATCCAGTTTGATCATAGTGTATAATTTTTTTGATGAATTGTTGTAGACGGTTGGCCAGTATTTTGTTGCGAAGTTTTGCATCAATGTTCATCAAAGAAATAGGTCTATAGTCCTCTTCCTTTGATGAATCTCTGCCTGGTTTGGGGATGAGGGTTATACTGGCTTCAAAGAATGAGTTTCGTAAAGAGCCTTCATTTTCAATCCATCTGGCCTTGGGCTTTTCTTAGGTGGAAGGTCTCTTATTGCCATTTCTATTTCAGTGCTTGAAATAGGCCTGTTTAGTTGGGTTAGTTCTTCTTGGTTCAGTATGGGTATGTTAATATTGGCTAGGAATTAGTCTATTTCTTCTAGATTGTCAAATTTGTTGGCGTAAAGGTTTGAGAAGTATTCCCTCATGATACTCTGGATCTTTGTAATTTCACCTTAGCCAAAAAGTTGAAAACCCATTTTTTGTAATATATTAATTTAATGGATTAGGTGGATAATTGACTGGGGTAGACCATTTCCAGAAGATCCAGCTACCTCGAATACTTGAGTTTAAGTTTGATTTTTATGTGATAGATTAAGATCATGCACACTGACAGCTCAGCAATATCAGTGGTTTTTGCATTCTAGAAATAACATTAACTAATAAACTTTAACACATTATGCTTTGGATTAAACTAGAGCCTTATTTTAATGTTAATTCTGCACTCAAGAACATTCCCTAGTAAAGAAGATACATAGTTGAAAAACATGTATTCCAAAAATTGCTCCATTGTTATCAAGGAAAGTCACATTTAAACAAAAATGATATACCAACACAAGTATCCACTTTATAGAATGGCTAAAATTCAAACCTTGACAAACTCAAAAGCTGATGAGCATTTTTACCAGAAGGTGCACTCATTATTTGCTTGTGGGAAGCAAAGTGCCACATCCATTTTTTACATTTTGGAAGCTTTTGAAAAACTAAATGTATTTTTCCCCTGTACAATGCTGCAATTACACTCTTTGGTTTTTTCCTGAAGGAGTTTCCCAAAGGAATGTATTACCACCAAAAACTTGGACTCACATGCTTAGGGAAGCTTTATTGATAATTTTCATAATTGCAATACCTTGAAAGGAACCATGTTATTTAGGAAGGTAATGGATAATTTAAGGGAGGTAACATAAGCAAATAATGGAATACTGTCCATGGTAAAAATGTATGTGACATCATCCCATAAAATATATAAAGGAAACTTAAATGAATTTTACTACTGATAAAACATAATTATTCACAATCTTCTTCCATTAGCTTCACAAGTGCTATGATACAGGCACATGTCACCACACATAGCAGTAATATTTTTATCTTCTCTTCCCAAAATAATGCAAAACTATGCAAGAGGAAACTGATCCTGAATGTGATTCAGAATAGTCAATAAAACACATGGGTCATTACTCATTTTCTTGATAAAACTGAATACAGGTGAGATCTATATATGTGCTAGATTGCATGCTGGCATGCCCAACTTGGCTTGGCATACCATAACTTCAATCATAAGCCACAGACTAGAGAGAGAGAGAGAGAGAGAGAGAGAGAGAGAGAGAGAGAGAGAGAGAGAGAGAGAGAGACAGAGACAGAGAGACAGAGACAGACAGAGACAGACAGAGAGACAGAGAGAGAGAGACAGAGAGAGACAGAGAGAGACAGAGACAGACAGACAGACAGACAGAGACAGTCAGAGAGAGAGAAAGATACAGAAGGACAGAGACAGAGACTGAGAGAAACAGACAGAGAAGGAAAGAGTGAGAGAGAGAGAGAGAGAGAGAGAGAGAGAGAGAGAGAGAGAGAGAGAAAATAACAATATTTAAGTCATTCCTTTAAATCAATTGGGTTTCCTTCCCTAATATTTCTCTATTTTGTCCTTTCCACAGGTTGAGACTTGGACTGTAATATGTTAATAAGACTAACCTGTATGTTTGATAAAGAAGTCTGAGAACAGAAAAATTTTTAATGCAGGTTTTGGAGATCTTTTCTTAAAAGTGTGATATTATGCACATGGACACATCTCCTATCCTAAAATAAAAAATTATAATTTGGATATCATTACATTCTATTAATATTGATGAATCACTAATAAAATGTGTAAATGATATTCATAACTGTGTTCTAAGGTGATGGCAATAAATAACACATGAATTTAAATCCCTAAGTGGCCTTAGCATTTTCAGTGCAAGAGGAGATTAAAACATGGCTCCTGCCAAGTCTAGTGGCTCACACCTGTAATCCTAGCTACTTAGCAGGCTGAGATCTGAGTATCAACGTTCAAAGCCAGCCTGGGCACTAAAGTCTGAGTGACTCTTATCTCCAATGAACCTCAAAAAACGGGAAATGGGGATTGGCTCAAGGGTAGGGTGGTAGCATTGAACTGAAGAGCTCAGGGATAATGCCTAGTCCCAGGGATTGCTGGTAGCCTTGAGCTGAAGAGCTCAGGGACAGCACCCAGAGTTCAAGCCCCATGATCCACAAAGCAAATAAATAAATAAATGCATTACCTCCTCCTAAAACTGTATCAGTCATGCAGTACGTGACACAGCCCAGCACTCTTCTTTTATTGCCTAAGGTATTTATTTATTAAACAGAATATATTTTTGTAGATGTTTTCTAATGTTTACATGTCATGTAAGGAAAAAGTTTGTAAAGCCTTGTATTCAGTTAAAAATAGATTAAAATCCTTATTCTACACTTTAGTATGTATTAAAGCACAGACTCTAAAAATAATCCTACATTTAGAAAAATCCTTCATTTTGATTTAACGTATGAGGCTGGATTTGTAATACATTAAATTTTCATTCAGTTGTGTTTTAATTTTATTCTCTTTGAGTCTCACACATCGAAGGCTAAAAATAAACTTGTTAGTAAGGTAAGCTGACTGCAAGTACTAAATATATTTCATTTATATATATATATATATATTTCCCTGCAAATACATTCATACATTATATAATTTTTGATTATTTCTTAATGCTCTGACTTTGCCTTTTATTACTCAGTTACTTTTATGTTTTTAGTATTCAAATTTGAAAAGTGTGGAATATTGAATTTAGTGTTATGATCCACAGTCACTAATCTCCTTGTCCTACAAGATATTATGTGACAGGGGTACACTATACTCCTATACCTCAGTAGGTAGGCAGTTCTAAAAGAGATATGCTTGATATTATTTCCCATGGTTCCTGAAACAAAATACCACAAGTGTGTGTCTAAAGTACCAGAAATTCTTCTATTTCTGTTCTGGAGGCTAGAAATCTATGACCCAGCTTTGAAATGACTATACTCTAACCTAAAAATCTAGGGAAAATTTCTAATGATTTCCTGGACTCTTGGTGGTTGGCTTAAATCTTTGGCATTCCTTGAGTCCATTCAGCATTTTCTCTATGAACATTCTTCACTAAGTTCCATACTAATTAATAGCTTTACTTGAACTTAGCTAAATGTATTGACTATGGCCTATTTCCAAGGAAGGAAATATTGTAAAGTGCTTGATAATTATCACATGTAAATTTGAAGGACACAAGTCCATCCACAATATACACTCAGATTATGTTCTGTCAGATTTTTTGACTCATTCTTTTGCTTAAAAGCTATGCAATCTCACCAGGCATCCTTAGGAAGTTTCTTTTCCCTTTGGCTGAGGATACAGTTCAGTATTAGAATATTTCCCTAGTATGTGTGAAACTCTATGTTTGAACTTCATTGCTTCAGAAAAAAATATTGTACTTTTCTGTGACATATTCAAGCCTTTAAACAATCCATTTCAAAAGACTGACATTTTTCTGATATAAAACTATTAAGAAAATATATGTTAAAAATAAAAGTTACTGCTAATTATGTGTTCTGATTAGATTTGTTTCTCATTTCTAGATGTTATATTAGAGAAGAGAGGGAGGAAGATATCACTAAAAGGACTCCAATATTGATCATGGGGTTTGAACATTCTCTCTTTTTTTATCTATCCTGTCACTACTATATTTGAGAAAATATTTTCTTGCCCATGTCTTGTTAATATTTTAAATGTTTGATTGCATTCTTTTAGTTTCCAACATACATTTCTATTACTTCAGAAAGTTAAAACATATTTACATTTTCAACCAAAAATAAAAACAATGTTACACAAAAGATAAAATTCTCTATATTTTGTTCTCTTCTGTTCATAAACACAAATATAAGATTTGTTATTTTTAGTTATATATAACAGTACATTTTAACACTCACTTTAAATAGAGTTTACTATGAACTGCCAGCTATCTCTCATAATGTGTGCATGTTTAGATCTTTACACAGGATACCATTTTTTTTCTGATGATATGGCCTGGAAACATATCTGTGGAAAAGGTCACATTCAAACATCTCCTTCCTTACACAGATCCATTAATCAATGAATCACTGCATATTTCTTCTTTATCACCTTTGATGCTAGCTGGGGTTTTTTGTTGTTGTTTAATTTTCTTCCCTTGAATGGAAACTTACTTCTCTTCATATTTTTTCTCTTCACTCTCTTCAAGTTTTGTGGTCCCAACAAAATATCCTGTATCTGTTAAAAGTTGGTATGATTACATTGCTGAGTTTTTATTTTTGAAACTAATTCTGAAGTATGATCAGTGTCTGTAGGTAAGAATCCATATTTATTGCACACTTATCTGTATGTGTTTGTTTGGAAGATAGAAAGCAGAAAGTATAAAAACCATGGAGTGGCTATAACATCACCTGATCAGTAATCTATTTCTTTCTGAATAGAATGTCCTAGATATTGGGAGAAATCATATTTTAGTCTGAGATAAAATTTATGGCCCTCCTCTTACTGTAAAATTCTATTGTTAACTTAAATGACTTCACTTTTCATCATTTGCTTTCTTTCTATCATGAGTCAAGAAATGACTCTTGAGGGGCCGGGAGTTTGGCCTAGTGGTTAAAGTGCTTGCCTAGCATGCATGAAGACCCGGGTTCGATTCCTCGGTACCATATGCATAGAAAAAAGCCAGAACTGGTGCTGAGGCTCAAGTGGTAGAGCTCTAGCCTTGAGAAACTCCAAGGACAGTGCTCAGGCCCTGAGGTTAAGCCCAGGCCTGGCCAAAAAAAAAAAAAAGAAATGACTCTTGAGTGATGATAAGCTAATATCTTTCTAAATATCAAAGGGTCTTTAGGGTTGTATTGGACAAGGATATTTACTGGTTTGTTTCATACAAAGAAGACCTGTGTCTTCTATTAATGTAAGAAAACAATGGAGACACAAATGCCACTCAAGTATTTCATGTACGCAACTCTTCTTTTAATATTTGCATCCTGTTCTTATTCTGGTGTACTATCATTAAATTAATTTGTATCTGTAAGTTCTATTCATAAAATCATTGAACCTCCTCAAGAACTTGAACTCTTTGTTGGTTTAAATCTTAGTTCATTAATTTTCATTATATTTAAAAGCTAAATGCAATGCATATAAGCACACTTATGAATATATGCAATTCCAAGCTACTTGTAATAGCGTTACATAGTATTGTAACTTTACAGAGTAGATTCTGAGACTAGAGTCCCCCAGAATGAGTCTTGTAAAAGATTCCCAAGGAAGGTGGTTTATTCCCTCACTATGTAGTCATTTAGGCTTAAAGTGGGAGATTTCTATCTATGAGAAAGTAGGCTTTCAACAGATATTGAATCTGATAGAATTGACCTTAGAACTCCTAACTTCTAGTTCCATAAGAAATAAATTTCTTTGTTTTACAAACTTCCAAATGTAAGGTACTTTATTGGTGTACTCAGAACAGATTGAAATACATATGACTTATAAATATATCTACTTAATCTATATTTGTAAAATACTGGAATTTTGAGCCATATACTTGAGCCATATACTTGGGCCTTTTGTTTTAGTCATTTCTGGAGGCTAAGTATTTCTGGATTCCTATGGCATCTGACTTTGTTAGTTACCATACTATGAATGTCTCCCTGGGATTACTGTGATATGCTACCAGGCACAGGTTATTTTTTGAGACAAGGCTTTTGCTAAGTTTTTGCCCACATTGGCCTGAAAACATGATCATCTCATCTCTATTTTCTGAGTAGCCTGTGATTACAGACATGCATCACCTTGCCTTGCTATCTATGTCTATTATAGGAAAAAACTGAAAAATAGTTTAAGGAAAGGAATAGAAACTTATCTTTCTGCCATTAGATAACTTAATTAAGTAATAAAGTCATACACCAAGAGAGATTACACTGTCAAGAAATATAAGGGAACATTTCAGTATTGTAATCAAATAAAAATCATTTTTGTTTTCATGATATTCTCTCCATTAAATTTTTGGATATGGAAGATGTAAATAAGATGTTTGTTTCTGATTCTATATATAACAGTTGACCAGTAACATTTCAAAAGCTAAACACTTCATGAAATTGCTCAAAGTCTGAGCTTTTGCAGGAAAAGTTCAGACAATTAAAGTCATAGGAAATATCTTTAATAAAAGAGTATAGGGAAATTTACCAAATCTTGAGAAAGAGAAGATGGTGTAGAACCCCCAACAGACCAGAACAGAAAAGAACATTATGTATTTTTTGGGAAAAGTTACGTTCAGAATATAAAAGAGTATCGCTTCGCGGCCTTTTGGCTAAGATCAAGTGTAGAAAATAAAAGAGTAAAAGTATTTTTGAGAAAAAAAATCAGATACTACTTACATGAGAAAATTTATTTGTACAATAACAAATTTATCAGCAGAAACCGTAAAATCAAGGATGTCTTGGAAGAATATACATCAAGCATTGAAAGCAACCAATTTCAAACCCAGCATACTCTATTCAGTTTTCATTCATAACTGAGGGACAAATAAAACCATCCCATGACAAACAAAAGCTAAAATGATTAACCTCACTAAGCCATCAGACAGAAGACATTCAAATGTATCCTGCATACAAATCAACATGCAAAAGTGGAGAAAACAAATCCTAACCAGATGAGTAGATAAAAATAGGAGGAGCAGAAAAAGACACAATTCCAAAATCAAGAGGAAAATGACAGAATCTACTGAACACTACTCAATGCTATTATAATTTAGATGTAAGATTTAACTTCTGTTTAGGACTGGTCTTCTTCAGACAACACTTTACATTAACTATCCCTGCTACAATCTGGAAGCGAGATGTTCCCCAAAGAACCATGTGCTACCTGTATCGTATAGTCTCTGATGCTATTATGAAGTTTTGGGACCTTCATAAGGTGTGACCTAGTGAAAGGAAGCTAAGTCACTTTATAATTGTCCTAAAGTGGGTGATGGGAATCCAGTACTTTGATTTTCTTCTCTCTCTTTTCTTCCTGACTGCATGAGGTGAACAGACCTCTGCGACTGTGATTGCCCTTATGCATTAGGCTATGGTAGGCCACAGAAATAATGGATTGAACTATCAGCAAAAGTCGTCCCATTTTTATTTTCAAGGTTATTTATATCTTTCAAGGCTATTTATCTTAGTTATCATAAATGACTAGTACAATCATTTAAAAAATCACAGGGTTATAATGTTGCTGTCATTATTTTCCCAGCATCTATTTTCCACATGATCTCAAGATCATTTCCACCCTGGATACTAAGATAATAAAATATCAATAAATATTTGCTCAACTATTATCAGGATATGTTTAAAAGCAGGTCCAACATGTCTTATCAGATTTCATAAGATCTTGAACAACCAGGCATCAGTGGCTCATATCTGCGACTTTAGAAACACAGGACTAAAATCTACAGAATTAGTTCAAAGCTAGTCAGAGCAGAAAAGTCAGTAAGATTTTTACCTCCAAAAATATCCCTCCCCACCCTGAAAAATATGGTAGAAGCATAGCTCAAGTGGCAGAAAGCCTTTGTAGCAAATACAAAGCCCTAACTAGGTTGCCCTTAGTTGAACCAGTCAACCAATCAAAGGCTTGAGTTCATCCTTAGCTACTATCAAAAACTCATCCATCCATCCATTCATCCATACATACATACATACATATTTACATACATACATACATAAATATATAGCACCTGTAGTAAAGTAGTTGAAGCAAAAGAAGGAGGAGGAGAGGGAAGAGGAGAGAGAGACAGAAAGAGGGCCTAGCAAAGAAACATCACAATATATCACAGAAAAACTTAATCATTTGTGTAAGCTAATGAAGCATTTCAGTAAAGAGAAAGATTTAACTCATGAGAGAGTAAGATTTAATGGTGTAGCCATACTCACCACAAAAACAAAGCCACCTATTTTTATTTAATTTTATTTATTTTTTGGCCAGGCCAGGGCTTGATCTCTGGGCCTGAGCATTATCTTGGGCTTTCTCAAGGCTAGTGCTCTTCCACTTGAGTCACGGCACCACTTCTGGCATTTATATATATATATGTGGTACCAAGGACTTGAACCCAGGTCTTTCTGCATGCTAGGCAAGAACTCTACCACTAGAAAAAAATCCTGGCCAAGTCATATATTTTTAGTCCAATCTTTTTTCCCATGTTACATAGGGAAATTTATATTATTATAAATCTACTTTACAAAAAGAAATGAATTAATATAGAGTTGTACAGAAATTCCTACTAGAACATGTTATTAATATTGACCAATGATATCAATAGTGAAAAGTAAACTACTAGCTCTTATTACCTTTGTAAATTATTAAACTTATTAGTAAACTCTGGTCATACTATTAAGTAACAAAGTTAAATTCTCAGTATCACCTAGTATCACCTATTGGGTTCAAGTTATTACCAATGAATTAATAAAATTAATTAACAGGGCTTATAGTAAATCCTCAGTCTTGGGAGATTTTAATCCTTAGTTTTCTTTTCTTTATAATTAAAAACACTCTGAAAAATTACATAGGAGGAAATTTAGATGACATTGGATTTGATAATTATTTTTATACAAAGACAAATGTACCATCATGAGGAAAAAATAGAAGATATTTGAATTTTGTGGACATAGAATTAATCAGCCACTGTCTCAGTGGTTCATAATCCCAGTAATCCTAATTACTGAAGAAATAAAGATCCAGAATATAGTAGTTCAATGCCAGCCTGCCAGAGTTTACTGGCTCATGCCTGTAATTCTAGTCATGCAGGAGACTGAGATTTTAGCATCGAGGTTCAAAGTCAACCTGAGCAGGAAAGTCTGTGATACTCCTATCACAGTGGAAGTGGAATTTTGGCTTAAAAAATAAAGCATTAGCCCTGATCACAAAAAGATTAGGGTATCATCCATTCGCTGAGTTCAAGCGTATGATTAAAAACAATAATAATTTTAGAAAAATGGGAGAAACACTGATTAGCTGGGCACTGGTAATACAAACCTATAATTTTAGCTACTCAAGGAGCTGAGATCTGAGGACCATGGTTAGAAGCCAACTCAGACTGGAAAATTACTGTGAGACTCTGATTTCCAGTTAAACACTCACAGAAGTGGCGCTGTGGCTCAAGTGAGCAGGCTAACCTGAGGCTCAGGGACAGGTCTCAGGAAGTGAGTTCAAGCCCCTCCACTGACCAAAAAAATTCAAGCAATCAAATACTGATCAATTCAAGGAAACATAACCTTTCAAGTTCAAGTATTGTGAACTCGAAATTTCATTATGGCTTGTTTAGTACCAATACAGCCATGCTTCTAATGGAAGTCATATTACTAGAGTAGTAATCACCATCATATTTTCACACACTCGAAACCATAATGGCTAGAATTGCAAATATTTACCATGGTGTTTCTCTTTACATCTCAACAAAGAAATGCTCACAAGAGACTTCTCTTCAGTTTTAATTAAACCCATGGCCTGGCCTCGTGGCCCCCGAGGCGGTCCAGGTGGGGTGGCTTCCCCAGGGCCCGCCTCGAAACCATGAGGGCAGACCCCACCTGCCCCAGAGCGGCGCCGAGAGGGGCCCCCCGGCGGGCCTGACCGGACCTGCCCTGCTCCCTCCCCCGGGTCTGGAGGGTCCTGGAGAGTCCCGGGCCCGGGCTCTTTCCCTAGGCCAAAGGGGCGCCCCTGGAAAGGAAAGGCCTGACCGGGAAGTGGATGGAGCCGGTGGGGTATCTCCAGAGAAGGCACTTCCTAGCCACGTTCAAGAAAGTCGCGGTCCCGTGGTCGAGATCCAGAAAGACCCCCACCCTCCCCAGAGGCCGCTCTAGGTAGTGATGGCGCAGAGGTGAGGTTGTAAAGAGGCCAGCTGGGTGGGAGCCTTCCACCCAGAAGAGGACGAAAAGGTCGTGGTCGGAGGCCCTCGGAGGGAATCCGGCCAGATTCCCTCAGACTCCCACCGCCCAGGAGGAAGAGTCGTCCGGGCTGAGCTCCCAGTAGTGTCGGCCGGCGCTGAAGACCTCGGTGCCAAGCGCGACCTGGTGGCCGGCTTCTTCCTCCCTGGAAGCTGCCAGCAGAGGTGGGCTGGGCGTCCAGGGGCCGAAGGACACCTATACTCGGTACGGGCTGAGGCTCTCCACCAGCCCGCGGATTCTAGGGGGGCCGAGCAACGGCTCCAGGGTCTGGGGCTGGAAGAGCAAGGCGCACTCTCCCAGCTCCAGGCCGTCCCTGAAGTCCTGGAGGAGCTCCACATCCGGCTTTTGGTAGGCCCTCATCAGCTCCTGGTACACGCTCCTGAGGTGACCCTGTTCCTCGAGAAGGTGCCCCTCGGTTGTCTGGAGTTGCGCTGAGGTCCTCCTTCCTAGGTCGAGCAGTAACTCTTGGGCAAATCGCCTGTCCCCCTCCCGGAGACCAGGCTGCCCCGGGGTGGCATAAAACGCCTCGGTCATCGTCCGGTGCAGGTGCAGAAACCAACCCCACCGGCTCATGATCTCCCTCTGCTCCTCCACCTTCCTCTGGGTCTCTTCTTTCCTCTCCCACAAAGTCTCCATGAGCTGTAAGATGGCCTCCCGCCTGTGGGCGGCTGCGCGCTCCACGGGCTGGTGCCGGTGAGCCCGGTGCTCCGGGGCCTGGGAGCAGAGCCCGCAGAGGGGGCTCTCGTCCTCCTCGCAGAACATCTGCTTTGGCTCGCCGTGGGTCCCACACCTGTGCTCCCGGGAGCTCAGGAACCCGCGGAGGCTGGCCTTCCGCACCAGGGAGACCACACTGCCCAGCACCACGTTGGATCTCGGCTCTCCTCGCTGGGAGGGCTCCCTGCAGGCAGGGCACCTGGCCGGGGTCGTGGCATCTTCCCAGGCCAGGCGGAGACACGGGCGACAGAAAGTGTGGCCGCACTGGACGGTGACCGGGACCATCAGGGTGTCCAGGCAGATGGGGCATCTCACCTCCTCCTGGAAGGCTCGGGCCAGCTCAGCTTCCATCTTCGCCCTTCAGAGAGCGCGAAAAACGGCCCCAAGGGCAGGTTCTCCCGCACGGATCCTCAGCACGCACCGCACCGGTAGGCCAGTTGGGAGCGCTATCCAGCCGTCCGGACCAGTGGCTGCAGCGGGATCTTCTCCACACAGCGAGGCCAGGAAGTGGCGCGCGGCCTTTTATCGACCTGGGCGGGGGGCGGAGCCAGGGCAGGGCTTTGCGCCTGCGTGCCAGGACACCTGCTGACGGTCAGGCCACCCGCCTGCACATGCAGGCAGGGGGCCAGGGGGCCAGGGGCGGGCAGGCCCCGCCCCCTCCCCCCCCCCCCCCCCCGCCTGCACCTGCCAGCTTTGGGAACTGGAACATGGCCTCAACCAGTTGCTCCAGCCAGGACTGTCGCCCTCCCTCCTGTACAGCTGGCGCTCCTGCTGCTGCTGCTAGTGCAGCTGCTGCGGACTCCTTGTTGGTTTGTTCCCCTCAGGCACACTCTCTCCCAGAGCCCTCTGACTGTGTGAGGGGGGAGGGGCCGGGCGAGGGGGAGCCACAGAACCCGAGGGCGCAAGGGTGATCCAAGGCGACCGACCCAGCCACACGCGGGACGCCAAGTGCGAACGCCGAGGGAATGGAAGAGGTCGGGGAGGGGGGTGGGGGAAGGAGGGGGGGAGGCGGCTGAAGGTGGGGGTTGGGGAGGGAGCCGGGGAGGGCCAGGATGCCAGAGAGAGCAAGACGAAGGAGGGACTGGGGAGCACCTGCAGCCCAAGGCCCTCACTTCAGGTCCCGAGGTGCCCGCCGACCTCCATCCCTTGGTAGGTCTTTAAGGCTGCCCATGGTGGTCTCCGCCCAGGCCTCTGTGAGTGGCGAGAACCACGCCCCCACCGGGCTCCCACCGGGAAGCAGAGCGGGGCAGAGGGGGGGACGCCAAGAGGGGACCGCAGACCAACCGGCAGACCCGACCCGGGACCAAGGACACCCGTGGCCTGGCCTCGAGGCCCCCGAGGCGGTCCAGGTGGGGTGGCTTCCCCAGGGCCCGCCTCGAAACCAGGAGGGCAGACCCCACCTGCCCCAGAGGGCCGCCGAGAGGGGCCCCCCGGCGGGCCTGACCGGACCTGCCCTGCTCCCTCCCCCGGGTCTGGAGGGTCCTGGAGAGTCCCAGGCCTGGGCTCTTTCCCTAAGCCAAAGGGGCGCCCCTGGAAAGGAAAGGCCTGACCGGGAATTGGATGGAGCCGGTGGGGTATCTCCAGAGAAGGCACTTCCTAGCCACGTTCAAGAAAGTCGCGGTCCCGTGGTCGAGATCCAGAAAGACCCCCACCCTCCCCAGAGGCCGCTCTAGGTAGTGATGGCGCAGAGGTGAGGTTGTAAAGAGGCCGGCTGGGTGGGAGCCTTCCACCCAGAAGAGGACGAAAAGGTCGTGGTCGGAGGCCCTCGGAGGGAATCCGGCCAGATTCCCGCAGACTCCCACCGCCCAGGAGGAAGAGTCGTCCTGGCTGAGCTCCCAGTAGTGTCGGCTGGAGCTGAAGACCTGGGCGCCAAGCGCGACCTGGTGGCCGGCTTCTTCCTCCCTGGAAGCTGCCAGCAGAGGTGGGCTCGGCGTCCAGGGGCCGAAGGACACCTCTACTCGGTACGGGCTGAGGCTCTCCAACAGCCCGCGGATTCTAGGGGGGCCGAGCAACGGCTCCAGGGTCTGGGGCTGGAAGAGCAAGGCGCACTCTCCCAGCTCCAGGCCGTCCCTGAAGTCCTGGAGGAGCTCCACATCCGGCTTTTGGTAGGCCCTCATCAGCTCCTGGTACACGCTCCTGAGGTGACCCTGTTCCTCGAGAAGGTGCCCCTCGGTTGTCTGGAGTTGCGCTGAGGTCCTCCTTCCTAGGTCGAGCAGTAACTCTTGGGCAAATCGCCTGTCCCCCTCCCGGAGACCAGGCTTCCCCGGGGTGGCATAAAACGCCTCGGTCATCGTCCGGTGCAGGTGCAGAAACCAACCCCACCGGCTCATGATCTCCCTCTGCTCCTCCACCTTCCTCTGGGTCTCTTCTTTCCTCTCCCACAAAGTCTCCATGAGCTGTAAGATGGCCTCCCGCCTGTGGGCGGCTGCGCGCTCCACGGGCTGGTGCCGGTGAGCCCGGTGCTCCGGGGCCTGGGAGCAGAGCCCGCAGAGCGGGCTCTCGTCCTCC
Source organism: Megascapheus bottae (assembly GCA_024803745.1). Lineage (NCBI taxonomy): Eukaryota > Metazoa > Chordata > Mammalia > Rodentia > Geomyidae > Megascapheus > Megascapheus bottae. The sequence goes on along the minus strand of JANJXV010000433.1, from coordinate 369,044 downwards.
TCGCAGAACATCTGCTTTGGCTCGCCGTGGGTCCCACACCTGTGCTCCTGGGAGCTCAGGAACCCGCGGAGGCTGGCCTTCCGCACCAGGGAGACCACACTGCCCAGCACCACGTTGGATCTCGGCTCTCCTCGCTGGGAGGGCTCCCTGCAGGCAGGGCACCTGGCCGGGGTCGTGGCATCTTCCCAGGCCAGGCGGAGACACGGGCCGCACTGGACGGTGACCGGGACCATCAGGGTGTCCAGGCAGATAGGGCATCTCACCTCCTCCTGGAAGGCTCGGGCCAGCTCAGCTTCCATCTTCGCCCTTCAGAGAGCGCGGAAAACGGCCCCAAGGGCAGGATCTCCCGCACGGATCCTCAGCACGCACCGCACCGGTAGGCCAGTTGGGAGCGCCGTCCAGCCGTCCGGACCAGTGGCTGCAGCGGGATCTTCTCCACACAGGGAGGCCAGGAAGTGGCGCGCGGCCTTTTATCGACCTGGGCGGGGGGCGGAGCCAGGGCAGGGCTTTGCGCCTGAGTGCCAGGACACCTGCTGACGGTCAGGCCACCCGCCTGCACATGCAGGCAGGGGGCCAGGGGGCCAGGGGCGGGCAGTCCCCGCCCCCTCCCCCCCCCCGCCTGCACCTGCCAGCTTTGGGAACGGGAACGTGGCCTCACCAGTTGCTCCAGCCATGACTGGCGCCCTCCCTCCTGTACAGCTGGCGCTCCTGCTGCTGCTGCTACTGCAGCTGCTGCGGACTCCTTGTTGGTTTGTTCCCCTCAGGCACACTCTCTCCCAGAGCCCTCTGACTGTGTGAGGGGGGAGGGGCCGGGCAATGGGGAGCCACAGAACCCGAGGGCGCAAGGGTGATCCAAGGCGACCGACCCAGCCACACGCAGGACGCAAAGTGCGAACGCCGAGGGAATGGAAGAGGTCGGGGAGGGGGGTGTGTGAAGTCATAGAATGGAGGTGTGTGAAGTCATAAAATGAAGCTGTGTGAAGTCATAGAATGGAGGTGTGTGAAGTCACAGAAGAGAGGTGTGTGAAGTCATATAATGGAGGTGTGAGAAGTCAAAATGGAGGTGTGTGACGTCATAAAATGGAAGTGTGTGAAGTCATAGATTGGAGGTATGTGAAATCATAGAATGGAGGTTTGTGAAGTCACAGAATGGAGGTGTGTGAAGTCACAGAATGGAAGTTTGTGAAGTCATAGAATGGAGGTAGGTGAAATCACAGAATGGAGGTGTGTGAAGTCATAGAATGGAGGTGTGTGAATTTACAGAATGCAGGTGTGTGAAGTCACAGAATGGAGGTGTGTGAACTGAGAATGGAGATGTGTGAAGTCACACAATGGAGTTGTGTGAAGTCATAGAATAGAGGTGTGTGAAATCACAGAATGGAGGTGTGTGAATTCAAAGAATGGAGGTGTGACATCTCAGAATGGAGGTGTGTGAAATCGCAGAATGGAGGTTTGTGAGGTCACAGAATGGAGGTGTGTGAACTCACAATGCAGGTGTGTGAAGTCACGGAATGGCGGTGTGTGAAGTCATAGAATGGAAGTGTGTGAAGTCATAGAATGGAGCTGTGTGAAGTCACAGAAGAGAGGTGAGTGGAGTCACATAATGGAGGTGTGTGAAGTCAAAATGTAGGTGTGTGACGTCATAAAATGTAGGTGTGTGAAGTCATAGTTTGGAGGTGTGTGAAATCATAGAATGGAGGTTTGTGAAGTCAGAGAATGGAGGTGTGTGAAGTAACAGAATGGAGGTGTGTGAAGTCATAGAATGGAGGTATGTGAAGTCAAATTGGAGGGTGTGAAGTCGGAGAATGCAGGTGTGGGAAGTCACAGAATGGAGGTGGGTGAAGACACAGAATGGAGGTGTGTGAAGTCAAAGAATGGAGGTGTGTGAATTCACAGAATGGACGGGTATGATTTCATAGAATGGAGGTGTGTGAAGTCACAGAATTGAGGTGTTTGAAGTTATATATTGGAGGTGTGTGAAGTCAAAATGGATGTGTGAAGTCATAGAATGGAGGTGTGTGAAGTCGGAGAATGGAGGTGTGTGAAGTCACAGAATGGAGCTGTGTGAAGTCACAGAATGGAGGTGTGTGAAGTCACAGAATGGAGGTGTGTGAAGTCAAAGAATGGAGGTGTGTGAAGTCATAGAATGGAGGTGTGTGAAGTCATAGAATATATGTTTGTGAAGTAAGAATGAAGGTGTGTGAAGTCATAGAGTGGAGGTGTGTGAAGTCACAGAATGGAGGTGTGTGAAGTCATAGAATGGAGGTGTGTGAAGTCATAGAACGGAGTTGTGTGACGTCATATAATGGAGGTGTGTGAAGTCACACAATGGAGGTGTATGAAGTCAGAATGGAGGTGTATGAAGTCGAATGAAGGTGTGTGAAGTCATAGAATGTAGGTGTGTGAACTAACAGAATGGAGGTGTGTGACGTCACAATGGAGGTGTGTGAAGTCACAGAATGGAGGTGTGTGAAGTCATAGAATGGAGGTGTGTGAACTCAGAATGGAGATATGTGAAGTCACACAATGGAGTTGTGTGAAGTCATAGAACTGAGGTGTGTGAAATCACAGAATGGAGGTGTGTGAATTCAAAGAATGGAGGTGTGACATCTCAGAATGGAGGTGTGTGAAATCGCAGAATGGAGGTTTGTGAGGTCACAGAATGGAGGTGTGTGAACTCACAATGCAGGTGTGTGAAGTCACGAAATGGCGGTGTGTGAAGTCATAGAATGGAAGTGTGTGAAGTCATAGAATGGAGCTGTGTGAAGTCACAGAAGCGAGGTGTGTGGAGTCACATAATGGAGGTGTGTGAAGTCAAAATGGAGGTGTGTGACGTCAAAAAATGTAGGTGTGTGAAGTCATAGTTTGGAGGTGTACGAAGTCATACAATGAAGGTGTGTGAAGTCATAGAATGGAGGTGTGTGAAGTCACAGAAGAGAGGTGTGTGAAGTCACATAATGGAGGTGTGAGAAGTCAAAATGGAGGTGTGTGACGTCATAAAATGGAGGTGTGTGAAGTCATAGATTGGAGGTGTGTGAAATCATAGAATGGAGGTTTGTGAAGTCACAGAATGGAGGTGTGTGAAGTCACAGAATGGAAGTGTGTGAAGTCATAGAATGGAGCTGTGTGAAGTCACAGAAGCGAGGTGTGTGGAGTCACATAATGGAGGTGTGTGAAGTCAAAATGGAGGTGTGTGACGTCCTAAAATGGAGGTGTGTGAAGTCATAGAATGGAGGTGTGTTTAATCATAGAATAGAGGTTTGGGAAGTCACAGAATGGAGGTGTGTGAACTCACAATGGAGGTGTGTGAAGTCACAGAATGGAGGTGTGAGAAGTCATCGCATGAAGGTATGTGAAATCATAGAATGGAGGTGTGTGAAGTCACAGAATGAAAGTGTGTGAAGTCAAAATGGAGGTGTGTGACGTCCTAAAATGGAGGTGTGTGAAATCATAGAATAGAGGTTTGTGAAGTCACAAAATGGAGGTGTGTGAACTCAGAATGGAGGTGTGTGAAGTCAAATTGGAGGGGTGTGAAGTCGGAGAATGGAGGTGTGGGAAGTCACAGAATGGAGGTGGGTGAAGTCACAGAAGCGAGGTGTGTGGAGTCACATAATGGAGGTGTGTGAAGTCAAAATGGAGGTGTGTGATGTCCTAAAATGGAGGTGTGTGAAGTCATAGAATGGAGGTGTGTGAAATCATCGAATGAAGGTTTGTGAAGTCACATAATTGAGGTGTGTGAAGTCATAGAATTGAGGTGTGTGAAGTCACAGAATGGAGGTGTGTGAAGTCATAGCATGGAGGTATGTGAAATCATAGAATGATATTGTGTGAAGTCATACAATGGAGGTGTGTGAAGTCATACAATGAAGTGTGTGAAGTCATAGAATGGACGTGTGTGAATTCACAGAAGGGAGGTGTGTGGAGTCACATAATGGAGGTGTGTGAAGTCAAAATGTAGGTGTGTGACGTCATAAAATGTAGGTGTGTGAAGTCATATATTGGAGGTGTGTGAAATCATAGAATGGAGGTTTGTGAAGTCACAGAATGGAGGTGTGTGATGTCATAGAATGGAGGTATGTGAAGTCAAATTGGAGGGGTGTGAAGTCGGAGAATGGAGGTGTGGGAAGTCACAGAATGGAGGTGGGTGAAGTCACAGAATGGAGGTGTGTGAAGTCAAAGAATGGAGGTGTGTGAAGTCACAGAATGGACGGGTATGAATTCATAGAATGGAGGTGTTTGAAGTCACAGAATTGAGGTGTTTGAAGTTATATATTGGAGTTGTGTGAAGTCAAAATGGATGTGTGAAGTCATACAATGGAGGTGTGTGAAGTCGGAGAATGGAGGTGTGTGAAGTCACAGAATGGAGCTGTGTGAAGTCACAGAATGGAGGTGTGTGAAGTCATAGAATGGAGGTGTGTGAAGTCATAGAATATATGTTTGTGAAGTAAGAATGAAGGTGTGTGAAGTCATAGAATGGAAGTGTGTGAAGTCACAGAATGGTGGTGTGTGAAGTCATAGATTGGAGGTGTGTGAAGTCATAGAACGGAGTTGTGTGATGTCATATAATGGAGGTGTGTGAAGTCACATAATGGAGGTGTGTGAAGTCAGAATGGAGGTGTGAAGTCATAGAAAGGAGGTGTGGGAAGTCATAGAATGGAGGAGTGTGAAGTCATAGAGTGGAGGTGAGTGAAGTCACAGATTCGAGGTCTGTGAATTCATAGAATGGAGGTGTGTGAAGTCGAATGAAGGCGTGTGAAGTCATAGAATGTAGGCGTGTGAACTCATAGAATGGAGGTGTGTGACGTACCAATGGAAATGTGTGAAGTCATAGAATGGAGGTGTGTGAAGTCACAGAATGGAAGTGTGTGAAGTCAAAATGGAGGTGTGTGATGTCCTAAAATGGAGGGGTGAGAAGTCATAGAATGGAGGTGTGTGAAATCAAAGAATAGAGGTTTGTGAAGTCACAGAATGGCGGTGTGTGAACTCAGAATGGAGGTGTGTGATGTCAGAGAATGGAGGTGTGTGAAGTCATCGTATGAAAGTATGTGAAATCATAGAATAGAAGTGTGTGAAGTCAGAGAATGGAGGTGTGCGAAGTCATACAATGAAGGTGTGTGAAGTCATAGAATGGACGTGTGTGAAGTCACAGAAGAGAGGTGTGTGAAGTCACATAATGGAGGTGTGAGAAGTCAATGAATGCAGGTGTGTGAATCACGGAATTGCGGTGTGTGACGTCATAGAATGGAAGTGTGTGAAGTCATAGAATGGAGGTGTGTGAAGTCACAGAAGGGAGGTGTGTGGAGTCACATAATGGAGGTGTGTGAGGTCAAAATGTAGGTGTGTGATGTCATAAAATGTAGGTGTGTGAAGTCATAGATTGGAGGTGTGTGAAACATAGAATGGAGGTTTGTGAATTCACAGAATGGAGGTGTGTGAAGCCATAGAATGGAGGTATGTGAAGTCAAATTGGAGGGGTGTGTAGTCGGAGAATGGAGGTGTGGGAAGTCACAGAATGGAGGTGGGTGAAGTCACAGAATGGAGGTGTGTGAAGTCAAAGAATGGAGGTGTGTGAAATCACAGAATGGACGGGTATTATTTCATAGAATGGAGGTGTGTGAAGTCACAGAATTGAGGTGTTTGAAGTTATATATTGGAGGTGTGTGAAGTCAAAATGGATGTGTGAAGTCATAGAATGGAGGTGTGTGAAGTTGGAGAATGGAGGTGTGTGAAGTCACAGAATGGAGGTGTGTGAAGTCACAGAATGGAGGTGTGTGAAGTCACAGAATGGAGGTGTGTGAAGTCAATGAATGGAGGTGTGTGAAGTCATAGAATGGAGGTGTGTGAAATCATAGAATGTATGTTTGTGAAGGAAGAATGAAGGTGTGTGAAGTCATAGAATGGAGGTGTGTGAAGTCACAGAATGGAGGTGTGTGAAGTTATAGAATGGAGGTGTGTGAAGTCATAGAACGGAGTTGTGTGACGTCATATAATGTAGGTGTGTGAAGTCACATAATGGAGATGTGTGAAGTCAGAATGGAGGTGTGAAGTCATAGAAAGGAGGTGTGGGAAGTCATAGAATGGAGGAGTGTGAAGTCATAGATTGGAGGTGAGTGAGGTCACAGATTCGAGGTCTGTGAAGTCATACAATGGAGGTGTGTGACGTCGAATGAAGGTGTGTGAAGTCATAGAATGTAGGTGTGTGAACTCATAGAATGGAGGTGTGTGACGTCCCAATGGAAGTGTGTGAAGTCATAGAATGGAGGTGTGTGAAGTCACAGAATGGATGTGTGTGAATTCAAAATGGAAGTGTGTGACGTCCTAAAATGGAGGTGTGAGAAGTCATAGAATGGAGGTGTGTGAAATCATAGAATAGAGGTTTGTGAAGTCACAGAATGGAGGTGTGTGAACTCAGAATGGAGGTGTGTGAAGGCACAGAATGGAGGTGTGTGAAGTCATCGTATGAAGGTATGTGAAATCATAGAATGGATGTGTGTGAAGTGATAGAATGGATGTGTGCGAAGTCATACAATGAAGATGTGTGAAGTCATAGAATGGAGGTGTGTGAAGTCACAGAAGAGAGGTGTGTGAAGTCACATAATGGAGGTGTGAGAAGTCAAAATTGAGGTGTGTGACGTCATAACATGGAGGTGTGTGAAGTCATAGATTGGAGGTGTGTGAAATCATAGAATGGAGGTTTGTGAAGTCACAGAATGGAGGTGTGTGAAGTCACAGAATGGAGGTTTGTGAAGTCATAGAATGGAGGTAGGTGAAGTCACAGAATGGAGGTGTGTGAAGTCATAGAATGGAGGTGTGTGAAGTCACAGAATGGAGGTGTGTGAAGTCACAGAATGGAGGTGCGTGAACTCAGAGTGGAGATGTGTGAAGTCACAGAATGGAGTTGTGTGAAGTCATAGAATTGAGGTGTGTGAAATCACAGAATGGAGGTGTGTGAATTCTTAGATGGAGGTGTGACATCTCAGAATGGAGGTGTGTGAAATCCCAGAATGGAGGTGTGTGAGGTCACAGATTGGAGGTGTGTGAACTCACAATGCATGTGTGTGAAGTCACGGAATGGCGGTGTGTGAAGTCATAGAATGGAAGTGTGTGAAGTCATAGAATGGAGGTGTGTGAAGTCACAGAAGCGAGGTGTGTGGAGTCACATAATGGAGGTGTGAGAAATCAAAATGGAGGTGTGTGACGTCATAAAGTGGAGGTGTGTGAAGTCATAGATTGGAGGTGTGAGAAATCATAGAATGGAGGTTTGTGAAGTCACAGAATGGAGGTGTGTGAAGTCATAGAATGGAGGTGTGTGAAGTCATATAATGGAGGTGTGTGAAGTCACAGAATGGAGGTGTGTGAACTAAGAATGGAGATGTGTGAAGTCACAGAATGGAGTTGTGTGAAGTCATAGAATTGAGGTGTGTGAAATCACAGAATGGAGGTGTGTGAATTCATAGAATGGAGGTGTGACATCTCAGAATGGTGGTGTGTGAAATCGCAGAATGGAGGTGTGTGAGGTCACAGAATGGAGGTATGTGAACTCACAATGCAGGTGTGTGATGTCACGGAATTGCGATGTGTGACGTCATAGCATGGAAGTGTGTGAAGTCATAGAATGGAGGTGTGTGAAGTCACAGAAGGGAGGTGTGTGGAGTCACATAATGGAGGTGTGTGAAGTCAAAATGGAGGTGTGTGATGTCATAAAATGTAGGTGTGTGAAGTCATAGATTGGAGGTGTGTGAAACATAGAATGGAGGTTTGTGAAGTCACAGAATGGAGGTGTGTGAAGTCATAGAATGGAGGTATGTGAAGTCAAATTGGAGGGGTGTGTAGTCGGAGAAAGGAGGTGTGGGAAGTCACAGAATGGAGGTGGGTGAAGTCACAGAATGGAGGTGTGTGAAGTCAAAGAATGGAGGTGTGTGAAATCACAGAATGGACGGGTATGATTTCATAGAATGGAGGTGTGTGAAGTCACAGAATTGAGGTGTTTGAAGTTATATATTGGAGGTGTGTGAAGTCAAAATGGATGTGTGAAGTCATAGAATGGAGGTGTGTGAAGTCGGAGAATGGAGGTGTATGAAGTCACAGAATGGAGGTGTGTGAAGTCACAGAATGGAGGTGTGTGAAATCACAGAATGGAGGTGTGTGAAGTCAAAGAATGGAGGTGTGTGAAGTCATAGAATGGAGGTGTGTGAAGTCATAGAATGTATGTTTGTGAAGGAAGAATGAAGGTGTGTGAAGTCATAGAATGGAGGTGTGTGAAGTCACAGAATGGAGGTGTGTGAAGTTATAGAATGGAGGTGTGTGAAGTCATAGAACGGAGTTGTGTGACGTCATATAATGGAGGTGTGTGAAGTCACATAATGGAGGTGTGTGAAGTCAGAATGGAGGTGTGAAGTCATAGAAAGGAGGTGTGGGAAGTCATAGAATGGAGGAGTGTGAAGTCATAGATTGGAGGTGAGTGAAGTCACAGATTCGAGGTCTGTGAAGTCATAGAATGTAGGTGTGTGAAGTCGAATGAAGGTGTGTGAAGTCATAGAATGTAGGTGTGTGAACTCATAGAATGGAGGTGTGTGACGTCCCAATGGAAGTGTGTGAAGTCATAGAATGGAGGTGTGTGAAGTCACAGAATGGATGTGTGTGAATTCAAAATGGAGGTGAGTGAAGTCCTAAAATGGAGGTGTGAGAAGTCATAGAATGGAGGTGTGTGAAATCATAGAATAGAGGTTTGTGAAGTCACAGAACGGAGGTGTGTGAACTCATAATGGAGGTGTGTGAAGGCACAGAATGGAGGTGTGTGAAGTCATCGTATGAAGGTATGTGAAATCATAGAATGGATGTGTGTGAAGTCATAGAATGGAGGTGTGCGAAGTCATACAATGAAGGTGTGTGAAGTCACAGAAGAGAGGTGTGTGAAGTCACATAATGGAGGTGTGAGAAGTCAAAATGGAGGTGTGTGACCTCATAACATGGAGGTGTGTGAAGTCATAGATTGGAGGTGTGTGAAATCATAGAATGGAGGTTTGTGAAGTCACAGAATGGAGGTGTGTGAAGTCACAGAATGGAGGTTTGTGAAGTCATAGAATGGAGGTAGGTGAAGTCACAGAATGGAGGTGTGTGAAGTCATAGAATGGAGGTGTGTGAAGTCACAGAATGGAGGTGTGTGAAGTCACAGAATGGAGGTGCGTGAACTCAGAGTGGAGATGTGTGAAGTCATAGAATGGAGTTGTGTGAAGTCATAGAATTGAGGTGTGTGAAATCACAGAATGGAGGTGTGTGAATTCTTAGAATGGAGGTGTGACATCTCAGAATGGAGGTGTGTGAAATCCCAGAATGGAGGTGTGTGAGGTCACAGATTGGAGGTGTGTGAACTCACAATGCATGTGTGTGAAGTCACGGAATGGCGGTGTGTGAAGTCATAGAATGGAAGTGTGTGAAGTCATAGAATGGAGGTGTGTGAAGTCACAGAAGCGAGGTGTGTGGAGTCACATAATGGAGGTGTGAGAAATCAAAATGGAGGTGTGTGACGTCATAAAGTGGAGGTGTGTGAAGTCATAGATTGGAGGTGTGAGAAATCATAGAATGGAGGTTTGTGAAGTCACAGAATGGAGGTGTGTGAAGTCATAGAATGGAGGTGTGTGAAGTCATATAATGGAGGTGTGTGAAGTAACAGAATGGAGGTGTGTGAACTAAGAATGGAGATGTGTGAAGTCACAGAATGGAGTTGTGTGAAGTCATAGAATTGAGGTGTGTGAAATCACAGAATGGAGGTGTGTGAATTCATAGAATGTAGGTGTGTCATCTCAGAATGTTGGTGTGTGAAATCGCAGAATGGAGGTGTGTGAGGTCACAGAATGGAGGTATGTGAACTCACAATGCAGGTGTGTGATGTCACCGGAATTGCGATGTGTGACGTCATAGCATGGAAGTGTGTGAAGTCATAGAATGGAGGTGTGTGAAGTCACAGAAGGGAGGTGTGTGGAGTCACATAATGGAGGTGTGTGAAGTCAAAATGGAGGTGTGTGATGTCATAAAATGTAGGTGTGTGAAGTCATAGATTGGAGGTGTGTGAAACATGGAATGGAGGTTTGTGAAGTCACAGAATGGAGGTGTGTGAAGTCATAGAATGGAGGTATGTGAAGTCAAATTGGAGGGGTGTGTAGTCGGAGAATGGAGGTGTGGGAAGTCACAGAATGGAGGTGGGTGAAGTCACAGAATGGAGGTGTGTGAAGTCAAAGAATGGAGGTGTGTGAAATCACAGAATGGACGGGTATGATTTCATAGAATGGAGGTGTGTGAAGTCACAGAATTGAGGTGTTTGAAGTTATATATTGGAGGTGTGTGAAGTCAAAATGGATGTGTGAAGTCATAGAATGGAGGTGTGTGAAGTCGGAGAATGGAGGTGTGTGAAGTCACAGAATGGAGGTGTGTGAAGTCACAGAATGGAGGTGTGTGAAATCACAGAATGGAGGTGTGTGAAGTCAATGAATGGAGGTGTGTGAAGTCATAGAATGGAGGTGTGTGAAGTCATAGAATGTATGTTTGTGAAGGAAGAATGAAGGTGTGTGAAGTCATAGAATGGAGGTGTGTGAAGTCACAGAATGGAGGTGTGTGAAGTTATAGAATGGAGGTGTGTGAAGTCATAGAACGGAGTTGTGTGACGTCATATAATGGAGGTGTGTGAAGTCACATAATGGAGGTGTGTGAAGTCAGAATGGAGGTGTGAAGTCATAGAAAGGATGTGTGGGAAGTCATAGAATGGAGGAGTGTGAAGTCATAGATTGGAGGTGAGTGAAGTCACAGATTCGAGGTCTGTGAAGTCATAGAATGTAGGTGTGTGAAGTCGAATGAAGGTGTGTGAAGTCATAGAATGTAGGTGTGTGAACTCATAGAATGGAGGTGTGTGACGTCCCAATGGAAGTGTGTGAAGTCATAGAATGGAGGTGTGTGAAGTCACAGAATGGATGTGTGTGAATTCAAAATGGAGGTGAGTGAAGTCCTAAAATGGAGGTGTGAGAAGTCATAGAGTGGAGGTGTGTGAAATCATAGAATAGAGGTTTGTGAAGTCACAGAACGGAGGTGTGTGAACTCAGAATGGAGGTGTGTGAAGGCACAGAATGGAGGTGTGTGAAGTCATCGTATGAAGGTATGTGAAATCATAGAATGGATGTGTGTGAAGTCATAGAATGGAGGTGTGCGAAGTCATACAATGAAGGTGTGTGAAGTCACAGAAGAGAGGTGTGTGAAGTCACATAATGGAGGTGTGAGAAGTCAAAATGGAGGTGTGTGACCTCATAACATGGAGGTGTGTGAAGTCATAGATTGGAGGTGTGTGAAATCATAGAATGGAGGTTTGTGAAGTCACAGAATGGAGGTGTGTGAAGTCACAGAATGGAGGTTTGTGAAGTCATAGAATGGAGGTAGTTGAAGTCACAGAATGGAGGTGTGTGAAGTCATAGAATGGAGGTGTGTTAAGTCACAGAATGGAGGTGTGTGAAGTCACAGAATGGAGGTGCTTAAACTCAGAATGGAGATGTGTGAAGTCAAAGAATGGAGGTATGTGAAGTCAAATTGGAGGGGTGTGAAGTCGGAGAATGGAGGTGTGGGAAGTCACAGAATGGAGGTGGGTGAAGTCACAGAATGGAGGTGTGTGAAGTCAAAGAATGGAGGTGTGTGAAGTCACAGAAGAGAGGTGTGTGAAGTCATATAATGGAGGTGTGTGAACTCAGAATGGAGATGTGTGAAGTCACACAATGGAGTTGTGTGAAGTCATAGAATTGAGGTGTGTGAAATCACAGAATGGAGGTGTGTGAATTCAAAGAATGGAGGTGTGATATCTCAGAATGGAGGTGTGTGAAATCGCAGAATGGAGGATTGTGAGGTCACAGAATGGAGGTGTGTGAACTCACAATGCAGGTGTGTGAAGTCACGGAATGGCGGTGTGTGAAGTCATAGAATGGAAGTGTGTGAAGTCTTAGAATGGAGCTGTGTGAAGTCACAGAAGCGAGGTGTGTGGAGTCACATAATGGAGGTGTGTGAAGTCAAAATGGAGGTGTGTGACGTCATAAAATGTAGGTGTGTGAAGTCATAGTTTGGAGGTGTGTGAAATCATAGAATGGAGGTTTGTGAAGTCACAGAATGGAGGTGTGTGAGGTCACAGAATGGAGGTGTGTGAAGTCATAGAATGGAGGTATGTGAAGTCAAATTGGAGGGGTGTTAAGTTGGAGAATGGAGGTGTGCGAAGTCATACAATGAAGGTGTGTGAAGTCACAGAATGGAGGTGTGTGAAGTCAAAGAATGGAGGTGTGTGATGTCACAGAATGGTCGGGTAGGATTTCATAGAATGGAGGTGTGTGAAGTCACAGAATTGAGGTGTTTGAAGTTATATATTGGAGGTGTGTGAAGTCAAAATGGATGTGTGAAGTCATAGAATGGAGGTGTGTGAAGTCGGAGAATGGAGGTGTGTGAAGTCACAGAATGGAGCTGTGTGAAGTCACAGAATGGAGGTGTGTGAAGTCAGAATGGAGGTGTGTGAAGTCAAAAAATGGAGGTGTGTGAAGTCATAGAATGGAGGTGTGTGAAGTCATAGAATGTATGTTTGTGAAGTAAGAATGAAGGTGTGTGAAGTCATAGAATGGAGGTGTGTGAAGTCACAGAATGGAGGTGTGTGAAGTCATAGAATGGAGGTGTGTGAAGTCATAGAACGGAGTTGTGTGACGTCATATAATGGAGGTGTGTGAAGTCACATAATGGAGGTGTGTGATGTCATAATGGAGGTGTATGAAGTCGAATGAAGGTGTGTGAAGTCATAGAATGAAGGTGTGTGAACTAACAGAATGGAGGTGTGTGACGTCACAATGGAGGTGTGTGAAGTCACAGAATGGAGGTGTGTGAAGTCACAGAATGGAGGTGTGTGAACTCAGAATGGAGATGTGTGAAGTCACACAATGGAGTTGTGTGAAGTCAGAGAATTGAGGTGTGTGAAATCACAGAATGGAGGTGTGTGAATTCAAAGAATGGAGGTGTGACATCTCAGAATGGAGGTGTGTGAAATCGCAGAATGGAGGTTTGTGAGGTCACAGAATGGAGGTGTGTGAACTCACAATGGAGGTGTGTGAAGTCACGGAATTGCGATGTGTGACGTCATAGCATGGAAGTGTGTGAAGTCATAGAATGGAGGTGTGTGAAGTCACAGAAGGGAGGTGTGTGGAGTCACATAATGGAGGTGTGTGAAGTCAAAATGGAGGTGTGTGATGTCATAAAATGTAGGTGTGTGAAGTCATAGATTGGAGGTGTGTGAAACATAGAATGGAGGTTTGTGAAGTCACAGAATGGAGGTGTGTGAAGTCATAGAATGGAGGTATGTGAAGTCAAATTGGAGGGGTGTGTAGTCGGAGAATGGAGGTGTGGGAAGTCACAGAATGGAGGTGGGTGAAGTCACAGAATGGAGGTGTGTGAAGTCAAAGAATGGAGGTGTGTGAAATCACAGAATGGACGGGTATGATTTCATAGAATGGAGGTGTGTGAAGTCACAGAATTGAGGTGTTTGAAGTTATATATTGGAGGTGTGTGAAGTCAAAATGGATGTGTGAAGTCATAGAATGGAGGTGTGTGAAGTCGGAGAATGGAGGTGTGTGAAGTCACAGAATGGAGGTGTGTGAAGTCACAGAATGGAGGTGTGTGAAATCACAGAATGGAGGTGTGTGAAGTCAAAGAATGGAGGTGTGTGAAGTCATAGAATGGAGGTGTGTGAAGTCATAGAATGTATGTTTGTGAAGGAAGAATGAAGGTGTGTGAAGTCATAGAATGGAGGTGTGTGAAGTCACAGAATGGAGGTGTGTGAAGTTATAGAATGGAGGTGTGTGAAGTCATAGAACGGAGTTGTGTGACGTCATATAATGGAGGTGTGTGAAGTCACATAATGGAGGTGTGTGAAGTCAGAATGGAGGTGTGAAGTCATAGAAAGGAGGTGTGGGAAGTCATAGAATGGAGGAGTGTGAAGTCATAGATTGGAGGTGAGTGAAGTCACAGATTCGAGGTCTGTGAAGTCATAGAATGTAGGTGTGTGAAGTCGAATGAAGGTGTGTGAAGTCATAGAATGTAGGTGTGTGAACTCATAGAATGGAGGTGTGTGACGTCCCAATGGAAGTGTGTGAAGTCATAGAATGGAGGTGTGTGAAGTCACAGAATGGATGTGTGTGAATTCAAAATGGAGGTGAGTGAAGTCCTAAAATGGAGGTGTGAAAGTCATAGAATGGAGGTGTGTGAAATCATAGAATAGAGGTTTGTGAAGTCACAGAACGGAGGTGTGTGAACTCAGAATGGAGGTGTGTGAAGGCACAGAATGGAGGTGTGTGACGTCATCGTATGAAGGTATGTGAAATCATAGAATGGATGTGTGTGAAGTCATAGAATGGAGGTGTGCGAAGTCATACAATGAAGGTGTGTGAAGTCACAGAAGAGAGGTGTGTGAAGTCACATAATGGAGGTGTGAGAAGTCAAAATGGAGGTGTGTGACCTCATAACATGGAGGTGTGTGAAGTCATAGATTGGAGGTGTGTGAAATCATAGAATGGAGGTTTGTGAAGTCACAGAATGGAGGTGTGTGAAGTCACAGAATGGAGGTTTGTGAAGTCATAGAATGGAGGTAGGTGAAGTCACAGAATGGAGGTGTGTGAAGTCATAGAATGGAGGTGTGTGAAGTCACAGAATGGAGGTGTGTGAAGTCACAGAATGGAGGTGCGTGAACTCAGAGTGGAGATGTGTGAAGTCACAGAATGGAGTTGTGTGAAGTCATAGAATTGAGGTGTGTGAAATCACAGAATGGAGGTGTGTGAATTCTTAGAATGGAGGTGTGACATCTCAGAATGGAGGTGTGTGAAATCCCAGAATGGAGGTGTGTGAGGTCACAGATTGGAGGTGTGTGAACTCACAATGCATGTGTGTGAAGTCACGGAATGGCGGTGTGTGAAGTCATAGAATGGAAGTGTGTGAAGTCATAGAATGGAGGTGTGTGAAGTCACAGAAGCGAGGTGTGTGGAGTCACATAATGGAGGTGTGAGAAATCAAAATGGAGGTGTGTGACGTCATAAAGTGGAGGTGTGTGAAGTCATAGATTGGAGGTGTGAGAAATCATAGAATGGAGGTTTGTGAAGTCACAGAATGGAGGTGTGTGAAGTCATAGAATGGAGGTGTGTGAAGTCATATAATGGAGGTGTATGAAGTAACAGAATGGAGGTGTGTGAACTAAGAATGGAGATGTGTGAAGTCACAGAATGGAGTTGTGTGAAGTCATAGAATTGAGGTGTGTGAAATCACAGAATGGAGGTGTGTGAATTCATAGAATGGAGGTGTGACATCTCAGAATGGTGGTGTGTGAAATCGCAGAATGGAGGTGTGTGAGGTCACAGAATGGAGGTATGTGAACTCACAATGCAGGTGTGTGATGTCACGGAATTGCGATGTGTGACGTCATAGCATGGAAGTGTGTGAAGTCATAGAATGGAGGCGTGTGAAGTCACAGAAGGGAGGTGTGTGGAGTCACATAATGGAGGTGTGTGAAGTCAAAATGGAGGTGTGTGATGTCATAAAATGTAGGTGTGTGAAGTCATAGATTGGAGGTGTGTGAAACATAGAATGGAGGTTTGTGAAGTCACAGAATGGAGGTGTGTGAAGTCATAGAATGGAGGTATGTGAAGTCAAATTGGAGGGGTGTGTAGTCGGAGAATGGAGGTGTGGGAAGTCACAGAATGGAGGTGGGTGAAGTCACAGAATGGAGGTGTGTGAAGTCAAAGAATGGAGGTGTGTGAAATCACAGAATGGACGGGTATGATTTCATAGAATGGAGGTGTGTGAAGTCACAGAATTGAGGTGTTTGAAGTTATATATTGGAGGTGTGTGAAGTCAAAATGGATGTGTGAAGTCATAGAATGGAGGTGTGTGAAGTCGGAGAATGGAGGTGTGTGAAGTCACAGAATGCAGGTGTGTGAAGTCACAGAATGGAGGTGTGTGAAATCACAGAATGGAGGTGTGTGAAGTCAAAGAATGGAGGTGTGTGAAGTCATAGAATGGAGGTGAGTGAAGTCATAGAATGTATGTTTGTGAAGGAAGAATGAAGGTGTGTGAAGTCATAGAATGGAGGTGTGTGAAGTCACAGAATGGAGGTGTGTGAAGTTATAGAATGGAGGTGTGTGAAGTCATAGAACGGAGTTGTGTGACGTCATATAATGGAGGTGTGTGAAGTCACATAATGGAGGTGTGTGAAGTCAGAATGGAGGTGTGAAGTCATAGAAAGGAGGTGTGGGAAGTCATAGAATGGAGGAGTGTGAAGTCATAGATTGGAGGTGAGTGAAGTCACAGATTCGAGGTCTGTGAAGTCATAGAATGTAGGTGTGTGAAGTCGAATGAAGGTGTGTGAAGTCATAGAATGTAGGTGTGTGAACTCATAGAATGGAGGTGTGTGACGTCCCAATGGAAGTGTGTGAAGTCATAGAATGGAGGTGTGTGAAGTCACAGAATGGATGTGTGTGAATTCAAAATGGAGGTGAGTGAAGTCCTAAAATGGAGGTGTGAGAAGTCATAGAATGGAGGTGTGTGAAATCATAGAATAGAGGTTTGTGAAGTCACAGAACGGAGGTGTGTGAACTCAGAATGGAGGTGTGTGAAGGCACAGAATGGAGGTGTGTGAAGTCATCGTATGAAGGTATGTGAAATCATAGAATGGATGTGTGTGAAGTCATAGAATGGAGGTGTGCGAAGTCATACAATGAAGGTGTGTGAAGTCACAGAAGAGAGGTGTGTGAAGTCACATAATGGAGGTGTGAGAAGTCAAAATGGAGGTGTGTGACCTCATAACATGGAGGTGTGTGAAGTCATAGATTGGAGGTGTGTGAAATCATAGAATGGAGGTTTGTGAAGTCACAGAATGGAGGTGTGTGAAGTCACAGAATGGAGGTTTGTGAAGTCATAGAATGGAGGTAGTTGAAGTCACAGAATGGAGGTGTGTGAAGTCATAGAATGGAGGTGTGTGAAGTCACAGAATGGAGGTGTGTGAAGTCACAGAATGGAGGTGCTTAAACTCAGAATGGAGATGTGTGAAGTCAAAGACTGGAGGTATGTGAAGTCAAATTGGAGGGGTGTGAAGTCGGAGAATGGAGGTGTGGGAAGTCACAGAATGGAGGTGGGTGAAGTCACAGAATGGAGGTGTGTGAAGTCAAAGAATGGAGGTGTGTGAAGTCACAGAAGAGAGGTGTGTGAAGTTATATAATGGAGGTGTGTGAACTCAGAATGGAGATGTGTGAAGTCACACAATGGAGTTGTGTGAAGTCATAGAATTGAGGTGTGTGAAATCACAGAATGGAGGTGTGTGAATTCAAAGAATGGAGGTGTGATATCTCAGAATGGAGGTGTGTGAAATCGCAGAATGGAGGTTTGTGAGGTCACAGAATGGAGGTGTGTGAACTCACAATGCAGGTGTGTGAAGTCACGGAATGGCGGTGTGTGAAGTCATAGAATGGAAGTGTGTGAAGTCTTAGAATGGAGCTGTGTGAAGTCACAGAAGCGAGGTGTGTGGAGTCACATAATGGAGGTGTGTGAAGTCAAAATGGAGGTGTGTGACGTCATAAAATGTAGGTGTGTGAAGTCATAGTTTGGAGGTGTGTGAAATCATAGAATGGAGGTTTGTGAAGTCACAGAATGGAGGTGTGTGAGGTCACAGAATGGAGGTGTGTGAAGTCATAGAATGGAGGTATGTGAAGTCAAATTGGAGGGGTGTTAAGTTGGAGAATGGAGGTGTGCGAAGTCATACAATGAAGGTGTGTGAAGTCACAGAATGGAGGTGTGTGAAGTCAAAGAATGGAGGTGTGTGATGTCACAGAATGGTCGGGTAGGATTTCATAGAATGGAGGTGTGTGAAGTCACAGAATTGAGGTGTTTGAAGTTATATATTGGAGGTGTGTGAAGTCAAAATGGATGTGTGAAGTCATAGAATGGAGGTGTGTGAAGTCGGAGAATGGAGGTGTGTGAAGTCACAGAATGGAGCTGTGTGAAGTCACAGAATGGAGGTGTGTGAAGTCAGAATGGAGGTGTGTGAAGTCAAAGAATGGAGGTGTGTGAAGTCATAGAATGGAGGTGTGTGAAGTCATAGAATGTATGTTTGTGAAGTAAGAATGAAGGTGTGTGAAGTCATAGAATGGAGGTGTGTGAAGTCACAGAATGGAGGTGTGTGAAGTCATAGAATGGAGGTGTGTGAAGTCATAGAACGGAGTTGTGTGATGTCATATAATGGAGGTGTGTGAAGTCACATAATGGAGGTGTGTGATGTCATAATGGAGGTGTATGAAGTCGAATGAAGGTGTGTGAAGTCATAGAATGAAGGTGTGTGAACTAACAGAATGGAGGTGTGTGACGTCACAATGGAGGTGTGTGAAGTCACAGAATGGAGGTGTGTGAAGTCACAGAATGGAGGTGTGTGAACTCAGAATGGAGATGTGTGAAGTCACACAATGGAGTTGTGTGAAGTCAGAGAATTGAGGTGTGTGAAATCACAGAATGGAGGTGTGTGAATTCAAAGAATGGAGGTGTGACATCTCAGAATGGAGGTGTGTGAAATCGCAGAATGGAGGTTTGTGAGGTCACAGAATGGAGGTGTGTGAACTCACAATGGAGGTGTGTGAAGTCACGGAATTGCGATGTGTGACGTCATAGCATGGAAGTGTGTGAAGTCATAGAATGGAGGTGTGTGAAGTCACAGAAGGGAGGTGTGTGGAGTCACATAATGGAGGTGTGTGAAGTCAAAATGGAGGTGTGTGATGTCATAAAATGTAGGTGTGTGAAGTCATAGATTGGAGGTGTGTGAAACATAGAATGGAGGTTTGTGAAGTCACAGAATGGAGGTGTGTGAAGTCATAGAATGGAGGTATGTGAAGTCAAATTGGAGGGGTGTGTAGTCGGAGAATGGAGGTGTGGGAAGTCACAGAATGGAGGTGGGTGAAGTCACAGAATGGAGGTGTGTGAAGTCAAAGAATGGAGGTGTGTGAAATCACAGAATGGACGGGTATGATTTCATAGAATGGAGGTGTGTGAAGTCACAGAATTGAGGTGTTTGAAGTTATATATTGGAGGTGTGTGAAGTCAAAATGGATGTGTGAAGTCATAGAATGGAGGTGTGTGAAGTCGGAGAATGGAGGTGTGTGAAGTCACAGAATGGAGGTGTGTGAAGTCACAGAATGGAGGTGTGTGAAATCACAGAATGGAGGTGTGTGAAGTCAAAGAATGGAGGTGTGTGAAGTCATAGAATGGAGGTGTGTGAAGTCATAGAATGTATGTTTGTGAAGGAAGAATGAAGGTGTGTGAAGTCATAGAATGGAGGTGTGTGAAGTCACAGAATGGAGGTGTGTGAAGTTATAGAATGGAGGTGTGTGAAGTCATAGAACGGAGTTGTGTGACGTCATATAATGGAGGTGTGTGAAGTCACATAATGGAGGTGTGTGAAGTCAGAATGGAGGTGTGAAGTCATAGAAAGGAGGTGTGGGAAGTCATAGAATGGAGGAGTGTGAAGTCATAGATTGGAGGTGAGTGAAGTCACAGATTCGAGGTCTGTGAAGTCATAGAATGTAGGTGTGTGAAGTCGAATGAAGGTGTGTGAAGTCATAGAATGTAGGTGTGTGAACTCATAGAATGGAGGTGTGTGACGTCCCAATGGAAGTGTGTGAAGTCATAGAATGGAGGTGTGTGAAGTCACAGAATGGATGTGTGTGAATTCAAAATGGAGGTGAGTGAAGTCCTAAAATGGAGGTGTGAGAAGTCATAGAATGGAGGTGTGTGAAATCATAGAATAGAGGTTTGTGAAGTCACAGAACGGAGGTGTGTGAACTCAGAATGGAGGTGTGTGAAGGCACAGAATGGAGGTGTGTGAAGTCATCGTATGAAGGTATGTGAAATCATAGAATGGATGTGTGTGAAGTCATAGAATGGAGGTGTGTGAAGTCATACAATGAAGGTGTGTGAAGTCACAGAAGAGAGGTGTGTGAAGTCACATAATGGAGGTGTGAGAAGTCAAAATGGAGGTGTGTGACCTCATAACATGGAGGTGTGTGAAGTCATAGATTGGAGGTGTGTGAAATCATAGAATGGAGGTTTGTGAAGTCACAGAATGGAGGTGTGTGAAGTCACAGAATGGAGGTTTGTGAAGTCATAGAATGGAGGTAGGTGAAGTCACAGAATGGAGGTGTGTGAAGTCATAGAATGGAGGTGTGTGAAGTCACAGAATGGAGGTGTGTGAAGTCACAGAATGGAGGTGCGTGAACTCAGAGTGGAGATGTGTGAAGTCACAGAATGGAGTTGTGTGAAGTCATAGAATTGAGGTGTGTGAAATCACAGAATGGAGGTGTGTGAATTCTTAGAATGGAGGTGTGACATCTCAGAATGGAGGTGTGTGAAATCCCAGAATGGAGGTGTGTGAGGTCACAGATTGGAGGTGTGTGAACTCACAATGCATGTGTGTGAAGTCACGGAATGGCGGTGTGTGAAGTCATAGAATGGAACTGTGTGAAGTCATAGAATGGAGGTGTGTGAAGTCACAGAAGCGAGGTGTGTGGAGTCACATAATGGAGGTGTGAGAAATCAAAAGGGAGGTGTGTGACGTCATAAAGTGGAGGTGTGTGAAGTCATAGATTGGAGGTGTGAGAAATCATAGAATGGAGGTTTGTGAAGTCACAGAATGGAGGTGTGTGAAGTCATAGAATGGAGGTGTGTGAAGTCATATAATGGAGGTGTGTGAAGTAACAGAATGGAGGTGTGTGAACTAAGAATGGAGATGTGTGAAGTCACAGAATGGAGTTGTGTGAAGTCATAGAATTGAGGTGTGTGAAATCACAGAATGGAGGTGTGTGAATTCATAGAATGGAGGTGTGACATCTCAGAATGGTGGTGTGTGAAATCGCAGAATGGAGGTGTGTGAGGTCACAGAATGGAGGTATGTGAACTCACAATGCAGGTGTGTGATGTCACGGAATTGCGATGTGTTACGTCATAGCATGGAAGTGTGTGAAGTCATAGAATGGAGGTGTGTGAAGTCACAGAAGGGAGGTGTGTGGAGTCACATAATGGAGGTGTGTGAAGTCAAAATGGAGGTGTGTGATGTCATAAAATGTAGGTGTATGAAGTCATAGATTGGAGGTGTGTGAAACATAGAATGGAGGTTTGTGAAGTCACAGAATGGAGGTGTGTGAAGTCATAGAATGGAGGTATGTGAAGTCAAATTGGAGGGGTGTGTAGTCGGAGAATGGAGGTGTGGGAAGTCACAGAATGGAGGTGGGTGAAGTCACAGAATGGAGGTGTGTGAAGTCAAAGAATGGAGGTGTGTGAAATCACAGAATGGACGGGTATGATTTCATAGAATGGAGGTGTGTGAAGTCACAGAATTGAGGTGTTTGAAGTTATATATTGGAGGTGTGTGAAGTCAAAATGGATGTGTGAAGTCATAGAATGGAGGTGTGTGAAGTCGGAGAATGGAGGTGTGTGAAGTCACAGAATGGAGGTGTGTGAAGTCACAGAATGGAGGTGTGTGAAATCACAGAATGGAGGTGTGTGAAGTCAAAGAATGGAGGTGTGTGAAGTCATAGAATGGAGGTGTGTGAAGTCATAGAATGTATGTTTGTGAAGGAAGAATGAAGGTGTGTGAAGTCATAGAATGGAGGTGTGTGAAGTCACAGAATGGAGGTGTGTGAAGTTATAGAATGGAGGTGTGTGAAGTCATAGAACGGAGTTGTGTGACGTCATATAATGGAGGTGTGTGAAGTCACATAATGGAGGTGTGTGAAGTCAGAATGGAGGTGTGAAGTCATAGAAAGGAGGTGTGGGAAGTCATAGAATGGAGGAGTGTGAAGTCATAGATTGGAGGTGAGTGAAGTCACAGATTCGAGGTCTGTGAAGTCATAGAATGTAGGTGTGTGAAGTCGAATGAAGGTGTGTGAAGTCATAGAATGTAGGTGTGTGAACTCATAGAATGGAGGTGTGTGACGTCCCAATGGAAGTGTGTGAAGTCATAGAATGGAGGTGTGTGAAGTCACAGAATGGATGTGTGTGAATTCAAAATGGAGGTGAGTGAAGTCCTAAAATGGAGGTGTGAGAAGTCATAGAATGGAGGTGTGTGAAATCATAGAATAGAGGTTTGTGAAGTCACAGAACGGAGGTGTGTGAACTCAGAATGGAGGTGTGTGAAGGCACAGAATGGAGGTGTGTGAAGTCATCGTATGAAGGTATGTGAAATCATAGAATGGATGTGTGTGAAGTCATAGAATGGAGGTGTGCGAAGTCATACAATGAAGGTGTGTGAAGTCACAGAAGAGAGGTGTGTGAAGTCACATAATGGAGGTGTGAGAAGTCAAAATGGAGGTGTGTGACCTCATAACATGGAGGTGTGTGAAGTCATAGATTGGAGGTGTGTGAAATCATAGAATGGAGGTTTGTGAAGTCACAGAATGGAGGTGTGTGAAGTCACAGAATGGAGGTTTGTGAAGTCATAGAATGGAGGTAGTTGAAGTCACAGAATGGAGGTGTGTGAAGTCATAGAATGGAGGTGTGTGAAGTCACAGAATGGAGGTGTGTGAAGTCACAGAATGGAGGTGCTTAAACTCAGAATGGAGATGTGTGAAGTCAAAGAATGGAGGTATGTGAAGTCAAATTGGAGGGGTGTGAATTCGGAGAATGGAGGTGTGGGAAGTCACAGAATGGAGGTGGGTGAAGTCACAGAATGGAGGTGTGTGAAGTCAAAGAATGGAGGTGTGAGAAGTCACAGAAGAGAGGTGTGTGAAGTCATATAATGGAGGTGTGTGAACTCAGAATGGAGATGTGTGAAGTCACACAATGGAGTTGTGTGAAGTCATAGAATTGAGGTGTGTGAAATCACAGAATGGAGGTGTGTGAATTCAAAGAATGGAGGTGTGATATCTCAGAATGGAGGTGTGTGAAATCGCAGAATGGAGGTTTGTGAGGTCACAGAATGGAGGTGTGTGAACTCACAATGCAGGTGTGTGAAGTCACGGAATGGCGGTGTGTGACGTCATAGAATGGAAGTGTGTGAAGTCTTAGAATGGAGCTGTGTGAAGTCACAGAAGCGAGGTGTGTGGAGTCACATAATGGAGGTGTGTGAAGTCAAAATGGAGGTGTGTGACGTCATAAAATGTAGGTGTGTGAAGTCATAGTTTGGAGGTGTGTGAAATCATAGAATGGAGGTTTGTGAAGTCACAGAATGGAGGTGTGTGAGGTCACAGAATGGAGGTGTGTGAAGTCATAGAATGGAGGTATGTGAAGTCAAATTGGAGGGGTGTTAAGTTGGAGAATGGAGGTGTGCGAAGTCATACAATGAAGGTGTGTGAAGTCACAGAATGGAGGTGTGTGAAGTCAAAGAATGGAGGTGTGTGATGTCACAGAATGGTCGGGTAGGATTTCATAGAATGGAGGTGTGTGAAGTCACAGAATTGAGGTGTTTGAAGTTATATATTGGAGGTGTGTGAAGTCAAAATGGATGTGTGAAGTCATAGAATGGAGGTGTGTGAAGTCGGAGAATGGAGGTGTGTGAAGTCACAGAATGGAGCTGTGTGAAGTCACAGAATGGAGGTGTGTGAAGTCAGAATGGAGGTGTGTGAAGTCAAAGAATGGAGGTGTGTGAAGTCATAGAATGGAGGTGTGTGAAGTCATAGAATGTATGTTTGTGAAGTAAGAATGAAGGTGTGTGAAGTCATAGAATGGAGGTGTGTGAAGTCACAGAATGGAGGTGTGTGAAGTCATAGAATGGAGGTGTGTGAAGTCATAGAACGGAGTTGTGTGACGTCATATAATGGAGGTGTGTGAAGTCACATAATGGAGGTGTGTGATGTCATAATGGAGGTGTATGAAGTCGAATGAAGGTGTGTGAAGTCATAGAATGAAGGTGTGTGAACTAACAGAATGGAGGTGTGTGACGTCACAATGGAGGTGTGTGAAGTCACAGAATGGAGGTGTGTGAAGTCACAGAATGGAGGTGTGTGAACTCAGAATGGAGATGTGTGAAGTCACACAATGGAGTTGTGTGAAGTCAGAGAATTGAGGTGTGTGAAATCACAGAATGGAGGTGTGTGAATTCAAAGAATGGAGGTGTGACATCTCAGAATGGAGGTGTGTGAAATCGCAGAATGGAGGTTTGTGAGGTCACAGAATGGAGGTGTGTGAACTCACAATGGAGGTGTGTGAAGTCACGGAATGGCGGTGTGTGAAGTCATAGAATGGAAGAGTGTGTAGTCATAGAATGGAGCTGTGTGAAGTCACAGAAGCGAGGTGTGTGGAGTCACATAATGGAGGTGTGTGAAGTCAAAACGGAGGTGTGTGACGTCAAAAAATGTAGGTGTGTGAAGTCACAGTTTGGAGGTGTGCGAAGTCATACAATGAAGGTGTGTGAAGTCATAGAATGGAGGTGTGTGAAGTCACAGAATGGAGGTGTGTGAAGTCACATAATGGAGGTGTGACAAGTAAAAATGGAGGTGTGTGACGTCATAAAATGGAGGTGTGTGAAGTCATAGATTGGAGGTGTGTGAAATCATAGAATGGAGGTTTGTGAAGTCACAGAATGGAGGTGTGTGAAGTCACAGAATGGAAGTGTGTGAAGTCATAGAATGGAGCTGTGTGAAGTCACAGAAGCGAGGTGTGTGGAGTCACATAATGGAGGTGTGTGAAGTCAAAATGGAGGTGTGTGACGTCCTAAAATGGAGGTGTGTGAAGTCATAGAATTGAGGTGTGTGAAATCATAGAATAGAGGTTTGGGAAGTCACAGAATGGAGGTGTGTGAACTCAGAATGAAGGTGTGTGAAGTCACAGAATGGAGGTGTGTGAAGTCATCGCATGAAGGTATGTGAAATCATAGAATGGAGGTGTGTGAAGTCACAGAATGAAAGTGTGTGAAGTTAAAATGGAGGTGTGTGACGTCCTAAAATGGAGGTGTGTGAAATCATAGAATAGAGGTTTGTGAAGTCACAAAATGGAGGTGTGTGAACTCAGAATGGAGGTGTGTGAAGTCACAGAATGGAAGTGTGTGAAGTCAAAACGGGGGTGTGTGAAGTCAAAGAATGGATTTGTGTGAAGTCACAGAATGGTGGTGTGTGAAATCAAAATGGTGGTGTGTGAAGTCACAAATGGAGGTGTGTGAAGTCACAGAATGTAGGTGTGTGAAGTCAAAATGGAGGTGTGTGAAGTCAAAGAATGGAGGTGTGTGAACTCATAGAATGGAGGTGTGTGAAGTCATGGAATGGTGGTTTGTGAAGTCAAACATTGTAAGTGTGGGAAGTTACAGAAAGAAGATGTGTGAAGTCATACAATGGAGGTGTGTGAACTCAGAATGCAGGTGTGGGAAGTCATACAATGGAGGTGTGTGAAGTCATAGAATGGACGTGTGTGAACTCATAGAATGGAAGTGTGTGAAGTCATAGAATGGAGGTGTGTGAAGTCATAGAATGGAGGTGGGTGAAGTCACGGAAGGGAGGTGTGTGAAATCACAGAATGGAGGTGTGTGAAGTCACAGAATGGAGGTGTGTGAAGTCACAGAATGGAGATGTGTGAAGTCAAAAATGTGGCGTGAGAAGTCACAAATGTAAGTGTGTGAAGTCACAGAATGGAGTTGTGAAGTCAAAATGGTTGTGTGTGAAGTCAAAGAATGTAGGTGTGTGAAGTCAGCGAAGGGCAGTGTGTGAAGTCACAGAATGGAGGTGTGTGAAGTCAGAATAGAGGTGTGCGAAGTCATAGAATGGAGGTGTGTGAAGTCAGAATGGAGGTGTGTGAAGTCATAGAATGGAGGTGTGTGAAGTCTGAATAGAGGTGTGTGAAGTCATAGAATGGAGGTGTGTGAAGTCACAGAACGGAGGTGTGGGAAGTCACAGAATGGAAGTGTGTGAAGTCATAGAATGGAGGTGTGTGAAGTCAGAGAATGGATGGTATGAACTCATAGAACGGAGGTGTGTGAAGTCACAGAATTGAGGTGTTTGAAGTCATATATTGGAGTTGTGTAAAGTCAAAATGGATGTGTGAATTCATAGAATGGAGGTGTGTGAAACCATAGAATGCGGGTGTGTGAGGTCATACAATGGAGGTGTGTGAAGTCACAGAATGGAGGTGTGTGAAGTCATACAATGGAGGTGTGTGAAGTCATAGAATGGAAGTGTGGGAAGTCACAGAATGGAGGTGTGTGAAGTCACAGAATGGAGGTGTGTGAAGTCACAGAATGGAGGTGTGTGAACACAGAATGGAGGTGTGTGAAGTCACAGAATGGAGGTGTGTGAAGTCATAAAATGGAAGTGTGTGAAGTCATAGAATGGAGGTGTGTGAAGTCAGAATGGAGGTGTGTGAAGTCACCGAATGGAGATGTGTGAACTCAGAATGGAGGTGTGTGATTCATAGAATGAAGGTGTGTGAAGTCATAGAATGGAGGTATGTGAACACATAGAATGGAGGTGTGTGAATTCACAGAATGAAGGTGTGTGAAGGCAGAATGGAGGTGTTTAGTCATAGATTGGATGTGGTGAAGTCATAGAAAGGAGGTGTGGAAATTCATAGAATTAGGAGTGTGAAGTCATAGAGTGCAGGTGAGTGAAGTCACAGATTCGAGGTATGTGAAGTCATAGAATGGAGGTGTGTGATGTCAGAATGCAGGTGTGTGAAGTCATAGATGGAGTTGTGTGAAGTCATAGTATGGAGGTGTGTGAAATCATAGAATGGAGTTTTGTGAAGTCACAGAATGGAGATGTGTGAATACAGAATGGAGGTGTGTGAAGTCATAGAATGTAGGTGTTTGAAGTCAGAACAGAGGTGTGTGAACTCATAGAATGGAGGTGAGTGACGTCACAATGGAAGTGTGTGAAGTCATACACTGGAGGTGTGTGAAGTCACAGAATGGGGGTGTGTGAAGTCATAGAACGGAGGTGTGTGAAATCACAGAATGGAGCTGTTTGAAGTCATAGAATGGAGGTGTGTGAAGTTATAGAATGGATGGTTGTAAAGTAAGAATGAAGTTGTATGGAGTCATAGAATAAAGTTGTGACGTCAAAGAATGGAGGAGTGTGAAGTCATAAAATGGAGGTGTGTAACTCAGAATGGAGGTGTGTGAAGTCATAGAATGGAGGTGTGTGAAGTTATAAAATGGAGGTGTGTGAAGTCATAGAATGGAAGTGTGTGAAGTCATAGGTTGGAGGTGTTTGAAGGCACAGAATGGACGGTACGAAGTCATAGAATGGAGGTGTGTGAAGTCACAGAATTGAGGTGTTTGCAGTCATATATTAGAGGTGTGTGAAGTCAAAATGGATGTGTGAAATCATAGAATGGAGGTGTGTGAAATCATAGAATGAGGGTGTGTGAGGTCATAGAATTGAGGTGTGTGAAGTCACAGAATGGAGGTGTGTGAAATTATAAAAGGGAGGTTTATGAAGTCATAGAATGGAAGTGTGTGAAGTCACACAATGGAGGTGTGTGAAGTCACAGAATAGAGGTGTGTGAAGTCATAGAATGGAAGTGTGTGAAGTCATAGAATAGAGGTGTGTGACGTCATAGAATGGATGTTTCTGAAGTAAAAATGAAGGTGTGTGAAGTCATAGAAAGAGGTGTGGGAAGTCATAGAATGGAGGTATGTAAAGTCATAGCATTTAGGCGAGTGAAGTCACAGATCCGAGGTCTGTGAAGTCATAGAATGGAGGTGTGTGATATCAGAATGGAGGTGTGCGAAGTCATAGAATAGAGGTGTGTGAAGTCAGAATGGAGGTGTGTGAAGTCATAGAATGGAGGTGTGTGAAGTCAGAATGGAGGTGTGTGAACTCATAGAATGGAGGTGTGTGACGTCACAATGGAAGTGTGTGAAGTCATAGAATGGAGGTGTGTGAAGTCATAGAATGGAGGTGTGTGATATCATATAATGGAGGTGTGTGAAGTCACAGAATGGAGGTGTGTGAAGTCATAGAATGGATGTTTTTGAAGTAAGAATGAAGGTGTGTGAAGTCATAGAATGGAGGTGTGTGAAGTCACAGAATGGAGGTGTGTGAAGTTATAGAATGGAGGTGTGTGAAGTCATAGAACGGAGTTGTGTGACGTCATATAATGGAGGTGTGTGAAGTCACATAATGGAGGTGTGTGAAGTCAGAATGGAGGTGTGAAGTCATAGAAAGGAGGTGTGGGAAGTCATAGAATGGAGGAGTGTGAAGTCATAGATTGGAGGTGAGTGAAGTCACAGATTCGAGGTCTGTGAAGTCATAGAATGTAGGTGTGTGAAGTCGAATGAAGGTGTGTGAAGTCATAGAATGTAGGTGTGTGAACTCATAGAATGGAGGTGTGTGACGTCCCAATGGAAGTGTGTGAAGTCATAGAATGGAGGTGTGTGAAGTCACAGAATGGATGTGTGTGAATTCAAAATGGAGGTGAGTGAAGTCCTAAAATGGAGGTGTGAGAAGTCATAGAATGGAGGTGTGTGAAATCATAGAATAGAGGTTTGTGAAGTCACAGAACGGAGGTGTGTGAACTCAGAATGGAGGTGTGTGAAGGCACAGAATGGAGGTGTGTGAAGTCATCGTATGAAGGTATGTGAAATCATAGAATGGATGTGTGTGAAGTCATAGAATGGAGGTGTGCGAAGTCATACAATGAAGGTGTGTGAAGTCACAGAAGAGAGGTGTGTGAAGTCACATAATGGAGGTGTGAGAAGTCAAAATGGAGGTGTGTGACCTCATAACATGGAGGTGTGTGAAGTCATAGATTGGAGGTGTGTGAAATCATAGAATGGAGGTTTGTGAAGTCACAGAATGGAGGTGTGTGAAGTCACAGAATGGAGGTTTGTGAAGTCATAGAATGGAGGTAGTTGAAGTCACAGAATGGAGGTGTGTGAAGTCATAGAATGGAGGTGTGTGAAGTCACAGAATGGAGGTGTGTGAAGTCACAGAATGGAGGTGCTTAAACTCAGAATGGAGATGTGTGAAGTCAAAGAATGGAGGTATGTGAAGTCAAATTGGAGGGGTGTGAATTCGGAGAATGGAGGTGTGGGAAGTCACAGAATGGAGGTGGGTGAAGTCACAGAATGGAGGTGTGTGAAGTCAAAGAATGGAGGTGTGTGAAGTCACAGAAGAGAGGTGTGTGAAGTCATATAATGGAGGTGTGTGAACTCAGAATGGAGATGTGTGAAGTCACACAATGGAGTTGTGTGAAGTCATAGAATTGAGGTGTGTGAAATCACAGAATGGAGGTGTGTGAATTCAAAGAATGGAGGTGTGATATCTCAGAATGGAGGTGTGTGAAATCGCAGAATGGAGGTTTGTGAGGTCACAGAATGGAGGTGTGTGAACTCACAATGCAGGTGTGTGAAGTCACGGAATGGCGGTGTGTGACGTCATAGAATGGAAGTGTGTGAAGTCTTAGAATGGAGCTGTGTGAAGTCACAGAAGCGAGGTGTGTGGAGTCACATAATGGAGGTGTGTGAAGTCAAAATGGAGGTGTGTGACGTCATAAAATGTAGGTGTGTGAAGTCATAGTTTGGAGGTGTGTGAAATCATAGAATGGAGGTTTGTGAAGTCACAGAATGGAGGTGTGTGAGGTCACAGAATGGAGGTGTGTGAAGTCATAGAATGGAGGTATGTGAAGTCAAATTGGAGGGGTGTTAAGTTGGAGAATGGAGGTGTGCGAAGTCATACAATGAAGGTGTGTGAAGTCACAGAATGGAGGTGTGTGAAGTCAAAGAATGGAGGTGTGTGATGTCACAGAATGGTCGGGTAGGATTTCATAGAATGGAGGTGTGTGAAGTCACAGAATTGAGGTGTTTGAAGTTATATATTGGAGGTGTGTGAAGTCAAAATGGATGTGTGAAGTCATAGAATGGAGGTGTGTGAAGTCGGAGAATGGAGGTGTGTGAAGTCACAGAATGGAGCTGTGTGAAGTCACAGAATGGAGGTGTGTGAAGTCAGAATGGAGGTGTGTGAAGTCAAAGAATGGAGGTGTGTGAAGTCATAGAATGGAGGTGTGTGAAGTCATAGAATGTATGTTTGTGAAGTAAGAATGAAGGTGTGTGAAGTCATAGAATGGAGGTGTGTGAAGTCACAGAATGGAGGTGTGTGAAGTCATAGAATGGAGGTGTGTGAAGTCATAGAACGGAGTTGTGTGACGTCATATAATGGAGGTGTGTGAAGTCACATAATGGAGGTGTGTGATGTCATAATGGAGGTGTATGAAGTCGAATGAAGGTGTGTGAAGTCATATAATGAAGGTGTGTGAACTAACAGAATGGAGGTGTGTGACGTCACAATGGAGGTGTGTGAAGTCACAGAATGGAGGTGTGTGAAGTCACAGAATGGAGGTGTGTGAACTCAGAATGGAGATGTGTGAAGTCACACAATGGAGTTGTGTGAAGTCAGAGAATTGAGGTGTGTGAAATCACAGAATGGAGGTGTGTGAATTCAAAGAATGGAGGTGTGACATCTCAGAATGGAGGTGTGTGAAATCGCAGAATGGAGGTTTGTGAGGTCACAGAATGGAGGTGTGTGAACTCACAATGGAGGTGTGTGAAGTCACGGAATGGCGGTGTGTGAAGTCATAGAATGGAAGAGTGTGTAGTCATAGAATGGAGCTGTGTGAAGTCACAGAAGCGAGGTGTGTGGAGTCACATAATGGAGGTGTGTGAAGTCAAAACGGAGGTGTGTGACGTCAAAAAATGTAGGTGTGTGAAGTCACAGTTTGGAGGTGTGCGAAGTCATACAATGAAGGTGTGTGAAGTCATAGAATGGAGGTGTGTGAAGTCACAGAATGGAGGTGTGTGAAGTCACATAATGGAGGTGTGACAAGTAAAAATGGAGGTGTGTGACGTCATAAAATGGAGGTGTGTGAAGTCATAGATTGGAGGTGTGTGAAATCATAGAATGGAGGTTTGTGAAGTCACAGAATGGAGGTGTGTGAAGTCACAGAATGGAAGTGTGTGAAGTCATAGAATGGAGCTGTGTGAAGTCACAGAAGCGAGGTGTGTGGAGTCACATAATGGAGGTGTGTGAAGTCAAAATGGAGGTGTGTGACGTCCTAAAATGGAGGTGTGTGAAGTCATAGAATTGAGGTGTGTGAAATCATAGAATAGAGGTTTGGGAAGTCACAGAATGGAGGTGTGTGAACTCAGAATGAAGGTGTGTGAAGTCACAGAATGGAGGTGTGTGAAGTCATCGCATGAAGGTATGTGAAATCATAGAATGGAGGTGTGTGAAGTCACAGAATGAAAGTGTGTGAAGTTAAAATGGAGGTGTGTGACGTCCTAAAATGGAGGTGTGTGAAATCATAGAATAGAGGTTTGTGAAGTCACAAAATGGAGGTGTGTGAACTCAGAATGGAGGTGTGTGAAGTCACAGAATGGAAGTGTGTGAAGTCAAAACGGGGGTGTGTGAAGTCAAAGAATGGATTTGTGTGAAGTCACAGAATGGTGGTGTGTGAAATCAAAATGGTGGTGTGTGAAGTCACAAATGGAGGTGTGTGAAGTCACAGAATGTAGGTGTGTGAAGTCAAAATGGAGGTGTGTGAAGTCAAAGAATGGAGGTGTGTGAACTCATAGAATGGAGGTGTGTGAAGTCATGGAATGGTGGTTTGTGAAGTCAAACATTGTAAGTGTGGGAAGTTACAGAAAGAAGATGTGTGAAGTCATACAATGGAGGTGTGTGAACTCAGAATGCAGGTGTGGGAAGTCATACAATGGAGGTGTGTGAAGTCATAGAATGGACGTGTGTGAACTCATAGAATGGAAGTGTGTGAAGTCATAGAATGGAGGTGTGTGAAGTCATAGAATGGAGGTGGGTGAAGTCACGGAAGGGAGGTGTGTGAAATCACAGAATGGAGGTGTGTGAAGTCACAGAATGGAGGTGTGTGAAGTCACAGAATGGAGATGTGTGAAGTCAAAAATGTGGCGTGAGAAGTCACAAATGTAAGTGTGTGAAGTCACAGAATGGAGTTGTGAAGTCAAAATGGTTGTGTGTGAAGTCAAAGAATGTAGGTGTGTGAAGTCAGCGAAGGGCAGTGTGTGAAGTCACAGAATGGAGGTGTGTGAAGTCAGAATAGAGGTGTGCGAAGTCATAGAATGGAGGTGTGTGAAGTCAGAATGGAGGTGTGTGAAGTCATAGAATGGAGGTGTGTGAAGTCTGAATAGAGGTGTGTGAAGTCATAGAATGGAGGTGTGTGAAGTCACAGAACGGAGGTGTGGGAAGTCACAGAATGGAAGTGTGTGAAGTCATAGAATGGAGGTGTGTGAAGTCAGAGAATGGATGGTATGAACTCATAGAACGGAGGTGTGTGAAGTCACAGAATTGAGGTGTTTGAAGTCATATATTGGAGTTGTGTAAAGTCAAAATGGATGTGTGAATTCATAGAATGGAGGTGTGTGAAACCATAGAATGCGGGTGTGTGAGGTCATACAATGGAGGTGTGTGAAGTCACAGAATGGAGGTGTGTGAAGTCATACAATGGAGGTGTGTGAAGTCATAGAATGGAAGTGTGGGAAGTCACAGAATGGAGGTGTGTGAAGTCACAGAATGGAGGTGTGTGAAGTCACAGAATGGAGGTGTGTGAACACAGAATGGAGGTGTGTGAAGTCACAGAATGGAGGTGTGTGAAGTCATAAAATGGAAGTGTGTGAAGTCATAGAATGGAGGTGTGTGAAGTCAGAATGGAGGTGTGTGAAGTCACCGAATGGAGATGTGTGAACTCAGAATGGAGGTGTGTGATTCATAGAATGAAGGTGTGTGAAGTCATAGAATGGAGGTATGTGAACACATAGAATGGAGGTGTGTGAATTCACAGAATGAAGGTGTGTGAAGGCAGAATGGAGGTGTTTAGTCATAGATTGGATGTGGTGAAGTCATAGAAAGGAGGTGTGGAAATTCATAGAATTAGGAGTGTGAAGTCATAGAGTGCAGGTGAGTGAAGTCACAGATTCGAGGTATGTGAAGTCATAGAATGGAGGTGTGTGATGTCAGAATGCAGGTGTGTGAAGTCATAGATGGAGTTGTGTGAAGTCATAGTATGGAGGTGTGTGAAATCATAGAATGGAGTTTTGTGAAGTCACAGAATGGAGATGTGTGAATACAGAATGGAGGTGTGTGAAGTCATAGAATGTAGGTGTTTGAAGTCAGAACAGAGGTGTGTGAACTCATAGAATGGAGGTGAGTGACGTCACAATGGAAGTGTGTGAAGTCATACACTGGAGGTGTGTGAAGTCACAGAATGGGGGTGTGTGAAGTCATAGAACGGAGGTGTGTGAAATCACAGAATGGAGCTGTTTGAAGTCATAGAATGGAGGTGTGTGAAGTTATAGAATGGATGGTTGTAAAGTAAGAATGAAGTTGTATGGAGTCATAGAATAAAGTTGTGACGTCAAAGAATGGAGGAGTGTGAAGTCATAAAATGGAGGTGTGTAACTCAGAATGGAGGTGTGTGAAGTCATAGAATGGAGGTGTGTGAAGTTATAAAATGGAGGTGTGTGAAGTCATAGAATGGAAGTGTGTGAAGTCATAGGTTGGAGGTGTTTGAAGGCACAGAATGGACGGTACGAAGTCATAGAATGGAGGTGTGTGAAGTCACAGAATTGAGGTGTTTGCAGTCATATATTAGAGGTGTGTGAAGTCAAAATGGATGTGTGAAATCATAGAATGGAGGTGTGTGAAATCATAGAATGAGGGTGTGTGAGGTCATAGAATTGAGGTGTGTGAAGTCACAGAATGGAGGTGTGTGAAATTATAAAAGGGAGGTTTATGAAGTCATAGAATGGAAGTGTGTGAAGTCACACAATGGAGGTGTGTGAAGTCACAGAATAGAGGTGTGTGAAGTCATAGAATGGAAGTGTGTGAAGTCATAGAATAGAGGTGTGTGACGTCATAGAATGGATGTTTCTGAAGTAAAAATGAAGGTGTGTGAAGTCATAGAAAGAGGTGTGGGAAGTCATAGAATGGAGGTATGTAAAGTCATAGCATTTAGGCGAGTGAAGTCACAGATCCGAGGTCTGTGAAGTCATAGAATGGAGGTGTGTGATATCAGAATGGAGGTGTGCGAAGTCATAGAATAGAGGTGTGTGAAGTCAGAATGGAGGTGTGTGAAGTCATAGAATGGAGGTGTGTGAAGTCAGAATGGAGGTGTGTGAACTCATAGAATGGAGGTGTGTGACGTCACAATGGAAGTGTGTGAAGTCATAGAATGGAGGTGTGTGAAGTCATAGAATGGAGGTGTGTGATATCATATAATGGAGGTGTGTGAAGTCACAGAATGGAGGTGTGTGAAGTCAGAATGGAGGTGTGAAGTCATAGAATAGAGGTGGGTGAAGTCATAGAAAGGAGGTGTGAGAAGTCAGAGAATGGAGGAGTGTGAAGTCATAGAGTGGAGGTGAGTGAAGTCACAGATTCGAGGTCTGTGAAGTCATAGAATGGAGGTGTGTGAAGTCAGAATGGAGGTGTGTGAAGTCATAGAATGGAGGTGTGTGAACTCATAGAATAGAGGTGTGTGACGTCACAATGGAAGTGTGTGAATTCATAGTATGGAGGTGTGTGAAGTAACAGAATGGAGGTGTGTGAAATCAAAATGGAGGTGTGTGATGTCCTAAAATGGAGGTGTGTGAAGTCATAGAATGGAGGTGTGTGAAATCATAGAATGAAGGTTTGTGAAGTCACATAACTGAGGTGTGTGAAGTCATAGAATTGAGGTGTGTGAAGTCACAGAATGGAGGTGTGTGAAGTCATAGCATGGAGGTATGCGAAATCATAGAATGGAAGTGTGTGAAGTCATACAATGGAGGTGTGTGAAGTCATACAATGAAGGTGTGTGAAGTCATAGAATGGACGTGTGTGAATTCACAGAAGGGAGGTGTGTGGAGTCACATAATGGAGGTGTGTGAAGTCAAAATGTAGGTGTGTGACGTCATAAAATGTAGGTGTGTGAAGTCATATATTGGAGGTGTGTGAAATCATAGAATGGAGGTTTGTGAAGTCACAGAATGGAGGTGTGTGATGTCATAGAATGGAGGTATGTGAAGTCAAATTGGAGGGGTGTGAAGTCGGAGAATGGAGGTGTGGGAAGTCACAGAATGGAGGTGGGTGAAGTCACAGAATGGAGGTGTGTGAAGTCAAAGAATGGAGGTGTGTGAAGTCACAGAATGGACGGGTATGAATTCATAGAATGGAGGTGCTTGAAGTCACAGAATTGAGGTGTTTGAAGTTATATATTGGAGTTGTGTGAAGTCAAAATGGATGTGTGAAGTCAAACAATGGAGGTGTGTGAAGTCGGAGAATGGAGGTGTGTGAAGTCACAGAATGGAGCTGTGTGAAGTCACAGAATGGAGGTGTGTGAAGTCATAGAATGGAGGTGTGTGAAGTCGTAGAATATATGTTTGTGAAGTAAAATGAAGGTGTGTGAAGTCATAGAATGGAAGTGTGTTAAGTCACAGAATGGAGGTGTGTGAAGTCATAGATTGGAGGTGTGTGAAGTCATAGAACGGAGTTGTGTGATGTCATATAATGGAGGTGTGTGAAGTCACATAATGGAGGTGTGTGAAGTCAGAATGGAGGTGTGAAGTCATAGAAAGGAGGTGTGGGAAGTCATAGAATGGAGGAGTGTGAAGCCATAGATTGGAGGTGAGTGAAGTCACAGATTCGAGGTCTGTGAAGTCATAGAATGGAGGTGTGTGAAGTCGAATGAAGGTGTGTGAAGTCATAGAATGTAGGCGTGTGAACTCATAGAATGGAGGTGTGTGACGTCCCAATGGAAGTGTGTGAAGTCAGAGAATGGAGGTGTGTGAAGTCACAAAATGGAAGTGTGTGAAGTCAAAATGGAGGTGTGTGACGTCCTAAAATGGAGGTGTGAGAAGTCATAGAATGGAGGTGTGTGAAATCAAAGAATAGAGGTGTGTGAAGTCACAGAATGGCGGTGTGTGAACTCAGAATGGAGGTGTGTGATGTCACAGAATGGAGGTGTGTGAAGTCATCGTATGAAGGTATGTGAAATCATAGAATGGAAGTGTGTGAAGTCAGAGAATGGAGGTGAGCGAAGTCATACAATGAAGGTGTGTGAAGTCATAGAATGGAGGTGTGTGAAGTCACAGAAGAGAGGTGTGTGAAGTCACATAATGGAGGTGTGAGAAGTCAAAATGGAGGTGTGTGATGTCATAAAGTGGAGGTGTGTGAAGTCATAGATTGGAGGTGTGAGAAATCATAGAATGGAGGTTTGTGAAGTCACAGAATGGAGGTGTGTGAAGTCAAAGAATGGAGGTGTGTGAAGTCACATAATGGAGGTGTGTGAAGTCACAGAATGGAGGTGTGTGAACTAAGAATGGAGATGTGTGAAGTCACAGAATGGAGTTGTGTGAAGTCATAGAATTGAGGTGTGTGAAATCACAGAATGGAGGTGTGTGAATTCATAGAATGGAGGTGTGACATCTCAGAATGGTGGTGTGTGAAATCGCAGAATGGAGGTGTGTGAGGTCACAGAATGGAGGTGTGTGAACTCACAATGCAGGTGTGTGAAGTCACGGAATTGCGGTGTGTGACGTCATAGAATGGAAGTGTGTGAAGTCATAGAATGGAGGTGTGTGAAGTCACAGAAGGGAGGTGTGTGGAGTCACATAATGGAGGTATGTGAAGTCAAAATTGAGGTGTGTGATGTCATAAAATGTAGGTGTGTGAAGTCATAGATTGGAGGTGTGTGAAACATAGAATGGAGGCTTGTGAAGTCACAGAATGGAGGTGTGTGAAGTCATAGAATGGAGGTATGTGAAGTCAAATTGGAGGGGTGTGTAGTCGGAGAATGGAGGTGTGGGAAGTCACAGAATGGAGGTGGGTGAAGTCACAGAATGGAGGTGTGTGAAGTCAAAGAATGGAGGTAGGTGAAGTCCCAGAATGGAGGGGTATGATTTCATAGAATGGAGGTGTGTGAAGTCACAGAATTGAGGTGTTTGAAGTTATATATTGGAGGTGTGTGAAGTCAAAATGCATGTGTGAAGTCATAGAATGGAGGTGTGTGAAGTCACAGAATGGAGGTGTGTGAAGTCACAGAATGGAGGTGTGTGAAGTCATAGAATGGAGGTGTGTGAAGTCAAAGAATGGAGGTGTGTGAAGTCATAGAATGGAGGTGTGTGAAGTCATAGAATGTATGTTTGTGAAGGAAGAATGAAGGTGTGTGAAGTCATAGAATGGAGGTGTGTGAAGTCACAGAATGGAGGTGTGTGAAGTTATAGAATGGAGGTGTGTGAAGTCATAGAACGGAGTTGTGTGACGTCAAATAATGGAGGTAAGTGAAGTCACATAATGGAGGTGTGTGAAGTCAGAATGGAGGTGTGAAGTCATAGAAAGGAGGTGTGGGAAGTCATAGAATGGAGGAGTGTGAAGTCATAGATTGGAGGTGAGTGAAGTCACAGATTCGAGGTCTGTGAAGTCATACAATGGAGGTGTGTGAAGTCGAATGAAGGTGTGTGAAGTCATAGAATGTAAGTGTGTGAACTCATAGAATGGAGGTGTGTGACGTCCCAATGGAAGTGTGTGAAGTCATAGAATGGAGGTGTGTGAAGTCACAGAATGGATGTGTGTGAATTCAAAATGGAGGTGTGTGACGTCCTAAAATGGAGGTGTGAGAAGTCATAGAATGGAGGTGTGTGAAATCATAGAATAGAGGTTTGTGAAGTCACAGAATGGAGGTGTGTGAACTCAGAATGGAGGTGTGTGAAGGCACAGAATGGAGGTGTGTGAAGTCATCGTATGAAGGTATGTGAAATCATAGAATGGATGTGTGTGAAGTCATAGAATGGAGGTGTGCGAAGTCATACAATGAAGGTGTGTGAAGTCATAGAATGGAGGTGTGTGAAGTCATAGAAGAAAGGTGTGTGAAGTCACATAATGGAGGTGTGAGAAGTCAAAATGTAGGTGTGTGACGTCATAAAATGGAGGTGTGTGAAGTCATAGATTGGAGGTGTGTGAAATCGTAGAATGGAGGTTTGTGAAGTCACAGAATGGAGGTGTGTGAAGTCACAGAATGGAGGTTTGTGAAGTCATAGAATGGAGGTAGGTGAAGTCACAGAATGGAGGTGTGTGAAGTCATACAATGGAGCTGTGGGAAGTCACAGAATGGAGGTGTGTGAAGTCACAGAATGGAGGTGCGTGAACTCAGAATGGAGATGTGTGAAGTCACAGAATGGAGTTGTGTGAAGTCATAGAATTGAGGTGTGTGAAATCACAGAATGGAGGTGTGTGAATACTTAGAATGGAGGTGTGACATCTCAGAATGGAGGTGTGTGAAATCCCAGAATGGAGGTGTGTGAGGTCACAGATTGGAGGTGTGTGAACTCACAATGCAGGTGTGCGAAGTCACGGAATGGCGGTGTGTGAAGTCATAGAATGGAAGTGTGTGAAGTCATAGAATGGAGGTGTGTGAAGTCACAGAAGCTAGGTGTGTGGAGTCACATAATGGAGGTGTGTGAAGTCAAAATGGAGGTGTGTGACGTCATAAAATGTAGGTGTGTGAAGTCATAGTTTGGAGGTGTGTGAAATCATAGAATGGAGGTTTGTGAAGTCACAGAATGGAGGTTTGTGAAGTCACAGAATGGAGGTGTGTGAAGTCATAGAATGGAGGTATGTGAAGTCAAATTGGAGGGGTGTGAAGTCGGAGAATGGAGGTGTGGGAAGTCACAGAATGGAGGTGGGTGAAGTCACAGAATGGAGGTGTGTGAAGTCAAAGAATGGAGGTGTGTGAAGTCACAGAATGGACGGGTATGATTTCATAGAATGGAGGTGTGTGAAGTCACAGAATTGAGGTGTTTGAAGTTATATATTGGAGGTGTGTGAAGTCAAAATGGATGTGTCAAGTCATAGAATGGAGGTGTGTGAAGTCAGAGAATGGAGGTGTGTGAAGTCACAGAATGGAGCTGTGTGAAGTCACAGAATGGAGGTGTGTGAAGTCACAGAATGGAGGAGTGTGAAGTCAAAGAATGGAGGTGTGTGAAGTCAAAGAATGGAGGTGTGTGAAGTCATAGAATGTATGTTTGTGAAGTAAGAATGAAGGTGTGTGAAGTCATAGAATGGAGGTGTGTGAAGTCACAGAATGGAGGTGTGTGAAGTCATAGAACGGAGTTGTGTGACGTCATATAATGGAGGTGTGTGAAGTCACATAATGGAGGTGTGTGAAGTCAGAATGGAGGTGTGTGAAGTCGAATGAAGGTGTGTGAAGTCATAGAATGTAGGTGTGTGAACTAATAGAATGGAGGTGTGTGACGCCACAATGGAAGTGTGTGAAGTCATA
Organism: Megascapheus bottae; assembly: GCA_024803745.1. NCBI lineage: Eukaryota > Metazoa > Chordata > Mammalia > Rodentia > Geomyidae > Megascapheus > Megascapheus bottae. Next base: position 329,753 of record JANJXV010000433.1, on the reverse strand, counting down.
GAATGGAGGTGTGTGAAGTCACAAAATGGAAGTGTGTGAAGTCAAAATGGAGGTGTGTGACGTCCTAAAATGGAGGTGTGTAGTCATAGAATGGAGGTGTGTGAAATCATAGAATAGAGGTTTGGGAAGTCACAGAATGGAGGTGTGTGAACTCAGAATGGAGGTGTGTGAAGTCACAGAATGGAGGTGTGTGAAGTCATCGCATGAAGGTATGTGAAATCATAGAATGGAGGTGTGTGAAGTCACAGAATGAAAGTGTGTGAAGTCAAAATGGAGGTGTGTGACGTCCTAAAATGGAGGTGTGTGAAATCATAGAATAGAGGTTTGTGAAGTCACAAAATGGAGGTGTGTGAACTCAGAATGGAGGTGTGTGAAGTCACAGAATGGAAGTGTGTGAAGTCAAAGAATGGAGGTGTGTGAAGTCAAAATGGAGGTGTGTGACGTCATAAAGTGGAGGTGTGTGAACTCATAGAATGGAGGTGTGTGAAGTCATGGAATGGAGGTTTGTGAAGTCAAATATTGGATGTGTGGGAAGTTACAGAAAGAAGATATGTGAAGTCCTACAATGGAGGTGTGTGAAGTCATAGAATGGAGGTGTGTGAATTCACAGAAGGGAGGTGTGTGGAGTCACATAATGGAGGTGTGTGAAGTCAAAATGGAGGTGTGTGACGTCATAAAATGTAGGTGTGTGAAGGCATAGATTGGAGGTGTGTGAAATCATAGAATGGAGGTTTGTGAAGTCACAGAATGGAGGTGTGTGAAGTCATAGAATGGAAGTATGTGAAGTCAAATTGGAGGGGTGTGAATTCGGAGAATGGAGGTGTGGGAAGTCACAGAATGGAGGTGGGTGAAGTCACAGAATGGAGGTGTGTAAAGTCAAAGAATGGAGGTGTGTGAAGTCACAGAATGGACGGGTATGAATTCATAGAATGGAGGTGTGTGAAGTCACAGAATTGAGGTGTTTGAAGTTATATATTGGAGGTGTGTGAAGTCAAAATGGATGTGTGAAGTCATAGAATGGAGGTGTGTGAATTCGGAGAATGGAGGTGTGTGAAGTCACAGAATGGAGCTGTGTGAAGTCACAGAATGGAGGTGTGTGAAGTCACAAAATGGAGGTGTGTGAAGTCAAAGAATGGAGGTGTGTGAAGTCATAGAATGGAGGTGTGTGAAGTCATAGAATATATGTTTGTGAAGTAAGAATGAAGGTGGGTGAAGTCATAGAATGGAGGTGTGTGAAGTCACAGAATGGAGGTGTGTGAAGTCATAGAATGGAGGTGTGTGAAGTCATAGAACGGAATTGTGTGACATCATATAATGGAGGTGTGTGACGTCACATAATGGAGTTGTGTGAAGTCAGAATGGAGGTGTGAAGTCATCGAAAGGAGGTGTGGGAAGTCATAGAATGGAGGAGTGTGAAGTCATAGATTGGAGGTGAGTGAAGTCACAGATTCGAGGTCTGTGAAGTCATAGAATGGAGGTGTGTGAAGTCGAATGAAGGTATGTGAAGTCATAGAATGTAGGTGTGTGAACACATAGTATGGAGGTGTGTGACGTCCCAATGGAAGTTTGTGAAGTCATAGAATGGAGGTGTGTGAAGTCAGAGAATGGATGTGTGTGAAGTCAAAATGGAGGTGTGTGACGTCCTAAAATGGAGGTGTGAGAAGTCATAGAATGGAGGTGTGTGAAATCATAGAATAGAGGTTTGTGAAGTCACAGAATGGCGGTGTGTGAACTCAGAATGGAGGTGTGTGAAGTCACAGAATGGAGGTGTGTGAAGTCATCGTATGAAGGTATGTGAAATCATAGAATGGAAGTGTGTTAAGTCTGAGAATGGAGGTGTGCGAAGTCATACAATGAAGGTGTGTGAAGTCATAGAATGGAGGTGTGTGAAGTCACAGAAGAGAGTTTTGTGAAGTCACATAATGGAGGTGTGAGAAGTCAAAATGGAGGTGTGTGACGTCCTAAAGTGGAGGTGTGTGAAGTCATAGATTGGAGGTGTGTGAAATCGTAGAATGGAGGTTTGTGAAGTCACAGAATGGAGGTGTGTGAAGTCATAGAATGGAGGTGTGTGAAGTCACAGAATGGAGGTGTGTGAAGTCACAGAATGGAGGTGTGTGAACTCAGAATGGAGATGTGTGAAGACACAGAATGGAGTTGTGTGAAGTCATAGAATTGAGGTGTGTGAAATAACAGAATGGAGGTGTGTGAAGTCATAGAATGGAGGTATGTGAAGTCAAATTGAAGGGGTGTGAAGTCGGAGAATGGAGGTGTGGGAAGTCACAGAATGGAGGTAGGTGAAGTCACAGAATGGAGGTGTGTGAAGTCACAGAATGGAGGTGTGTGAAGTCAAAGAATGGAGCTGTGTGAAGTCATAGAATTGAGGTGTTTGAAGTTATATATTGGAGGTGTGTGAAGTCAAAATGGATGTGTGAAGTCATAGAATGGACGTGTGTAAAGTCACAGAATGGAGGTGTGTGAAGTCACAGAATGGAGGTGTGTGAAGTCACAGAATGGAGGTGTGTGAAGTCAAAGAATGGAGGTGTGTGAAGTCATAGAATGGAGGTGTGTGAAGTCATAGAATGTATGTTTGTGAAGTAAGAATGAAGGTGTGTGAAGCCATAGAATGGAGGTGTGTGAAGTCACAGAATGGAGGTGTGTGAAGTCATAGAATGGAGGTGTGTGAAGACATAGAACGGAGTTGTGTGACATCATATAATGGAGGTGTTTGAAATCACATAATGGAGGTGTGTGAAGTCAGAATGGAGGTGTGAAGTCATAGAAAGGAGGTGTGGGAAGTCATAGAATGGAGGAGTGTGAAGTCATAGATTGGAGGTGAGTGAAATCACAGATTCGAGGTCTGTGAAGTCTTAGAATGTAGGTGTGTGAAGTCGAATGAAGGTCTGTGAAGTCATAGAATGTAGGTATGTGAACTCATAGAATGGAGGTGTGTGAAGTCACAGAATGGAGCTGTGTGAAGTCACAGAATGGAGGTGTGTGAAGTCATAGAATGGAGGTGTGTGAAGTCATAGAACGGAGTTGTGTGACGTCATATAATGGAGGTGTGTGAAGTCACATAATGGAGGTGTGTGAAGTCAGAATGGAGGTGTGTGAAGTCGAATGAAGGTGTGTGAAGTCATAGAATGTAGGTGTGTGAACTAATAGAATGGAGGTGTGTGACGCCACAATGGAAGTGTGTGAAGTCATAGAATGGAGGTGTGTGAAGTCACAAAATGGAAGTGTGTGAAGTCAAAATGGAGGTGTGTGACGTCCTAAAATGGAGGTGTGTAGTCATAGAATGGAGGTGTGTGAAATCATAGAATAGAGGTTTGGGAAGTCACAGAATGGAGGTGTGTGAACTCAGAATGGAGGTGTGTGAAGTCACAGAATGGAGGTGTGTGAAGTCATCGCATGAAGGTATGTGAAATCATAGAATGGAGGTGTGTGAAGTCACAGAATGAAAGTGTGTGAAGTCAAAATGGAGGTGTGTGACGTCCTAAAATGGAGGTGTGTGAAATCATAGAATAGAGGTTTGTGAAGTCACAAAATGGAGGTGTGTGAACTCAGAATGGAGGTGTGTGAAGTCACAGAATGGAAGTGTGTGAAGTCAAAACGGAGGTGTGTGAAGTCAAAGAATGGAGGTGTGTGAAGTCAAAATGGAGGTGTGTGACTTCATAAAGTGGAGGTGTGTGAAATCATAGAATGGAGGTGTGCGACGTCATGGAATGGAGGTTTGTGAAGTCAAATATTGGATGTGTGGGAAGTTACAGAAGGAAGATGTGTGAAGTCCTACAATGGAGGTGTGTGAAGTCATAGAATGGAGGTGTGTGAATTCACAGAAGGCAGGTGTGTGGAGTCACATAATGGAGGTGTGTGAAGTCAAAATGGAGCTGTGTGACGTCATAAAATGTAGGTGTGTGAAGGCATAGATTGGAGGTGTGTGAAATCATAGAATGGAGGTTTGTGAAGTAACAGAATGGAGGTGTGTGAAGTCATAGAATGGAGCTATGTGAAGTCAAATTGGAGGGGTGTGAATTTGGAGAATGGAGGTGTGGGAAGTCACAGAATGGAGGTGGGTGAAGTCACAGAATGGAGGTGTGTAAAGTCAAAGAATGGAGGTGTGTGAAGTCACAGAATGGACGGGTATGAATTCATAGAATGGAGGTGTGTGAAGTCACAGAATTGAGGTGTTTGAAGTTATATATTGGAGTTGTGTGAAGTCAAAATGGATGTGTGAAGTCATAGAATGGAGGTGTGTGAAGTCGGAGAATGGAGGTGTGTGAAGTCACAGAAGAGAGTATTGTGAAGTCACATAATGGAGGTGTGAGAAGTCAAAATGGAGGTGTGTGACGTCCTAAAGTGGAGGTGTGTGAAGTCATAGATTGGAGGTGTGTGAAATCATAGAATCGAGGTTTGTGAAGTCACAGAATGGAGGTGTGTGAAGTCATAGAATGGAGGTGTGTGAAGTCACAGAATGGAGGTGTGTGAAGTCACAGAATGGAGGTGTGTGAACTCAGAATGGAGATGTGTGAAGACACAGAATGGAGTTGTGTGAAGTCATAGAATTGAGGTGTGTGAAATAACAGAATGGAGGTGTGTGAAGTCATAGAATGGAGGTATGTGAAGTCAAATTGAAGGGGTATGAAGTCGGAGAATGGAGGTGTGGGAAGTCACAGAATGGAGGTAGGTGAAGTCACAGAATGGAGGTGTGTGAAGTCACAGAATGGAGGTGTGTGAAGTCAAAGAATGGAGCTGTGTGAAGTCATAGAATTGAGGTGTTTGAAGTTATATATTGGAGGTGTGTGAAGTCAAAATGGATGTGTGAAGTCATAGAATGGACGTGTGTAAAGTCACAGAATGGAGGTGTGTGAAGTCACAGAATGGAGGTGTGTGAAGTCACAGAATGGAGGTGTGTGAAGTCAAAGAATGGAGGTGTGTGAAGTCATAGAATGGAGGTGTGTGAAGTCATAGAATGTATGTTTGTGAAGTAAGAATGAAGGTGTGTGAAGCCATAGAATGGAGGTGTGTGAAGTCACAGAATGGAGGTGTGTGAAGTCATAGAATGGAGGTGTGTGAAGACATAGAACGGAGTTGTGTGACATCATATAATGGAGGTGTTTGAAATCACATAATAGAGGTGTGTGAAGTCAGAATGGAGGTGTGAAGTCATAGAAAGGAGGTGTGGGAAGTCATAGAATGGAGGAGTGTGAAGTCATAGATTGGAGGTGAGTGAAATCACAGATTCGAGGTCTGTGAAGTCTTAGAATGTAGGTGTGTGAAGTCGAATGAAGGTCTGTGAAGTCATAGAATGTAGGTATGTGAACTCATAGAATGGAGGTGTGTGAAGTCACAGAATGGAGCTGTGTGAAGTCACAGAATGGAGGTGTGTGAAGTCACAGAATGGAGGTGTGTGAAGTCATAAAATGGCGGTGTGTGAAGTCACAGAATGGAAGTGTGTGAATTCAAAATGGAGGTGTGTGACGTCCTAAAATGGAGGTGTGAGAAGTCATAGAATGGAGGTGTGTGAAATCATAGAATAGAGGTTTGTGAAGTCACAGAATGGAGGTGTGTGAACTCAGAATGGAGGTGTGTGAAGGCACAGAATGGAGGTGTGTGAAGTCATCGTATGAAGGTATGTGAAATCATAGAATGGAAGTGTGTGAAGTCATATAATGGAGGTGTGCTAAGTCATACAATGAAGGTGTGTGAAGTCATAGAATGGAGGTGTGTGAAGGCACAGAAGAGAGGTGTGTGAAGTCACATAATGGAGGTGTGAGAAGTCAAAATGGAGGTGTGTGACGTCATAAAATGGAGGTGTGTGAAGTCATAGATTGGAGGTGTGTGAAATCATAGAATGGAGGTTTGTGAAGTCACAGAATTGAGGTGTGTGAAGTCACAGAATGGAGGTTTGTGAAGTCATAGAAAGGAGGTAGGTGAATTCACAGAATGGAGGTTTGTGAAGTCATAGAAAGGAGGTAGGTGAATTCACAGAATGGAGATGTGTGAAGTCACAGAATGGAGTTGTGTGAAGTCATAGAATTGAGGTGTGTGAAATCACAGAATGGAGGTGTGTGAATTCATAGAATGGAGGTGTGACATCTCAGAATGGAGGTGTGTGCAATCGCAGAATGGAGGTGTGTGAGGTCACAGAATGGAGGTGTGTGAACTCACAATGCAGGTGTGTGAAGTCACGGAATGGCGGTGTGTGAAGTCATAGAATGGAAGTGTGTGAAGTCATAGAATGGAGGTGTGTGAAGTCACAGAAGCGAGGTGTGTGGACTCACATAATGAGGTGTGGGAAGTCAAAATGGAGGTGTGTGACGTCATAAAATGTAGGTGTGTGAAGTCATAGTTTGGAGGTGTGTGAAATCATAGAATGGAGGTTTGTGAAGTCACAGAATGGAGGTGTGTGAAGTCACAGAATGGAGGTGTGTGAAGTCATAGAATGGAGGTATGTGAAGTCAAATTGGAGGGGTGTGAATTCGGAGAATGGAGGTGTGGTAAGTCACACAATGGAGGTGGGTGAAGTCACAGAATGGAGGTGTGTGAAGTCAAAGAATGGAGGTGTGTGAAGTCACACAATGGATGGGTATGATTTCCTAGAATGGAGGTGTGTGAAGTCACAGATTTGAGGTGTTTGAAGTTATATATTGGAGGTGTGTGAAGTCAAAATGTATGTGTGAAGTCATAGAATGGAGGTGTGTGAAGTCGGAGAATGGAGCTGTGTGAAGTCACAGAATGGAGCTGTGTGAAGTCACAGAATGGAGGTGTGTGAAGTCACAGAATGGAGGTGTGTGAAGTCAAAGAATGGAGGTGTGTGAAGTCAAAGAATGGAGGTGTGTGAAGTCATAGAATGTATGTTTGTGAAGTAAGAATGAAGGTGTGTGAAGTCATAGAATGGAGGTGTGTGAAGTCACAGAATGGAGGTGTGTGAAGTCATAGAATGGAGGTGTGTGAAGACATAGAACGGAGTTGTGTGACGTCATATAATGGACGTGTGTGAAGTCACATAATGGAGGTGTGTGAAGTCAGAATGGAGGTGTGTGAAGTCGAATGAAGGTGTGTGAAGTCATAGAATGTAGGTGTGTGAACTAATAGAATGGAGGTGTGTGACGTCAGAATGGAAGTGTGTGAAGTCATGGAATGGAGGTGTGTGAAGTCACAAAATGGAAGTGTGTGAAGTCAAAATGGAGGTGTGTGACGTCCTAAAATGGAGGTGTGTGAAGTCATAGAATGGAGGTGTGTGAAATCATAGTATAGAGGTTTGGGAAGTCACAGAATGGAGGTGTGTGAACTCAAAATTGAGGTGTGTGAAGTCACAGAATGGAGGTGTGTGAAGTCATCGCATGAAGGTATGTGAAATTCTAGAATGGAGGTGTGTGAACTCACAGAATGAAAGTGTGTGAAGTCAAAATGGAGGTGTGTGACGTCCTAAAATGGTGGTGTGTGAAATCATAGAATAGAGGTTTGTGAAGTCACAAAATGGAGGTGTGTGAACTCAGAATGGAGGTGTGTGACATCACAGAATGGAAGTGTGTGAAGTCAAAACGGAGGTGTGTGAAGTCATAGAATGGAGGTGTGTGAAGTCACAGAATGGTTGTGTGTGAAATCAAAATGGTGGTGTGTGAAGTCACAAATGGAGGTGTGTGAAGTCACAGAATGTAGGTGTGTGAAGTCAAAATGGAGGTGTGTGAAGTCAAAGAATGGAGGTGTGTGAACTCATAGAATGGAGGTGTGTGAAGTCATGGAATGGAGGTTTGTGAAGTCAAACATTGGAAGTGTGGGAGGTTACAGAAAGAAGATGTGTGAAGTCATACAATGGAGGTGTGTGAAGTCAGAATGCAGGTGTGGGAAGTCATAGCATGGAGGTGTGTGAAGTCATAGATGGAGGTGTGTGAAGTCATAGAATGGAAGTGTGTGAAGTCATAGAATGGAGGTGTGTGAAGTCATAGAATGGAGGTGGGTGAAGTCACGGAAGGGAGGTGTGTGAAATCACAGAATGGAGGTGTGTGAAGTCACAGAATGGAGGTGTGTGAAGTCACAGAATGGAGATGTGTGAAGTCAAAAAGATGGTGTGAGAAGTCACAAATGTAAGTGTGTGAAGTCACAGAATGGAGGTGTGAAAACAAAATGGTTGTGTGTGAAGTCAAAGAATGTAGGTGTGTGAAGTCATCGAAGGGAGGTGTGTGAAGTCACAGAATGGAGGTGTGTGAAGTCAGAATAGAGGTGTGCGAAGTCATAGAATGGAGGTGTGTAAAGTCAGAATGGAGGTGTGTGAAGTCATAGAATGAAGGTGTGCGAAGTCATACAATGAAGGTGTGTGAAGTAATAGAATGGAGATGTGTGTAGTCACAGAAGAGAGGTGTGTGAAGTCACATAATGGAGGTGTGAGAAGTCAAAATGGAGTTGTGTGATGTCATAAAATGGAGGTGTGTGAAGTCATAGATTGGAGGTGTGTGAAATCATAGAATGGAGGTTTGTGAAGTCACAGAATGGAGGTGTGTGAAGTCACAGAATGGAGGTTTGTGAAGTCATAGAATGGAGGTAGGTGAAGTCACAGAATGGAGGTGTGTGAAGTCATAGAATGGAGGTGTGTGAAGTCACAGAATGGAGGTGTGTGAAGTCACAGAATGGAGGTGTGTGAACTCAGAATGGAGATGTGTGAAGTCACAGAATGGAGTTGTGTGAAGTCATAGAATTGAGGTGTGTGAAATCACAGAATGGAGGTGTGTGAATTCATAGAATGGAGGTGTGACATCTCAGAATGGAGATGTGTGAAATCGCAGAATGGAGGTGTGTGAGGTCACAGAATGGAGGTGTGTGAACTCACAATGCAGGTGTGTGAAGTCACGGAATGGCGGTGTGTGAAGTCATAGAATGGAAGTGTGTGAAGTCATAGAATGGAGGTGTGTGAAGTCACAGAATCGAGGTCTGTGGAGGCACATAATGGAGGTGTGTGAAGTCAAAATGGAGGTGTGTTACGTCATAAATGTAGGTGTGTGAAGTCATAGTTTGGAGGTGTGTGAAATCATAGAATGGAGGTTTGTGAAGTCACAGAATGGAGGTGTGTGAAGTCACAGAATGGAGGTGTGTGAAGTCATAGAGTGGAGGTATGTGAAGTCAAATTGGAGGGGTGTGAAGTCGGAGAATGGAGGTGTGGGAAGTCACAGAATGGAGGTGGGTGAAGTCACAGAATGGAGGTTTGTGAAGTCAAAGAATGGAGGTGTGTGAAGTCACAGAATGGACGGGTATGATTTCATAGAATGGAGGTGTGTGAAGTCACAGAATTGAGGTGTTTGAACTTATATATTGGAGGTGTGTTGCCGGGGCCAACCGGCAGCAAACCAGGGTTCGCAGATTGGGGTTCCTGAAATAGGGGACAAGGACTAGGAAGAAAAAGAAGAGAGACAGACACACTAGGTCCGGGATGTCCGCAGTCCAGGCAAAGACTGACTAGACTGCCGCGTTTATTTTCCCCTCCCCCTTCTTCCCTCCTCCTCTCCCAGGCAACCTCCAGGTGTTACATTCATATGGTAATTCTCAGGTCATTTACATAGAATAGGGCCAGAAAGCAATAAGACAATATAGCCATCGTCTGATGCAAGTCAAGGTACAGTTTGATTCCACTCTGGCTCCCAACATGTCCCCCGTTTTTTATTTTAAAAGAAACACAAGTGCAATTTTTACTCTTTTCTATACCCCTAATTTATCCTGTCACATTTTCCAAAAATGACTTTGGTCCCTTGGTCCAACGGGGATTTGATGGGCGGAGATTCAACTTCCGTGACTTCTTCAAGCTGACTCAGGGGCGCCGTCTCCACGCTTGACCAGGGACCTTAAGAAGCCTAGCCTGTTTTATCAAGGGGTTGCAAGGATTAGACACCAGGAAAAACAATCTACTCCAAACTAGAAATCATACTTGACATTCAACAACTGCACAAACCATCCTTGGCCACAACAGCTCAGCCTACCTAGCACCCATTTTCTTGATTGTCTGGGGAACTAAATTTCTGCAACCTTAACAATGCTTCAGTTGTCAGATCTAAACAGATTAATAGAGACACAAGCTTCAGATCCACAAACTTTTCCTGAATTTGTGGCTGGTGTCAAAAATAAAAAAATTCGCTCAATTAGGACTTTAAACTACCCACTATCACAGAAGATTGACAAGTTCCTGCCCAGTTATGAAAGGCACGGGCATTAGTAAGGCATGCTTACAAACTATTCTATGACCTCCCGGCTCTGATTAATTTGAATGGCCAAGCACAAGTGACTCTAAGATCTGACAGCAACTCTGCCATCCAAGCAGAGGCTTTCCTGTCCCGGTAGTGTCTCTCCACACAGGGATAAACATCCCATTGGCATTTCACTTTGTTGGTTGCTGGATTTGAACTCAGGGTCTGGGCGCTGTCTCTCAGCTCTCCAGCTCAAGGCTAGCGCCCTGCTACTGTGAGTCCCGAGCTTGGTGCTTGAGTGCTTCCCCCCAGCTTTTCAGCTCAGAGCTAGCACTCTGCCACTTCGAGCTCCAAAGCAACTCTGCCCAGCATCCTGCTGGCAGATTAGACACCACAGTCTCACAGGGACTTTGCTTTGCCCGGGCAGGCTCAAAACTGTGGCTTTCAGATCAGTGAGTCTACAAAAGAACACTTTACTCCAATTAGAAGCAACAAGGTGGTCAATACAGAAATAGTCTCTAAGCATGATCTTACCTGGAACTTGGTGAGGGCCAAACTTACATCTGAATGAGGATCTGCTGTCCTTCTCCATGGGCCTTCTGGAGATTGCTATAAAGTAACTTACAAGAGTAAGCTGAAATAGCAATTAAGTAACCATTTTGATAGTCCTAATTTTCCTTGTTTCTTTTTTTGAAACAAAGCTTTAGGACAACTTTACTTTTAAATTTTGTTCAGAAATGGTTTCTAATTTTCTTTAAAACTTTTACACTTTTTAACTTAAACTCTTAACACTTTGGTCTTTATTTGCATTTGAAAAACCTTTAAGGCTAAAGGAATTCCCTTTGCCTCCAGGCCCTCTAAGGCTCAAGGCACTCCTCTTGCCTTTTAGAAAAAAGGGCTCTTTTGCAGTTTAGATTACTGTCTAGAACTCCAACAACAGTTTAAACTCAAATAACAGTTTTTCCCTAATTCAAGAACTATAGACATCAGTGCACCAAAAGTCTAAGTCTGGACTTAGTTTCCTCTCCTTTTTTAAAATATACCCAAAAGCATGGAGATAAACCTTTGAACATTCCTTTAAAATACTAATCACATTATCCACATTTTACCATCAGATTTCTAGTGTCAGTTTGCAAGAAAGGACAGGCAAAATTTCTGACGTTAATGAACAATTTTACATTTAAATTTCTAATACATGTTTCCAAACTTTAACTTAAAGTAATAAATCCCAAATTCCCTAACACCTCTGTGCTGAACAGGATACAATGTTTACAATGTAAACAGCTGTATGTATTGCAAAACCAGATTTTTTAAAATGCAGATTTCAGGATCTTTAGAAAAATACTTTTTACCAGTTTTTCTTTAAAACAATGCAATAATACTTTTAAGACATAGGAAACATTCAAGCATAATAATTTTCTTGAAGTTTAGACTTAGATTTACCCAATTACCTTTGTTTCAAATGAGTTCAACCATTGTTTTATACAGTATGCTGACAATTTAACCTTGAACATGTTCACTCACTCATTCACACACATTCATACTCAAAGATCATAAAGTGCGCAAAATTAATATTGGCCGTTCGTTTTCTGGAAGTTCGTTTCAAGAGAGTTTTGCCAATTTTACTCTTACAGGTGAGAACCAGGTTCAAAACAAAACTTCTTGCAAGGCAACTTAGCTGGAATTTATTTTTCCAGGGCTTGTCACAACTGCAGACATGGGGGAGCGGCCATACTAGGCCCAGAAATGTTCAAATAAATAACAAGGATGTGTGCTTGAGTACGCACAGAAAAACCATAAGGATCCATACTTAGAAATGGTACCAATTTTAAAGACAAAACTGGACAAGGAAAAATATGTAACACGAACAAGACAAACGGAGACTTTTAAATAATCAGACATTGACATATAACAAGAAAATTGGACTCAATAAGATAAACTTAACACAAAAAACATGAGCTCAAATGAATGTTTTCACCAAACAGTTATTTTTAGATTTAGACATGTCTTGCTGGTGGGACTCTCAGGTATGCCTTGTTATTGACAAGAAACTCAGAAGGGGAGGGGGGGTCAAGGCGTCCCTTGACCACCCAGGCCTCTGTTTTAGGCCCACAGTGCATCTTTTCAAACAAACAAACAAAAATAAAATAAAATAAAATAAAATAAAATAAAATAAAACGCTGACATACAAGGGGGTCGGCCGACTTCTACTTACCTCTGGAGGCCTTTGCTTTTCACCTGGGCATCTTTTACAAAAAAGGTTATTAAGAAGAGGGCTGGTAAAGACAAAATAATGTCACATATTAAATTGTGTAGAGTCAATAAATATGTTAAAAGGTCCCTACATAATAGTAAAAGGAGGAGAAACACAGCTCATATGAATCTGTGGAACAAGTGGATCAGTAGCAGTCCCGATTGACATGCACAAATAACTCAGGTCCTTCCCACGTCGCAGGATGCACCACTGGAGGGTTGGGGGTGTAGGCCCAGTGAGTCACTGCTTGGATGGCCACTGTCACTCTCCACGATCTGAATGCAGCGTTCAGGCAGCCAGCGGGCGTCATTTTCTCCTTGTGAAAAAACACATACATGCCCTCGACCCCAGGTTAGAACAGGATCGGGTCCATGCCAAGCACCAGTTAGGGGATCCTTCCATTTTACTAAGGCAAAAGGACGCTGCGCTCTTTTTTCCCAGAATCGCTGAGCAGCAGATAAATTATTTGAATCCAAATTCAAAAAATTTAAAACAAATAAAGCATGATTAAGTATATTCACAGGGGTAGCGGGATATGACTCTCCTTTCTGTATTTTAGCAATTTGATGTTTTAATAATCCATTAGCTCTCTCCACGATGCCTTGACCTTGAGGATTGTAAGGAATGCCTGTAATATGAGTGATATTATAGGAATGGCAGAAGGATTGAAATGCTCGGCTTGCATAGCCAGGGCCATTATCTGTTTTTATTTGCGAGGGAATCCCCATCTCAGCAAAGCATCGAATGCAGTGAGAGATACAATGTTTAGTGGCTTCCCCAGCAAGGGGGGTGGCCAAGATAAAATTAGAATAAGTATCTACAGTAACATGAACATATTTTAATCGGCCAAATGATGGAACATGTGTGACATCCATCTGCCAAATGTGATTAGAAAGCAGTCCTCGTGGATTTATGCCTAAATGGGGGGCTGGTGAAAAAGGGACACAGTTGGAGCAAGTCTTAACTATTTGCCTCGCTGCTTCTCTAGATAATTTGAACTGTCGGCGCAAGGCTCGACTGTTTTGATGATGGATGGCATGTGACTGCTTAGCAAGTTCAACCTGAGTTAAGTAAACTCTGGTGGCGGAGTCAGTAACTGCATTGCCCTCACTTAAAGGGCCAGGAAGATTAGTGTGAGCTCGAACAAAGCCAAAAAAACAGGGGTGGTTGCGAGAACAAAGCAAAGTTTGTATTTGGCGAAATTGGGTCTGAATATTGGAGTTAGTAGTTCCAATAAAGGGAACAGTTTCTATGACTTGAAGAGCACGAATTACATATTGACTGTCTGAGTATAAGTTAAAGGGCTCGTCTTGTAACAGGACGAGTGCTTGTAAAACAGCCTCTAATTCCACCTCTTGGGCGGAGGAAAAACCCGTAACCCAATATTGAGTTTTCCCATTAATGGTCAGAGCAGCCGTTCCATTTGAGGATCCATCTGTAAATACCAAAGCGGCAGAAGATAAAGGCGAGGGCTGTACTATGGAAGGAAATAGAAACGTATGACACGCAGCAAATTGGAGAAGTTTGTTAGACGGGTAGTGATGCAAAATTTTTTCCGTATAATTGGCCCAAGCAATGGCCCAAGGATCGCAATGGGCGAATAGCCAATCTTGTTGTTGTAAATTATATGGGACACAGATAAAATGAGGTTCCTGACCTAAATATTTACGGGAATCCACTCAGCACATGTGTATCAGATTAGCTACCAATTCGTAGTAGGGGTCAGCACTTTGCCGGGTGTTGATGGTAGATAAAGCCATAAAAGTGGGCCATCCTGCCACAATACAGCAGTTGGGGAGTGAGAAGTAGCTAAAATATAAACTCCCCATGGTTTAGAATAGTCACAATAGGTCACTTGTTGCTGGGAAATTGCCTTTTCTACAATTTGGATGGCCCTCCTGGCGTCAGGATTTAATTCACGCAAGGATGTAGGGTTGGTATCTCCTTTTAAGAGATCAAAAAGGGGTTTTAACTCTCCTGTGGAGAGCTTTAGATAAGGCCGAAGCCAATTTATATCTCCTAAGAATTGCTGAAAATCATGAAGAGTTCTTAAGTGTGAAGTTTTTAATTGTATTTTTTGGCTTTTAAAATAGTGTGGGCCTAATATATGGCCTAGATATGTAAAAGGGGGGTGTTCCTGAACCTTTTCAGCTGCTATTATAAGGCCAAAGAGGCTCAGATCTTGCTTTAGTTGTCCAAAGGCTTGTCGTACGACGATAGGGTCAGAACAAGCCAACAAGATGTCATCCATATAATGAACAATATAAACAGAAGAAAATTTTTCACGAGTGGAAGAAATGGCTCTAGCTACAAAACTTTGACATAAAGTTGGGCTATTTGCCATGCCCTGTGGGAGCACAAGCCAGTGATATCGCTTCATGGGTTCTTTAAAATTAACAGAGGGGACACTGAAGGCAAAGCGCTTACAGTCTTGAGGCGCCAGGGGTATAGTATAGAAACAATCCTTCAAATCTATAATAATCTTATAAGTATCCTTTGGGATTGCCATGGGTGAAGGCAAGCCAGGCTGTAGGGCCCCCATCAGTTCCATTGTGGCATTTATTTTTCTCAAATCCTGTAACAGCCTCCATTTACCTGACTTTTTCTTTATAACAAAAATTGGAGAATTCCATGGAGAGTTAGAAGGGGCCACATGCCCCAAGTCCAGCTGTTCCTGTACCAGCTGCTGTACTGCAATGATCTTTTCTAGTGAAAGAGGCCACTGTTCAACCCATACCGGTTGTTCAGAGAGCCAATTTATGGGATCAGCATGAGGGGGAGGGCAAACGACAGCTCCCGTCAAGGGATACCCCAATCCTTGTCTCGTAGGGTGAAACTGGGGTTGGAGTGGCTCTAGCTCCCCCTGTGCTGCTCGGCCTAGTCCCCTAAAGGGGAGGAGGCCTTGATCAAGTAACTGCTTAGTGACCGCAGCACTAGGACTAAACATATACACTCCCACTTTTTCCATGATATCACGACCCCATAAATTAATTGGCAGATGATCCAAGACAAATGGCTGAAAATGACCAGAGTGCCCTTCCTCATCTCTCCAAACAAGGATCGCACTGCTCTGCTGTGGGTCAGTTGCTTGCCCAACCCCCTGTAGGGAAGTCATAGAGGTTGTCAGGGGCCATTGGGCTGGCCAATGTTTTTTGATATCACAGACACATCTGCTCCAGTGTCTAATATTCCTTTAAAGGGCTTTTCTTGTATAAATATAGTCATCTCAGGCCTCTCTTGTTTTATGCTTTGTACCCAATAGATATCAGAAGATCTAAATCCTCTCTGTCCACATGGGGAATTAGCAGTCTCCCCGGGAGGTAAAGGCACAAGTATTAATTGTGCTAATTTTTGACCGGCTGGGATCGATACCACGTGTTTCGGGGCAGAGGCCATAACTTTGATTTCTCCAGTAAAATCCTGGTCAATTTTGCCAGGTGTAATCTGTATCCCTTTAAGGGCTGAGCTACTTCGCCCTAACAGCAATCCAGCCACTCCCGGGGGAAGGGGGCCGAAGACCCCCGTGGGGAGAGCTTGTGTCCCCATCTCTGGGGTCAATACTGAGCAGGTGGAGGAACAGAGGTCCAATCCTGCACTTCCTGGGGTGGCACGGAGGAGGCCGGAGACTGATCTTGGGGGGTTGTTAGAAGATGCACTTGTGGCCGAGAAGAAGGAGGGACTGCCCCATGGTTTTGCGGGGCCAGGGGCTGGCCCCTCCTTCAGTTTCCCGAAAGCGGGCGGCCATTGCAATCTGTTCTTGACCTGCAATCTTTAGCCCAGTGCTTCCCTTTACCACAGCGTGGACATGTGCCAGGTGATTTTTCTCTCTTTTGCCTGGCCTGGCATGGGCATTGCGTCATCCAATGTCCTATTTGTCCACAAGAGAAGCAACGCCCTGGGGGTCTAGCAGCCCGAGAATGCCGCTGACCTCTATATTTTAGAGACTCAGTAACAGTCTTTCCTTGAGGAGCGGGGGCTAAAGTAAGGCCTTGTACATGGGAGGGTCCAATATCAGCACACAGTGAAATAAAGTCCGTGATTCCTCCCTTATTCCTATGGGGTCTGATAGCTGCCTGACAGGCGGCGTTGGCATTTTCATAGGCTATGTGTCTAACTATAATCTCCCTTGCATTCTCATCTTGTACTAGGCGGTCTGCAGTCTCCATTAATCGAGACAAAAATTCTAAATAAGGCTCATTTGGTCCCTGTTTAGCTTCTACTAGATTTTTTGTACAATTGGAATTGCGTAACTTTTTCCAAGCCTCTCTCGCCGCAGCATTTATTTGTAAATAGGCCTCCTTTGCATAACCCAATTGATCTTTGGTGTTTTTATAGGTTCCCTCTCCTAACAACTGATCAACAGTGTAAGGCAGGTTCTTAGACCTATTTGTTTCAATTTTAGCCTGACACTGTGCAGTGAACTCTGTCTCCCATAATAAGTACTCTCCCGCACTAAGGCATGCTCTGGCAAGCCGCTTCCAGTCATTTGGGCATGCAATACCAGCACACGCGGCCTCCAATATTACTTGAGTAAAAGGGGCAGTTGGCCCATATTGGGAGCAGGTATTTTTTAAATCCTGTAATAGTTTAACAGGAACAGGTTGATGGTATACTTGTTCATCATGATCAACTAAACTAGGGAAGCATCGAGGCCCTGAAATACCTTCCCTCTCTCTAGCAGCCTGAGTCAGGTTTAATTGCGATGCACTGTGCCTGGTTGTAGTGCCTGTTAAAAGGGACTTGTTGCTAGGGCCTTTAGGCTTGCCTAAAGGTTGAGAAAGGGATTGAGGCCGTAAGGCTGCAGCCGGAGGCGGTGGGTGTGAGGGGTAAGGTTTAGAATCAGACACCATAGTGGCCTGAGGGTCATATTTCTTTCCTACTTCTGGGGGGGCTCTCTGCTCTGTCCCCATTTTCGATAGAAAATGTAGGATTTCTTCTAACTTCTTCTCCATCGTAGCCATTCGGCCCTCCATTGACTCATCATAACTTTCCTCCTTGATATTCAAACCTGAATTCTGATACTCAATATCTACTGGTTGTTGTTCCCTTTTCAAAATCTCACTTAGACTCTCTTGGGCTGCGACATATGGCTCAGCCTCAGGTTCTTCAGAAGGGTCCTTTAACTCATAAAGTTCCCTTAATTCAAGATTAAGTTCAGCATCTTCATGTAGAGGATCTATGTATTCACTTACTAAATTCCATACAGTAGTAGCCTCTACTGGGGTCTTTTCGAGGCCATATACATCATAATAATCTTGAATTCTTTTTCCTATCCGCTGCCAGGCTTTTTGGAATTCCTCCTCTATAGACCTCGGGCATGCCTCCTTGAGAAACTGTAGGAAGCTCTGAAGCACCCCCTCTTCCACCCACGTTCCGTGGGCTTCAAATAGGCCTGTTAAGATCGGTAGAAATAACCCATGGCTATTAGCTTGACCCATAATTTTTACTCCTGACTATACTCTCTTAATAGTCCTACGATGTGTTACTCACCACAGGGAGGGGTCCTTCACCTTCGTCCCAGATTTTCAGGGTCCCTGTTCGGGCGCCAGATGACGGGGCCAACCGGCAGCAAACCAGGGTTCGCAGATTGGGGTTCCTGAAATAGGGGACAAGGACTAGGAAGAAAAAGAAGAGAGACAGACACACTAGGTCCGGGATGTCCGCAGTCCAGGCAAAGACTGACTAGACTGCCGCGTTTATTTTCCCCTCCCCCTTCTTCCCTCCTCCTCTCCCAGGCAACCTCCAGGTGTTACATTCATATGGTAATTCTCAGGTCATTTACATAGAATAGGGCCAGAAAGCAATGAGACAATATAGCCATCGTCTGATGCAAGTCAAGGTACAGTTTGATTCCACTCTGGCTCCCAACTGTGTGTGAAGTCAAAATGGATGTGTGAAGTCATAGAATGGAGGTGTGTGAAGTCGGAGAATGGAGCTGTGTGAAGTCACAGAATGGAGCTGTGTGAAGTCACAGAATGGATGTGTGTGAAGTCACAGAATGGAGGTGTGTGAAATCAAAGAATGGAGGTGTGTGAAGTCAAAGAATGGAGGTGTGTGAAGTCAGAGAATGTATGTTTGTGAAGTAAGAATGAAGGTGTGTGAAGTCATAGAATGGAGGTGTGTGAAGTCACAGAATGGAGGTGTGTGAAGTCATAGAATGGAGGTGTGTGAAGTCATAGAACGGAGTTGTGGGACGTCATATAATGGAGGTGTGTGAAGTCACATAATGGAGGTGTGTGAAGTCAGAATGGAGGTATGTGAAGTCGAATGAAGGTGTGTGAAGTCATAGAATGTAGGTGTGTGAACTAATAGAATGGAGGTGTGTGACGTCACAATGGAAGTGTGTGAAGTCATAGAATGGAGGTGTGTGAAATCACAAAATGGAAGTTTGTGAAGTCAAAATGGAGGTGTGTGACGTCCTAAAATGGAGGTGTGAAGTTAAAAAGGTGGTGTGAGAAGTCACAAATGTAAGTGTGTGAAGTCACAGAATGGAGGTGTGAAGTCAAAATGGTTGTGTGTGAAGTCAAAGAATGTAGGTGTGTGAAGTCATCGAAGGGAGGTGTGTGAAGTCACAGAATGGAGGTTTGTGAAGTCAGAATAGAGGTGTGCGAAATCATAGAATGCAGGTGTGTGAAGTCAGAATGGAGGTGTGTGAAGTCATAGAATGGAGGTGTGTGAAGTCAGAATAGAGGTGTGTGAAGTCATAGAATGGAGGTGTGTGAAGTCACAGAATGGAGGTGTGGGAAGTCACAGAATGGAAGTGTGTGAAGTCATAGAATGGAGGTGTGTGAAGTCACAGAATGGATGGTATGAACTCATTGAATGGAGGTGTGTGAAGTCACAGAATTGAGGTGTTTGAAGTCATATATAGGAGGTGTGTGAAGTAAAAATGGATGTGTGAATTCATAGAATGGAGGTGTGTGAAGTCACAGAATTGAGGTGTTTGAATTCATATATTGGCGGTGTGTAAAGTGAAAATGGATGTGTGAATTCATAGAATTGAGGTGTGTGAACACAGAATGGAGGTGTGTGAAGTCACAGAATGGAGGTGTGTGAAGTCATAGAATGGAAGTGTGTGAAGTCATAGAATGGAGATATTTGACGTCAGAATGGAGGTGTATGAAGTCACCGAATGGAGTTGTGTGAACGCAGAATGGAGGTGTGTGAAGTCACAGAATGGAGGTTTGTGAAGTCATAAAATGGGGTTGGGTGAAGTCATAGAATGGATGTTTCTGAAGTAAGAATGAAGGTGTGTGAAGTCATAGAATGGAGGTATGTGAACACATAGAATGGAGGTGTGTGAATTCACAGAATGAAGGTGTGTGAAGTCAGAATGGAGGTGTGTAGTCACAGATTGGAGGTGGTGAAGTCATAGAAAGGAGTTGTGGAAAGTCATAGAATGGAGGAGTGTGAAATCATAGAGTGCAGGTGAGTGAAGTCACAGATTCGAGGTCTGTGAAATCATAGAATGGAGGTGTGTGATGTCAGAATGCATGTGTGTGAAGTCATAGATGGATTTGTGTGAAGTCATAGTATGGAGGTGTGTGAAATCATAGAATGGAGTTTTGTGAAGTCACAGAATGGAGCTGTGTGAATACAGAATGGAGGTGTGTGAAGTCATAAAATGTAGGTGTTTGAAGTCAGAACGGAGGTGTGTGAACTCATAGAATGGAGGTGAGTGACGTCACAATGGAAGTGTGTGAAGTCATACAATGGAGGTGTGTGAACTCACAGAATGGAGGTGTGTGAAGTCATAGAATGGAGGTGTGTGAAGTCACAGCATGGAGCTGTTTGAAGTCATAGAATGGAGGTGTGTGAAGTTATAGAATGGATGTTTGTAAAGTAAGAATGAAGTTGTATGAAGTCATAGAATAAAGGTGTGACGTCAAAGAATGGAGGTGTGTGAATTCATAGAATGGAAATGTGTAAACTCAGAATGGAGGTGTGTGAAGTCATAGAATGGAGGTGTGTGAACTTATAAAATGGAGGTGTGTGAAGTCATAGAATGGAAGTGTGTGAAGTCATAGAATGGAGGTGTTTGAAGTCACAGAATGGACGGTATGAAGTCATAGAATGGAGGTGTGTGAAGTCACAGAATTGAGGTGTTTGAAGTCATATATTAGAGGTGTGTGAAGTCAAAATGGATGTGTGAAATCATAGAATGAAGGTGTGTGAAATCATAGAATGAGGGTGTGTGAGGTCATAGAATGGAGGTGTGTGAAGTCACAGAATGGAGGTGTGTTCAATTATAAAAGGGAGGTTTATGAAGTCATAGAATGGAAGTGTGTGAAGTCACACAATGGAGGTGCGTGAAGTCACAGAAGAGAGGTGTGCGAAGTCACAGAATGGAGGTGTGTGAACTCAGAATGGAGGTTTGTGAAGTCACAGAATAGAGGTGTGTGAAGTCATACAATGGAAGTGTGTGAAGTCATAGAATGGATGGGTGTGAAGTCAGAATGGAGATGTGTGAAGTCACCGAATGGAGTTGTGTGAACTCAGAATGGAGGTGTGTGAATTCACAGAATGGAGGTATGTGAAGTCATAGAATGGAGGTGTATGAAGTCATAGAATGGATGTTTCTGAAGTAAGAATGAAGGGGTGTGAAGTCATAGAAAGAGGTGTGGGAAGTCATAGAATGGAGGAGTGTAAAGTCATAGAATGCAGGCGAGTGAAGTCACAGATTCGATGTCTGTGAAGTCATAGAATGGAGCTGTGTGATATCAGAATGGAGGTGTGCGAAGTCATAAAACAGAGGTGTGTAAAGTCAGAAGGGAGGTGTGTGAAGTAATAGAATGGAGGTGTGTGAAGTCAGAATGGAGGTGTGTGAAGTAATAGAATGGAGGTGTGTGACGTCACAATGGAAGTGTGTGAAGTCATAGAATGGAGGTGTGTGAAGTCATAGAATGGAGGTGTGTGAAGTCAGAATGGAGGTGTGTGAAGTCTCAGAATTGAGGTGTGTGAACACAGAATGGAGGTGTGTGAAGTCAAAGAATGTACGTGTGTGAAGTCATAGAATGGAGGTGTGTGAAGTCATAGAATGTATGTATGTGAAGTAAGAATGAAGGTGTGTGAAGTCATAGAATGGAGGTTTGTGAAGTCACAGAATGGATGTGTGTGAAATCATAGATTGGAGGTGTGTGAAGACATAGAATGGAGGTGTGTGAAGTCATATAATGGAGGTGTGTGAAGTCACAGATTGGATGTGTGTGAAGTCAGAATGGAGGTGTGAAGTCATAGAATGGAGGTGGGTGAAGTCATAGAATGGAGGTGTGTGAAATCATAGAATGGAGGTGTGTGAAGTCACAGAATGGAGGTGTGGGAAGTCACAGAATGGAGGTGTGTGACGTCACAGAATGGAGGTGTGTGAAGTCAGAATGGAGGTGTGTAAAGTCACAGAATGGAGGTGTGTGAAGTCATAGAATTGAAGTGTGTGAGGTCATAGAATGGAGGTGTGTGAAGTCACAGAATGGACGGTATGAAGTCATAGAATGGAGGTGTGTGAAATCACAGAATGAGGGTGTGTGAGGTCATAGAATGGAGGTGTGTGAAGTCACAGAATGGAGGTGTGTGAAGTCATAAAATGGAGGTGGGTGTAGTCATAGAAAGGAGATGTGGGAAGTCATAGAATGGAGGAGTTTGAAGTCCTAGAGTGGAGGTGAGTGAAGTCACATGTTCGAGGTCTGTGAAGTCATAGAATGGAGGTGTCTGAACACAGAATGGAGGTGTGTGAAGTCACAGAATGGAGGTGTGTGAAGTCATAGAATGGAAGTGTGTGAAGTCATGGAAGGGAGGTGTGTGAAGTCAGAATGGAGGTGTGTGAAGTCACCGAATGGAGTGGTGTGAACTCAGAATGGAGGAGTGTGAAGTCACAGAATGGAGGTTTGTGAAGTCATAGAATGGGGTTATGTGAAGTCATAGAATGGAGGTATGTGAACACATAGAATGGAGGTGTGTGAATTCACAGAATGAAGTTGTGTGAAGTCAGAATGGAGGTGTGTAGTCATAAATTGGAGGTGGTGAAGTCATAGAAAGGAGGTGTGGAAAGTCATAGAATGGAGGAGTGTGAAGTCATAGAGTGCAGGTGAGTGAAGTCACAGATTCGAGGTTTGCGAAGTCATAGAATGCAGGTGCGTGATGTCAGAATGCAGGTGTGTGAAGTCATAGATGGAGTTGTGTGAAGTCATAGTATGGAGGTGTGTGAAATCATAGAATGGAGTTTTGTGAAGTCACAGAATGGAGTTGTGTGAATACAGAATGGGGGTGTGTGAAGTCATAGAATGTAGGTGTTTGAAGTCAGAACGGAGGTGTGTGAACTCATAGAATGGAGGTGAGTGATGTCACAATGGAAGTGTGTGAAGTCATACAATGGAGGTGTGTGAAGTCACAGAATGGAGGTGTGTGAAGTCATAGAAAGGAGATGTGGGAAGTCATAGAATGGAGGAGTGTGAGGTCCTAGAGTGGAGGTGAGTGAAGTCACATATTCGAGGTCTGTGAAGTCATAGAATGGAGGTGTGTGAAGTCAGAATGGAGGTGAGTGACGTCATAGAATGGAGGTGTGTGAAGTCATAGAATGGAGGTGTGTGAAGTCACAGAATGGAGGTGTGAGAAGTCAAAATGGAGGTGTGTGACGTCATAAAATGGAGGTGTGTGAAGTCATAGAATGGAGCTGTGTGAAATCATAGAATGGAGGTTTGTGAAGTCACAGAATGGAGGTGTGTGAAGTCATAGAGTGGAGGTGTGTGAAGTCACAGAATGGAGGTGTGTGAAGTCACAGCATGGAGGTATGTGAAATCATAGAATGGAAGTGTGTGAAGTCATATAATGGAGGTGTGTGAATCACAGAATGAAGGTGTGTGAAGTCATAGAATGGAGGTGTGTGAAGACACAGAAGGGAGGTGTGTGAAGTTACATAATGGAGGTGTGTGAAGACAAATGGAGGTGTGTGATGTCATAAAATGGAGGTGTGTGAAGTCATAGAATGGAGGTGTGTGAAATCATAGAATGGAGGTTTGTGAAGTCACAGATTGGAGGTGTGTGACGTCACAGAATGGAGGTTTGTGAAGTCATAGAATGGAGGTATGTGAAGTCAAATTGGAGGGGTGTGAAGTCGGAGAATGGAGGTGTGTGAAGTCACAGAATGGAGGTGGGTGAAGTCACAGAATGGTGGTGTGTGAAGTCATAGAATGGAGGTGTGTGAAGTCACAGAATGGACGGGTATGAAGTCATAGAATGGAGGTGTGTGAAGTCACAGAACTGAGGTGTTTGAAGTCATATATTTTATGTGTGTGAAGTCAAAATTGATGTGTGAATTCATAGAATAGACGTGTGTGAAGTCATAGAATGGAGGTGTGTGAAGTCATAGAATGAAGGTGTGTGAATTCACAGAATGGAGGTGTGTGAAGTCACAGAATGGAGGTGTGTGAAGTCATAGAATGGAAGTGTGTAAAGTCATAGAATGGAGGTGTGTGAAGTCAGAATGGAGGTGTGTGAAGTCACCGAATGGAGGTGTGTGAACTCAGAATGGAGGTGTGTGAAGTCACAGAATGGAGGTTTGTGAAGTCATAGAATGGAGGTCTGTGAAGTCATAGAATGGATGTTTCTGAATTAAGAATGAAGGTGTGTGAAGTCATAGAATGGAGGTGTGTGAAGACAAAATTGTGGTGTGTGAACTCATAGACTGGATATTTCTGAACTCATAGAATGAAGGTGTGTGAAGTCGTGGAATGGAGGTGTATGAAGTCAAAGAATGGAGGTGTGTGAATTCAAACAATGGTGGTTTGTGAAGTCACAGAATGGAGGTGTGTTAAGTCCCAGAATGGAAGTGTGTGAAGTCAAAACGGAGGTGTTTGAAGTCAAAGAATGGAGGTGTGTGAAGTCACAGAATGGAGGTGTGTGAAATCAAAATGGTGGTGTGTGAAGTCAAAAATGGAGGTGTGTGAATTCACAGAATCTAGGTGTGTGAAGTCAAAATGGAGGTGTGTGAAGTCAAAGAATGGAGGTGTGTGAACTCATAGAATGGAGGTGTGTGAAGTCATAGAATGGATGTGTGTGAAGTCATAGAATGGAGGTGTGTGAAGTCATAGAATGGAAGTGTGTGAAGTCATAGAATGGAGGTGTGTGATGTCATAGAATGGAGGTGTGTGAAGTCATAGAATGGAGGTGGGTGAAGTCACGGAAGGGAGGTGTGTGAAGTCACAGATTGGATTTGTGTGAAGTCACAGAATGGAGGTGTGTGAAGTCACAGAATGGAGGTGTGTGAAATCACAGAATGGAGATGTGTGAAGTCAAAAAGGTGGTGTGAGAAGTCACAAATGTAAGTGTGTGAAGTCACAGAATGGAGGTGTGTGAAGTCAAAATGGAGGTGTGTGAAGTCAAAGAATATAGGTTTGTGAGGTCATCGAATGGAGGTGTGTGAAATCACAGAATGGAGGTGTGTGAAGTCAGAATAAAGGTATGCGAAGTCATAGAATGGAGGTGTGTGAAGTCACAGAATGGAGGTGTGGGAAGTCACAGAATGGCGGTGTGTGAAGTCACAGAATGGAGGTGTGTGAACTCAGAATGGAGGTATGTAAAGTCACAGAATGGAGGTGTGTGAAGTCATAGAATGGAAGTGTGTGAAGTCATAGAATGGAGGTGTGTGAAGTCACAGAATGGATGGTATGAACTCATAGAATGGAGGTGTGTGAAGTCACAGAATGGAGGTGTGTGAAGTCATAGAATGGAGGTATGTGAAGTCATAGAATGGAAGTGTGTGAAGTCACAGAATGGAGGTGTGTGAAGTCACCGAATGGAGGTGTGTGAACTCAGAATGGAGGTGTGTGAAGTCACAGAATGGAGGTGTGTGAAGTCATAGAATGGAAGTGTGTGAAGTCATAGAGTGGCGGTGTGTGAAGTCACAGAATGGATGGTATGAACTCATAGAATGGAGGTGTGTGAAGTCACAGAATGGAGGTGTGTGAAGTCACAGAATGGAGGTTTGTGAAGTCATATAATGGAGTTATATGAAGTCATAGAACGGATGTTTCTGAAGTAAGAATGAAGGCGTGTGAAGTCATAGAATGGAGGTGTGTGAAGTCAAAATGAAGATGTGTGAACTCATAGAATGGAGGTGTGTGATCTCATAGACTGGAGGTGTGAGAAGTCATGGAATGGAGATGTGTGAAGTCAAAGAATTGAGGTGTGTGAAGTCAAACAATAGACATGTGTGAAGTCACAGAATGGAGGTGTGTGAAGTCACAGAATGGAAGTGTGTGAAGTCAAAACGGAGGTGTGTCAAGTCACAGAATGGAGTTGTGTGAAGTCACAGAATTGAGGTGTGTGAAGTCAAAAAATGGTGTGTGAAGTCACAAATGGAGGTGTGTGAAGTCACAGAATGGAGGTATGTGAAGTCATCGAATGGATGTGTGGGAAGTCAGAATAGAGGTGTGCGAAGTCATAGAATGGAGGTGTGTGAAGTCAGAGTGGAGGTGTGTGAAGCCATAGAATGGAGTGTGTGAAGTCAGAATAGAGGCGAGTGAACTCATAGAATGGAGTTATGTGGAGTCAAAATGGAGGTTTGTGAAGTCATAGAATGGTGCTGTGTGAAGTCAGAATGGAGGTGTGAGAAGTCACAGAATGGAGGTGTGTGAATTCAGAATGGAGGTGAGTACAGTCATAGAATGGAGGTGTGTGAAGTCATACAATGGAGGTTGTGAAATCATACAATGGAGGTGTGTGAAATCATAGAATGGAGGTGTTTGAAGTCACAGAATGGATGTGTGTGAAGTCATAGAATGGAGGTGTGTGAAGTCACAGAATGGAGGTATGTCAAGTCATACAATGGAGGTGTGTGAATTCAGAATGGAGGTGTGTGAAGTCATAGAATGGAGGTGTGTGGACTCAGAATGGAGGTGTGTGAAGTCATAGATGGAGGTGTGTGAAGTCATAGTATGGAGGTGTGTGAAATCATAGAATGGAGTTTTGTGAAGTCACAGAATGGAGCTGTGTGAAGTCAGAATGGAGGTGTTTGAAGTCATGGAATGGAGGTGTGTGAAGTCAGAATGGAGGTGTGTTAAATCATAGAATCGAGGTGTGTGAAGTCACAATGGAGGTGTCTGAAGTCATAGAATGGAGGTGTGTGAAGTCACAGAATTGAGGTGTGTGAAGTCATAGAATGGAGGAGTGTGATGTCATAGAATGGAGATGTGTGAAGTCAGAGAATGAAGGTGTGTGAAGTCAGAGAATGGAGGTGTGTGAACTCAGAATGGAGGTAGGTGAAGTCACAGAATGGAGGTGTGTGAAGTCATAGAATGCAGGTGTGTGAAGTCACAGAATGGAAGTGTGTGACTTCATAGAATGGTGGTGTGTGAAGTCATAGAATGGAGGTGTGTGAAGTCTTAGAATGGAGTTGTGTGAAGACACAGAATGGAGGAGTGTGAAGTCACAGAATGGAGGTGCGTGAAGTCATAGAATTGAAGTGTGTGAAGTCATAGAATGGAGGTGTGTGAAGTCAGAATGGAGGTGTGTGAAGTCACAGAATAGAGGTGTGTGAACATAGAATGGAGGTGTTTGAAGTCACAGAATGAAGGTTTGTGAAGTCATATAATGGAGGTGTTTGAAGTCATAGAATGGATGTTTCTGAGGTAAGAATGAAGGAGAGTGAAGTCAGAGAATGGAGGTGTGTGAAGTCAAAATGAAGGTGTGTGAACTCATAGAATGGACGTGTGTGAACTCATAGATGGAGGTGTATGAAGTCATCGAATGGAGGTGCGTGAAGTCAGAATGGAGGTGTGAGAATTAACAGAATGGAGGTGTGTGAATTCAGAATGGAGGTGAGTGAAGTCACAGAATGGAGTTCTGTGAAGTCAGAATGGAGGTATGAGAACTCACAGAATGGAGATGTGTGAATTCAGAATGGAGGTTAGTGAAGTCATATAATGGAGGTGTGTGAAGTCATAGAATGGAGGTGTGTGAAGTCATACAATGGAGGTGTGTGAAATCATAGAATGGAGGTGTTTGAATTCACAGAATGGAGGTGTGTGAAGTCAGAGTGGAGGTGTGTGAAGTCATAGAATTGAGGTGTGAAATCAGAATGGAGGTGTGTGAACTCATAGAATGCAGGTGTGTGAAATCACAGTGGAGGTGTGTGAAGTCATAGAATGGAGCTGTGTGAAGTCACAGAATGGAGGTGTGTGAACTCATAGAATGGAGCTGTGTGAAGTCATAGAATGGAGGTGTGTGAAATCATAGAATTGAGGAGTGTGAAGTTAGAATGGAGGTGTGTGAATTCATAGAATGGAGGTGTGTGAAGTCAGAATGGATGTGTGTGAAGTCATAGAATGGAGATGTGTTAACTCATAGAATGGAGGTGTGTGACGTCACAATGGAAGTGTGTGAAGTCATAGAATGGAGGTGTGTGAAGTCATACAATGAAGGTGTGTGAAGTCAGAATGGAGGTGTGTGAAGTCACAGAATGGAGCTGTGTGAACTCAGAATGGAGTTGTGTGAAGTCATAGATGGAGGTGTGTGAAGTCATAGTATGGAGGTGTGTGAAATCATAGAATGGATTTTTGTTGAGTCACAGAATGGAGCTGTGCGAAGCCAGAATGGCGGAGTGTGAAGTCACAGAATGGAGGTGTGTGTTAAGTCAGAATGGAGGTGTGTGAACTCATAGAATGGAGGTGTGTAAAGTCACAATGGAGGTGTGTGAAATCATAGAATGGAGGTGTGTGAAGTCACAAAATGGAGGTGTGTGAAGTCATAGAATGGAGGTGTGTGAAGTCATAGAATGGATGTTTTTGAAGTAAGAATGAAGGTGTGTGAAGTCATAGAATGGAGGTGTGTGACATCACAGAATGGAGTTCTGTGAAGTCATAGAATGGAGCGTTGTGAAGTCAGAATGGAGGTGTGTAAAGTCACAGGATGGATGTGTGTCAATTCAGAATGGAGGTGTATGAAGTCACAGAATGGAGGTGTGTGAAGTCAGAATGGAGGTGTGAAATCGCAGAATGGAGGTGGTTGAAGTCATAGAAAGGAGGTGTGGGAAGTCATAGAATGGAGGAGTGTGAAGTCGTAGAGTGGAGGTGAGTGAAGTCAAAGATACGAGGTCTGTGAAGTCATAGAATGGAGGTGTGTGAATTAAGAATGGAGGTGTGTGAAGTCATAGAATTGAGATAAGTGAACTCATAGAATGCAGGTGTGTGACGTCACAATGGAAGTGTGTAAAGTCATAGAATGGAGGTGTGTGAAGTCACAGAATGGAGGTGTGTGAAGTCATACAATGGAGGTGAGTGAAGTCCAAATGGAGTTCTGTGAAGTCACAGAATGGAGGTGTGTGAACTCAGAATGGAGGTGTGTGAAGTCATAGAAGGAGGTGTGTGAAGTCATAGATGTAGGTGTGTGAAGTCATAGTATGGAGGTGTGTGAAATCATAGAATGGAGTTTTGTGAAGTCACAGAATGGAGCTGTGTGAAGTCAGAATGGAGGTGTGTGAAGTCATAGAATAGAAGTGTGTGAAGTCAAAATGGAGGTGTGTGAAGTCATAGAATGGATGTGTGTGAAGTCACAGAATTGAGGTGTGTGAAGTCATAGAATGGAGGTGTGTGAATTCATAGAATGGAGGTGTGTGAAATCACAGAATGGAGGTGTGTGAAGTCACAGAATG
This sequence comes from Megascapheus bottae, assembly GCA_024803745.1. Classification (NCBI taxonomy): domain Eukaryota; kingdom Metazoa; phylum Chordata; class Mammalia; order Rodentia; family Geomyidae; genus Megascapheus; species Megascapheus bottae. The sequence continues at coordinate 300,685 of JANJXV010000433.1, read as the reverse complement.
GAGGTGTTTGAACTCACAATAGAGGTGTGTGAAGTCACAGAATGGAGGTGTGTGAAGTCGTAGAATGGAAGTGTGTGAAGTCATAGAATGGAGGTGTGTGAAGTCATAGAATGGAGGTGTGTGAATTCATAGAATGGAGGTTTGTGAAATCACAGAATGGAGGTGTGTGAAGTCACAGAATGGAGGTGTTTGAACTCAAAATAGAGGTGTCTGAAGTCACAGAATGGAGGTGTGTGAAGTCATAGAATGGAAGTGTGTGAAGTCATAGAATGGAGGTGTGTGAAGTCAGAATGGACGTGTGAAGTCACAGAATTGAGGTGTGTGAAGTCACAGAATGGAGGTTTGTGAAGACATACAATGGAGGTGTGTGAAGTCATAGAATGGATTTTTCTAAAGTAAGACTGAATGTGTGTGAAGTCATAGAATAGAGGTGTGTGAAGTCAAAATTAAGGTGTGTGATCTCATAGAATGGAGGTGTGTGAACTCATAGATTGGAGGTGTGAAGTCATGGAAAGGAGGTGTGTGAAGTCAAAGAATGGAGGTGTGTGAAGTCAAACAATAGAGGTGTGAAGTCACAGAATAGAGGTGTGTGAAGTCACAGATTGGAAGTGTGTGAAGTCAAAACGGAGGTGTGTGAAGTCAAAAAGGTGGTGTGTGAAGTCAGAAATAGAGGTGTGTGAAGTCACAGAATGGAGGTATGTGAACTCAGAATGGAGGTGTGTGAAGTCATAGATGGAGGTGTGGGAAGTCATAGTATGGAGGTGTGTGAAATTATAGAAAGGAGTTTTGTGAACTCACAGAATGGACTGTGTGAAGTCAGAATGGAGGTGTGTGAACTCATAGAATGGAGGTGTGTGAAGTCACAATGGAGGTGTGTGAAATCATAGAATGGAGGTGTGTGAAGTCACAAAATGGAGGTGTGTGAAATGATAGAATGTATGTGTGTGAAGTCATAGAATGGATGTTTGTGAAGTAAGAATGAAGGTGTGTGAAGTCAAAGAATTGAGGTGTGTGACGTCACAGAATGGAGTTGTGTGAAGTCATAGAATGGAGCTGTGTGAAGTCACAGAATGGAGGTGTGTGAAGTCACAGAATGGAGGTGTGTGAAGTCATAGAATGGAGGTGTGTGAAGTCATAGAATGGAGGTGTGTGAAGTCAGATTGGAGGTGTGTGAAGTCACAGAATTGAGGTGTGTGAACAGAGAATGGAGGTTTGTGAAGTCACATAATGGAGGTGTGTGAAGTCGTAGAATGGAGGTGTGTGAAGTCATAGAATGGATGTTTGTGAAGTAAGAATGAAGGTGTGTGAAGACACAGAATAGTGGTGTGCGAAGTCAAAGAATGGAGGTGTGTGAAGTCATAGAATGGAAGTGTGTGAAGTCACAGAATGGAGGTGTGTGAAGTCAGAATGGAGGTGTGAAGTCGCTGAATGGAGTTGGGTGAAGTCATAGAAAGGAGGTGTCGGAAGTCATAGAATGGACGAGTGTGAAGTCATAGAGTGGAGGTGAGTGAAATCACATTCGAGGTCTATGAAGTGATAGAATGGAGGTGTGTGAAGTCAGAATGGAGGTGTTTGAAGTCATAGAATGGAGATGTGTTAACTCAGAGAATGGAGGTGTGTGACGTCACAATGGAAGTGTGTGAAGTCATAGAATGGAGGTGTGTAAAGTCACAGAATGGAGGTGTGTGAATTCATACAATGGAGGTGTGTGAAGTCAGAATGGAGGTGTGTGAAGTCATAGATGCACGTGTGTGAAGTCATAGTATGTAGGTGTGTGAAATCATAGAATGGAGGTTTGTGAAGTCTCAGAATGAAGCTGTGTGAAGTCAGAATGGCAGTGAGTGAAGGCATAGAATGGAGGTGTGTGAAGTCAAAATGGAAGTGTGTGAAATCATAGAATCGTGGTGTGTGAGGTCAAAATGGATGTGTGTGAAGTCATAGAATGGAGGTGTGTGAAGTCACAGAATGAAGGTGTGTGAAGTCACAGAATGGAGGGGTGTGAACTCAATATGGAGGTAGGTGAAGTCAAAGAATGGAGGTGTGTGAAGTCATAGAATGTAGGTGTGTGAAGTCACAGAATGGAGGTGTGTGAATTCATAGAATGGAGGTGTGTGAAGTCATAGAATGGAGGTGTGTGAAGTCATAGAATGGAGGTGTGTGAAGTCACAGAATGGAGTTGTGTGAAGTCACAGAATGGAGGTGTGTGAACTCACAATGGAGGTGTGTGAAGTCACAGAATGGAGGTGTGTGAAGTCATAGAATTGAAGTGTGTGAAGTCATAGAATGGAGGTGTGTGAAGTCAAAATGGAGGTGTGTGAAGTCACAGAATGGAGGTGTGTGAACTCAGATTGGAGGTGTGTGAAGTCACAGAAGGGAGGTTTATGAAGTCATATAATGGAGGTGTGGGAAGTCATAGAATGGATGTTTGTGAAGTAAGAATGAAGGTGTGTGAAGTCATAGAATGGAGGTGTGTGAAGTCAAAATGAAGGTGTGTGAACTCATAGAATGGAGGTGTGTGATCTCATAGAATGGAGGTGTGTGAAGTCAGAATGGAGGTGTGAAGTCGCTGAATGGAGGTGGGTGAAGTCATAGAAAGGAGGTGTGGGAAGTCATAGAATGGAGAAGTGTGAAGTCATAGGGTTTAGATGAGTGAAGTCACAGGTTCGAGGTCTGTGAAGTCATAGAATGGAGGTGTGTGAAGTCAGAACGGAGGTGTGTGAAGTCATGGAATGGAGGTGTGTGAAGTCAGAATGGAGGAGTGAGAAGTCACAGAATGGAGGTGTGTGACGTCACAATGGAAGTGTGTGAAGTCATAGAATGGAGGTGTGTGAAGTCACAGAATGGAGGTGTGTGAAGTCATACAATGGAGGTGTGTGAAGTCAGAATGGAGGTGTGTGAAGTCATAGATGGACGTGTGTGAAGTCATAGTATGGAGGTGTGTGAAATCATAGAATGGAGGTTTGTGAAGTCTCAGAATGAAGCTGTGTGAAGGCAGAATGGCAGTGAGTGAAGTCATAGAATGGAGGTGTGTGAAGTCAAAATGGAAGTGTGTGAAATCATAGAATCGTGGTGTGTGGGGTCACAATGGAGGTGTGTGAAGTCATAGAATGGAGGTGTGTGAAATCACAGAATGGAGGTGTGTGAAGTCATAGAATGGAGGTGTGTGAAGTCATAGAATGGAGGTGTGTGAAGTCAAAGAATGAAGGTGTGTGAAGTCACCGAATGGAGGGGTGTGAACTCAATATGGAGGTAGGTGAAGTCAAAGAATGGAGGTGTGTGAAATCATAGAATGTAAGTGTGTGAAGTCACAGAATGGAGGTGTGTGAATTCATAGAATGGAGGTGTGTGAAGTCATAGAATGGAGGTGTGTGAAGTCACAGAGTGGAGGTGTGTGAAGTCACAGAATGGAGGTGTGTGAACTCACAGAATGGAGGTGTGTGAAGTCACAGAATGGAGGTGTGTGAAGTCATAGAATTGAAGTGTGTGAAGTCATAGAATGGAGGTGTGTGAAGTCAAAATGGACGTGTGTGAAGTCACAGAATGGAGCTGTGTGAAGTCAGAATGGCGGTGTGTGAAGGCATAGAATGGAGGTGTGTGAAGTCAGAATGGAGGTGTGTGAAATCATAGTATCATGGTTTGTGAAGTCACAATGGAGGTGTGTGAAGTCATGGAATGGAGGTGCGTGAAGTCACAGAATGGAGGTGTGTGAAGTCATAGAATGGAGGTGTGTGAAGTCATAGAATGGAGGTGTGTGAAGTCACAGAATGGAGGTGGGTGAAGTCACAGAATGGAGGTGTGTGAACTCACAATGGAGGTGCGTGAAGTCACAGAATGGAGGTGAGTGAAGTCACAGAATGGCTGTGTGAGAATTCATAGAATTGAAGTGTGTGAAGTCATAGAATGGAGGTGTGTGAAGTCAAAATGGAGGTGTGTGAAGTCACAGAATGGTGGTGTGTGAACTCAGAATGGAGGTGTGTGAAGTCACAGAATGGAGGTTTGTGAAGTCATATAATGTAGGTGTGTGAAGTCATAGAATGGATGTTTCTGAAGTAAGAATTAAGGTGTGTGAAGTCATAGAATGGAGTTGTGTGAAGTCAAAATGAAGGTGTGTGAACTCATAGAATGGAGGTGTGTGAAATCATACAATAGAGGTGTCTGAAATCATAGAATGGAGTTGTTTGAAGTCACAGAATGGAAGTGTGTGAAGTCAGAATGGAGGTGTGTGAAGTCATAGAATTGAGGTGTTTGAAATCAGAATGGAGGTGTGTGAACTCATAGAACGGAGGTGGGTGAAATCACAATGGAGGTGTGTGAAGTCATGGAATGGAGGTGTGTGAAGTCAGAATGGAGGTGTGAGAAGTCACAGAATGGAGGTGTGTGAATTCAGAATGGAGGTGAGTGAAGTCATAGAATGGAGGTGTGTGAAATCATACAATAGAGGTGTCTGAAATCATAGAATGGAGTTGTTTGAAGTCACAGAATGGAAGTGTGTGAAGTCAGAATGGAGGTGTGTGAAGTCATAGAATTGAGGTGTTTGAAATCAGAATGGAGGTGTGTGAACTCATAGAACGGAGGTGGGTGAAATCACAATGGAGGTGTGTGAAGTCATAGAATGGAGGTGTTTGAAGTCACAGAATGCAGGTGTGTGAAGTCATAGAATGGAGGTGTGTGAAGTCATAGAATGGAGGGGTGTGAAGTCAGAATGGAGGTGTGTGAAAGCACAGAATGGAGGTGTGTGAATTCATAGAATGGAGGTGTGTGAAGTCATAGGAACGAGGTGTTTGAAGTCACAGAATGGAGGTGTGTGAAGTCACAGAATGGAGGTGTGTGAAGTCAGAGAATGTAGATGTGTGAACTCAGAATGTAGGTGTGTGAAGCCACAGAATGGAGGTGTGTGAAGTCATAGAATGGAAGTGTGTGAAGTCATAGAAAGGAGGTGTGTGAATTCAGAATGGAGGTGTGTGAAGTCACAGAATGGAGGTTTGTGAAGTCATAGAATGGAGGTGTGTGAAGTCAGATTGGAGGTTTGTGAAAGCACAGAATGGAGGTGTGTGAATTCATAGAATGGAGGTGTGTGAAGTCACAGGATCGAGGTGTGTGAAGTCACAGAATGGAGGTGTGTGAAGTCAGAGAATGTAGATGTGTGAACTCAGAATGTAGGTGTGTGAAGCCACAGAATGGAGGTGTGTGAAGTCATAGAATGGAAGTGTGTGAAGTCATAGAAAGGAGGTGTGTGAATTCAGAATGGAGGTGTGTGAAGTCACAGAATGGAGGTTTGTGAAGTCAGAGAATGGATGTTTCTGAAGTAAGAATGAAGGTGTGTGAAATCAAAGAATGGAGGTGTGTGAAGTCATAGAAGGGAGGTGTGTGAAGTCAGAATTGAGGTGTGTCAAGTCACAGAATTGAGGTGTGTGAAGCCACAGAATTGAGGTGTGTGAAGTCCTAGAATGGAAGTGTGTGAAGTCATAGAATGGAGGTGTGTGAAGGAAGAATGGAGGTGTGTGAAGTCACAGAATGGAGGTGTGTGAACTCAGAATGGAGGTGTGTGAAGTCACAGAATGGAGGTATGTGAAGTCATAGAATGGAGATGTGTGAAGTCATACAACGGAGGTGTGTGAAGTCAGAATGGAGGAGTGAGGTCGCAGAATGTAGGTGGGTGAAGTCATAGAAAGAAGGTGTGGGAAGTCATAGAATGGAGGTCTGTGAAGTCACAGAATGGAGGTGTGTGAAGTCAGAAAGGAGGTGTGTGAAGTCATGGAATGGACATGTGTGAACTCATAGAATGGAGGTGTGTGATGTCACAATGGAAGTGTGTGAAGTCATAGAATGGTGGTGTGTGAAGTCACAGAATGGAGGTGTGTGAAGTCATAAAATGGAAGTGTGTTAAGTCGAATGGAGGTGTGTGAAGTCACAGATTGGAGGTGTGAGAACTCAAAATGGAGGGGTGTGAAGTCATAGATGGAGGTGTGTGAAGTCATAGAATGGAGGTGTGTGAAGTCATAGAATGGAGGTGTGTGAAGTCACAATGGAGGTGTGTGAAGTCATAGAATTTAGGTGTGTGAAGTCACAAAATGGAGGTGTGTGAAGGCATCGAATGGAGGTGTGTGAAGTCACAGAATGGAGGTGTGTGAAGTCACAGAATGGAGGTGTGTGAAGTCAGAATGAAGGTGTGTGAAGTCACAGAATAGAGGTGTGTGAAGTCACAGAATGGATGTTTGTGAAGTAAGAATGAAGGTGTTTGAAGTCATAGAGTGGAGGTGTGTGAAGTCACAGAATGGAGGTGTGTGAAGTCATAGAATGGAGGTGTGTGAAGTCATAGAATTGAGGTGTGTGAAGTCATAGAATGGAGGTGTGTGAAGTCCTAAAATGGAGGTGTGTGAACTCATAGAATGGAGGTGTGTGATGTCATAGAAAGGAGGTGTGTGAATTCAGAATGGAGGTGTGTGAAGTCACAGAATGGAGGTTTGTGAAGTCATAGAATGGAGGTGTGTGAAGTCAGATTGGAGGTTTGTGAAAGCACAGAATGGAGGTGTGTGAATTCATAGAATGGAGGTGTGTGAAGTCATGGGATCGAGGTGTGTGAAGTCACAGAATGGAGGTGTGTGAAGTCAGAGAATGTAGATGTGTGAACTCAGAATGTAGGTGTGTGAAGCCACAGAATGGAGGTGTGTGAAGTCATAAAATGGAAGTGTGTGAAGTCATAGAAACGAGGTGTGTGAATTCAGAATGGAGGTGTGTGAAGTCACAGAATGGAGGTTTGTGAAGTCATAGAATGGAGGTTTGTGAAGTCAGAGAATGGATGTTTCTGAAGTAAGAATGAAGGTGTGTGAAATCAAAGAATGGAGGTGTGTGAGGTAATAGAAGGGAGGTGTGTGAAGTCAGAATTGAGGTGTGTCAAGTCACAGAATTGAGGTGTGTGAAGCCACAGAATGGAGGTGTGTGAAGTCCTAGAATGGAAGTGTGTGAAGTCATAGAATGGAGGTGTGTGAAGGAAGAATGGAGGTGTGTGAAGTCACAGAATGGAGGTGTGTGAACTCAGAATGGAGGTGTGTGAAGTCACAGAATGCAGGTTTGTGAAGTCATAGAATGGAGATGTGTGAAGTCATACAACGGAGGTGTGTGAAGTCAGAATGGAGGAGTGTGAAGTCACAGAATGGAGGTGCGTGAATTCAGAATGGAGGTGTGTGAAGTCATAGATGGAGGTGTGTGAAGTCATAGTATGGAGGTGTGTCAAATCATAGAATGGAGTTTTGTGAAGTCACACAATGGAGCTGTGTGAAGTCACAATGGAGGTGTGTGAAGTCATAGAATGGAGGTGTGTGAAGTCAGAATGGAGGTGTGCGAAATCATAGAATTGAGGTGTGTGAAGTCACAATGGAGTTGTGTGAAGTCATGGAATGGAGGTGTGTGAAGTCACAGAATGGAGGTGTATGAAGTCACAGAATGGAGGTGTGTGAAGTCATAGAATGGAGGTGTGTGAAGTCGCAGAATGAAGGTGTGTGAAGTCACAGAATGGAGGTGTGTGAACTCAGGATGGAGGTGGGTGAAGTCACAGAATGGACGTGTGTGAAGTCATAGAATGGAGGTGTGTGATGTCACAGAATGGAGGTGTGTGAAGTCAGAATGGAGGTGTGTGAAGTCACAGAATTGAGGTGTGTGAATTCACAGAATAGAGGTGTGTGAAGTCAGAATGCAGGTGTGAAGTCACAGAAGGGAGATGTGTGAAGTCAGAATGGAGGTGTGAAGTCGCTGAATGGAGGTGGGTGAAGTCATAGAAAGGAGGTGTGGGAAGTCATAGAATGGAGAAGTGTGAAGTCATAGGGTTGAGATGAGTGAAGTCACAGGTTCGAGGTCTGTGAAGTCATAGAATGGAGATGTGTGAAGTCAGAATGGAGGTGTGTGAAATCATAGAATGGAGATGTGTGAACTCATAAAATGGAGGTGTGTGAAGTCACAATGGAAGTGTGTGAAGAAATAGAATGGAGGTGTGTGAAGTCACAGAATGGAGGTGTGTGAAGTCATAGAATGGAGGTGTGTGAAGTCATAGAAGGGAGGTTTGTGAAAGCAAAGAATGGAGGTGTGTGAATTCATAGAATGGAGGTGTGTGAAGTCATAGGATCGAGGTGTGTGAAGTCACAGAATGGAGGTGTGTGAAGTCAGAGAATGTAGATGTGTGAACTCAGTATGTAGGTGTGTGAAGCTACAGAATGGAGGTGTGTGAAGTCATAGAATGGAGGTGTGTGAAGTCATAGAATGGAGGTCTGTGAACTCAGAATGGAGGTGTGTGAAGTCACAGAATGGAGGTGTGTGAAGTCATAGAATGGAGGTCTGTGAAACCACAGAATGGAGGTGTGTGAATTCATAGAATGGAGGTGTGTGAAGTCATAGGATCGAGGTGTGTGAAGTCACAGAATGGAGGTGTGTGAAGTCAGAGAATGTAGATGTGTGAACTCAGAATGTAGGTGTGTGAAGCCACAAAATGGAGGTGTGTGAAGTCATAGAATGGAAGTGTGTGAAGTCATAGAAAGGAGGTGTGTGAATTCAGAATGGAGGTGTGTGAAGTCACAGAATGGAGGTTTGTGAAGTCATAGAATGGAGGTGTGTGAAGTCAGAGAATGGATGTTTCTGAAGTAAGAATGAAGGTGTGTGAAATCAAAGAATGGAGGTGTGTGAAGTCATAGAAGGGAGGTGTGTGAAGTCAGAATGGAGGTGGGTCAAGTCACAGAATTGAGGTGTGTGAAGCCACAGAATTGAGGTGTGTGAAGTCCTAGAATGGAAGTGTGTGAAGTCATAGAATGGAGGTGTGTGAAGGAAGAATAGAGGTGTGTGAAGTCACAGAATGGAGGTGTGTGAACTCAGAATGGAGGTGTGTGAAGTCACAGAATGGAGGTTTGTGAAGTCATAGAATGGAGGTGTGTGAAGTCATACAACGGAGGTGTGTGAAGTCAGAATGGAGGAGTGTGAAGTCACAGAATGGAGGTGCGTGAATTCAGAATGGAGGTGTGTGAAGTCATAGATGGAGGTGTGTGAAGACATAGTATGGAGGTGTGTCAAATCATAGAATGGAGTTTTGTGAAGTCACAGAATGGAGCTGTGTGAAGTCACAATGGAGGTGTGTGAAGTCATAGAATGGAGGTGTGTGAAGTCAGAATGGAGGTGTGCGAAATCATAGAATTGAGGTGTGTGAAGTCACAATGGAGTTGTTTGAAGTCATAGAATGGAGGTGTGTGAAGTCACAGAATGGAGGTGTGTGAAGTCATAGAATGGAGGTGTGTGAAGTCACAGAATGAAGGTGTGTAAAATCACAGAATGGAGGTGTGTGAACTCAGGATGGAGGTGGGTGAAGTCACAGAATGGACGTGTGTGAAGTCATAGAATGGAGGTGTGTGATGTCACAGAATGGAGGTGTGTGAAGTCAGAATGGAGGTGTGTGAAGTCACAGAATTGAGGTGTGTGAATTCACAGAATAGAGGTGTGTGAAGTCAGAATGCAGGTGTGAAGTCACAGAAGGGAGGTGTGTGAAGTCACAGAATGGATGTTTGTGAAGTAAGAATGAAGGTGTTTGAAGTCATAGAATGGAGTTGTGTGACGTCACAGAATGGAGGTGTGTGAAGTTATAGAATGGAGGTGTGTGAAATCATAGAATTGAGGTGTGTGAAGTCATACAATTAAGGTGTGTGAAGTCAGAATGGAGGTGTGTGAAATCACAGAGTGGAGGTGTGTGAACTCAAAATGGAGGTGTGTGAAGTCATAGATGGAGGTGTGTGAAGACATAGAATGCAGGTGTGTGGAATCATAGAATGGAGTTTTGTGAAGTCACAGAATGGAGCTGTGTGAAGTCAGAATGGAGGTGTGTGAACTCAATAAATGGAGGTGTGTGAAGTCACAATGGAGGTGTGTGAAATCTTAGAATGGAGGTGTGTGAAGTCAAAAAATGGAGGTGTGTGTAGTCATAGAATGGAGGTGTGTGAAGTCATAGAATGGATTTTTGTGAAATAAGAATGAAGGTGTGTGAAGTCATAGAATGGAGGTGTGTGACGTCACAGAATGGAGTTGTGTGAAGTCATAGAATGGAGCTGTGTGAAGTCAGAATGGAGGTGTGTGAAGTCACAGAATGGAGGTGTGTCAACTCAGAATGGAGGTGTGTGAAGTCACAGAATGGAGGTGTGTGAAGTCATAGAATGGAGATGTGTGAAGTTATAGAATGGAGGTGTGTGAAGTCAGAATGGAGGTGTGTGAAGTCACAGAACTGAGGTGTGTGAACACAGAATGCAGGTGTGTGAATCACAGAATGGAGGTGTGTGAAATCATAGAATGGAGGTGTGTGAAGTCATAGAATGCATGTTTGTGAAGTAAGATTGAAGGTGTGTGAAGTCATAGAATAGAGGGGTGTGAAGTCAAAGAATGGAGGTTTGTGACGTTACAGAATGGAGGTGTGTGAAGCTATAGAATGGAGGTGTGTGAAATCATAGAATTGAGGTGTGTGAAGTCATACAATGAAGGTGTGTGAAGTCAGAATGGAGGTGTGTGAAGTCACAGAGTGGAGGTGTGTGAACTCAAAATGGAGGTGTGTGAAGTCATAGATGGAGGTGTGTGAAGACATAGTATGGAGGTGTGTGGAATCATAGAATGGAGTTTTGTGAAGTCACAGAATGGAGCTGTGTGAAGTCAGAATGGAGGTGTGTGAACTCATAAAATGGAGGTGTGTGAAGTCACAATGGAGGTGTGTGAAATCTTAGAATGTAGGTGTGTGAAGTCAAAAAATGGAGGTGTGTGAAGTCATAGAATGGAGGTGTGTGAAGTCATAGAATGAATTTTTGTGAAATAAGAATGAAGGTGTGTGAAGTCATAGAATGGAGGTGTGTGACGTCACAGAATGGAGTTGTGTGAAGTCATAGAATGGAGGTTTGTGAAAGCACAGAATGGAGGTGTGTGAAGTCACAGAATGGAGGTGTGTAAAGTCACAGAATGGAGGTGTGCGAAGTCAGAGAATGTAGATGTGTGAACTCAGAATGTAGGTGTGTGAAGCCACAGAATGGAGGTGTGTGAAGTCATAGAATGGAAGTGTGTGAAGTCATAGAAAGGACGTGTGTGAATTCAGAATGGAGTTGTGTGAAGTCACAGAATGGAGGTTTGTGAAGTAAGAATGAAGGTGTTTGAAGTCATAGAGTGGAGGTGTGTGAAGTCACAGAATGGAGGTGTGTGAATTCATAGAATGGAGGTGTGTGAAGTCATAGGATTGAGGTGTGTGAAGTCACAGAATAGAGGTGTGTGAAGTCACAGAATGGATGTTTGTGAAGTAAGAATGAAGGTGTTTGAAGTCATAGAGTGGAGGTGTGTGAAGTCACAGAATGGAGGTGTGTGAAGTCATAGAATGGAGGTGTGTGAAGTCATAGAATTGAGGTGTGTGAAGTCATAGAATGGAGGTGTGTGAAGTCCTAAAATGGACGTGTGTGAACTCATAGAATGGAGGTGTGTGATGTCAAAATGGAGTTGTGTGTAGTCATTGAATGGTGGTTTTTGATGTCAACGAATGGAGGTGTGTGAAGTCACAGAATGGAGGTGTGTGAAGTCAGATTGGAGGTGTGTGAAATCAAAGAATGGAGGTGTGTCAACTCAGAAATGTGGTGTGTGAAGTCATAGAATGGAAGTGTGTGAAGTCATAGAATGGAAGTGTGTGAAATCATAGAATGGAGGTGTGTGAAGTCACAGAATTGAGGTGTGTGAAGTCAGAATGGAGGTGTGTGAAGTCAGAATGGAGGTGAGTGAAGTCATAGAATGGAGGTGTGTGAAGTCATAGAATGGAGGTCTGTGAACTCAGAAGGGAGGTGTGTGAAGTCACAGAAGGGAGGTGTGTGAAGTCATAGAATGGAGGTTTGTGAAAGCACAGAATGGAGGTGTGTGAATTCATAGAATGGAGGTGTGTGAAGTCATAGGAACGAGGTGTGTGAAGTCACAGAATGGAGGTGTGTGAAGTCACAGAATTGAGGTGTGTGAAGTCAGAGAATGCAGATGTGTGAACTCAGAATGTAGGTGTGTGAAGCCACAGAATGGAGGTGTGTGAAGTCATAGAATGGAAGTGTGTGAAGTCATAGAAAGGAGGTGTGTGAATTCAGAATGGAGGTGTGTGAAGTCACAGAATGGAGGTTTGTGAAGTCATAGAATGGAGGTGTGTGAAGTCAGATTGGAGGTTTGTGAAAGCACAGAATGGAGGTGTGTGAATTCATAGAATGGAGGTGTGTGAAGTCATAGGATCGAGGTGTGTGAAGTCACAGAATGGAGGTGTGTGAAGTCAGAGAATGTAGATGTGTGAACTCAGAATGTAGGTGTGTGAAGCCACAGAATGGAGGTGTGTGAAGTCATAAAATGGAAGTGTGTGAAGTCATAGAAAGGAGGTGTGTGAATTCAGAATGGAGGTGTGTGAAGTCACAGAATGGAGGTTTGTGAAGTCATAGAATGGAGGTTTGTGAAGTCAGAGAATGGATGTTTCTGAAGTAAGAATGAAGGTGTGTGAAATCAAAGAATGGAGGTGTGTGAAGTCATAGAAGGGAGGTGTGTGAAGTCAGAATTGAGGTGTGTCAAGTCACAGAATTGAGGTGTGTGAAGCCACAGAATGGAGGTGTGTGAAGTCCTAGAATGGAAGTGTGTGAAGTCATAGAATGGAGGTGTGTGAAGGAAGAATGGAGGTGTGTGAAGTCACAGAATGGAGGTGTGTGAACTCAGAATGGAGGTGTGTGAAGTCACAGAATGGAGGTTTGTGAAGTCATAGAATGGAGATGTGTGAAGTCATACAACGGAGGTGTGTGAAGTCAGAATGGAGGAGTGTGAAGTCACAGAATGGAGGTGCGTGAATTCAGAATGGAGGTGTGTGAAGTCATAGATGGAGGTGTGTGAAGTCATAGTATGGAGGTGTGTCAAATCATAGAATGGAGTTTTGTGAAGTCACAGAATGGAGCTGTGTGAAGTCACAATGGAGGTGTGTGAAGTCATAGAATGGAGGTGTGTGAAGTCAGAATGGAGGTGTGCGAAATCATAGAATTGAGGTGTGTGAAGTCACAATGGAGTTGTGTGAAGTCATGGAATGGAGGTGTGTGAAGTCACAGAATGGATGTGTATGAAGTCACAGAATGGAGGTGTGTGAAGTCATAGAATGGAGGTGTGTGAAGTCGCAGAATGAAGGTGTGTGAAGTCACAGAATGGAGGTGTGTGAACTCAGGATGGAGGTGGGTGAAGTCACAGAATGGACGTGTGTGAAGTCATAGAATGGAGGTGTGTGATGTCACAGAATGGAGGTGTGTGAAGTCAGAATGGAGGTGTGTGAAGTCACAGAATTGAGGTGTGTGAATTCACAGAATAGAGGTGTGTGAAGTCAGAATGCAGGTGTGAAATCACAGAAGGGAGATGTGTGAAGTCAGAATGGAGGTGTGAAGTCGCTGAATGGAGGTGGGTGAAGTCATAGAAAGGAGGTGTGGGAAGTCATAGAATGGAGAAGTGTGAAGTCATAGGGTTGAGAGGAGTGAAGTCACAGGTTCGAGGTCTGTGAAGTCATAGAATGGAGATGTGTGAAGTCAGAATGGAGGTGTGTGAAATCATAGAATGGAGATGTGTGAACTCATAAAATGGAGGTGTGTGAAGTCACAATGGAAGTGTGTGAAGAAATAGAATGGAGGTGTGTGAAGTCACAGAATGGAGGTGTGTGAAGTCATAGAATGGAGGTGTGTGAAGTCATAGAAGGGAGGTTTGTGAAAGCAAAGAATGGAAGTGTGTGAATTCATAGAATGGAGGTGTGTGAAGTCATAGGATCGAGGTGTGTGAAGTCACAGAATGGAGGTGTGTGAAGTCAGAGAATGTAGATGTGTGAACTCAGTATGTAGGTGTGTGAAGCCACAGAATGGAGGTGTGTGAAGTCATAGAATGGAGGTGTGTGAAGTCATAGAATGGAGGTCTGTGAACTCAGAATGGAGGTGTGTGAAGTCACAGAATGGAGGTGTGTGAAGTCATAGAATGGAGGTCTGTGAAACCACAGAATGGAGGTGTGTGAATTCATAGAATGGAGGTGTGTGAAGTCATAGGATCGAGGTGTGTGAAGTCACAGATTGGAGGTGTGTGAAGTCAGAGAATGTAGATGTGTGAACTCAGAAAGTAGGTGTGTGAAGCCACAAAATGGAGGTGTGTGAAGTCAGAGAATGGAAGTGTGTGAAGTCATAGAAAGGAGGTGTGTGAATTCAGAATGGAGGTGTGTGAAGTCACAGAATGGAGGTTTGTGAACTCATAGAATGGAGGTGTGTGAAGTCAGAGAATGGATGTTTCTGAAGTAAGAATGAAGGTGTGTGAAATCAAAGAATGGAGGTGTGTGAAGTCATAGAAGGGAGGTGTGTGAAGTCAGAATGGAGGTGGGTCAAGTCACAGAATTGAGGTGTGTGAAGCCACAGAATTGAGGTGTGTGAAGTCCTAGAATGGAAGTGTGTGAAGTCATAGAATGGAGGTGTGTGAAGGAAGAATAGAGGTGTGTGAAGTCACAGAATGGAGGTGTGTGAACTCAGAATGGAGGTGTGTGAAGTCACAGAATGGATTTTTGTGAAATAAGAATGAAGGTGTGTGAAGTCATAGAATGGAGGTGTGTGACGTCACAGAATGCAGTTGTGTGAAGTCATAGAATGGAGCTGTGTGAAGTCAGAATGGAGGTGTGTGAAGTCACAGAATGGAGGTGTGTCAACTCAGAATGGAGGTGTGTGAAGTCACAGAATGGAGGTGTGTGAAGTCATAGAATGGAGATGTGTGAAGTTATAGAATGGAGGTGTGTGAAGTCAGAATGGAGGTGTGTGAAGTCACAGAATTGAGGTGTGTGAACACAGAATGCAGGTGTGTGAATCACAGAATGGAGGTGTGTGAAATCATAGAATGGAGGTGTGTGAAGTCATAGAATGGATGTTTGTGAAGTAAGATTGAAGGTGTGTGAAGTCATAGAATAGAGGGGTGTGAAGTCAAAGAATGGAGGTTTGTGACGTTACAGAATGGAGGTGTGTGAAGCTATAGAATGGAGGTGTGTGAAATCATAGAATTGAGGTGTGTGAAGTCATACAATGAAGGTGTGTGAAGTCAGAATGGAGGTGTGTGAAGTCACAGAGTGGAGGTGTGTGAACTCAAAATGGAGGTGTGTGAAGTCATAGATGGAGGTGTGTGAAGACATAGTATGGAGGTGTGTGGAATCATAGAATGGAGTTTTGTGAAGTCACAGAATGGAGCTGTGTGAAGTCAGAATGGAGGTGTGTGAACTCATAAAATGGAGGTGTGTGAAGTCACAATGGAGGTGTGTGAAATCTTAGAATGGAGGTGTGTGAAGTCAAAAAATGGAGGTGTGTGAAGTCATAGAATGGAGGTGTGTGAAGTCATAGAATGAATTTTTGTGAAATAAGAATGAAGGTGTGTGAAGTCATAGAATGGAGGTGTGTGACGTCACAGAATGGAGTTGTGTGAAGTCATAGAATGGAGGTTTGTGAAAGCACAGAATGGAGGTGTGTGAATTCATAGAATGGAGGTGAGTGAAGTCATAGGATCGAGGTGTGTGAAGTCACAGAATGGAGGTGTGTAAAGTCACAGAATGGAGGTGTGCGAAGTCAGAGAATGTAGATGTGTGAACTCAGAATGTAGGTGTGTGAAGCCACAGAATGGAGGTGTGTGAAGTCATAGAATGGAAGTGTGTGAAGTCATAGAAAGGAGGTGTGTGAATTCAGAATGGAGGTGTGTGAAGTCACAGAATGGAGGTTTGTGAAGTAAGAATGAAGGTGTTTGAAGTCATAGAGTGGAGGTGTGTGAAGTCACAGAATGGAGGTGTGTGAATTCATAGAATGGAGGTGTGTGAAGTCATAGGATTGAGGTGTGTGAAGTCACAGAATAGAGGTGTGTGAAGTCACAGAATGGATGTTTGTGAAGTAAGAATGAAGGTGTTTGAAGTCATAGAGTGGAGGTGTGTGAAGTCACAGAATGGAGGTGTGTGAAGTCATAGAATGGAGGTGTGTGAAGTCATAGAATTGAGGTGTGTGAAGTCATAGAATGGAGGTGTGTGAAGTCCTAAAATGGACGTGTGTGAACTCATAGAATGGAGGTGTGTGATGTCAAAATGGAGTTGTGTGTAGTCATTGAATGGTGGTTTTTGATGTCAACGAATGGAGGTGTGTGAAGTCACAGAATGGAGGTGTGTGAAGTCAGATTGGAGGTGTGTGAAATCAAAGAATGGAGGTGTGTCAACTCAGAAATGTGGTGTGTGAAGTCATAGAATGGAAGTGTGTGAAGTCATAGAATGGAAGTGTGTGAAATCATAGAATGGAGGTGTGTGAAGTCACAGAATTGAGGTGTGTGAAGTCAGAATGGAGGTGTGTGAAGTCAGAATGGAGGTGAGTGAAGTCATAGAATGGAGGTGTGTGAAGTCATAGAATGGAGGTCTGTGAACTCAGAAGGGAGGTGTGTGAAGTCACAGGAGGGAGGTTTGTGAAGTCATAGAATGGAGGTTTGTGAAAGCACAGAATGGAGGTGTGTGAATTCATAGAATGGAGGTGTGTGAAGTCATAGGAACGAGGTGTGTGAAGTCACAGAATGGAGGTGTGTGAAGTCACAGAATTGAGGTGTGTGAAGTCAGAGAATGCAGATGTGTGAACCCAGAATGTAGGTGTGTGAAGCCACAGAATGGAGGTGTGTGAAGTCATAGAATGGAAGTGTGTGAAGTCATAGAAAGGAGGTGTGTGAATTCAGAATGGAGGTGTGTGAAGTCACAGAATGGAGGTTTGTGAAGTCATAGAATGGAGGTGTGTGAAGTCAGATTGGAGGTTTGTGAAAGCACAGAATGGAGGTGTGTGAATTCATAGAATGGAGGTGTGTGAAGTCATAGGATCGAGGTGTGTGATGTCACAGAATGGAGGTGTGTGAAGTCAGAGAATGTAGATGTGTGAACTCAGAATGTAGGTGTGTGAAGCCACAGAATGGAGGTGTGTGAAGTCATAAAATGGAAGTGTGTGAAGTCATAGAAAGGAGGTGTGTGAATTCAGAATGGAGGTGTGTGAAGTCACAGAATGGAGGTTTGTGAACTCATAGAATGGAGGTTTGTGAAGTCAGAGAATGGATGTTTCTGAAGTAAGAATGAAGGTGTGTGAAATCAAAGAATGGAGGTGTGTGAAGTTATAGAAGGGAGGTGTGTGAAGTCAAAATTGAGGTGTGTCAAGTCACAGAATTGAGGTGTGTGAATCCACAGAATGGAGGTGTGTGAAGTTCTAGAATGGAAGTGTGTGAAGTCATAGAATGGAGGTGTGTGAAGGAAGAATGGAGGTGTGTGAAGTCACAGAATGGAGGTGTGTGAACTCAGAATGGAGGTGTGTGAAGTCACAGAATGGAGGTTTGTGAAGTCATAGAATGGAGATGTGTGAAGTCATACAACGGAGGTGTGTGAAGTCAGAATGGAGGAGTGTGAAGTCACAGAATGGAGGTGCGTGAATTCAGAATGGAGGTGTGTGAAGTCATAGATGGAGGTGTGTGAAGTCATAGTATGGAGGTGTGTCAAATCATAGAATGGAGTTTTGTGAAGTCACAGAATGGAGCTGTGTGAAGTCACAATGGAGGTGTGTGAAGTCATAGAATGGAGGTGTGTGAAGTCAGAATGGAGGTGTGCGAAATCATAGAATTGAGGTGTGTGAAGTCACAATGGAGTTGTGTGAAGTCATGGAATGGAGGTGTGTGAAGTCACAGAATGGAGGTGTATGAAGTCACAGAATGGAGGTGTGTGAAGTCATAGAATGGAGGTGTGTGATGTCGCAGAATGAAGGTGTGTGAAGTCAGAGAATGGAGGTGTGTGAACTCAGGATGGAGGTGGGTGAAGTCACAGAATGGACGTGTGTGAAGTCATAGAATGGAGGTGTGTGATGTCACAGAATGGAGGTGTGTGAAGTCAGAATGGAGGTGTGTGAAGTCACAGAATTGAGGTGTGTGAATTCACAGAATAGAGGTGTGTGAAGTCAGAATGCAGGTGTGAAGTCACAGAAGGGAGATGTGTGAAGTCAGAATGGAGGTGTGAAGTCGCTGAATGGAGGTGGGTGAAGTCATAGAAAGGAGGTGTGGGAAGTCATAGAATGGAGAAGTGTGAAGTCATAGGGTTGAGATGAGTGAAGTCACAGGTTCGAGATCTGTGAAGTCATAGAATGGAGATGTGTGAAGTCAGAATGGAGGTGTGTGAAATCATAGAATGGAGATGTGTGAACTCATAAAATGGAGGTGTGTGAAGTCACAATGGAAGTGTGTGAAGAAATAGAATGGAGGTGTGTGAAGTCACAGAATGGAGGTGTGTGAAGTCATAGAATGGAGGTGTGTGAAGTCATAGAAGGGAGGTTTGTGAAAGCAAAGAATGGAGGTGTGTGAATTCATAGAATGGAGGTGTGTGAAGTCATAGGATCGAGGTGTGTGAAGTCACAGAATGGAGGTGTGTGAAGTCAGAGAATGTAGATGTGTGAACTCAGTATGTAGGTGTGTGAAGCCACAGAATGGAGGTGTGTGAAGTCATACAATGGAGGTGTGTGAAGTCATAGAATGGAGGTCTGTGAACTCAGAATGGAGGTGTGTGAAGTCACAGAATGGAGGTGTGTGAAGTCATAGAATGGAGGTCTGTGAAACCACAGAATGGAGGTGTGTGAATTCATAGAATGGAGGTGTGTGAAGTCATAGGATCGAGGTGTGTGAAGTCACAGAATGGAGGTGTCTGAAGTCAGAGAATGTAGATGTGTGAACTGAGAATGTAGGTGTGTGAAGCCACAAAATGGAGGTGTGTGAAGTCATAGAATGGAAGTGTGTGAAGTCATAGAAAGGAGGTGTGTGAATTCAGAATGGAGGTGTGTGAAGTCACAGAATGGAGGTTTGTGAAGTCATAGAATGGAGGTGTGTGAAGTCAGAGAATGGATGTTTCTGAAGTAAGAATGAAGGTGTGTGAAATCAAAGAATGGAGGTGTGTGAAGTCATAGAAGGGAGGTGTGTGAAGTCAGAATGGAGGTGGGTCAAGTCACAGAATTGAGGTGTGTGAAGCCACAGAATTGAGGTGTGTGAAGTCCTAGAATGGAAGTGTGTGAAGTCATAGAATGGAGGTGTGTGAAGGAAGAATAGAGGTGTGTGAAGTCACAGAATGGAGGTGTGTGAACTCAGAATGGAGGTGTGTGAAGTCACAGAATGGAGGTTTGTGAAGTCATAGAATGGAGGTGTGTGAAGTCATACAACGGAGGTGTGTGAAGTCAGAATGGAGGAGTGTGAAGTCACAGAATGGAGGTGCGTGAATTCAGAATGGAGGTGTGTGGAGTCATAGATGGAGGTGTGTGAAGTCATAGTATGGAGGTTTGTCAAATCATAGAATGGAGTTTTGTGAAGTCACAAAATGGAGCTGTGTGAAGTCACAATGGAGGTGTGTGAAGTCATAGAATGGAGGTGTGTGAAGTCAGAATGGAGGTGTGCGAAATCATAGAATTGAGGTGTGTGAAGTCACAATGGAGTTGTTTGAAGTCATAGAATGGAGGTGTGTGAAGTCACAGAATGGAGGTGTGTGAAGTCATAGAATGGAGGTGTGTGAAGTCACAGAATGAAGGTGTGTAAAATCACAGAATGGAGGTGTGTGAACTCAGGATGGAGGTGGGTGAAGTCACAGAATGGACGTGTGTGAAGTCATAGAATGGAGGTGTGTGATGTCACAGAATGGAGGTGTGTGAAGTCAGAATGGAGGTGTGTGAAGTCACAGAATTGAGGTGTGTGAATTCACAGAATAGAGGTGTGTGAAGTCAGAATGCAGGTGTGAAGTCACAGAAGGGAGGTGTGTGAAGTCACAGAATGGATGTTTGTGAAGTAAGAATGAAGGTGTTTGAAGTCATAGAATGGAGTTGTGTGACGTCACAGAATGGAGGTGTGTGAAGTTATAGAATGGAGGTGTGTGAAATCATAGAATTGAGGTGTGTGAAGTCATACAATTAAGGTGTGTGAAGTCAGAATGGAGGTGTGTGAAATCACAGAGTGGAGGTGTGTGAACTCAAAATGGAGGTGTGTGAAGTCATAGATGGAGGTGTGTGAAGACATAGTATGCAGGTGTGTGGAATCATAGAATGGAGTTTTGTGAAGTCACAGAATGGAGCTGTTTGAAGTCAGAATGGAGGTGTGTGAACTCATAAAATGGAGGTGTGTGAAGTCACAATGGAGGTGTGTGAAATCTTAGAATGGAGGTGTGTGAAGTCAAAAAATGGAGGTGTGTGTAGTCATAGAATGGAGGTGTGTGAAGTCATAGAATGGATTTTTGTGAAATAAGAATGAAGGTGTGTGAAGTCATAGAATGGAGGTGTGTGACGTCACAGAATGGAGTTGTGTGAAGTCATAGAATGGAGCTGTGTGAAGTCAGAATGGAGGTGTGTGAAGTCACAGAATGGAGGTGTGTCAACTCAGAATGGAGGTGTGTGAAGTCACAGAATGGAGGTGTGTGAAGTCATAGAATGGAGATGTGTGAAGTTATAGAATGGAGGTGTGTGAAGTCAGAATGGAGGTGTGTGAAGTCACAGAATTGAGGTGTGTGAACACAGAATGCAGGTGTGTGAATCACAGAATGGAGGTGTGTGAAATCATAGAATGGAGGTGTGTGAAGTCATAGAATGGATGTTTGTGAAGTAAGATTGAAGGTGTGTGAAGTCATAGAATAGAGGGGTGTGAAGTCAAAGAATGGAGGTTTGTGACGTTACAGAATGGAGGTGTGTGAAGCTATAGAATGGAGGTGTGTGAAATCATAGAATTGAGGTGTGTGAAGTCATACAATGAAGGTGTGTGAAGTCAGAATGGAGGTGTGTGAAGTCACAGAGTGGAGGTGTGTGAACTCAAAATGGAGGTGTGTGAAGTCATAGATGGAGGTGTGTGAAGACATAGTATGGAGGTGTGTGGAATCATAGAATGGAGTTTTGTGAAGTCACAGAATGGAGCTGTGTGAAGTCAGAATGGAGGTGTGTGAACTCATAAAATGGAGGTGTGTGAAGTCACAATGGAGGTGTGTGAAATCTTAGAATGGAGGTGTGTGAAGTCAAAAAATGGAGGTGTGTGAAGTCATAGAATGGAGATGTGTGACGTCACAGAATGGAGTTGTGTGAAGTCATAGAATGGAGGTTTGTGAAAGCATAGAATGGAAGTGTGTGAATTCATAGAATGGAGGTGTGTGAAGTCATAGGATCGAGGTGTGTGAAGTCACAGAATGGAGGTGTGTAAAGTCACAGAATGGAGGTGTGCGAAGTCAGAGAATGTAGATGTGTGAACTCAGAAAGTAGGTGTGTGAAGCCACAGAATGGAGGTGTGTGAAGTCATAGAATGGAAGTGTGTGAAGTCATAGAAAGGAGGTGTGTGAATTCAGAATGGAGGTGTGTGAAGTCACAGAATGGAGGTTTGTGAAGTCATAGAATGGAGGTGTGTGAAGTCAGAGAATGGATGTTTCTGAAGTAAGAATGAAGGTGTGTGAAATCAAAGAATGGAGGTGTGTGAAGTCATAGAAGGGAGGTGTGTGAAGTCAGAATGGAGGTGTGTCAAGTCACAGAATTGAGGTGTGTGAAGCCACAGAATGGAGGTGTGTGAAGTACTAGAATGGAAGTGTGTGAAGTCATAGAATGGGGGTGTGTGAAGGAAGAATGGAGGTGTGTGAAGTCACAGAATGGAGGTGTGTGAACTCAGAATGGAGGTGTGTTAAGTCACAGAATGGAGGTTTGTGAAGTCATAGAATGGAGGTGTGTGAAGTCATACAACGGAGGTGTGTGAAGTCAGAATGTAGGAGTGTGAAGTCACAGAATGGAGGTGCGTGAATTCAGAATGGAGGTGTGTGAAGTCATAGATGGAGGTGTGTGAAGTCATAGTATGGAGGTGTGTCAAATCATAGAATGGAGTTTTGTGAAGTCACAGAATGGAGCTGTGTGAAGTCACAATGGAGGTGTGTGAAGTCATAGAATGGAGGTGTGTGAAGTCAGAATGGAGGTGTGCGAAATCATAGAATTGAGGTGTGTGAAGTCACAATGTAGTTGTGTGAAGTCATAGAATGGAGGTGTGTGAAGTCACAGAATGGAGGTGTATGAAGTCACAGAATGGAGGTGTGTGAAGTCATAGAATGGAGGTGTGTGAAGTCACAGAATGAAGGTGTGTGAAGTCACAGAATGGACGTGTGTGAAGTCATAGAATGGAGGTGTGTGATGTCACAGGATGGATGTGTGAAGTCAGAATGGAGATGTGTGAAGTCACAGAATTGAGGTGTGTGAATTCACAGAATAGAGGTGTGTGAAGTCAGAATGCAGGTGTGAAGTCACAGAAGAGAGGTGTGTGAAGTCACAGAATGGACGTGTGTGAAGTCATAAAATGGAGGTATGTGACGTCACAGAATGGAGGTGTGTGAAGTTATAGAATGGAGGTGTGTGAAATCATAGAATTGAGGTGTGTGAAGTCATAAAATGAAGGTGTGTGAAGATATAGTATGTAGGTGTGTGAAGTCACACAGAGTGGAGGTGTGTGAACTCAAAATGGAGGTGTGTGAAGTCATAGATGGAGGTGTGTGAAGATATAGTATGGAGGTGTGTGGAATCATAGAATGGAGTTTTGTGAAGTCACAGAATGGAGCTGTGTGAAGTCAGAATGGAGGTGTGTGAACTCATAAAATGGAGGTGTGTGAAGTCACAATGGAGGTGTGTGAAATCTTAGAATGGAAGTGTGTGAAGTCAAAAAATGGAGGTGTGTGAAGTCATAGAATGGAGGTGTGTGAAGTCATAGAATGGATTTTTGTGAAATAAAATGAAGGTGTGTGAAGTCATAGAATGGAGGTGTGTGACGTCACAGAATGGAGTTGTGTGAAGTCATAGAATGGAGCTGTGTGAAGTCAGAATGGAGGTGTGTGAAGTCACAGAATGGAGGTGTGTCAACTCAGAATGGAGTTGTGTGAAGTCACAGAATGGAGGTGTGTGAAGTCATAGAATGGAGGTGTGTGAAGTTATAGAATGGAGGTGTGTGAAGTCAGAATGGAGGTGTGTGAAGTCACAGAATTGAGGTGTGTGAACACAGAATGCAGGTGTGTGAATCACAGAATGGAGGTGTGTGAAATCATAGAATGGAGGTGTGTGAAGTCATAGAATGGATGTTTGTGAAGTAAGAATGAAGGTGTGTGAAGTCAAAGAATGGAGGTGTGTGAAGTCACAGAATGGAGGCGTGTGAAGTCACACAATGGAGGCGTGTGAAGTCTCGAATTGAGGTGTGTGAAGTCTCGAATGGAGTTGTGCGGTCATAGAAGGGAGGTGGTGAAGTCATAGAAAGAGGTGTGGGATGTCATAGAATGGAGGAGTGTGAAGTCATACAGTGGAGGTGACTGAAGACACAGATTCGAGGTCCGTGAAGTCATAGATTGGAGGTGTGTAAAGTCAGAATGGAGGTGTGTGAAGTCATAGAATGGAGATTTGTGAATTCATAGAATGGAGGTGTGTGACGTCACAATTGAAGTGTGTGAAGTCATAGAATGGAGGTGTGTGAAGTCACAGAATGGAGGTGTGTGAAGTCATACAATGGAGGTGAGTGAAGTCAGAATGGAGGTGTGTGAAGTCACAGAATGGAGGTGTGTGAACTCAGAATGGAGGTGTGTGAAGTCATAGATGGAGGTGTGTGAAGTCATAGTATGGAGGTGTGTGAAATCATAGAATGGAGTTTTGTGAAGTCACACAATGGAGCTGTGTGAAGTCAGAATGGATGTGTGTGAAGTCATAGAATGGAGGTGTCTGAAGTCAGAATGGAGGTATGTGAAATCATAGAAT
This sequence comes from Megascapheus bottae, assembly GCA_024803745.1. Classification (NCBI taxonomy): domain Eukaryota; kingdom Metazoa; phylum Chordata; class Mammalia; order Rodentia; family Geomyidae; genus Megascapheus; species Megascapheus bottae. The sequence goes on along the minus strand of JANJXV010000433.1, from coordinate 276,866 downwards.
CAAGGTGTGTGAAGTCACAGAATGGAGGTGTGTGAAGTCATAGAATGGAGGTGCGTGAAGTCACAGAATGGAGGTGTGTGAAGTCATAGAATTTAGGTCTGTGAAGTCACAAAATGGAGGTGTGTGAAGGCATCGAATGGAGGTGTGTGAAGTCACAGAATGGAGGTGTGTGAAGTCAGAATGGAGGTGTGTGAAGTCACAGAATTGAGGTCTGTGAAGTCACAGAAGGGAGGTGTGTGAAGTCACACAATGGATGTTTGTGAAGAAAGAATGAAAGTGTTTGAAGTCATAGAATGGAGGTGTGTGACGTCACAGAATGGAGATGTGTGAAGTTGTAGAATGGAGGTGTGTGAACTCAGAATGGAGGTGTGTGAAGTCATAGATGGAGGTGTGTGAAGACATAGTATGGAGGTGGGTGGAATCATAGAATGGAGTTTTGTGAAGTCACAGAATGGAGGTGTGTGAACTCATAGAATGGAGGTGTGTGAAGTCACAATGGAGGTGTGTGAAATCTTAGAATGGAGGTGTGTGAAGTCAAAAAATGGAGGTGTGTGAAGTCATAGAATGGAGGTGTGTGAAGTCATAGAATGGATTTTTGTGATATAAGAATGAAGGTGTGTGAAGTCATAGAATGGAGGTGTGTGACGTCACAGAATGCAGTTGTGTGAAGTCATAGAATGGAGCTGTGTGAAGTCAGAATGGAGGTGTGTGAAGTCACAGAATGGAGGTGTGTCAAATCAGAATGGAGGTGTGTGAAGTCACAGAATGGAGGTGTGTGAAGTCTTAGAATGGAGGTGTGTCAATTCACAGAATTGAGGTGTGTGAACACAGAATGCAGGTGTGTGAATCACAGAATGGAGGTGTTTGAAATCATAGAACGGACGTGTGTGAAGTCATAGAATGGATGTTTGTGAAGAAAGAATGAAGGTGTGTGAAGTCATAGAATAGAGGTGAGTGAAGTCAAAGAATGGAGGTGTGTGAAGTCACAGAATGGAGGTGTGTGAAGTCACACAATGGAGGTGTGTGAAGTCTCGAATGGAGGTGTGCGGTCATAGAAGGGAGGTGGGTGAAGTCATAGAAAGGGGTGTGAGAAGTCATAGAATGGAGGAGTGAGAAGTCATACAGTGGAGGTGACTGAAGACACAGATTCGAGGTTTGTGAAGTCATAGAATGGAGATTTTTGAATTCATAGAATGGATGTGTGTGACGTCAAATTGAAGTGTGTGAAGTCATAGAATGGAGGTGTGTGAAGTCACAGAATGGAGGTGTGTGAAGTCATACAATGGAGGTGAGGGAAGTCAGAATGGAGGTGTTTGAAGTCACAGAATGGAGGTGTGTGAACTCAGAATGGAGGTGTGTGAAGTCATAGATGGAGGTGTGTGAAGTCATAGTATGCAGGTGTGTGAAACCACAGAATGGAGTTTTGTGAGGACACAAAATGGAGTTGTGTGAAGTCAGAATGGAGGTGTGTGAACTCATAGAATGGAGGTGTGTGAAGTCAGAATGGAGGTATGTGAAATCATAGAATCAAGGTGTGTGAAGTCACAGAATGGAGGTGTGTGAAGTCATAGAATGGAGGTGCGTGAAGTCACAGAATGGAGGTGTGTGAAGTCATAGAATGGAGGTGTGTGAAGTCATAAAATGGAGGTGTGTGAAGTCACAGAATGAAGGTGTGTGAATCACAGAATGGAGGTATGTGAACTCACAATGGAGGTGGGTGAAGTCACAGAATGGTGGTGTGTGAACTCATAGAATGGAGGTGTGTGAACTCATAGAATGGAGGTGTGTGAAGTCATGGAATGGAGGTGTGTGAAATCAAAGAATGGAGGTGTGTGAAGTGAAACAATAGAGGTGTGTGAAGTCACAGAATGGAGGTGTGGGAAGTCACAGAATGGAAGTGTGTGAAGTCAAAACGGAGGTGTGTGAAGTCACAGAATGGAGGTGTGTGAAGTCACAGAATTGAGGTGTGTGAAGTGAAAAAGGTGGGGTGTGAAGTCACAGAATGGAGGTGTGTGAAGTCATAGAATGGAGGTGTGTGAAGTCACAGAATGGAGGTATGAGAAGTCAGAATGAAGGTGTGTGAAGTCACAGAATGGAGGTGTGTGAAGTCACAGAATGGATGTTTGTGAAGTAAGAATGAAGGTGTTTGAAGTCATAGAGTGGAGGTGTGTGAAGTCACAGAATGGAGGTGTGTGAAGTCACAGAATGGAGGTGGGTGAAGTCACGGAAGGGAGGTGTGTGAAATCACAGAATGGTGGTGTGTGAAGTCACAGAATGGAGGTGTGTGAAGTCACAGAATGGAGATGTGTGAAGTCAAAAAGGTGGTGTGAGAAGTCACAGAATGGAGGTGTGTGAAGTCATAGAATGGAGGTGTGTGAAGTCACAGAATGTAGGTGTGTGAAGTGAGATTGGAGGTGTGTGAAATCACAGAATGGAGGTGTGTGAAGTCACAGAATGGAGGTGTGTGAACCCAGAATGTAGGTGTGTGAAGCCACAGAATGGAGGTGTGTGAAGTCATAGAATGAAAGTGTGTGAAATCATAGAATGGAGGTGTGTGAAGTCACAGAATTGAGGTGTGTGAAGTCTGAATGGAGGTGTGTGAAGTCAGAATGGAGGTGAGTGAAGTCATAGAATGGAGGTGTGTGAAGTCATAGAATGGAGTTCTGTGAACTCAGAATGGAGGTTTGTGAAGGAATAGAATGGAGGTGTGTGAACTCAGAATGGAGGTGTGTGAAGTCACAGAATGGAGGTGTGTGAAGTCTTAGAATGGAGGTTTTTGAAATCACCTAATGGAGGTGTGTTAATTCATTGAATGGAGGTGTGTGAAGTGATAGGATCGAGGTGTGTTAAGTCACAGAATGGAGGAGTGTGAAGTCACAGAATGGAGGGGTGTGAGGTCACAGAATGAAGGTGTGTGAACTCAGAATGTAGGTGTGTGAAGCCACAGAATGGAGGTGTGTGAAGTCATAGAATGGAAGTGTGTGAAGTCATAGAAAGGAGGTGTGTGAACTCAGAATGGAGGTATGTGAAGTCACAGAATGGAGGTTTGTGAAGTCATAGAATGGAGGTGTGTGAAGTCAGAGAATGGATGTTTCTGAAGTAAGAATGAAGGTGTGTGAAGTCATAGAATGGAGATCTGTGAAGTCAAATTGGAGGTGTGTGAACTCATAGGATGGGGGTGTGTGAACTCATAGAATGGAGGTTTCTGAAGTCATGCAATGGCGGTGTGTGAAGTCAAAGAATGGAGGTGTGTGAAGTGAAACAATAGATGTGTGTGAAGTCACAGAGTGGAGGTGTGTGAAGTCACAGATTGGAAGTGTGTGAAGTCAAAACGGAGGTGTGTGAAGTCACAGAATGGAGGGGTGTGAAGTCACACAATGGAGGTGTGTGAAGTCAAAAAGGTGGTGTGTGAAGTCACAGAATGGAGGTGTGTGAATTCATAGAATGGAGCTGTGTGAAGTCAGAATGGAGGTGGGTGAAGTCACGGAAGGGAGGTGTGTGAAATCACAGAATGGTGGTGTGTGAAGTCACAGAACGGAGGTGTGTGAAGTCACAGAATGGAGATGTGTGAAGTCAAAAAGGTGGTGTGAGAAGTCACAAATGTAAGTGTGTGAAGTCACAGAATGGTGGTGTGAAGTCAAAATGGTTGTGTGTGAAGTCAAAGAATGTGGGTGTGTGAAGTCATCGAAGGGAGGTGTGTGAAGTCACAAAATGGAGGTGTGTGAAGTCAGAATAGAGGTGTGCGAAGTCATAGAATGGAGGTGTGTGAAGTCAGAATGGAGGTGTGTGAAGTCATAGAATGGAGGTGTGTGAAGTCAGAATAGAGGTGTGTGAAGTCATAGAATGGAGGTGTGTGAAGTCACAGAATGGTGGTGTGGGAAGTCACAGAATGGAAGTGTGTGAAGTCATAGAATGGAGGTGTGTGAAGTCACAGAATGGATGGTATGAACTCATAGAATGGAGGTCTGTGAAGTCACAGAATTGAGGTGTTTGAAGTTATATATAGGAGGTGTGTGAAGTCAAAATGGATGTGTGAATTCATAGAATGGAGGTGTGTGAAGTCACAGAATTGAGGTGTTTGAATTCATATATTGGAGGTGTGTAAAGTCAAAATGGATGTGTGAATTCATAGAATGGAGGTTTGTGAAACCATAGAATGAGGGTGTGTGAGGTCCTAGAATTGAGGTGTGTGAAGTCACAGAATGGAGGTGTGTGAAGTCATAGAATGGAGGTGTGTGAAGTCATAGAATGGAAGTTTTTGAAGTCGCAGAATGGAGGTGTGTGAAGTCACAGAATGGAGGTGTGTGAAGTCACAGAATGGATGTGTGTGAACACAGAATGGAGGTGTGTGAAGTCACAGAATGGAGGTGTGTGACGTCATAGAAAGGAAGTGTGTGAAGTCATACAATGGAGATGTGTGACGTCAGAATGGAGGTGTGTGAAGTCACCGAAAGGAGTTGTGTGAACTCAGAATGGAGGTGTGTGAATTCACAGAATGGAGGTTTGTGAAGTCATAGAATGGGGTTGTGTGAAGTCATGGAATGGATGTTTCTGAATTAAGAATGAAGGTGTGTGAAATCACAGAACGGAGGTATGTGAACACATAGAATGGAGGTGTGTGAATTCACAGAATGAAGGTGTGTGAAGTCAGAATGGAGGTGTGTAGTCATAGATTGGAGGTGGTGAAGTCATCGAAAGGAGGTGTGGAAAGTCATAGAATGGAGGACTGTGAAATCATAGAGTGCAGGTGAGTGAAGTCACAGATTCGAGGTCTGTGAAGTCATAGAATGGAGGTGTGTGATGTCAGAATGCAGGTGTGTGAAGTCATAGATGGAGTTGTGTGAAGTCATAGTATGGAGGTGTGTGAAATCATAGAATGGAGTTTTGTGAAGTCACAGAATGGAGCTGCGTGAATACAGAATGGAGGTGTGTGAAGTCATAGAATGTAGGTGTTTGAAGTCAGAACGGAGGTGTGTGAACTCATAGAATGGAGGTGAGTGATGTCACAATGGAAGTGTGTGAAGTCATACAATGGAGGTGTGTGAAGTCAGAGAATGGAGGTGTGTGAAGTCATAGAATGGAGGTGTGTGAAGTCACAGAATGGAGCTGTTTGAAGTCATAGAAAGGAGGTGTGTGAAGTTATAGAATGGATGTTTGTAAAGTAAGAATGAAGTTGTATGAAGTCATAGAATAAAGGCGTGACGTCAAAGAATGGAGGTGTGTGAAGTCATAGAATGGAGGTGTGTAAACTCAGAATGGAGGTGTGTGAAGTCATAGAATGGAGTTGTGTGAAGTTATAAAATGGAGGTGTGTGAAGTCATAGAATGGAAGTGTGTGAAGTCATAGAATGGAGGTGTTTGAAGTCACAGAATGGACGGTATGAAGTCATAGAATGGAGGTGTGTGAAGTCACAGAATTGAGGTGTTTGAAGTCATATATTAGAGGTGTGTGAAGTCAAAATGGATGTGTGAAATCATAGAATGGAGGTGTGTGAAATCATAGAATGAGGGTGTGTGAGGTCATAGAATGGAGGTGTGGGAAGTCACAGAATGGAGGTGTGTGAAATTATAAAAGGGAGGTTCATGAAGTCATAGAATGGAAGTGTGTGAAGTCACACAATGGAGGTGGGTGATGTCACAGAATAGAGGTGTGTGAAGTCACAGAATGGACGTGTGTGAACTCAGAATGGAGGTTTGTGAAGTCACAGAATAGAGGTGTGTGAAGTCATAGAATGGAAGTGTGTGAAGTCATAGAATGGATGGGTGTGAAGTCAGAATGGAGATGTGTGAAGTCACCGAATGGACTTGTGTGAACTCAGAATGGAGGTGTGTGAAGTCACAGAATGGAGGTTTGTGAAGTCATAGAATGGTTGTTTCTGAAGTAAGAATGAAGGTGTGTGAAGTCATAGAAAGAGGTGTGGGAAGTCATAGAATGGAGGAGTGTAAAGTCATAAAATGCAGGCGAGTGAAGTCACAGATTCGAGGTCTGTGAAGTCATAGAATGGAGGTGTGTGATATCAGAATGGAGGTGTGCGAAGTCATAAAATAGAGGTGTGTGAAGTCAGAATGGAGGTGTGTGAAGTCATAGAATGGAGGTGTGTGAAGTCAGAATGGAGGTGTGTGAACTCATAGAATGGAGGTGTGTGACGTCAAAATGGAAGTGTGTGAAGTCATAGAATGGAGGTGTGTGAAGTCATAGAATGGAGGTGTGTGAAGTCAGAATGGAGGTGTGTGAAGTCTCAAAATTGAGGTGTGTGAACACAGAATGGAGGTGTGTGAAGTCAAAGAAGGTCCGTGTGTGAAGTCATAGAATGGAGGTGTGTGAAGTCATAGAATGTATGTTTGTGAAGTAAGAATGAAGGTGTGTGAAGTCATATAATGGAGGTGTGTGAAGTCACAGAATGGAGGTGTGTGAAGTCATAGATTGGAGGTGTGTGAAGACATAGAATGGAGGTGTGTGAAGTCATATAATGTAGGTGTGTGAAGTCACAGATTGGATGTGTGTGAAGTCAGAATGGAGGTGTGAAGTCATAGAATGGAGGTGGGTGAAGTCATAGAATGGAGGTGTGTGAAATCATAGAATGGAGGTGTGTGAAGTCACAGAATGGAGGTGTGGGAAGTCACAGAATGTAGGTGTGTGAAGTCATAGAATTGAAGTGTGTGAAGTCATAGAATGGAGGTGTGTGAAGTCACAGAATGGACGGTATGAAGTCATAAATGGAGGTGTGTGAAATCACAGAATTGAGGTGTTTGAAGTCTTATATTGGAGCTGTGTGAAGTCAAAATGGATGTGTGAAGTCATAGAATGGAAGTGTATGAAATCACAGAATGAGGGTGTGTGAGGTCATAGAATGGAGGTGTGTGAAGTCACAGAATGGAGGTGTGTGAAGTCATAAAATGGAGGTGGGTGAAGTCATAGAAAGGAGATGTGGGAAGTCATAGAATGGAGGAGTTTGTAGTCCTAGAGTGGAGGTGAGTGAAGTCACAGATTCAAGGTCTGTGAAGTCATAGATTGGAGGTGTGTGAACACGGAGTGGAGGTGTGTGAAGTCACAGAATGGAGGTGTGTGAAGACATAGAATGGAAGTGTGTGAAGTCATAGAAGGGAGGTGTGTGAAGTCAGAATGGAGGCGTGTGAAGTCACCGAATGGAGTTGTGTGAACTCAGAATGGAGGAGTGTGAAGTCACAGAATGGAGGTTTATGAAGTCATAGAATGGGGTTGTGTGAAGTCATAGAATGGATGTTTCTGAAGAATGAAGGTGTGTGAAGTCATAGAATGGAGGTATGTGAACACATAGAATGGAGGTGTGTGAATTCACAGAATGAAGTTGTGTGAAGTCAGAATGGAGGTGTGTAGTCATAGATTGGAGGTGGTGAAGTCATAGAAAGGAGGGGTGGAAAGTCATAGAATGGAGGAGTGTGAAGTCATAGAGTGCAGGTGAGTGAAGTCACAGATTCGAGGTCAGTGAAGTCACAGAATGGAGGTGCGTGATGTCAGAATGCAGGTGTGTGAAGTCATAGATGGAGTTGTGTGAAGTCATAGTATGGAGGTGTGTGAAATCATAGAATGGAGTTTTGTGAAGTCACAGAATGGAGCTGTGTGAATACAGAATGGAAGTGTGTGAAGTCATACAATGGAGGTGTGTGAAGTCACAGAATGGAGGTGTGTGAAGTCATAAAATGGAGGTGGGTGAAGTCATAGAAAGGAGATGTGGGAAGTCATAGAATGGAGGAGTGTGAAGTCCTAGAGTGGAGGTGAGTGAAGTCACATATTCGAGGTCTGTGAAGTCATAGAATGGTGGTGTGTGAAGTCAGAATTGAGGTGTGGGAAGTCATAGAATGGAGGTGTGTGAAGTCACAGAATGGAGGTGTGAGAAGTCAAAATGGAGGTGTGTGACGTCATAAAATGGAGGTATGTGAAGTCATAGAATGGAGCTGTGTGAAATCATAGAATGGAGGTTTGTGAAGTCAGAGTATGGAGGTGTGTGAACTCAGAATGGAGGTGTGTGAAGTCACAGAATGGAGGTGTGTGAAGTCACAGCATGGAGGTATGTGAAATCATAGAATGGAAGTGTGTGAAGTCATAGAATGGAGGTGTGTGAAGTCACAGAATGAAGGTGTGTGAAGGCATAGAATGGATGTGTGTGAAGACACAGAAGGGAGGTGTGTGAAGTCACATAATGGAAGTGTGTGAAGTAAAAATGGAGGTGTGTGACTTCATAAATTGGTGGTGTGTGAAGTCATCGAATGGAGGTGTGTGAAATCATAGAATGGAGTTTTGTGAAGTCACAGAATGGAGCTGTGTGAATACAGAATGGAGGTGTGTGAAGTCATAAAATGCAGGTGGGTGAAGTCATGGAAAGGACCTGTGGGTAGTCATAGAATGGAGCAGTGTGAAGTCATAGAGTGGAGGTGAGTGAAGTCACATATTCGAGGTCTGTGAAGTCATAGAATGGAGGTGTGTGAAGTCAGAATGGAGGTGTGTGAAGTCATAGAATGGAGGTGTGTGAACTCATAGAATGGAGGTATGTGACGTCACAAAGGAAGTGTGTGAAGTCATAGAATACAAGTGTGTGAAGTCACAGAATGGAGGTGTGAGAAGTCAAAATGGAGGTGTGTGACGTCATAAAATGGAGGTGTGTGAAGTCATAGAATGGAGCTGTGTGAAATCATAGAATGGAGGTTTGTGAAGTCACAGAATGGAGGTGTGTGAAGTCATAGATTGGAGGTGTGTGAAGTCACAGAATGGAGGTGTGTGAAGTCACAGCATGGAGGTATGTGAAATCATAGAATGGAAGTGTGTGAAGTCATAGAATGGAGGTGTGTGAATCACAGAATGAAGGTGTGTGAAGTCATAGAATGGAGGTGTGTGAAGACACAGAAGGGAGGTGTGTGAAGTCACATAATGGAGGTGTGTGAAGCCAAATGAAGGTGTGTGACGTCATAAAATGGAGGTGTGTGAAGTCATAGAATGGAGGTGTGTGAAATCATAGAATGGAGGTTTGTGAAGTCACAGATTGGAGGTGTGTGACGTCACAGAATGGAGGTTTGTGAAGTCATAGAATGGAGGTATGTGAAGTCAAATTGGAGGGGTGTGAAGTCGGAGAATGGAGGTGTGTGAAGTCACAGAATGGAGGTGGGTGAAGTCACAGAATGGAGGTGTGTGAAGTCATAGAATGGAGGTGTTTGAAGTCACAGAATGGACGGGTATGAAGTCATAGAATGGAGGTGTGTGAAATCACAGAATTGAGGTGTTTGAAGTCATATATTTTATGTGTGAGAAGTCAAAATGGATGTGTGAAATCATAGAATAGAGGTGTGTGAAGTCATAGAATGGAGGTGTGTGAAGTCATAGAATGAAGGTGTGTGAAGTCACAGAATGGAGGTGTGTGAAGTCACAGAATGGAGGTGTGTGAAGTCATAGAATGGAAGTGTGTAAAGTCATAGAATGGAGGTGTGTGAAGTCAGAATGGAGGTGTGTGAAGTCACCGAATGGAGGTGTGTGAACTCAGAATGGAGGTGTGTGAAGTCACAGAATGGAGGTTTGTGAAGTCATAGAATGGGGTTGTGTGAAGTCATAGAATGGATGTTTCTGAAGAATGAAGGTGTGTGAAGTCATAGAATGGAGGTATGTGAACACATAGAATGGAGGTGTGTGAATTCACAGAATGAAGTTGTGTGAATTCAGAATGGAGGTGTGTAGTCATAGATTGGAGGTGGTGAAGTCATAGAAAGGAGGGGTGGAAAGTCATAGAATGGAGGAGTGTGAAGTCACAGAGTGCAGGTGAGTGAAGTCACAGATTCGAGGTCAGTGAAGTCACAGAATGGAGGTGCGTGATGTCAGAATGCAGGTGTGTGAAGTCATAGATGGAGTTGTGTGAAGTCATAGTATGGAGGTGTGTGAAATCATAGAATGGAGTTTTGTGAAGTCACAGAATGGAGCTGTGTGAATACAGAATGGAAGTGTGTGAAGTCATACAATGGAGGTGTGTGAAGTCACAGAATGGAGGTGTGTGAAGTCATAAAATGGAGGTGGGTGAAGTCATAGAAAGGAGATGTGGGAAGTCATAGAATGGAGGAGTGTGAAGTCCTAGAGTGGAGGTGAGTGAAGTCACATATTCGAGGTCTGTGAAGTCATAGAATGGTGGTGTGTGAAGTCAGAATTGAGGTGTGGGAAGTCATAGAATGGAGGTGTGTGAAGTCACAGAATGGAGGTGTGAGAAGTCAAAATGGAGGTGTGTGACGTCATAAAATGGAGGTATGTGAAGTCATAGAATGGAGCTGTGTGAAATCATAGAATGGAGGTTTGTGAAGTCAGAGTATGGAGGTGTGTGAACTCAGAATGGAGGTGTGTGAAGTCACAGAATGGAGGTGTGTGAAGTCACAGCATGGAGGTATGTGAAATCATAGAATGGAAGTGTGTGAAGTCATAGAATGGAGGTGTGTGAAGTCACAGAATGAAGGTGTGTGAAGGCATAGAATGGATGTGTGTGAAGACACAGAAGGGAGGTGTGTGAAGTCACATAATGGAAGTGTGTGAAGTAAAAATGGAGGTGTGTGACTTCATAAATTGGTGGTGTGTGAAGTCATCGAATGGAGGTGTGTGAAATCATAGAATGGAGTTTTGTGAAGTCACAGAATGGAGCTGTGTGAATACAGAATGGAGGTGTGTGAAGTCATAAAATGCAGGTGGGTGAAGTCATGGAAAGGACCTGTGGGTAGTCATAGAATGGAGCAGTGTGAAGTCATAGAGTGGAGGTGAGTGAAGTCACATATTCGAGGTCTGTGAAGTCATAGAATGGAGGTGTGTGAAGTCAGAATGGAGGTGTGTGAAGTCATAGAATGGAGGTGTGTGAACTCATAGAATGGAGGTATGTGACGTCACAAAGGAAGTGTGTGAAGTCATAGAATACAAGTGTGTGAAGTCACAGAATGGAGGTGTGAGAAGTCAAAATGGAGGTGTGTGACGTCATAAAATGGAGGTGTGTGAAGTCATAGAATGGAGCTGTGTGAAATCATAGAATGGAGGTTTGTGAAGTCACAGAATGGAGGTGTGTGAAGTCATAGATTGGAGGTGTGTGAAGTCACAGAATGGAGGTGTGTGAAGTCACAGCATGGAGGTATGTGAAATCATAGAATGGAAGTGTGTGAAGTCATAGAATGGAGGTGTGTGAATCACAGAATGAAGGTGTGTGAAGTCATAGAATGGAGGTGTGTGAAGACACAGAAGGGAGGTGTGTGAAGTCACATAATGGAGGTGTGTGAAGCCAAATGAAGGTGTGTGACGTCATAAAATGGAGGTGTGTGAAGTCATAGAATGGAGGTGTGTGAAATCATAGAATGGAGGTTTGTGAAGTCACAGATTGGAGGTGTGTGACGTCACAGAATGGAGGTTTGTGAAGTCATAGAATGGAGGTATGTGAAGTCAAATTGGAGGGGTGTGAAGTCGGAGAATGGAGGTGTGTGAAGTCACAGAATGGAGGTGGGTGAAGTCACAGAATGGAGGTGTGTGAAGTCATAGAATGGAGGTGTTTGAAGTCACAGAATGGACGGGTATGAAGTCATAGAATGGAGGTGTGTGAAATCACAGAATTGAGGTGTTTGAAGTCATATATTTTATGTGTGAGAAGTCAAAATGGATGTGTGAAATCATAGAATAGAGGTGTGTGAAGTCATAGAATGGAGGTGTGTGAAGTCATAGAATGAAGGTGTGTGAAGTCACAGAATGGAGGTGTGTGAAGTCACAGAATGGAGGTGTGTGAAGTCATAGAATGGAAGTGTGTAAAGTCATAGAATGGAGGTGTGTGAAGTCAGAATGGAGGTGTGTGAAGTCACCGAATGGAGGTGTGTGAACTCAGAATGGAGGTGTGTGAAGTCACAGAATGGAGGTTTGTGAAGTCATAGAATGGGGTTGTGTGAAGTCATAGAATGGATGTTTCTGAAGAATGAAGGTGTGTGAAGTCATAGAATGGAGGTATGTGAACACATAGAATGGAGGTGTGTGAATTCACAGAATGAAGTTGTGTGAATTCAGAATGGAGGTGTGTAGTCATAGATTGGAGGTGGTGAAGTCATAGAAAGGAGGGGTGGAAAGTCATAGAATGGAGGAGTGTGAAGTCATAGAGTGCAGGTGAGTGAAGTCACAGATTCGAGGTCAGTGAAGTCACAGAATGGAGGTGCGTGATGTCAGAATGCAGGTGTGTGAAGTCATAGATGGAGTTGTGTGAAGTCATAGTATGGAGGTGTGTGAAATCATAGAATGGAGTTTTGTGAAGTCACAGAATGGAGCTGTGTGAATACAGAATGGAAGTGTGTGAAGTCATACAATGGAGGTGTGTGAAGTCACAGAATGGAGGTGTGTGAAGTCATAAAATGGAGGTGGGTGAAGTCATAGAAAGGAGATGTGGGAAGTCATAGAATGGAGGAGTGTGAAGTCCTAGAGTGGAGGTGAGTGAAGTCACATATTCGAGGTCTGTGAAGTCATAGAATGGTGGTGTGTGAAGTCAGAATTGAGGTGTGGGAAGTCATAGAATGGAGGTGTGTGAAGTCACAGAATGGAGGTGTGAGAAGTCAAAATGGAGGTGTGTGACGTCATAAAATGGAGGTATGTGAAGTCATAGAATGGAGCTGTGTGAAATCATAGAATGGAGGTTTGTGAAGTCAGAGTATGGAGGTGTGTGAACTCAGAATGGAGGTGTGTGAAGTCACAGAATGGAGGTGTGTGAAGTCACAGCATGGAGGTATGTGAAATCATAGAATGGAAGTGTGTGAAGTCATAGAATGGAGGTGTGTGAAGTCACAGAATGAAGGTGTGTGAAGGCATAGAATGGATGTGTGTGAAGACACAGAAGGGAGGTGTGTGAAGTCACATAATGGAAGTGTGTGAAGTAAAAATGGAGGTGTGTGACTTCATAAATTGGTGGTGTGTGAAGTCATCGAATGGAGGTGTGTGAAATCATAGAATGGAGTTTTGTGAAGTCACAGAATGGAGCTGTGTGAATACAGAATGGAGGTGTGTGAAGTCATAAAATGCAGGTGGGTGAAGTCATGGAAAGGACCTGTGGGTAGTCATAGAATGGAGCAGTGTGAAGTCATAGAGTGGAGGTGAGTGAAGTCACATATTCGAGGTCTGTGAAGTCATAGAATGGAGGTGTGTGAAGTCAGAATGGAGGTGTGTGAAGTCATAGAATGGAGGTGTGTGAACTCATAGAATGGAGGTATGTGACGTCACAAAGGAAGTGTGTGAAGTCATAGAATACAAGTGTGTGAAGTCACAGAATGGAGGTGTGAGAAGTCAAAATGGAGGTGTGTGACGTCATAAAATGGAGGTGTGTGAAGTCATAGAATGGAGCTGTGTGAAATCATAGAATGGAGGTTTGTGAAGTCACAGAATGGAGGTGTGTGAAGTCATAGATTGGAGGTGTGTGAAGTCACAGAATGGAGGTGTGTGAAGTCACAGCATGGAGGTATGTGAAATCATAGAATGGAAGTGTGTGAAGTCATAGAATGGAGGTGTGTGAATCACAGAATGAAGGTGTGTGAAGTCATAGAATGGAGGTGTGTGAAGACACAGAAGGGAGGTGTGTGAAGTCACATAATGGAGGTGTGTGAAGCCAAATGAAGGTGTGTGACGTCATAAAATGGAGGTGTGTGAAGTCATAGAATGGAGGTGTGTGAAATCATAGAATGGAGGTTTGTGAAGTCACAGATTGGAGGTGTGTGACGTCACAGAATGGAGGTTTGTGAAGTCATAGAATGGAGGTATGTGAAGTCAAATTGGAGGGGTGTGAAGTCGGAGAATGGAGGTGTGTGAAGTCACAGAATGGAGGTGGGTGAAGTCACAGAATGGAGGTGTGTGAAGTCATAGAATGGAGGTGTTTGAAGTCACAGAATGGACGGGTATGAAGTCATAGAATGGAGGTGTGTGAAATCACAGAATTGAGGTGTTTGAAGTCATATATTTTATGTGTGAGAAGTCAAAATGGATGTGTGAAATCATAGAATAGAGGTGTGTGAAGTCATAGAATGGAGGTGTGTGAAGTCATAGAATGAAGGTGTGTGAAGTCACAGAATGGAGGTGTGTGAAGTCACAGAATGGAGGTGTGTGAAGTCATAGAATGGAAGTGTGTAAAGTCATAGAATGGAGGTGTGTGAAGTCAGAATGGAGGTGTGTGAAGTCACCGAATGGAGGTGTGTGAACTCAGAATGGAGGTGTGTGAAGTCACAGAATGGAGGTTTGTGAAGTCATAGAATGGGGTTGTGTGAAGTCATAGAATGGATGTTTCTGAAGAATGAAGGTGTGTGAAGTCATAGAATGGAGGTATGTGAACACATAGAATGGAGGTGTGTGAATTCACAGAATGAAGTTGTGTGAATTCAGAATGGAGGTGTGTAGTCATAGATTGGAGGTGGTGAAGTCATAGAAAGGAGGGGTGGAAAGTCATAGAATGGAGGAGTGTGAAGTCATAGAGTGCAGGTGAGTGAAGTCACAGATTCGAGGTCAGTGAAGTCACAGAATGGAGGTGCGTGATGTCAGAATGCAGGTGTGTGAAGTCATAGATGGAGTTGTGTGAAGTCATAGTATGGAGGTGTGTGAAATCATAGAATGGAGTTTTGTGAAGTCACAGAATGGAGCTGTGTGAATACAGAATGGAAGTGTGTGAAGTCATACAATGGAGGTGTGTGAAGTCACAGAATGGAGGTGTGTGAAGTCATAAAATGGAGGTGGGTGAAGTCATAGAAAGGAGATGTGGGAAGTCATAGAATGGAGGAGTGTGAAGTCCTAGAGTGGAGGTGAGTGAAGTCACATATTCGAGGTCTGTGAAGTCATAGAATGGTGGTGTGTGAAGTCAGAATTGAGGTGTGGGAAGTCATAGAATGGAGGTGTGTGAAGTCACAGAATGGAGGTGTGAGAAGTCAAAATGGAGGTGTGTGACGTCATAAAATGGAGGTATGTGAAGTCATAGAATGGAGCTGTGTGAAATCATAGAATGGAGGTTTGTGAAGTCAGAGTATAGAGGTGTGTGAACTCAGAATGGAGGTGTGTGAAGTCACAGAATGGAGGTGTGTGAAGTCACAGCATGGAGGTATGTGAAATCATAGAATGGAAGTGTGTGAAGTCATAGAATGGAGGTGTGTGAAGTCACAGAATGAAGGTGTGTGAAGGCATAGAATGGATGTGTGTGAAGACACAGAAGGGAGGTGTGTGAAGTCACATAATGGAAGTGTGTGAAGTAAAAATGGAGGTGTGTGACTTCATAAATTGGTGGTGTGTGAAGTCATCGAATGGAGGTGTGTGAAATCATAGAATGGAGTTTTGTGAAGTCACAGAATGGAGCTGTGTGAATACAGAATGGAGGTGTGTGAAGTCATAAAATGCAGGTGGGTGAAGTCATGGAAAGGACCTGTGGGTAGTCATAGAATGGAGCAGTGTGAAGTCATAGAGTGGAGGTGAGTGAAGTCACATATTCGAGGTCTGTGAAGTCATAGAATGGAGGTGTGTGAAGTCAGAATGGAGGTGTGTGAAGTCATAGAATGGAGGTGTGTGAACTCATAGAATGGAGGTATGTGACGTCACAAAGGAAGTGTGTGAAGTCATAGAATACAAGTGTGTGAAGTCACAGAATGGAGGTGTGAGAAGTCAAAATGGAGGTGTGTGACGTCATAAAATGGAGGTGTGTGAAGTCATAGAATGGAGCTGTGTGAAATCATAGAATGGAGGTTTGTGAAGTCACAGAATGGAGGTGTGTGAAGTCATAGATTGGAGGTGTGTGAAGTCACAGAATGGAGGTGTGTGAAGTCACAGCATGGAGGTATGTGAAATCATAGAATGGAAGTGTGTGAAGTCATAGAATGGAGGTGTGTGAATCACAGAATGAAGGTGTGTGAAGTCATAGAATGGAGGTGTGTGAAGACACAGAAGGGAGGTGTGTGAAGTCACATAATGGAGGTGTGTGAAGCCAAATGAAGGTGTGTGACGTCATAAAATGGAGGTGTGTGAAGTCATAGAATGGAGGTGTGTGAAATCATAGAATGGAGGTTTGTGAAGTCACAGATTGGAGGTGTGTGACGTCACAGAATGGAGGTTTGTGAAGTCATAGAATGGAGGTATGTGAAGTCAAATTGGAGGGGTGTGAAGTCGGAGAATGGAGGTGTGTGAAGTCACAGAATGGAGGTGGGTGAAGTCACAGAATGGAGGTGTGTGAAGTCATAGAATGGAGGTGTTTGAAGTCACAGAATGGACGGGTATGAAGTCATAGAATGGAGGTGTGTGAAATCACAGAATTGAGGTGTTTGAAGTCATATATTTTATGTGTGAGAAGTCAAAATGGATGTGTGAAATCATAGAATAGAGGTGTGTGAAGTCATAGAATGGACGTGTGTGAAGTCATAGAATGAAGGTGTGTGAAGTCACAGAATGGAGGTGTGTGAAGTCACAGAATGGAGGTGTGTGAAGTCATAGAATGGAAGTGTGTAAAGTCATAGAATGGAGGTGTGTGAAGTCAGAATGGAGGTGTGTGAAGTCACCGAATGGAGGTGTGTGAACTCAGAATGGAGGTGTGTGAAGTCACAGAATGGAGGTTTGTGAAGTCATAGAATGGAGGTGTGTGAAGTCATAGAATGGATGTTTCTGAATTAAGAATGAAGGTGTGTGAAGTCATAGAATGGAGGTGTGTGAAGACAAAATTGTGGTGTGTGAACTCATAGACTGGATGTTTCTGAACTCATAGAATGAAGGTGTGTGAAGTCGTGGAATGGAGGTGTATGAAGTCAAAGAATGGAGGTGTGTGAAGTCAAACAATTGTGGTGTGTGAAGTCACAGAATGGAGGTGTGTTAAGTCCCAGAATGGAAGTGTGTGAAGTCAAAACGGAGGTGTGTGAAGTCAAAGAATGGAGGTGTGTGAAGTCACAGAATAGAGGTGTGTGAAATCAAAATGGTGGTGTGTGAAGTCAAAAAGGGAGGTGTGTGAAGTCACAGAATGTAGGTGTGTGAAGTCAAAATGGAGGTGTGTGAAGTCAAAGAATGGAGGTGTGTGAACTCATAGAATGGAGGTGTGTGAAGTAATAGAATGGATGTGTGTGAACTCATAGAATGGAGGTGTGTGAAGTCATAGAATGGAAGTGTGTGAAGTCATAGAATGGAGGTGTGTGATGTCATAGAATGGAGGTGTGTGAAGTCATAGAATGGAGGTGGGTGAAGTCACGGAAGGGAGGTGTGTGAAGTCACAGATTGGATTTGTGTGAAGTCACAGAATGGAGGTGTGTGAAGTCACAGAATGGAGGAGTGTGAAATCACAGAATGGAGATGTGTGAAGTCAAAAAGGTGGTGTGAGAAGTCACAAATGTAAGTGTGTGAAGTCACAGAATGGAGGTGTGTGAAGTCAAAATTGAGGTGTGTGAAGTCAAAGATATAGGTTTGTGAGGTCATCGAATGGAGGTGTGTGAAATCACACAATGGAGGTGTGTGAAGTCAGAAGAAAAGTGTGCGAAGTCATAGAATGGAGGTGTGTGAAGTCACAAAATGGAGGTGTGGGAAGTCACAGATTGGCGGTGTGTGAAGTCACAGAATGGAGGTGTGTGAACTCAGAATGGAGGTATGTAAAGTCATAGAATGGAGGTGTGTGAAGTCATAGAATGGAAGTGTGTGAAGTCATAGAATGGAGGTGTTTGAAGTCACAGAATGGATGGTATGAACTCATAGAATGGAGGTGTGTGAAGTCACAGAATGGAGGTGTGTGAAGTCATAGAATGGAGGTGTGTGAAGTCATAGAATGGAAGTGTGTGAAGTCACAGAATGGAGGTGTGTGAAGTCACAGAATGGAGGTGTGTGAACTCAGAATGGAGGTGTGTGAAGTCACAGAATGGAGGTGTGTGAAGTCATAGAATGGAAGTATGTGAGGTCATAGAATGGAGGTGTGTGAAGTCACAGAATGGATGGTATGAACTCATAGAATGGAGGTGTGTGAAGTCACAGAATGGAGGTGTGTGAAGTCACAGAATGGAGGTTTGTGAAGTCATATAATGGAGTTATATGAAGTCATAGAGCGGATGTTTCTGAAGTAAGAATGAAGGCGTGTGAAGTCATAGAATGGAGGTGTGTGAAGTCAAAATGAAGGTGTGTGAACTCATAGAATGGAGGTGTGTGAACTCATAGAATGGAGGTGTGTGAAGTCATGGAATGGAGATGTGTGAAGTCAAAGAATTGTGGTGTGTGAAGTCAAACAATAGAGGTGTGTGAAGTCACAGAATGAAGGTGTGTGAAATCACAGAATGGAAGTGTGTGAAGTCAAAACGGAGGTGTGTCAAGTCACAAATGGAGTTTTGTGAAGTCACAGAATGGAGGTGTGTGAAGTCAAAAAATGGTGTGTGAAGTTACAAATGGAGGTGTGTGAAGTCAGAGTGGAGGTGTGTGAAGCCATAGAATGGAGGTGTGTGAAGTCAGAATAGAGGCGAGTGAACTGATAGAATGGAGGTGTGTGGAGTCACAATGGAGGTGTGTGAAGTCATAGAATGGTGGTGTGTGAAGTCACAGAATGGAGGTGTGGAAGTCATAGAATGGAGCTGTCTGAAGTCAGAATGGAGGTGTGAGAAGTCACAGAATGGAGGTGTGTGAATTAAGAATGGAGGTGAGTAAAGTCATAGAATGGAGGTGTGTGAAGTCATACAATGCAGGTTGTGAAATCATACAATGGAGGTGTGTAAAATCATAGAATGGAGGTGTTTGAAGTCACAGAATGGAAGTGTGTGAAGTCATAGAATGGAGGTGTGTGAAGTCACAGAATGGAGGTGTGTCAAGTCATACAATGGAGGTGTGAGAATTCAGAATGGAGGTGTGTGAAGTCATAGAATGGAGGTGTGTGAACTCAGAATGGAGGTGTGTGAAGTCATAGATGGACGTGTGTGAAGTCATAGTATGGAGGTGTGTGAAATCATAGAATGGAGTTTTGTGAAGTCACAGAATGGAGCTGTGTGAAGTCAGAATGGAGGTGTGTAAGTCATAGAATTGAGGTGTGTGAAGTCATAGAATGGAGGTGTGTGAAGTCATAGAATGGAGGTGTGTGAACTCAGAATGGAGGTGTGTGAAGTCATAGATGGAGGTGTGTGAACTCAGAATGGAGGTAGGTGAAGTCACAGAATGGAGGTGTGTGAAGTCATAGAATGGAGGTGTGTGAAGTCACAGAATGGAGGTGTATGACTTCATAGAATGGTGGTGTGTGAAGTCATAGAATGGAGGTGTGTGAAGTCATAGAATGGAGGTGTGTGAAGTCACAGAATGGAGGTGTGTGAAGTCACAGAATGGAGGTGTGTGAAGTCATAGAATTGAAGTGTGTGAAGTCATAGAATGGAGGTGTGTGAAGTCAGAATGGAGGTGTGTGAAGTCACAGAATGGAGGTGTGTGAACTCAGAATGGAGGTGTGTGAATTCACAGAATGGAGGTTTGTGAAGTCATATAATGGAGGTGTTTGAAGTCGTAGAATGGATGTTTCTGAGGTAAGAATGAAGGAGAGTGAAGACAGAGAATGGAGGTGTGTGAAGTCAAAATGAAGGTGTGTGAACTCATAGAATGGACGTGTGTGATCTGATAGAACGGAGGTGTGTGAAGTCATCGAATGGAGGTGTGTGAAGTCAGAATGGAGGTGAGTGAAGTCATAGAATGGAGGTGTGTGAATTAAGAATGGAGGTGTGTGAAGTCATAGAATGGAGATAAGTGAACTCATACAATGGAGGTGTGTGACGTCACAATGGAAGTGTGTGAAGTCATAGAATGGAGGTGTGTGAAGTCACAGAATGGAGGTGTGTGAAGTCATACATTGGAAGTGAGTGAAGTCCAAATGGAGTTCTGTGAAGTCACAGAATGGAGGTGTGTGAACTCAGAATGGAGGTGTGTGAAGTCATAGAAGGAGGGGTGTGAAGTCATAGATGTAGGTGTGTGAAGTCATAGTATGGAGGTGTGTGAAATCATAGAATGGAGTTTTGTGAAGTCACAGAATGGAGCTGTGTGAAGTCAGAATGTAGGTGTGTGAAGTCATAGAATAGAAGTGTGTGAAGTCAAAATGGAGGTGTGTGAAGTCATAGAATGGATGTGTGTGAAGTCACAGAATTGAGGTGTGTGAAGTCCTAGAATGGAGGTGTGTGAATTCATAGAATGGAGGTGTGTGAAATCACAGAATGGGGGTGTGTGAATTAAGAATGGAGGTGAGTAAAGTCATAGAATGGAGGTGTGTGAAGTCATACAATGCAGGTTGTGAAATCATACAATGGAGGTGTGTGAAGTCACAGAATGCAGGTGTGTCAAGTCATACAATGGAGGTGTGTGAATTCAGAATGGAGGTGTGTGAAGTCATAGAATGGAGGTTTGTGAAATCATAGAATGGAGGTGTTTGAATTCACAGAATGGAGGTGTGTGAAGTCAGAATGGAGGTGTGAGAAGTAACAGAATGGAGGTGTGTGAATTCAGAATGGAGGTGAGTGAAGTCATATAATGGAGGTGTGTGAAGTCAGAATGGAGGTATGAGAAGTCACAGAAGGGAGATGTGTGAATTCAGAATATAGGTTAGTGAAGTCATATAATGGAGGTGTGTGAAGTCATAGAATGGAGGTGTGTGAAGTCATAGAATGGAGGTTTGTGAAATCATAGAATGGAGGTGTTTGAATTCACAGAATGGAGGTGTGTGAAGTCAGAGTGGAGGTGTGTGAAGTCATAGAATTGAGGTGTGAAATCAGAATGGAGGTGTGTGAACTCATAGAATGCAGGTGTGTGAAATCACAATGGAGGTGTGTGAAGTCATAGAATGGAGCTGTGTGAAGTCACAGAATGGAAGTGTGTGAAGGCATAGAATGGAGCTGGGTGAAGTCATAGAATGGAGGTGTGTGAAATCATAGAATGGAGGAGTGTGAAGTTAGAATGGAGGTGTGTGAAGTCATAGAATGGAGGTCTGTGAAGTCATAGAATGGAGGTGTGTGAATTAAGAATGGAGGTGTGTGAAGTCATAGAATGGAGATAAGTGAACTCATAGAATGGAGGTGTGTGACGTCACAATGGAAGTGTGTGAAGTCATAGAATGGAGGTGTGTGAAGTCACAGAATGGAGGTGTGTGAAGTCATACATTGGAGGTGAGTGAAGTCCGAATGGAGTTCTGTGAAGTCACAGAATGGAGGTGTGTGAACTCAGAATGGAGGTGTGTGAAGTCATAGAAGGAGGTGTGTGAAGTCATAGATGTAGGTGTGTAAAGTCATAGTATGGAGGTGTGTGAAATCATAGAATGGAGTTTTGTGAAGTCACAGAATGGAGCTGTGTGAAGTCAGAATGTAGGTGTGTGAAGTCATAGAATAGAAGTGTGTGAAGTCAAAATGGAGGTGTGTGAAGTCATAGAATGGATGTGTGTGAAGTCACAGAATTGAGGTATGTGAAGTCCTAGAATGGAGGTGTGTGAATTCATAGAATGGAGGTGTGTGAAATCACAGAATGGGGGTGTGTGAATTAAGAATGGAGGTGAGTAAAGTCATAGAATGGAGGTGTGTGAAGTCATACAATGCAGGTTGTGAAATCATACAATGGAGGTGTGTGAAGTCACAGAATGGAGGTGTGTCAAGTCATACAATGGAGGTCTGTGAATTCAGAATGGAGGTGTGTGAAGTCATAGAATGGAGGTGTGTGAACTCAGAATGGAGGTGTGTGAAGTCATAGATGGAGGTGTGTGAAGTCATAGTATGGAGGTGTGTGAAATCATAGAATGGAGTTTTGTGAAGTCACAGAATGGAGCTGTGTGAAGTCAGAATGGAAGTGTGTGAGTCATAGAATGGAGGTGTGTGAAGTCATAGAATGGAGGTGTGTGAAGTCATAGAATGGAGGTGTTTGAACTCAGAATGGAGGTGTGTGAAGTCATAGATGGAGGTGTGTGAACTCAGAATGGAGGTAGGTGAAGTCACAGAATGGAGGTGTGTGAAGTCATAGAATGGAGGTGTGTGAAGTCATAGAATGGAGGTGTGTGAAGTCACAGAATGGAGGTGTGTGAAGTCACAGAATGGAGGTGTGTGAAGTCATAGAATGGAGGTGTGTGAAATCATAGAATGGAGGAGTGTGAAGTTAGAAGGGAGGTGTGTGAAGTCATAGAATGGATGTGTGTGAAGTCAGAATGGAGGTGTGTGAAGTCATAGAATGGAGATGTGTTAACTCATAGAATGGAGGTGTGTGACGTCACAATGGAAGTGTGTGAAGTCATAGAATGGAGGTGTGTGAAGTCATACAATGAAGGTGTGTGAAGTCAGAATGGAGGTGTGTGAAGTCACAGAAAGGAGGTGTGTGAACTCAGAATGGAGTTGTGTGAAGTCATAGATGGAGGTGTGTGAAGTCATAGTATGGAGGTGTGTGAAATCATAGAATGGATTTTTGTTGAGTCACAGAGTGGAGCTGTTTGAAGCCAGAATGGAGGAGTGTGAAGTCATAGAATGGAGGTGTGTGAAGTCAGAATGGAGGTGTGTGAACTGATAGAATGGAGGTGTGTTAAGTCACAATGGAGGTGTGTGAAATCATAGAATGGAGGTGTGTGAAGTCACAAAATGGAGGTGTGTGAAGTCATAGAATGGAGGTGTGTGAAGTCATAGAATGGATGTTTTTGAAGTAAGAATGAAGGTGTGTGAAGTCATAGAATGGAGGTGTGTGACGTCACAGAATGGAGTTGTGTGAAGTCATAGAATGGAGCATTGTGAAGTCAGAATGGAGGTGTGTAAAGTCACAGGATGGAGGTGTGTCAATTCAGAATGGAGGTGTGTGAAGTCATAGATGGAGGTGTGTGGAGTCATAGTATGGAGGTGTGTGAAATCATAGAATGGATTTTTGTTGAGTCACAGAGTGGAGCTGTGTGAAGCCAGAATGGAGGAGTGTGAAGTCATAGAATGGAGGTGTGTGAAGTCAGAATGGAGGTGTGTGAAGTCATAGAATGGAGGTGTGTTAAGTCACAATGGAGGTGTGTGAAATCATAGAATGGAGGTGTGTGAAGTCACAAAATGGAGGTGTGTGAAGTCATAGAATGGAGGTGTGTGAAGTCATAGAATGGATGTTTTTGAAGTAAGAATGAAGGTGTGTGAAGTCATAGAATGGAGGTGTGTGACGTCACAGAATGGAGTTGTGTGAAGTCATAGAATGGAGCATTGTGAAGTCAGAATGGAGGTGTGTAAAGTCACAGGATGGAGGTGTGTCAATTCAGAATGGAGGTGTGTGAAGTCACAGAATGGAGGTGTGTGAAGTCAGAATGGAGGTGTGAAATCGCAGAATGGAGGTGGGTGAAGTCATAGAAAGGAGGTGTGGGAAGTCATAGAATGGAGGAGTGTGAAGTCGTAGAGTGGAGGTGAGTGAAGTCAAAGATACGAGGTCTGTGAAGTCATAGAATGGAGGTGTGTGAATTAAGAATGGAGGTGTGTGAAGTCATAGAATGGAGATAAGTGAACTCATAGAATGGAGGTGTGTGACGTCACAATGGAAGTGTGTGAAGTCATAGAATGGAGGTGTGTGAAGTCACAGAATGGAGGTGTGTGAAGTCATACATTGGAGGTGAGTGAAGTCCGAATGGAGTTCTGTGAAGTCACAGAATGGAGGTGTGTGAACTCAAAATGGAGGTGTGTGAAGTCATAGAAGGAGGTGTGTGAAGTCATAGATGTAGGTGTGTGAAGTCATAGTATGGAGGTGTGTTAAGTCACAATGGAGGTGTGTGAAATCATAGAATGGATGTGTGTGAAGTCAGAATGGAGGTGTGTCAAGTCATAGAATGGAGATGTGTTAACTCATAGAATGGAGGTGTGTGACGTCACAATGGAAGTGTGTGAAGTCATAGAATGGAGGTGTGTGAAGTCATACAATGAAGGTGTGTGAAGTCAGAATGGAGGTGTGTGAAGTCACAGAATGGAGGTGTGTGAACTCAGAATGGAGTTGTGTGAAGTCATAGGTGGAGGTGTGTGAAGTCATAGTATGGAGGTGTGTGAAATCATAGAATGGATTTTTGTTGAGTCACAGAGTGGAGCTGTGTGAAGCCAGAATGGAGGAGTGTGAAGTCATAGAATGGAGGTGTGTGAAGTCAGAATGGAGGTGTGTGAACTCATAGAATGAGGTGTGTTAAGTCACAGTGGAGGTGTGTGAAATCATAGAATGGAGGTGTGTGAAGTCACAAAATGGAGGTGTGTGAAGTCATAGAATGGAGGTGTGTGAAGTCATAGAATGGATGTTTTTGAAGTAAGAATGAAGGTGTGTGAAGTCATAGAATGGAGGTGTGTGACGTCACAGAATGGAGTTGTGTGAAGTCATAGAATGGAGCATTGTGAAGTCAGAATGGAGGTGTGTAAAGTCACAGGATGGAGGTGTGTCAATTCAGAATGGAGGTGTGTGAAGTCAGAATGGAGGTGTGAAATCGCAGAATGGAGGTGGGTGAAGTCATAGAAAGGAGGTGTGGGAAGTCATAGAATGGAGGAGTGTGAAGTCGTAGAGTGGAGGTGAGTGAAGTCAAAGATACGAGGTCTGTGAAGTCATAGAATGGAGGTGTGCGAATTAAGAATGGAGGTGTGTGAAGTCATAGAATAGAGATAAGTGAACTCATAGAATGGAGGTGTGTGACGTCACAATGGAAGTGTGTGAAGTCATAGAATGGAGGTGTGTGAAGTCACAGAATGGAGGTTAGTGAAGTCATACATTGGAAGTGAGTGAAGTCCGAATTAAGAATGGAGGTGTGTGAAGTCATAGAATAGAGATAAGTGAACTCATAGAATGGAGGTGTGTGACGTCACAATGGAAGTGTGTGAAGTCATAGAATGGAGGTGTGTGAAGTCACAGAATGGAGGTGTGTGAACTCAGAATGGAGGTGTGTGAAGTCATAGAAGGAGGTGTGTGAAGTCATAGATGTAGGTGTGTGAAGTCATAGTATGGAGGTGTGTGAAATCATAGAATGGAGTTTTGTGAAGTCACAGAATGGAGCTGTGTGAAGTCAGAATGTAGGTGTGTGAAGTCATAGAATAGAAGTGTGTGAAGTCAAAATGGAGGTGTGTGAAGTCATAGAATGGATGTGTGTGAAGTCACAGAATTGAGGTGTGTGAAGTCCTAGAATGGAGGTGTGTGAATTCATAGAATGGAGGTGTGTGAAATCACAGAATGGAGGTGTGTGAATTAAGAATGGAGGTGAGTAAAGTCATAGAATGGAGGTTTGTGAAGTCATACAATGCAGGTTTTGAAATCATACAATGGAGGTGTGTAAAATCATAGAATGGAGGGGTTTGAAGTCACAGAATGGAAGTGTGTGAAGTCATAGCATGGAGCTGTGTGAAGTCACAGAATGGAGGTGTGTCAAGTCATACAATGGAGGTGTGTGAATTCAGAATGGAGGTGTGTGAAGTCATAGAATGGAGGTGTGTGAACTCAGAATGGAGGTGTGTGAAGTCATAGATGGAGGTGTGTGAAATCATAGTATGGAGGTGTGTGAAATCATAGAATGGAGTTTTGTGAAGTCACAGAATGGAGCTGTGTGAAGTCAGAATGGAGGTGTGTGAGTCATAGAATGGAGGTGTGTTAAGTCATAGAATGGAGGTGTGTGAAGTCATAGAATGGAGGTGTGTGAACTCAGAATGGAGGTGTGTGAAGTCATAGATGGAGGTGTGTGAACTCAGAATGGAGGTAGGTGAAGTCACAGAATGGAGGTGTGTGAAGTCATAGAATGGAGGTGTGTGAAGTCACAGAATGGAGGTGTGTGACTTCATAGAATGGTGGTGTGTGAAGTCATAGAATGGAGGTGTGTGAAGTCATAGAATGGAGGTGTGTGAAGTCATAGAATGGAGGTGTGTGAAGTCACAGAATGGAGGTGTGTGAAGTCACAGAATGGAGGTGTGTGAAGTCATAGAATTGAAGTGTGTGAAGTGATAGAATGGAGGTGTGTGAAGTCAGAATGGAGGTGTGTGAAGTCACAGAATGGAGGTGTGTGAACTTAGAATGGAGGTGTGTGAAGTCACAGAATGGAGGTTTGTGAAGTCATATAATGGAGGTGTTTGAAGTCATAGAATGGATGTTTCTGAGGTAAGAATGAAGGAGAGTGAAGTCAGAGAATGGAGGTGTGTGAAGTCAAAATGAAGGTGTGTGAACTCATAGAATGGACGTGTGTGAACTGATAGAATGGAGGTGTGTGAAGTCATCGAATGGAGGTGTGTGAAGTCAGAATGGAGGTGTGAGAAGTAACAGAATGGAGGTGTGTGAATTCAGAATGGAGGTGAGTGAAGTCATAGAATGGAGGTGTGTGAAGTCAGAATGGAGGTATGAGAAGTCACAGAAGGGAGATGTGTGAATTCAGAATGGAGGTTAGTGAAGTCATATAATGGAGGTGTGTGAAGTCATAGAATGGAGGTGTGTGAAATCATACAATGGACGTTTGTGAAATCATAGAATGGAGGTGTTTGAATTCACAGAATGGAGGTGTGTGAAGTCAGAGTGGAGGTGTGTGAAGTCATAGAATTGAGGTGTGAAATAAGAATGGAGGTGTGTGAACTCATAGAATGCAGGTGTGTGAAATCACAATGGAGGTGTGTGAAGTCATAGAATGGAGGTGTGTGAAGTCACAGAATGGAAGTGTGTGAAGGCATAGAATGGAGCTGGGTGAAGTCATAGAATGGAGGTGTGTGAAATCATAGAATGGAGGAGTGTGAAGTTAGAATGGAGGTGTGTGAAGTCATAGAATGGAGGTCTGTGAAGTCATAGAATGGAGGTGTGTGAATTAAGAATGGAGGTGTGTGAAGTCATAGAATGGAGATAAGTGAACTCATAGAATGGAGGTGTGTGACGTCACAATGGAAGTGCGTGAAGTCATAGAATGGAGGTGTGTGAAGTCACAGAATGGAGGTGTGTGAAGTCATACATTGGAGGTGAGTGAAGTCCGAATGGAGTTCTGTGAAGTCACAGAATGGAGGTGTGTGAACTCAGAATGGAGGTGTGTGAAGTCATAGAGGGAGGTGTGTGAAGTCATAGATGTAGGTGTGTGAAGTCATAGTATGGAGGTGTGTGAAATCATAGAATGGAGTTTTGTGAAGTCACAGAATGGAGCTGTGTGAAGTCAGAATGTAGGTGTGTGAAGTCATAGAATAGAAGTGTGTGAAGTCAAAATGGAGGTGTGTGAAGTCATAGAATGGATGTGTGTGAAGTCACAGAATTGAGGTGTGTGAAGTCCTAGAATGGAGGTGTGTGAATTCATAGAATGGAGGTGTGTGAAATCACAGAATGGAGGTGTGTGAATTAAGAATGGAGGTGAGTAAAGTCATAGAATGGAGGTTTGTGAAGTCATACAATGCAGGTTTTGAAATCATACAATGGAGGTGTGTAAAATCATAGAATGGAGGGGTTTGAAGTCACAGAATGGAAGTGTGTGAAGTCATAGCATGGAGCTGTGTGAAGTCACAGAATGGAGGTGTGTCAAGTCATACAATGGAGGTGTGTGAATTCAGAATGGAGGTGTGTGAAGTCATAGAATGGAGGTGTGTGAACTCAGAATGGAGGTGTGTGAAGTCATAGATGGAGGTGTGTGAAATCATAGTATGGAGGTGTGTGAAATCATAGAATGGAGTTTTGTGAAGTCACAGAATGGAGCTGTGTGAAGTCAGAATGGAGGTGTGTGAGTCATAGAATGGAGGTGTGTTAAGTCATAGAATGGAGGTGTGTGAAGTCATAGAATGGAGGTGTGTGAACTCAGAATGGAGGTGTGTGAAGTCATAGATGGAGGTGTGTGAACTCAGATTGGAGGTAGGTGAAGTCACAGAATGGAGGTGTGTGAAGTCATAGAATGGAGGTGTGTGAAGTCACAGAATGGAGGTGTGTGACTTCATAGAATGGTGGTGTGTGAAGTCATAGAATGGAGGTGTGTGAAGTCATAGAATGGAGGTGTGTGAAGTCATAGAATGGAGGTGTGTGAAGTCACAGAATGGAGGTGTGTGAAGTCACAGAATGGAGGTGTGTGAAGTCATAGAATTGAAGTGTGTGAAGTCATAGAATGGAGGTGTGTGAAGTCAGAATGGAGGTGTGTGAAGTCACAGAATGGAGGTGTGTGAAGTCAGAATGGAGGTGTGTGAAGTCATAGAATGGATGTGTGTGAAGTCACAATGGAGGTGTGTCAAGTCATAGAATGGAGATGTGTTAACTCATAGAATGGAGGTGTGTGACGTCACAATGGAAGTGTGTGAAGTCATAGAATGGAGGTGTGTGAAGTCATACAATGAAGGTGTGTGAAGTCAGAATGGAGGTGTGTGAAGTCACAGAATGGATATGTGTGAACTCAGAATGGAGTTGTGTGAAGTCATATATGGAGGTGTGTGAAGTCATAGTATGGAGGTGTGTGAAATCATAGAATGGATTTTTGTTGAGTCACAGAGTGGAGCTGTGTGAAGCCAGAATGGAGGAGTGTGAAGTCATAGAATGGAGGTGTGTGAAGTCAGAATGGAGGTGTGTGAACTCATAGAATGGAGGTATGTTAAGTCACAATGGATGTGTGTGAAATCATAGAATGGAGGTGTGTGAAGTCACAAAATGGAGGTGTGTGAAGTCATAGAATGGAGGTGTGTGAAGTCATAGAATGGATGTTTTTGAAGTAAGAATGAAGGTGTGTGAAGTCATAGAATGGAGGTGTGTGACGTCACAGAATGGAGTTGTGTGAAGTCATAGAATGGAGCATTGTGAAGTCAGAATGGAGGTGTGTAAAGTCACAGGATGGAGGTGTGTCAATTCAGAATGGAGGTGTGTGAATTCACAGAATGGAGGTGTGTGAAGTCCGAATGTAGGTGTGAAATCGCAGAATGGAGGTGGGTGAAGTCATAGAAAGGAGGTGTGGGAAGTCATAGAATGGAGGTGTGTGAAGTCACAGAATGGAGGTGTGTGACTTCATAGAATGGTGGTGTGTGAAGTCATAGAATGGAGGTGTGTGAAGTCATAGAATGGAGGTGTGTGAAGTCACAGAATGGAGGTGTGTGAAGTCACAGAATGGAGGGGTGTGAAGTCATAGAATTGAAGTGTGTGAAGTCATAGAATGGAGGTGTGTGAAGTCAGAATGGAGGTGTGTGAAGTCACAGAATGGAGGTGTGTGAACTCAGAATGGAGGTGTGTGAAGTCACAGAATGGAGGTTTGTGAAGTCATATAATGGAGGTGTTTGAAGTCATAGAATGGATGTTTCTGAGGTAAGAATGAAGGAGAGTGAAGACAGACAATGGAGGTGTGGGAAGTCATCGAATGGAGGTGTGTGAAGTAAGAATGGAGGTGTGAGAAGTTACAGAATGGAGGTGTGTGAATTCAGAATGGAGGTGAGTGAAGTCATAGAATGGAGGTGTGTGAAGTCAGAATGGAGGTATGAGAAGTCACAGAAGGGAGATGTGTAAATTCAGAATGGAGGTGAGTGAAGCATATAATGGAGGTGTGTGAAGTCATAGAATGGAGGTGTGTGAAGTCATACAATGGAGGTTTGTGAAATCATAGAATGGAGGTGTTTTAATTCACAGAATGGAGGTGTGTGAAGTCAGAGTGGAGGTGTGTGAAGTCATACAATTGAGGTGTGAAATCAGAATGGAGGTGTGTGAACTCATAGAATGCAGGTGTGTGAAATCACAATGGAGTTGTGTGAAGTCATAGAATGGAGGTGTGTGAAGTCACAGAATGGAAGTGTGTGAAGGCAGAATGGAGCTGGGTGAAGTCATAGAATGGAGGTGTGTGAAATCATAGAATGGAGGAGTGTGAAGTTAGAATGGAGGTGTGTGAAGTCATAGAATGGATGTGTGTGAAGTCAGAATGGAGGTGTGTGAAGTCACAGAATTGAGGTGTGTGAAGTCACAGAATGGAGGTGTGTGAAGTCAGAATGAAGGTGTGTGAAATCACAGAATGGAGGTGTGTGAAGTCACAGAATGGATGTTTGTGAAGTAAGAATGAAGGTGTTTGAAGTCATAGAGTGGAGGTGTGTGAAGTCACAGAATGGAGGTGTGTGAACTCAGAATGGAGTTGTGTGAAGTCATAGATAGAGGTGTGTGAAGTCATAGTATGGAGGTGTGTGAAATCATAGAATGGATTTTTGTTGAGTCACAGAGTGGAGTTGTGTGAAGCCAGAATGGAGGAGTGTGAAGTCATAGAATGGAGGTGTGTGAAGTCAGAATGGAGGTGTGTGAACTCATAGAATGGAGGTGTGTTAAGTCACAATGGAGGTGTGTGAAATCATAGAATGGAGGTGTGTGAAGTCACAAAATGGAGGTGTGTGAAGTCATAGAATGGAGGTGTGTGAAGTCATAGAATGGATGTTTTTGAAGTAAGAATGAAGGTGTGTGAAGTCATAGAATGGAGGTGTGTGACGTCACAGAATGGAGTTGTGTGAAGTCATAGAATGGAGCATTGTGAAGTCAGAATGGAGGTGTGTAAAGTCACAGGATGGAGGTGTGTCAATTCAGAATGGAGGTGTGTGAAGTCATAGATGGAGGTGTGTGAAGTCATAGTATGGAGGTGTGTGAAATCATAGAATGGATTTTTGTTGAGTCACAGAGTGGAGCTGTGTGAAGCCAGAATGGAGGAGTGTGAAGTCATAGAATGGAGGTGTGTGAAGTCAGAATGGAGGTGTGTAAACTCATAGAATGGAGGTGTGTTAAGTCACAATGGAGGTGTGTGAAATCATAGAATGGAGGTGTGTGAAGTCACAAAATGGAGGTGTGTGAAGTCATAGAATGGAGGTGTGTGAAGTCATAGAATGGATGTTTTTGAAGTAAGAATGAAGGTGTGTGAAGTCATAGAATGGAGGTGTGTGACGTCACAGAATGGAGTTGTGTGAAGTCATAGAATGGAGCATTGTGAAGTCAGAATGGAGGTGTGTAAAGTCACAGGATGGAGGTGTGTCAATTCAGAATGGAGGTGTGTGAAGTCACAGAATGGAGGTGTGTGAAGTCAGAATGTAGGTGTGAAATCGCAGAATGGAGGTGGGTGAAGTCATAGAAAGGAGGTGTGGGAAGTCATAGAATGGAGGAGTGTGAAGTCGTAGAGTGGAGGTGAGTGAAGACAAAGATACGAGGTCTGTGAAGTCATAGAATGGAGGTGTGTGAATTAAGAATGGAGGTGTGTGAAGTCATAGAATGGAGATAAGTGAACTCATAGAATGGAGGTGTGTGACGTCACAATGGAAGTGTGTGAAGTCATAGAATGGAGGTGTGTGAAGTCACAGAATGGAGGTGAGTGAAGTCATACATTGGAGGTGAGTGAAGTCCGAATGGAGTTCTGTGAAGTCACAGAATGGAGGTGTGTGAACTCAGAATGGAGGTGTGTGAAGTCATAGAAGGAGGTGTGTGAAGTCATAGATGTAGGTGTGTGAAGTCATAGTATGGAGGTGTGTGAAACCATAGAATGGAGTTTTGTGAAGTCACAGAATGGAGCTGTGTGAAGTCAGAATGTAGGTGTGTGAAGTCATAGAATAGAAGTGTGTGAAGTCAAAATGGAGGTGTGTGAAGTCATAGAATGGATGTGTGTGAAGTCACAGAATTGAGGTGTGTGAAGTCCTAGAATGGAGGTGTGTGAATTCGTAGAATGGAGGTGTGTGAAATCACAGAATGGAGGTGTGTGAATTAAGAATGGAGGTGAGTAAAGTCATAGAATGGAGGTGTGTGAAGTCATACAATGCAGGTTGTGAAATCATACAATGGAGGTGTGTAAAATCATAGAATGGAGGTGTTTGAAGTCACAGAATGGAAGTGTGTGAAGTCATAGCATGGAGGTGTGTGAAGTCACAGAATGGAGGTGTGTCAAGTCATACAATGGAGGTGTGTGAATTCAGAATGGAGGTGTGTGAAGTCATAGAATGGAGGTGTGTGAACTCAGAATGGAGGTGTGTGAAGTCATAGATGGAGGTGTGTGAAGTCATAGTATGGAGGTGTGTGAAATCATAGAATGGAGATTTGTGAAGTCACAGAATGGAGCTGTGTGAAGTCAGAATGGAAGTGTGTGAGTCATAGAATGGAGGTGTGTGAAGTCATAGAATGGAGTTGTGTGAAGTCATAGAATGGAGGTGTGTGAACTCAGAATGGAGGTGTGTGAAGTCATAGATGGAGGTGTGTGAACTCAGAATGGAGGTAGGTGAAGTCACAGAATGGAGGTGTGTGAAGTCATAGAATGGAGGTGTGTGAAATCACAGAATGGAGGTGTGTGACTTCATAGAATGGTGGTGTGTGAAGTCATAGAATGGAGGTGTGTGAAGTCATAGAATGGAGGTGTGTGAAGTCACAGAATGGAGGTGTGTGAAGTCACAGAATGGAGGTGTGTGAAGTCATAGAATTGAAGTGTGTGAAGTCATAGAATGGAGGTGTGTGAAGTCAGAATGGAGGTGTGTGAAGTCACAGAATGGAGGTGTGTGAACTCAGAATGGAGGTGTGTGAAGTCACAGAATGGAGGTTTGTGAAGTCATATAATGGAGGTGTTTGAAGTCATAGAATGGATGTTTCTGAGGTAAGAATGAAGGAGAGTGAAGTCAGAGAATGGAGGTGTGTGAAGTCAAAATGAAGGTGTGTGAACTCATAGAATGGACGTGTGTGAACTGATAGAATGGAGGTGTGTGAAGTCATCGAATGGAGGTGTGTGAAGTCAGAATGGAGGTGTGAGAAGTAACAGAATGGTATTGTGTGAATTCAGAATGGAGGTGAGTGAAGTCATAGAATGGAGGTGTGTGAAGTCAGAATGGAGGTATGAGAAGTCACAGAAGGGAGATGTGTGAATTCAGAATGGAGGTTAGTGAAGTCATATAATGGAGGTGTGTGAAGTCATAGAATGGAGGTGTGTGAAGTCATACAATGGAGGTTTGTGAAATCATAGAATGGAGGTGTTTGAATTCACAGAATGGAGGTGTGTGAAGTCAGAGTGGAGGTGTGTGAAGTCATAGAATTGAGGTGTGAAATCAGAATGGAGGTGTGTGAACTCATAGAATGCAGGTGTGTGAAATCACAATGGAGTTGTGTGAAGTCATAGAATGGATGTGTGTGAAGTCAGAATGGAGGTGTGTGAAGTCACAGAATTGAGGTGTGTGAAGTCACAGAATGGAGGTGTGTGAAGTCAGAATGAAGGTGTGTGAAATCACAGAATGGAGGTGTGTGAAGTCACAGAATGGATGTTTGTGAAGTAAGAATGAAGGTGTTTGAAGTCATAGAGTGGAGGTGTGTGAAGTCACAGAATGGAGGTGTGTGAACTCAGAATGGAGTTGTGTGAAGTCATAGATGGAGGTGTGTGAAGTCATAGTATGGAGGTGTGTGAAATCATAGAATGGATTTTTGTTGAGTCACAGAGTGGAGTTATGTGAAGCCAGAATGGAGGAGTGTGAAGTCATAGAATGGAGGTGTGTGAAGTCAGAATGGAGGTGTGTGAACTCATAGAATGGAGGTGTGTTAAGTCACAATGGAGGTGTGTGAAATCATAGAATGGAGGTGTGTGAAGTCACAAAATGGAGGTGTGTGAAGTCATAGAATGGAGGTGTGTGAAGTCATAGAATGGATGTTTTTGAAGTAAGAATGAAGGTGTGTGAAGTCATAGAATGGAGGTGTGTGACGTCACAGAATGGAGTTGTGTGAAGTCATAGAATGGAGCATTGTGAAGTCAGAATGGAGGTGTGTAAAGTCACAGGATGGAGGTGTGTCAATTCAGAATGGAGGTGTGTGAAGTCATAGATGGAGGTGTGTGAAGTCATAGTATGGAGGTGTGTGAAATCATAGAATGGATTTTTGTTGAGTCACAGAGTGGAGCTGTGTGAAGCCAGAATGGAGGAGTGTGAAGTCATAGAATGGAGGTGTGTGAAGTCAGAATGGAGGTGTGTAAACTCATAGAATGGAGGTGTGTTAAGTCACAATGGAGGTGTGTGAAATCATAGAATGGAGGTGTGTGAAGTCACAAAATGGAGGTGTGTGAAGTCATAGAATGGAGGTGTGTGAAGTCATAGAATGGATGTTTTTGAAGTAAGAATGAAGGTGTGTGAAGTCATAGAATGGAGGTGTGTGACGTCACAGAATGGAGTTGTGTGAAGTCATAGAATGGAGCATTGTGAAGTCAGAATGGAGGTGTGTAAAGTCACAGGATGGAGGTGTGTCAATTCAGAATGGAGGTGTGTGAAGTCACAGAATGGAGGTGTGTGAAGTCAGAATGTAGGTGTGAAATCGCAGAATGGAGGTGGGTGAAGTCATAGAAAGGAGGTGTGGGAAGTCATAGAATGGAGGAGTGTGAAGTCGTAGAGTGGAGGTGAGTGAAGACAAAGATACGAGGTCTGTGAAGTCATAGAATGGAGGTGTGTGAATTAAGAATGGAGGTGTGTGAAGTCATAGAATGGAGATAAGTGAACTCATAGAATGGAGGTGTGTGACGTCACAATGGAAGTGTGTGAAGTCATAGAATGGAGGTGTGTGAAGTCACAGAATGGAGGTGAGTGAAGTCATACATTGGAGGTGAGTGAAGTCCGAATGGAGTTCTGTGAAGTCACAGAATGGAGGTGTGTGAACTCAGAATGGAGGTGTGTGAAGTCATAGAAGGAGGTGTGTGAAGTCATAGATGTAGGTGTGTGAAGTCATAGTATGGAGGTGTGTGAATTAAGAATGGAGGTGAGTAAAGTCATAGAATGGAGGTGTGTGAAGTCATACAATGCAGGTTGTGAAATCATACAATGGAGGTGTGTAAAATCATAGAATGGAGGTGTTTGAAGTCACAGAATGGAAGTGTGTGAAGTCATAGCATGGAGGTGTGTGAAGTCACAGAATGGAGGTGTGTCAAGTCATACAATGGAGGTGTGTGAATTCAGAATGGAGGTGTGTGAAGTCATAGAATGGAGGTGTGTGAACTCAGAATGGAGGTGTGTGAAGTCATAGATGGAGGTGTGTGAAGTCATAGTATGGAGGTGTGTGAAATCATAGAATGGAGATTTGTGAAGTCACAGAATGGAGCTGTGTGAAGTCAGAATGGAAGTGTGTGAGTCATAGAATGGAGGTGTGTGAAGTCATAGAATGGAGTTGTGTGAAGTCATAGAATGGAGGTGTGTGAACTCAGAATGGAGGTGTGTGAAGTCATAGATGGAGGTGTGTGAACTCAGAATGGAGGTAGGTGAAGTCACAGGATGGAGGTGTGTGAAGTCATAGAATGGAGGTGTGTGAAGTCACAGAATGGAGGTGTGTGACTTCATAGAATGGTGGTGTGTGAAGTCATAGAATGGAGGTGTGTGAAGTCATAGAATGGAGGTGTGTGAAGTCACAGAATGGAGGTGTGTGAAGTCACAGAATGGAGGTGTGTGAAGTCATAGAATTGAAGTGTGTGAAGTCATAGAATGGAGGTGTGTGAAGTCAGAATGGAGGTGTGTGAAGTCACAGAATGGAGGTGTGTGAACTCAGAATGGAGGTGTGTGAAGTCACAGAATGGAGGTTTGTGAAGTCATATAATGGAGGTGTTTGAAGTCATAGAATGGATGTTTCTGAGGTAAGAATGAAGGAGAGTGAAGACAGAGAATGGAGGTGTGTGAAGTCAAAATGAAGGTGTGTGAACTCATAGAATGGACGTGTGTGAACTGATAGAATGGAGGTGTGTGAAGTCATCGAATGGAGGTGTGTGAAGTCAGAATGGAGGTGTGAGAAGTAACAGAATGGTATTGTGTGAATTCAGAATGGAGGTGAGTGAAGTCATAGAATGGAGGTGTGTGAAGTCAGAATGGAGGTATGAGAAGTCACAGAAAGGAGATGTGTGAATTCAGAATGGAGGTTAGTGAAGTCATATAATGGAGGTGTGTGAAGTCATAGAATGGAGGTGTGTGAAGTCATACAATGGAGGTTTGTGAAATCATAGAATGGAGGTGTTTGAATTCACAGAATGGAGGTGTGTGAAGTCAGAGTGGAGGTGTGTGAAGTCATAGAATTGAGGTGTGAAATCAGAATGGAGGTGTGTGAACTCATAGAAGGCAGGTGTGTGAAATCACAATGGAGTTGTGTGAAGTCATAGAATGGAGGTGTGCGAAGTCACAGAATGGAAGTGTGTGAAGGCATAGAATGGAGCTGGGTGAAGTCATAGAATGGAGGTGTGTGAAATCATAGAATGGAGGAGTGTGAAGTTAGAATGGAGGTGTGTGAAGTCATAGAATGGATGTGCGTGAAGTCAGAATGGAGGTGTGTGAAGTCATAGAATGGAGATGTGTTAACTCATAGAATGGAGGTGTGTGACGTCACAATGGAAGTGTGTGAAATCATAGAATGGAGGTGTGTGAAGTCATACAATGAAGGTGTGTGAAGTCAGAATGGAGGTGTGTGAAGTCACAGAATGGAGGTGTGTGAACTCAGAATGGAGTTGTGTGAAGTCATAGATGGAGGTGTGTGAAGTCATAGTATGGAGGTGTGTGAAATCATAGAATGGATTTTTGTTGAGTCACAGAGTGGAGCTGTGTGAAGCCAGAATGGAGGAGTGTGAAGTCATAGAATGGAGGTGTGTGAAGTCAGAATGGAGGTGTGTGAACTCATAGAATGGAGGTGTGTTAAGTCACAATGGAGGTGTGTGAAATCATAGAATGGAGGTGTGTGAAGTCACAAAATGGAGGTGTGTGAAGTCATAGAATGGAGGTGTGTGAAGTCATAGAATGGATGTTTTGGAAGTAAGAATGAAGGTGTGTGAAGTCATAGAATGGAGGTGTGTGACGTCACAGAATGGAGTTGTGTGAAGTCACAGAATGGAGCATTGTGAAGTCAGAATGGAGGTGTGTAAAGTCACAGGATGGAGGTGTGTCAATTCAGAATGGAGGTGTGTGAAGTCATAGATGGAGGTGTGTGAAGTCATAGTATGGAGGTGTGTGAAATCATAGAATGGATTTTTGTTGAGTCACAGAGTGGAGCTGTGTGAAGCCAGAATGGAGGAGTGTGAAGTCATAGAATGGAGGTGTGTGAAGTCAGAATGGAGGTGTGTGAAGTCATAGAATGGAGGTGTGTTAAGTCACAATGGAGGTGTGTGAAATCATAGAATGGAGGTGTGTGAAGTCACAAAATGGAGGTGTGTGAAGTCATAGAATGGAGGTGTGTGAAGTCTTAGAATGGATGTTTTTGAAGTAAGAATGAAGGTGTGTGAAGTCATAGAATGGAGGTGTGTGACGTCACAGAATGGAGTTGTGTGAAGTCATAGAATGGAGCATTGTGAAGTCAGAATGGAGGTGTGTAAAGTCACAGGATGGAGGTGTGTCAATTCAGAATGGAGGTGTGTGAAGTCACAGAATGGAGGTGTGTGAAGTCAGAATGGAGGTGTGAAATCGCAGAATGGAGGTGGGTGAAGTCATAGAAAGGAGGTGTGGGAAGTCATAGAATGGAGGAGTGTGAAGTCGTAGAGTGGAGGTGAGTGAAGTCAAAGATACGAGGTCTGTGAAGTCATAGAATGGAGGTGTGTGAATTAAGAATGGAGGTGTGTGAAGTCATAGAATGGAGATAAGTGAACTCATAGAATGGAGGTGTGTGACGTCACAATAGAAGTGTGTGAAGTCATAGAATGGAGGTGTGTGAAGTCACAGAATGGAGGTGTGTGAAGTCATACATTGGAGGTGAGTGAAGTCCGAATGGAGTTCTGTGAAGTCACAGAATGGAGGTGTGTGAACTCAGAATGGAGGTGTGTGAAGTCATAGAAGGAGGTGTGTGAAGTCATAGATGTAGGTGTTTGAAGTCATAGTATGGAGGTGTGTGAAATCATAGAATGGAGTTTTGTGAAGTCACAGAATGGAGCTGTGTGAAGTCAGAATGTAGGTGTGTGAAGTCATAGAATAGAAGTGTGTGAAGTCAAAATGGAGGTGTGTGAAGTCATAGAATGGATGTGTGTGAAGTCACAGAATTGAGGTGTGTGAAGTCCTAGAATCGAGGTGTGTGAATTCATAGAATGGAGGTGTGTGAAATCACAGAATGGAGGTGTGTGAATTAAGAATGGAGGTGAGTAAAGGCATAGAATGGAGGTGTGTGAAGTCATAAAATGCAGGTTGTGAAATCATACAATGGAGGTGTGTAAAATCATAGAATGGAGGTGTTTGAAGTCACAGAATGGAAGTGTGTGAAGTCATAGAATGGAGGTGTGTGAAGTCACAGAATGGAGGTGTGTCAAGTCATACAATGGAGGTGTGTGAATTCAGAATGGAGGTGTGTGAAGTCATAGAATAGAGGTGTGTGAAGTCAGAATGGAGGTGTGTGAAGTCATAGATGGAGGTGTGTGAAGTCATAGTATGGAGGTGTGTGAAATCATAAAATGGAGTTTTGTGAAGTCACAGAATGGAGCTGTGTGAAGTCAGAATGGAAGTGTGTGAGTCATTGAATGGAGGTGTGTGAAGTCATAGCATGGAGGTGTGTGAAGTCATAGAATGGAGGTGTGTGAACTCAGAATGGAGGTGTGTGAAGTCATAGATGGAGGTGTGTGAACGCAGAATGGAGGTAGGTGAAGTCACAGAATGGAGGTGTGTGAAGTCATAGAATGGAGGTGTGTGAAGTGACAGAATGGAGGTGTGTGACTTCATAGAATGGTGGTGTGTGAAGTCATAGAATGGAGGTGTGTGAAGTCATAGAATGGAGGTGTGTGAAGTCACAGAATGGAGGTGTGTGAAGTCACAGAATGGAGGTGTGTGAAGTCATAGAATTGAAGTGTGTGAAGTCATAGAATGGAGGTGTGTGAAGTCAGAATGGAGGTGTGTGAAGTCACAGAATGTAGGTGTGTGAACTCAGAATGGAGGTGTGTGAAGTCACAGAATGGGGGTTTGTGAAGTCATATAATGGAGGTGTTTGAAGTCATAGAATGGATGTTTCTGAGGTAAGAATGAAGGAGAGTGAAGTCAGAGAATGGAGGTGTGTGAAGTCAAAATGAAGGTGTGTGAACTCATAGAATGGACGTGTGTGAACTGATAGAATGGAGGTGTGTGAAGTCATCGAATGGAGGTGTGTGAAGTAAGAATGGAGGTGTGAGAAGTAACAGAATGGAAGTGTGTGAATTCAGAATGGAGGTGAGTGAAGTCATAGAATGGAGGTGTGTGAAGTCAGAATGGAGGTATGAGAAGTCACAGAAGGGAGATGTGTGAATTCAGAATGGAGGTTAGTGAAGTCATATAATGGAGGTGTGTGAAGTCATAGAATGGAGGTGTGTGAAGTCATACAATGGAGGTTTGTGAAATCATAGAATGGAGGTGTTTGAATTCACAGAATGGAGGTGTGTGAAGTCAGAGTGGAGGTGTGTGAAGTCAAAGAATTGAGGTGTGAAATCAGAATGGAGGTGTGTGAACTCATAGAATGCAGGTGTGTGAAATCACAATGGAGTTGTGTGAAGTCATAAATGGAGGTGTGTGAAGTCACAGAATGGAAGTGTGTGAAGGCATAGAATGGAGCTGGGTGAAGTCATAGAATAGAGGTGTGTGAAATCATAGAATGGAGGAGTGTGAAGTTAGAATGGAGGTGTGTGACGTCATAGAATGGATGTGTGTGAAGTCAGAATGGAGGTGTGTGAAGTCATAGAATGGAGATGTGTTAACTCATAGAATGGAGGTGTGTGATGTCACAATGGAAGTGTGTGAAGTCATAGAATGGAGGTGTGTGAAGTCATACAATGAAGGTGTGTGAAGTCAGAATGGAGGTGTGTGAAGTCACAGAATGGAGGTGTGTGAACTCAGAATGGAGTTGTGTGAAGTCATAGATGGAGGTGCGTGAAGTCATAGTATGGAGGTGTGTGAAATCATAGAATGGATTTTTGTTGAGTCACAGAGTGGAGCTGTGTGAAGCCAGAATGGAGGAGTGTGAAGTCATAGAATGGAGGTGTGTGAAGTCAGAATGGAGGTGTGTGAACTCATAGAATGGAGGTGTGTTAAGTCACAATGGAGGTGTGTGAAATCATAGAATGGAGGTGTGTGAAGTCACAAAATGGAGGTGTGTGAAGTCATAGAATGGAGGTGTGTGAAGTCATAGAATGGATGCTTTTGAAGTAAGAATGAAGGTGTGTGAAGTCATAGAATGGAGGTGTGTGACATCACAGAATGGAGTTGTGTGAAGTCATAGAATGGAGCATTGTGAAGTTAGAATGGAGGTGTGTAAAGTCACAGGATGGAGGTGTGTCAATTCAGAATGGAGGTGTGTGAAGTCACAGAATGGAGGTGTGTGAAGTCAGAATGTAGGTGTGAAATCGCAGAATGGAGGTGGGTGCAGTCATAGAAAGGAGGTGTGGGAAGTCATAGAATGGAGGAGTGTGAAGTCGTAGAGTGGAGGTGAGTGAAGTCAAAGATACGAGGTCTGTGAAGTCATAGAATGGAGGTGTGTGAATTAAGAATGGAGGTGTGTGAAGTCATAGAATGGAGATAAGTGAACACATAGAATGGAGGTGTGTGACGTCACAATGGAAGTGTGTGAAGTCATAGAATGGAGGTGTGTGAAGTCACAGAATGGAGGTGTGGGAAGTCATACATTGGAGGTGAGTGAAGTCCGAATGGAGTTCTGTGAAGTCACAGAATGGAGGTGTGTGAAGTCATAGAATGGAGGTGTGTGAAGTCATAGAATTGAGGTGTGTGAAGTCATAGAATGGAGGTGTGTGAAGTCCTAAAATGGACGTGTGTGAACTCATAGAATGGTGGTGTGTGATGTCAAAATGGAGTTGTGTGTAGTCATTGAATGGTGGTTTTTGATGTCAACGAATGGAGGTGTGTGAAGTCACAGAATGGAGGTGTGTGAAGTCAGATTGGAGGTGTGTGAAATCAAAGAATTGAGGTGTGTCAACTCAGAAATGTGGTGTGTGAAGTCATAGAATGGAAGTGTGTGAAGTCATAGAATGGAAGTGTGTGAAATCATAGAATGGAGGTGTGTGAAGTCACAGAATTGAGGTGTGTGAAGTCAGAATGGAGGTGTGTGAAGTCAGAATGGAGGTGAGTGAAGTCATAGAATGGAGGTGTGTGAAGTCATAGAATGGAGGTCTGTGAACTCAGAAGGGAGGTGTGTGAAGTCACAGAAGGGAGGTGTGTGAAGTCATAGAATGGAGGTTTGTGAAAGCACAGAATGGAGGTGTGTGAATTCATAGAATGGAGGTGTGTGAAGTCATAGGAACGAGGTGTGTGAAGTCACAGAATGGAGGTGTGTGAAGTCACAGAATTGAGGTGTGTGAAGTCAGAGAATGCAGATGTGTGAACTCATAATGTAGGTGTGTGAAGCCACAGAATGGAGGTGTGTGAAGTCATAGAATGGAAGTGTGTGAAGTCATAGAAAGGAGGTGTGTGAATTCAGAATGGAGGTGTGTGAAGTCACAGAATGGAGGTTTGTGAAGTCATAGAATGGAGGTGTGTGAAGTCAGATTGGAGGTTTGTGAAAGCACAGAATGGAGGTGTGTGAATTCATAGAATGGAGGTGTGTGAAGTCATAGGATCGAGGTGTGTGAAGTCACAGAATGGAGGTGTGTGAAGTCAGAGAATGTAGATGTGTGAACTCAGAATGTAGGTGTGTGAAGCCACAGAATGGAGGTGTGTGAAGTCATAAAATGGAAGTGTGTGAAGTCATAGAAAGGAGGTGTGTGAATTCAGAATGGAGGTGTGTGAAGTCACAGAATGGAGGTTTGTGAAGTCATAGAATGGAGGTTTGTGAAGTCAGAGAATGGATGTTTCTGAAGTAAGAATGAAGGTGTGTGAAATCAAAGAATGGAGGTGTGTGAAGTCATAGAAGGGAGGTGTGTGAAGTCAGAATTGAGGTGTGTCAAGTCACAGAATTGACGTGTGTGAAGCCACAGAATGGAGGTGTGTGAAGTCCTAGAATGGAAGTGTGTGAAGTCATAGAATGGAGGTGTGTGAAGGAAGAATGGAGGTGTGTGAAGTCACAGAATGGAGGTGTGTGAACTCAGAATGGAGGTGTGTGAAGTCACAGAATGGAGGTTTGTGAAGTCATAGAATGGAGATGTGTGAAGTCATACAACGGAGGTGTGTGAAGTCAGAATGGAGGAGTGTGAAGTCACAGAATGGAGGTGCGTGAATTCAGAATGGAGGTGTGTGAAGTCATAGATGGAGGTGTGTGAAGTCATAGTATGGAGGTGTGTCAAATCATAGAATGGAGTTTTGTGAAGTCACAGAATGGAGCTGTGTGAAGTCACAATGGAGGTGTGTGAAGTCATAGAATGGAGATGTGTGAAGTCAGAATGGAGGTGTGCGAAATCATAGAATTGAGGTGTGTGAAGTCACAATGGAGTTGTGTGAAGTCATGGAATGGAGGTGTGTGAAGTCACAGAATGGAGGTGTATGAAGTCACAGAATGGAGGTGTGTGAAGTCATAGAATGGAGGTGTGTGAAGTCGCAGAATGAAGGTGTGTGAAGTCACAGAATGGAGGTGTGTGAACTCAGGATGGAGGTGGGTGAAGTCACAGAATGGACGTGTGTGAAGTCATAGAATGGAGGTATGTGATGTCACAGAATGGAGGTGTGTGAAGTCAGAATGGAGGTGTGTGAAGTCACAGAATTGAGGTGTGTGAATTCACAGAATAGAGGTGTGTGAAGTCAGAATGCAGGTGTGAAGTCACAGAAGGGAGATGTGTGAAGTCAGAATGGAGGTGTGAAGTCGCTGAATGGAGGTGGGTGAAGTCATAGAAAGGAGGTGTGGGAAGTCATAGAATGGAGAAGTGTGAAGTCATAGGGTTGAGATGAGTGAAGTCACAGGTTCGAGGTCTGTGAAGTCATAGAATGGAGATGTGTGAAGTCAGAGAATGGATGTTTCTGAAGTAAGAATGAAGGTGTGTGAAATCAAAGAATGGAGGTGTGTGAAGTCATAGAAGGGAGGTGTGTGAAGTCAGAATGGAGGTGGGTCAAGTCACAGAATTGAGGTGTGTGAAGCCACAGAATTGAGGTGTGTGAAGTCCTAGAATGGAAGTGTGTGAAGTCATAGAATGGAGGTGTGTGAAGGAAGAATAGAGGTGTGTGAAGTCACAGAATGGAGGTGTGTGAACTCAGAATGGAGGTGTGTGAAGTCACAGAATGGAGGTTTGTGAAGTCATAGAATGGAGGTGTGTGAAGTCATACAACGGAGGTGTGTGAAGTCAGAATGGAGGAGTGTGAAGTCACAGAATGGAGGTGCGTGAATTCAGAATGGAGGTGTGTGAAGTCATAGATGGAGGTGT
Source organism: Megascapheus bottae (assembly GCA_024803745.1). Lineage (NCBI taxonomy): Eukaryota > Metazoa > Chordata > Mammalia > Rodentia > Geomyidae > Megascapheus > Megascapheus bottae. The sequence goes on along the minus strand of JANJXV010000433.1, from coordinate 233,755 downwards.
GTGAAGTCATAGTATGGAGGTGTGTCAAATCATAGAATGGAGTTTTGTGAAGTCACAGAATGGAGCTGTGTGAAGTCACAATGGAGGTGTGTGAAGTCATAGAATGGAGGTGTGTGAAGTCAGAATGGAGGTGTGCGAAATCATAGAATTGTGGTGTGTGAAGTCACAATGGAGTTGTTTGAAGTCATAGAATGGAGGTGTGTGAAGTCACAGAATGGAGGTGTGTGAAGTCATAGAATGGAGGTGTGTGAAGTCACAGAATGAAGGTGTGTAAAATCACAGAATGGAGGTGTGTGAACTCAGGATGGAGGTGGGTGAAGTCACAGAATGGAGGTTTGTGAAGTCATAGAATGGAGGTTTGTGAAGTCAGAGAATGGATGTTTCTGAAGTAAGAATGAAGGTGTGTGAAATCAAAGAATGGAGGTGTGTGAAGTCATAGAAGGGAGGTGTGTGAAGTCAGAATTGAGGTGTGTCAAGTCACAGAATTGACGTGTGTGAAGCCACAGAATGGAGGTGTGTGAAGTCCTAGAATGGAAGTGTGTGAAGTCATAGAATGGAGGTGTGTGAAGGAAGAATGGAGGTGTGTGAAGTCACAGAATGGAGGTGTGTGAACTCAGAATGGAGGTGTGTGAAGTCACAGAATGGAGGTTTGTGAAGTCATAGAATGGAGATGTGTGAAGTCATACAACGGAGGTGTGTGAAGTCAGAATGGAGGAGTGTGAAGTCACAGAATGGAGGTGCGTGAATTCAGAATGGAGGTGTGTGAAGTCATAGATGGAGGTGTGTGAAGTCATAGTATGGAGGTGTGTCAAATCATAGAATGGAGTTTTGTGAAGTCACAGAATGGAGCTGTGTGAAGTCACAATGGAGGTGAGTGAAGTCATAGAATGGAGGTGTGTGAAGTCAGAATGGAGGTGTGCGAAATCATAGAATTGAGGTGTGTGAAGTCACAATGGAGTTGTGTGAAGTCATGGAATGGAGGTGTGTGAAGTCACAGAATGGAGGTGTATGAAGTCACAGAATGGAGGTGTGTGAAGTCATAGAATGGAGGTGTGTGAAGTCGCAGAATGAAGGTGTGTGAAGTCACAGAATGGAGGTGTGTGAACTCAGGATGGAGGTGGGTGAAGTCACAGAATGGACGTGTGTGAAGTCATAGAATGGAGGTATGTGATGTCACAGAATGGAGGTGTGTGAAGTCAGAATGGAGGTGTGTGAAGTCACAGAATTGAGGTGTGTGAATTCACAGAATAGAGGTGTGTGAAGTCAGAATGCAGGTGTGAAGTCACAGAAGGGAGATGTGTGAAGTCAGAATGGAGGTGTGAAGTCGCTGAATGGAGGTGGGTGAAGTCATAGAAAGGAGGTGTGGGAAGTCATAGAATGGAGAAGTGTGAAGTCATAGGGTTGAGATGAGTGAAGTCACAGGTTCGAGGTCTGTGAAGTCATAGAATGGAGATGTGTGAAGTCAGAATGGAGGTGTGTGAAATCATAGAATGGAGATGTGTGAACTCATAAAATGGAGGTGTGTGAAGTCACAATGGAAGTGTGTGAAGAAATAGAATGGAGGTGTGTGAAGTCACAGAATGGAGGTGTGTGAAGTCATAGAATGGAGGTGTGTGAAGTCATAGAAGGGAGGTTTGTGAAAGCAAAGAATGGAGGTGTGTGAATTCATAGAATGGAGGTGTGTGAAGTCATAGGATCGAGGTGTGTGAAGTCACAGAATGGAGGTGTGTGAAGTCAGAGAATGTAGATGTGTGAACTCAGTATGTAGGTGTGTGAAGCCACAGAATGGAGGTGTGTGAAGTCATAGAATGGAGGTGTGTGAAGTCATAGAATGGAGGTCTGTGAACTCAGAATGGAGGTGTGTGAAGTCACAGAATGGAGGTGTGTGAAGTCATAGAATGGAGGTCTGTGAAACCACAGAATGGAGGTGTGTGAATTCATAGAATGGAGGTGTGTGAAGTCATAGGATCGAGGTGTGTGAAGTCACAGAATGGAGGTGTGTGAAGTCAGAGAATGTAGATGTGTGAACTCAGAATGTAGGTGTGTGAAGCCACAAAATGGAGGTGTGTGAAGTCATAGAATGGAAGTGTGTGAAGTCATTGAAAGGAGGTGTGTGAATTCAGAATGGAGGTGTGTGAAGTCACAGAATGGAGGTTTGTGAAGTCATAGAATGGAGGTGTGTGAAGTCAGAGAATGGATGTTTCTGAAGTAAGAATGAAGGTGTGTGAAATCAAAGAATGGAGGTGTGTGAAGTCATAGAAGGGAGGTGTGTGAAGTCAGAATGGAGGTGGGTCAAGTCACAGAATTGAGGTGTGTGAAGCCACAGAATTGAGGTGTGTGAAGTCCTAGAATGGAAGTGTGTGAAGTCATAGAATGGAGGTGTGTGAAGGAAGAATAGAGGTGTGTGAAGTCACAGAATGGAGGTGTGTGAACTCAGAATGGAGGTGTGTGAAGTCACAGAATGGAGGTTTGTGAAGTCATAGAATGGAGGTGTGTGAAGTCATACAACGGAGGTGTGTGAAGTCAGAATGGAGGAGTGTGAAGTCACAGAATGGAGGTGCGTGAATTCAGAATGGAGGTGTGTGAAGTCATAGATGGAGGTGTGTGAAGACATAGTATGGAGGTGTGTCAAATCATAGAATGGAGTTTTGTGAAGTCACAGAATGGAGCTGTGTGAAGTCACAATGGAGGTGTGTGAAGTCATAGAATGGAGGTGTGTGAAGTCAGAATGGAGGTGTGCGAAATCATAGAATTGAGGTGTGTGAAGTCACAATGGAGTTGTTTGAAGTCATAGAATGGAGGTGTGTGAAGTCACAGAATGGAGGTGTGTGAAGTCATAGAATGGAGGTGTGTGAAGTCACAGAATGAAGGTGTGTAAAATCACAGAATGGAGGTGTGTGAACTCAGGATGGAGGTGGGTGAAGTCACAGAATGGACGTGTGTGAAGTCATAGAATGGAGGTGTGTGATGTCACAGAATGGAGGTGTGTGAAGTCAGAATGGAGGTGTGTGAAATCACAGAATTGAGGTGTGTGAATTCACAGAATAGAGGTGTGTGAAGTCAGAATGCAGGTGTGAAGTCACAGAAGGGAGGTGTGTGAAGTCACAGAATGGATGTTTGTGAAGTAAGAATGAAGGTGTTTGAAGTCATAGAATGGAGTTGTGTGACGTCACAGAATGGAGGTGTGTGAAGTTATAGAATGGAGGTGTGTGAAATCATAGAATTGAGGTGTGTGAAGTCATACAATTAAGGTGTGTGAAGTCAGAATGGAGGTGTGTGAAATCACAGAGTGGAGGTGTGTGAACTCAAAATGGAGGTGTGTGAAGTCATAGATGGAGGTGTGTGAAGACATAGAATGCAGGTGTGTGGAATCATAGAATGGAGTTTTGTGAAGTCACAGAATGGAGCTGTGTGAAGTCAGAATGGAGGTGTGTGAACTCATAAAATGGAGGTGTGTGAAGTCACAATGGAGGTGTGTGAAATCTTAGAATGGAGGTGTGTGAAGTCAAAAAATGGAGGTGTGTGTAGTCATAGAATGGAGGTGTGTGAAGTCATAGAATGGATTTTTGTGAAATAAGAATGAAGGTGTGTGAAGTCATAGAATGGAGGTGTGTGACGTCACAGAATGGAGTTGTGTGAAGTCATAGAATGGAGCTGTGTGAAGTCAGAATGGAGGTGTGTGAAGTCACAGAATGGAGGTGTGTCAACTCAGAATGGAGGTGTGTGAAGTCACAGAATGGAGGTGTGTGAAGTCATAGAATGGAGATGTGTGAAGTTATAGAATGGAGGTGTGTGAAGTCAGAATGGAGGTGTGTGAAGTCACAGAATTGAGGTGTGTGAACACAGAATGCAGGTGTGTGAATCACAGAATGGAGGTGTGTGAAATCATAGAATGGAGGTGTGTGAAGTCATAGAATGCATGTTTGTGAAGTAAGATTGAAGGTGTGTGAAGTCATAGAATAGAGGGGTGTGAAGTCAAAGAATGGAGGTTTGTGACGTTACAGAATGGAGGTGTGTGAAGCTATAGAATGGAGGTGTGTGAAATCATAGAATTGAGGTGTGTGAAGTCATACAATGAAGGTGTGTGAAGTCAGAATGGAGGTGTGTGAAGTCACAGAGTGGAGGTGTGTGAACTCAAAATGGAGGTGTGTGAAGTCATAGATGGAGGTGTGTGAAGACATAGTATGGAGGTGTGTGGAATCATAGAATGGAGTTTTGTGAAGTCACAGAATGGAGCTGTGTGAAGTCAGAATGGAGGTGTGTGAACTCATAAAATGGAGGTGTGTGAAGTCACAATGGAGGTGTGTGAAATCTTAGAATGGAGGTGTGTGAAGTCAAAAAATAGAGGTGTGTGAAGTCATAGAATGGAGGTGTGTGAAGTCATAGAATGAATTTTTGTGAAATAAGAATGAAGGTGTGTGAAGTCATAGAATGGAGGTGTGTGACGTCACAGAATGGAGTTGTGTGAAGTCATAGAATGGAGGTTTGTGAAAGCACAGAATGGAGGTGTGTGAAGTCACAGAATGGAGGTGTGTAAAGTCACAGAATGGAGGTGTGCGAAGTCAGAGAATGTAGATGTGTGAACTCAGAATGTAGGTGTGTGAAGCCACAGAATGGAGGTGTGTGAAGTCATAGAATGGAAGTGTGTGAAGTCATAGAAAGGAGGTGTGTGAATTCAGAATGGAGTTGTGTGAAGTCACAAAATGGAGGTTTGTGAAGTAAGAATGAAGGTGTTTGAAGTCATAGAGTGGAGGTGTGTGAAGTCACAGAATGGAGGTGTGTGAATTCATAGAATGGAGGTGTGTGAAGTCATAGGATTGAGGTGTGTGAAGTCACAGAATAGAGGTGTGTGAAGTCACAGAATGGATGTTTGTGAAGTAAGAATGAAGGTGTTTGAAGTCATAGAGTGGAGGTGTGTGAAGTCACAGAATGGAGGTGTGTGAAGTCATAGAATGGAGGTGTGTGAAGTCATAGAATTGAGGTGTGTGAAGTCATAGAATGGAGGTGTGTGAAGTCAGAATGGAGGTGAGTGAAGTCATAGAATGGAGGTGTGTGAAGTCATAGAATGGAGGTCTGTGAACTCAGAAGGGAGGTGTGTGTAGTCATTGAATGGTGGTTTTTGATGTCAACGAATGGAGGTGTGTGAAGTCACAGAATGGAGGTGTGTGAAGTCAGATTGGAGGTGTGTGAAATCAAAGAATGGAGGTGTGTCAACTCAGAAATGTGGTGTGTGAAGTCATAGAATGGAAGTGTGTGAAGTCATAGAATGGAAGTGTGTGAAATCATAGAATGGAGGTGTGTGAAGTCACAGAATTGAGGTGTGTGAAGTCAGAATGGAGGTGTGTGAAGTCAGAATGGAGGTGAGTGAAGTCATAGAATGGAGGTGTGTGAAGTCATAGAATGGAGGTCTGTGAACTCAGAAGGGAGGTGTGTGAAGTCACAGAAGGGAGGTGTGTGAAGTCATAGACTGGAGGTTTGTGAAAGCACAGAATGGAGGTGTGTGAATTCATAGAATGGAGGTGTGTGAAGTCATAGGAACGAGGTGTGTGAAGTCACAGAATGGAGGTGTGTGAAGTCACAGAATTGAGGTGTGTGAAGTCAGAGAATGCAGATGTGTGAACTCATAATGTAGGTGTGTGAAGCCACAGAATGGAGGTGTGTGAAGTCATAGAATGGAAGTGTGTGAAGTCATAGAAAGGAGGTGTGTGAATTCAGAATTGAGGTGTGTGAAGTCACAGAATGGAGGTTTGTGAAGTCATAGAATGGAGGTGTGTGAAGTCAGATTGGAGGTTTGTGAAAGCACAGAATGGAGGTGTGTGAATTCATAGAATGGAGGTGTGTGAAGTCATAGGATCGAGGTGTGTGAAGTCACAGAATGGAGGTGTGTGAAGTCAGAGAATGTAGATGTGTGAACTCAGAATGTAGGTGTGTGAAGCCACAGAATGGAGGTGTGTGAAGTCATAAAATGGAAGTGTGTGAAGTCATAGAAAGGAGGTGTGTGAATTCAGAATGGAGGTGTGTGAAGTCACAGAATGGAGGTTTGTGAAGTCATAGAATGGAGGTTTGTGAAGTCAGAGAATGGATGTTTCTGAAGTAAGAATGAAGGTGTGTGAAATCAAAGAATGGAGGTGTGTGAAGTCATAGAAGGGAGGTGTGTGAAGTCAGAATTGAGGTGTGTCAAGTCACAGAATTGACGTGTGTGAAGCCACAGAATGGAGGTGTGTGAAGTCCTAGAATGGAAGTGTGTGAAGTCATAGAATGGAGGTGTGTGAAGGAAGAATGGAGGTGTGTGAAGTCACAGAATGGAGGTGTGTGAACTCAGAATGGAGGTGTGTGAAGTCACAGAATGGAGGTTTGTGAAGTCATAGAATGGAGATGTGTGAAGTCATACAACGGAGGTGTGTGAAGTCAGAATGGAGGAGTGTGAAGTCACAGAATGGAGGTGCGTGAATTCAGAATGGAGGTGTGTGAAGTCATAGATGGAGGTGTGTGAAGTCATAGTATGGAGGTGTGTCAAATCATAGAATGGAGTTTTGTGAAGTCACAGAATGGAGCTGTGTGAAGTCACAATGGAGGTGTGTGAAGTCATAGAATGGAGGTGTGTGAAGTCAGAATGGAGGTGTGCGAAATCATAGAATTGAGGTGTGTGAAGTCACAATGGAGTTGTGTGAAGTCATGGAATGGAGGTGTGTGAAGTCACAGAATGGAGGTGTATGAAGTCACAGAATGGAGGTGTGTGAAGTCATAGAATGGAGGTGTGTGAAGTCGCAGAATGAAGGTGTGTGAAGTCACAGAATGGAGGTGTGTGAACTCAGGATGGAGGTGGGTGAAGTCACAGAATGGACGTGTGTGAAGTCATAGAATGGAGGTATGTGATGTCACAGAATGGAGGTGTGTGAAGTCAGAATGGAGGTGTGTGAAGTCACAGAATTGAGGTGTGTGAATTCACAGAATAGAGGTGTGTGAAGTCAGAATGCAGGTGTGAAGTCACAGAAGGGAGATGTGTGAAGTCAGAATGGAGGTGTGAAGTCGCTGAATGGAGGTGGGTGAAGTCATAGAAAGGAGGTGTGGGAAGTCATAGAATGGAGAAGTGTGAAGTCATAGGGTTGAGATGAGTGAAGTCACAGGTTCGAGGTCTGTGAAGTCATAGAATGGAGATGTGTGAAGTCAGAGAATGGATGTTTCTGAAGTAAGAATGAAGGTGTGTGAAATCAAAGAATGGAGGTGTGTGAAGTCATAGAAGGGAGGTGTGTGAAGTCAGAATGGAGGTGGGTCAAGTCACAGAATTGAGGTGTGTGAAGCCACAGAATTGAGGTGTGTGAAGTCCTAGAATGGAAGTGTGTGAAGTCATAGAATGGAGGTGTGTGAAGGAAGAATAGAGGTGTGTGAAGTCACAGAATGGAGGTGTGTGAACTCAGAATGGAGGTGTGTGAAGTCACAGAATGGAGGTTTGTGAAGTCATAGAATGGAGGTGTGTGAAGTCATACAACGGAGGTGTGTGAAGTCAGAATGGAGGAGTGTGAAGTCACAGAATGGAGGTGCGTGAATTCAGAATGGAGGTGTGTGAAGTCATAGATGGAGGTGTGTGAAGTCATAGTATGGAGGTGTGTCAAATCATAGAATGGAGTTTTGTGAAGTCACAGAATGGAGCTGTGTGAAGTCACAATGGAGGTGTATGAAGTCATAGAATGGAGGTGTGTGAAGTCAGAATGGAGGTGTGCGAAATCATAGAATTGAGGTGTGTGAAGTCACAATGGAGTTGTTTGAAGTCATAGAATGGAGGTGTGTGAAGTCACAGAATGGAGGTGTGTGAAGTCATAGAATGGAGGTGTGTGAAGTCACAGAATGAAGGTGTGTAAAATCACAGAATGGAGGTGTGTGAACTCAGGATGGAGGTGGGTGAAGTCACAGAATGGAGGTTTGTGAAGTCATAGAATGGAGGTTTGTGAAGTCAGAGAATGGATGTTTCTGAAGTAAGAATGAAGGTGTGTGAAATCAAAGAATGGAGGTGTGTGAAGTCATAGAAGGGAGGTGTGTGAAGTCAGAATTGAGGTGTGTCAAGTCACAGAATTGACGTGTGTGAAGCCACAGAATGGAGGTGTGTGAAGTCCTAGAATGGAAGTGTGTGAAGTCATAGAATGGAGGTGTGTGAAGGAAGAATGGAGGTGTGTGAAGTCACAGAATGGAGGTGTGTGAACTCAGAATGGAGGTGTGTGAAGTCACAGAATGGAGGTTTGTGAAGTCATAGAATGGAGATGTGTGAAGTCATACAACGGAGGTGTGTGAAGTCAGAATGGAGGAGTGTGAAGTCACAGAATGGAGGTGCGTGAATTCAGAATGGAGGTGTGTGAAGTCATAGATGGAGGTGTGTGAAGTCATAGTATGGAGGTGTGTCAAATCATAGAATGGAGTTTTGTGAAGTCACAGAATGGAGCTGTGTGAAGTCACAATGGAGGTGTGTGAAGTCATAGAATGGAGGTGTGTGAAGTCAGAATGGAGGTGTGCGAAATCATAGAATTGAGGTGTGTGAAGTCACAATGGAGTTGTGTGAAGTCATGGAATGGAGGTGTGTGAAGTCACAGAATGGAGGTGTATGAAGTCACAGAATGGAGGTGTGTGAAGTCATAGAAGGGAGGTTTGTGAAAGCAAAGAATGGAAGTGTGTGAATTCATAGAATGGAGGTGTGTGAAGTCATAGGATCGAGGTGTGTGAAGTCACAGAATGGAGGTGTGTGAAGTCAGAGAATGTAGATGTGTGAACTCAGTATGTAGGTGTGTGAAGCCACAGAATGGAGGTGTGTGAAGTCATAGAATGGAGGTGTGTGAAGTCATAGAATGGAGGTCTGTGAACTCAGAATGGAGGTGTGTGAAGTCACAGAATGGAGGTGTGTGAAGTCATAGAATGGAGGTGTGTGAAGTCACAGAATAGAGGTGTGTGAAGTCACAGAATGGATATTTGTGAAGTAAGAATGAAGGTGTTTGAAGTCATAGAGTGGAGGTGTGTGAAGTCACAGAATGGAGGTGTGTGAAGTCATAGAATGGAGGTGTGTGAAGTCATAGAATTGAGGTGTGTGAAGTCATAGAATGGAGGTGTGTGAAGTCCTAAAATGGACGTGTGTGAACTCATAGAATGGAGGTGTGTGATGTCAAAATGGAGTTGTGTGTAGTCATTGAATGGTGGTTTTTGATGTCAACGAATGGAGGTGTGTGAAGTCACAGAATGGAGGTGTGTGAAGTCAGATTGGAGGTGTGTGAAATCAAAGAATGGAGGTGTGTCAACTCAGAAATGTGGTGTGTGAAGTCATAGAATGGAAGTGTGTGAAGTCATAGAATGGAAGTGTGTGAAATCATAGAATGGAGGTGTGTGAAGTCACAGAACTGAGGTGTGTGAAGTCAGAATGGAGGTGTGTGAAGTCAGAATGGAGGTGAGTGAAGTCATAGAATGGAGGTGTGTGAAGTCATAGAATGGAGGTCTGTGAACTCAGAAGGGAGGTGTGTGAAGTCACAGAAGGGAGGTGTGTGAAGTCATAGAATGGAGGTTTGTGAAAGCACAGAATGGAGGTGTGTGAATTCATAGAATGGAGGTGTGTGAAGTCATAGGAACGAGGTGTGTGAAGTCACAGAATGGAGGTGTGTGAAGTCACAGAATTGAGGTGTGTGAAGTCAGAGAATGCAGATGTGTGAACTCATAATGTAGGTGTGTGAAGCCACAGAATGGAGGTGTGTGAAGTCATAGAATGGAAGTGTGTGAAGTCATAGAAAGGAGGTGTGTGAATTCAGAATTGAGGTGTGTGAAGTCACAGAATGGAGGTTTGTGAAGTCATAGAATGGAGGTGTGTGAAGTCAGATTGGAGGTTTGTGAAAGCACAGAATGGAGGTGTGTGAATTCATAGAATGGAGGTGTGTGAAGTCATAGGATCGAGGTGTGTGAAGTCACAGAATGGAGGTGTGTGAAGTCAGAGAATGTAGATGTGTGAACTCAGAATGTAGGTGTGTGAAGCCACAGAATGGAGGTGTGTGAAGTCATAAAATGGAAGTGTGTGAAGTCATAGAAAGGAGGTGTGTGAATTCAGAATGGAGGTGTGTGAAGTCACAGAATGGAGGTTTGTGAAGTCATAGAATGGAGGTTTGTGAAGTCAGAGAATGGATGTTTCTGAAGTAAGAATGAAGGTGTGTGAAATCAAAGAATGGAGGTGTGTGAAGTCATAGAAGGGAGGTGTGTGAAGTCAGAATTGAGGTGTGTCAAGTCACAGAATTGACGTGTGTGAAGCCACAGAATGGAGGTGTGTGAAGTCCTAGAATGGAAGTGTGTGAAGTCATAGAATGGAGGTGTGTGAAGGAAGAATGGAGGTGTGTGAAGTCACAGAATGGAGGTGTGTGAACTCAGAATGGAGGTGTGTGAAGTCACAGAATGGAGGTTTGTGAAGTCATAGAATGGAGATGTGTGAAGTCATACAACGGAGGTGTGTGAAGTCAGAATGGAGGAGTGTGAAGTCACAGAATGGAGGTGCGTGAATTCAGAATGGAGGTGTGTGAAGTCATAGATGGAGGTGTGTGAAGTCATAGTATGGAGGTGTGTCAAATCATAGAATGGAGTTTTGTGAAGTCACAGAATGGAGCTGTGTGAAGTCACAATGGAGGTGTGTGAAGTCATAGAATGGAGATGTGTGAAGTCAGAATGGAGGTGTGCGAAATCATAGAATTGAGGTGTGTGAAGTCACAATGGAGTTGTGTGAAGTCATGGAATGGAGGTGTGTGAAGTCACAGAATGGAGGTGTATGAAGTCACAGAATGGAGGTGTGTGAATTCATAGAATGGAGGTGTGTGAAGTCGCAGAATGAAGGTGTGTGAAGTCACAGAATGGAGGTGTGTGAACTCAGGATGGAGGTGGGTGAAGTCACAGAATGGACGTGTGTGAAGTCATAGAATGGAGGTATGTGATGTCACAGAATGGAGGTGTGTGAAGTCAGAATGGAGGTGTGTGAAGTCACAGAATTGAGGTGTGTGAATTCACAGAATAGAGGTGTGTGAAGTCAGAATGCAGGTGTGAAGTCACAGAAGGGAGATGTGTGAAGTCAGAATGGAGGTGTGAAGTCGCTGAATGGAGGTGGGTGAAGTCATAGAAAGGAGGTGTGGGAAGTCATAGAATGGAGAAGTGTGAAGTCATAGGGTTGAGATGAGTGAAGTCACAGGTTCGAGGTCTGTGAAGTCATAGAATGGAGATGTGTGAAGTCAGAGAATGGATGTTTCTGAAGTAAGAATGAAGGTGTGTGAAATCAAAGAATGGAGGTGTGTGAAGTCATAGAAGGGAGGTGTGTGAAGTCAGAATGGAGGTGGGTCAAGTCACAGAATTGAGGTGTGTGAAGCCACAGAATTGAGGTGTGTGAAGTCCTAGAATGGAAGTGTGTGAAGTCATAGAATGGAGGTGTGTGAAGGAAGAATAGAGGTGTGTGAAGTCACAGAATGGAGGTGTGTGAACTCAGAATGGAGGTGTGTGAAGTCACAGAATGGAGGTTTGTGAAGTCATAGAATGGAGGTGTGTGAAGTCATACAACGGAGGTGTGTGAAGTCAGAATGGAGGAGTGTGAAGTCACAGAATGGAGGTGCGTGAATTCAGAATGGAGGTGTGTGAAGTCATAGATGGAGGTGTGTGAAGTCATAGTATGGAGGTGTGTCAAATCATAGAATGGAGTTTTGTGAAGTCACAGAATGGAGCTGTGTGAAGTCACAATGGAGGTGTGTGAAGTCATAGAATGGAGGTGTGTGAAGTCAGAATGGAGGTGTGCGAAATCATAGAATTGTGGTGTGTGAAGTCACAATGGAGTTGTTTGAAGTCATAGAATGGAGGTGTGTGAAGTCACAGAATGGAGGTGTGTGAAGTCATAGAATGGAGGTGTGTGAAGTCACAGAATGAAGGTGTGTAAAATCACAGAATGGAGGTGTGTGAACTCAGGATGGAGGTGGGTGAAGTCACAGAATGGAGGTTTGTGAAGTCATAGAATGGAGGTTTGTGAAGTCAGAGAATGGATGTTTCTGAAGTAAGAATGAAGGTGTGTGAAATCAAAGAATGGAGGTGTGTGAAGTCATAGAAGGGAGGTGTGTGAAGTCAGAATTGAGGTGTGTCAAGTCACAGAATTGACGTGTGTGAAGCCACAGAATGGAGGTGTGTGAAGTCCTAGAATGGAAGTGTGTGAAGTCATAGAATGGAGGTGTGTGAAGGAAGAATGGAGGTGTGTGAAGTCACAGAATGGAGGTGTGTGAACTCAGAATGGAGGTGTGTGAAGTCACAGAATGGAGGTTTGTGAAGTCATAGAATGGAGATGTGTGAAGTCATACAACGGAGGTGTGTGAAGTCAGAATGGAGGAGTGTGAAGTCACAGAATGGAGGTGCGTGAATTCAGAATGGAGGTGTGTGAAGTCATAGATGGAGGTGTGTGAAGTCATAGTATGGAGGTGTGTCAAATCATAGAATGGAGTTTTGTGAAGTCACAGAATGGAGCTGTGTGAAGTCACAATGGAGGTGAGTGAAGTCATAGAATGGAGGTGTGTGAAGTCAGAATGGAGGTGTGCGAAATCATAGAATTGAGGTGTGTGAAGTCACAATGGAGTTGTGTGAAGTCATGGAATGGAGGTGTGTGAAGTCACAGAATGGAGGTGTATGAAGTCACAGAATGGAGGTGTGTGAAGTCATAGAATGGAGGTGTGTGAAGTCGCAGAATGAAGGTGTGTGAAGTCACAGAATGGAGGTGTGTGAACTCAGGATGGAGGTGGGTGAAGTCACAGAATGGACGTGTGTGAAGTCATAGAATGGAGGTATGTGATGTCACAGAATGGAGGTGTGTGAAGTCAGAATGGAGGTGTGTGAAGTCACAGAATTGAGGTGTGTGAATTCACAGAATAGAGGTGTGTGAAGTCAGAATGCAGGTGTGAAGTCACAGAAGGGAGATGTGTGAAGTCAGAATGGAGGTGTGAAGTCGCTGAATGGAGGTGGGTGAAGTCATAGAAAGGAGGTGTGGGAAGTCATAGAATGGAGAAGTGTGAAGTCATAGGGTTGAGATGAGTGAAGTCACAGGTTCGAGGTCTGTGAAGTCATAGAATGGAGATGTGTGAAGTCAGAATGGAGGTGTGTGAAATCATAGAATGGAGATGTGTGAACTCATAAAATGGAGGTGTGTGAAGTCACAATGGAAGTGTGTGAAGAAATAGAATGGAGGTGTGTGAAGTCACAGAATGGAGGTGTGTGAAGTCATAGAATGGAGGTGTGTGAAGTCATAGAAGGGAGGTTTGTGAAAGCAAAGAATGGAGGTGTGTGAATTCATAGAATGGAGGTGTGTGAAGTCATAGGATCGAGGTGTGTGAAGTCACAGAATGGAGGTGTGTGAAGTCAGAGAATGTAGATGTGTGAACTCAGTATGTAGGTGTGTGAAGCCACAGAATGGAGGTGTGTGAAGTCATAGAATGGAGGTGTGTGAAGTCATAGAATGGAGGTCTGTGAACTCAGAATGGAGGTGTGTGAAGTCACAGAATGGAGGTGTGTGAAGTCATAGAATGGAGGTCTGTGAAACCACAGAATGGAGGTGTGTGAATTCATAGAATGGAGGTGTGTGAAGTCATAGGATCGAGGTGTGTGAAGTCACAGAATGGAGGTGTGTGAAGTCAGAGAATGTAGATGTGTGAACTCAGAATGTAGGTGTGTGAAGCCACAAAATGGAGGTGTGTGAAGTCATAGAATGGAAGTGTGTGAAGTCATTGAAAGGAGGTGTGTGAATTCAGAATGGAGGTGTGTGAAGTCACAGAATGGAGGTTTGTGAAGTCATAGAATGGAGGTGTGTGAAGTCAGAGAATGGATGTTTCTGAAGTAAGAATGAAGGTGTGTGAAATCAAAGAATGGAGGTGTGTGAAGTCATAGAAGGGAGGTGTGTGAAGTCAGAATGGAGGTGGGTCAAGTCACAGAATTGAGGTGTGTGAAGCCACAGAATTGAGGTGTGTGAAGTCCTAGAATGGAAGTGTGTGAAGTCATAGAATGGAGGTGTGTGAAGGAAGAATAGAGGTGTGTGAAGTCACAGAATAGAGGTGTGTGAACTCAGAATGGAGGTGTGTGAAGTCACAGAATGGAGGTTTGTGAAGTCATAGAATGGAGGTGTGTGAAGTCATACAACGGAGGTGTGTGAAGTCAGAATGGAGGAGTGTGAAGTCACAGAATGGAGGTGCGTGAATTCAGAATGGAGGTGTGTGAAGTCATAGATGGAGGTGTGTGAAGACATAGTATGGAGGTGTGTCAAATCATAGAATGGAGTTTTGTGAAGTCACAGAATGGAGCTGTGTGAAGTCACAATGGAGGTGTGTGAAGTCATAGAATGGAGGTGTGTGAAGTCAGAATGGAGGTGTGCGAAATCATAGAATTGAGGTGTGTGAAGTCACAATGGAGTTGTTTGAAGTCATAGAATGGAGGTGTGTGAAGTCACAGAATGGAGGTGTGTGAAGTCATAGAATGGAGGTGTGTGAAGTCACAGAATGAAGGTGTGTAAAATCACAGAATGGAGGTGTGTGAACTCAGGATGGAGGTGGGTGAAGTCACAGAATGGACGTGTGTGAAGTCATAGAATGGAGGTGTGTGATGTCACAGAATGGAGGTGTGTGAAGTCAGAATGGAGGTGTGTGAAATCACAGAATTGAGGTGTGTGAATTCACAGAATAGAGGTGTGTGAAGTCAGAATGCAGGTGTGAAGTCACAGAAGGGAGGTGTGTGAAGTCACAGAATGGATGTTTGTGAAGTAAGAATGAAGGTGTTTGAAGTCATAGAATGGAGTTGTGTGACGTCACAGAATGGAGGTGTGTGAAGTTATAGAATGGAGGTGTGTGAAATCATAGAATTGAGGTGTGTGAAGTCATACAATTAAGGTGTGTGAAGTCAGAATGGAGGTGTGTGAAATCACAGAGTGGAGGTGTGTGAACTCAAAATGGAGGTGTGTGAAGTCATAGATGGAGGTGTGTGAAGACATAGAATGCAGGTGTGTGGAATCATAGAATGGAGTTTTGTGAAGTCACAGAATGGAGCTGTGTGAAGTCAGAATGGAGGTGTGTGAACTCATAAAATGGAGGTGTGTGAAGTCACAATGGAGGTGTGTGAAATCTTAGAATGGAGGTGTGTGAAGTCAAAAAATGGAGGTGTGTGTAGTCATAGAATGGAGGTGTGTGAAGTCATAGAATGGATTTTTGTGAAATAAGAATGAAGGTGTGTGAAGTCATAGAATGGAGGTGTGTGACGTCACAGAATGGAGTTGTGTGAAGTCATAGAATGGAGCTGTGTGAAGTCAGAATGGAGGTGTGTGAAGTCACAGAATGGAGGTGTGTCAACTCAGAATGGAGGTGTGTGAAGTCACAGAATGGAGGTGTGTGAAGTCATAGAATGGAGATGTGTGAAGTTATAGAATGGAGGTGTGTGAAGTCAGAATGGAGGTGTGTGAAGTCACAGAATTGAGGTGTGTGAACACAGAATGCAGGTGTGTGAATCACAGAATGGAGGTGTGTGAAATCATAGAATGGAGGTGTGTGAAGTCATAGAATGCATGTTTGTGAAGTAAGATTGAAGGTGTGTGAAGTCATAGAATAGAGGGGTGTGAAGTCAAAGAATGGAGGTTTGTGACGTTACAGAATGGAGGTGTGTGAAGCTATAGAATGGAGGTGTGTGAAATCATAGAATTGAGGTGTGTGAAGTCATACAATGAAGGTGTGTGAAGTCAGAATGGAGGTGTGTGAAGTCACAGAGTGGAGGTGTGTGAACTCAAAATGGAGGTGTGAAGTCATAGATGGAGGTGTGTGAAGACATAGTATGGAGGTGTGTGGAATCATAGAATGGAGTTTTGTGAAGTCACAGAATGGAGCTGTGTGAAGTCAGAATGGAGGTGTGTGAACTCATAAAATGGAGGTGTGTGAAGTCACAATGGAGGTGTGTGAAATCTTAGAATGGAGGTGTGTGAAGTCAAAAAATAGAGGTGTGTGAAGTCATAGAATGGAGGTGTGTGAAGTCATAGAATGAATTTTTGTGAAATAAGAATGAAGGTGTGTGAAGTCATAGAATGGAGGTGTGTGACGTCACAGAATGGAGTTGTGTGAAGTCATAGAATGGAGGTTTGTGAAAGCACAGAATGGAGGTGTGTGAAGTCACAGAATGGAGGTGTGTAAAGTCACAGAATGGAGGTGTGCGAAGTCAGAGAATGTAGATGTGTGAACTCAGAATGTAGGTGTGTGAAGCCACAGAATGGAGGTGTGTGAAGTCATAGAATGGAAGTGTGTGAAGTCATAGAAAGGAGGTGTGTGAATTCAGAATGGAGTTGTGTGAAGTCACAAAATGGAGGTTTGTGAAGTAAGAATGAAGGTGTTTGAAGTCATAGAGTGGAGGTGTGTGAAGTCACAGAATGGAGGTGTGTGAATTCATAGAATGGAGGTGTGTGAAGTCATAGGATTGAGGTGTGTGAAGTCACAGAATAGAGGTGTGTGAAGTCACAGAATGGATGTTTGTGAAGTAAGAATGAAGGTGTTTGAAGTCATAGAGTGGAGGTGTGTGAAGTCACAGAATGGAGGTGTGTGAAGTCATAGAATGGAGGTGTGTGAAGTCATAGAATTGAGGTGTGTGAAGTCATAGAATGGAGGTGTGTGAAGTCAGAATGGAGGTGAGTGAAGTCATAGAATGGAGGTGTGTGAAGTCATAGAATGGAGGTCTGTGAACTCAGAAGGGAGGTGTGTGTAGTCATTGAATGGTGGTTTTTGATGTCAACGAATGGAGGTGTGTGAAGTCACAGAATGGAGGTGTGTGAAGTCAGATTGGAGGTGTGTGAAATCAAAGAATGGAGGTGTGTCAACTCAGAAATGTGGTGTGTGAAGTCATAGAATGGAAGTGTGTGAAGTCATAGAATGGAAGTGTGTGAAATCATAGAATGGAGGTGTGTGAAGTCACAGAATTGAGGTGTGTGAAGTCAGAATGGAGGTGTGTGAAGTCAGAATGGAGGTGAGTGAAGTCATAGAATGGAGGTGTGTGAAGTCATAGAATGGAGGTCTGTGAACTCAGAAGGGAGGTGTGTGAAGTCACAGAAGGGAGGTGTGTGAAGTCATAGACTGGAGGTTTGTGAAAGCACAGAATGGAGGTGTGTGAATTCATAGAATGGAGGTGTGTGAAGTCATAGGAACGAGGTGTGTGAAGTCACAGAATGGAGGTGTGTGAAGTCACAAAATTGAGGTGTGTGAAGTCAGAGAATGCAGATGTGTGAACTCATAATGTAGGTGTGTGAAGCCACAGAATGGAGGTGTGTGAAGTCATAGAATGGAAGTGTGTGAAGTCATAGAAAGGAGGTGTGTGAATTCAGAATTGAGGTGTGTGAAGTCACAGAATGGAGGTTTGTGAAGTCATAGAATGGAGGTGTGTGAAGTCAGATTGGAGGTTTGTGAAAGCACAGAATGGAGGTGTGTGAATTCATAGAATGGAGGTGTGTGAAGTCATAGGATCGAGGTGTGTGAAGTCACAGAATGGAGGTGTGTGAAGTCAGAGAATGTAGATGTGTGAACTCAGAATGTAGGTGTGTGAAGCCACAGAATGGAGGTGTGTGAAGTCATAAAATGGAAGTGTGTGAAGTCATAGAAAGGAGGTGTGTGAATTCAGAATGGAGGTGTGTGAAGTCACAGAATGGAGGTTTGTGAAGTCATAGAATGGAGGTTTGTGAAGTCAGAGAATGGATGTTTCTGAAGTAAGAATGAAGGTGTGTGAAATCAAAGAATGGAGGTGTGTGAAGTCATAGAAGGGAGGTGTGTGAAGTCAGAATTGAGGTGTGTCAAGTCACAGAATTGACGTGTGTGAAGCCACAGAATGGAGGTGTGTGAAGTCCTAGAATGGAAGTGTGTGAAGTCATAGAATGGAGGTGTGTGAAGGAAGAATTGAGGTGTGTGAAGTCACAGAATGGAGGTGTGTGAACTCAGAATGGAGGTGTGTGAAGTCACAGAATGGAGGTTTGTGAAGTCATAGAATGGAGATGTGTGAAGTCATACAACGGAGGTGTGTGAAGTCAGAATGGAGGAGTGTGAAGTCACAGAATGGAGGTGCGTGAATTCAGAATGGAGGTGTGTGAAGTCATAGATGGAGGTGTGTGAAGTCATAGTATGGAGGTGTGTCAAATCATAGAATGGAGTTTTGTGAAGTCACAGAATGGAGCTGTGTGAAGTCACAATGGAGGTGTGTGAAGTCATAGAATGGAGATGTGTGAAGTCAGAATGGAGGTGTGCGAAATCATAGAATTGACGTGTGTGAAGTCACAATGGAGTTGTGTGAAGTCATGGAATGGAGGTGTGTGAAGTCACAGAATGGAGGTGTATGAAGTCACAGAATGGAGGTGTGTGAAGTCATAGAATGGAGGTGTGTGAAGTCGCAGAATGAAGGTGTGTGAAGTCACAGAATGGAGGTGTGTGAACTCAGGATGGAGGTGGGTGAAGTCACAGAATGGACGTGTGTGAAGTCATAGAATGGAGGTATGTGATGTCACAGAATGGAGGTGTGTGAAGTCAGAATGGAGGTGTGTGAAGTCACAGAATTGAGGTGTGTGAATTCACAGAATAGAGGTGTGTGAAGTCAGAATGCAGGTGTGAAGTCACAGAAGGGAGATGTGTGAAGTCAGAATGGAGGTGTGAAGTCGCTGAATGGAGGTGGGTGAAGTCATAGAAAGGAGGTGTGGGAAGTCATAGAATGGAGAAGTGTGAAGTCATAGGGTTGAGATGAGTGAAGTCACAGGTTCGAGGTCTGTGAAGTCATAGAATGGAGATGTGTGAAGTCAGAGAATGGATGTTTCTGAAGTAAGAATGAAGGTGTGTGAAATCAAAGAATGGAGGTGTGTGAAGTCATAGAAGGGAGGTGTGTGAAGTCAGAATGGAGGTGGGTCAAGTCACAGAATTGAGGTGTGTGAAGCCACAGAATTGAGGTGTGTGAAGTCCTAGAATGGAAGTGTGTGAAGTCATAGAATGGAGGTGTGTGAAGGAAGAATAGAGGTGTGTGAAGTCACAGAATGGAGGTGTGTGAACTCAGAATGGAGGTGTGTGAAGTCACAGAATGGAGGTTTGTGAAGTCATAGAATGGAGGTGTGTGAAGTCATACAACGGAGGTGTGTGAAGTCAGAATGGAGGAGTGTGAAGTCACAGAATGGAGGTGCGTGAATTCAGAATGGAGGTGTGTGAAGTCATAGATGGAGGTGTGTGAAGTCATAGTATGGAGGTGTGTCAAATCATAGAATGGAGTTTTGTGAAGTCACAGAATGGAGCTGTGTGAAGTCACAATGGAGGTGTGTGAAGTCATAGAATGGAGGTGTGTGAAGTCAGAATGGAGGTGTGCGAAATCATAGAATTGAGGTGTGTGAAGTCACAATGGAGTTGTTTGAAGTCATAGAATGGAGGTGTGTGAAGTCACAGAATGGAGGTGTGTGAAGTCATAGAATGGAGGTGTGTGAAGTCACAGAATGAAGGTGTGTAAAATCACAGAATGGAGGTGTGTGAACTCAGGATGGAGGTGGGTGAAGTCACAGAATGGAGGTTTGTGAAGTCATAGAATGGAGGTTTGTGAAGTCAGAGAATGGATGTTTCTGAAGTAAGAATGAAGGTGTGTGAAATCAAAGAATGGAGGTGTGTGAAGTCATAGAAGGGAGGTGTGTGAAGTCAGAATTGAGGTGTGTCAAGTCACAGAATTGACGTGTGTGAAGCCACAGAATG
Source organism: Megascapheus bottae (assembly GCA_024803745.1). Taxonomy (NCBI): domain Eukaryota; kingdom Metazoa; phylum Chordata; class Mammalia; order Rodentia; family Geomyidae; genus Megascapheus; species Megascapheus bottae. The sequence continues at coordinate 214,013 of JANJXV010000433.1, read as the reverse complement.
GAGGTGTGTGAAGTCCTAGAATGGAAGTGTGTGAAGTCATAGAATGGAGGTGTGTGAAGGAAGAATGGAGGTGTGTGAAGTCACAGAATGGAGGTGTGTGAACTCAGAATGGAGGTGTGTGAAGTCACAGAATGGAGGTTTGTGAAGTCATAGAATGGAGATGTGTGAAGTCATACAACGGAGGTGTGTGAAGTCAGAATGGAGGAGTGTGAAGTCACAGAATGGAGGTGCGTGAATTCAGAATGGAGGTGTGTGAAGTCATAGATGGAGGTGTGTGAAGTCATAGTATGGAGGTGTGTCAAATCATAGAATGGAGTTTTGTGAAGTCACAGAATGGAGCTGTGTGAAGTCACAATGGAGGTGTGTGAAGTCATAGAATGGAGGTGTGTGAAGTCAGAATGGAGGTGTGCGAAATCATAGAATTGAGGTGTGTGAAGTCACAATGGAGTTGTGTGAAGTCATGGAATGGAGGTGTGTGAAGTCACAGAATGGAGGTGTATGAAGTCACAGAATGGAGGTGTGTGAAGTCATAGAATGGAGGTGTGTGAAGTCGCAGAATGAAGGTGTGTGAAGTCACAGAATGGAGGTGTGTGAACTCAGGATGGAGGTGGGTGAAGTCACAGAATGGACGTGTGTGAAGTCATAGAATGGAGGTATGTGATGTCACAGAATGGAGGTGTGTGAAGTCAGAATGGAGGTGTGTGAAGTCACAGAATTGAGGTGTGTGAATTCACAGAATAGAGGTGTGTGAAGTCAGAATGCAGGTGTGAAGTCACAGAAGGGAGATGTGTGAAGTCAGAATGGAGGTGTGAAGTCGCTGAATGGAGGTGGGTGAAGTCATAGAAAGGAGGTGTGGGAAGTCATAGAATGGAGAAGTGTGAAGTCATAGGGTTGAGATGAGTGAAGTCACAGGTTCGAGGTCTGTGAAGTCATAGAATGGAGATGTGTGAAGTCAGAATGGAGGTGTGTGAAATCATAGAATGGAGATGTGTGAACTCATAAAATGGAGGTGTGTGAAGTCACAATGGAAGTGTGTGAAGAAATAGAATGGAGGTGTGTGAAGTCACAGAATGGAGGTGTGTGAAGTCATAGAATGGAGGTGTGTGAAGTCATAGAAGGGAGGTTTGTGAAAGCAAAGAATGGAGGTGTGTGAATTCATAGAATGGAGGTGTGTGAAGTCATAGGATCGAGGTGTGTGAAGTCACAGAATGGAGGTGTGTGAAGTCAGAGAATGTAGATGTGTGAACTCAGTATGTAGGTGTGTGAAGCCACAGAATGGAGGTGTGTGAAGTCATAGAATGGAGGTGTGTGAAGTCATAGAATGGAGGTCTGTGAACTCAGAATGGAGGTGTGTGAAGTCACAGAATGGAGGTGTGTGAAGTCATAGAATGGAGGTCTGTGAAACCACAGAATGGAGGTGTGTGAATTCATAGAATGGAGGTGTGTGAAGTCATAGGATCGAGGTGTGTGAAGTCACAGAATGGAGGTGTGTGAAGTCAGAGAATGTAGATGTGTGAACTCAGAATGTAGGTGTGTGAAGCCACAAAATGGAGGTGTGTGAAGTCATAGAATGGAAGTGTGTGAAGTCATTGAAAGGAGGTGTGTGAATTCAGAATGGAGGTGTGTGAAGTCACAGAATGGAGGTTTGTGAAGTCATAGAATGGAGGTGTGTGAAGTCAGAGAATGGATGTTTCTGAAGTAAGAATGAAGGTGTGTGAAATCAAAGAATGGAGGTGTGTGAAGTCATAGAAGGGAGGTGTGTGAAGTCAGAATGGAGGTGGGTCAAGTCACAGAATTGAGGTGTGTGAAGCCACAGAATTGAGGTGTGTGAAGTCCTAGAATGGAAGTGTGTGAAGTCATAGAATGGAGGTGTGTGAAGGAAGAATAGAGGTGTGTGAAGTCACAGAATGGAGGTGTGTGAACTCAGAATGGAGGTGTGTGAAGTCACAGAATGGAGGTTTGTGAAGTCATAGAATGGAGGTGTGTGAAGTCATACAACGGAGGTGTGTGAAGTCAGAATGGAGGAGTGTGAAGTCACAGAATGGAGGTGCGTGAATTCAGAATGGAGGTGTGTGAAGTCATAGATGGAGGTGTGTGAAGACATAGTATGGAGGTGTGTCAAATCATAGAATGGAGTTTTGTGAAGTCACAGAATGGAGCTGTGTGAAGTCACAATGGAGGTGTGTGAAGTCATAGAATGGAGGTGTGTGAAGTCAGAATGGAGGTGTGCGAAATCATAGAATTGAGGTGTGTGAAGTCACAATGGAGTTGTTTGAAGTCATAGAATGGAGGTGTGTGAAGTCACAGAATGGAGGTGTGTGAAGTCATAGAATGGAGGTGTGTGAAGTCACAGAATGAAGGTGTGTAAAATCACAGAATGGAGGTGTGTGAACTCAGGATGGAGGTGGGTGAAGTCACAGAATGGACGTGTGTGAAGTCATAGAATGGAGGTGTGTGATGTCACAGAATGGAGGTGTGTGAAGTCAGAATGGAGGTGTGTGAAATCACAGAATTGAGGTGTGTGAATTCACAGAATAGAGGTGTGTGAAGTCAGAATGCAGGTGTGAAGTCACAGAAGGGAGGTGTGTGAAGTCACAGAATGGATGTTTGTGAAGTAAGAATGAAGGTGTTTGAAGTCATAGAATGGAGTTGTGTGACGTCACAGAATGGAGGTGTGTGAAGTTATAGAATGGAGGTGTGTGAAATCATAGAATTGAGGTGTGTGAAGTCATACAATTAAGGTGTGTGAAGTCAGAATGGAGGTGTGTGAAATCACAGAGTGGAGGTGTGTGAACTCAAAATGGAGGTGTGTGAAGTCATAGATGGAGGTGTGTGAAGACATAGAATGCAGGTGTGTGGAATCATAGAATGGAGTTTTGTGAAGTCACAGAATGGAGCTGTGTGAAGTCAGAATGGAGGTGTGTGAACTCATAAAATGGAGGTGTGTGAAGTCACAATGGAGGTGTGTGAAATCTTAGAATGGAGGTGTGTGAAGTCAAAAAATGGAGGTGTGTGTAGTCATAGAATGGAGGTGTGTGAAGTCATAGAATGGATTTTTGTGAAATAAGAATGAAGGTGTGTGAAGTCATAGAATGGAGGTGTGTGACGTCACAGAATGGAGTTGTGTGAAGTCATAGAATGGCGCTGTGTGAAGTCAGAATGGAGGTGTGTGAAGTCACAGAATGGAGGTGTGTCAACTCAGAATGGAGGTGTGTGAAGTCACAGAATGGAGGTGTGTGAAGTCATAGAATGGAGATGTGTGAAGTTATAGAATGGAGGTGTGTGAAGTCAGAATGGAGGTGTGTGAAGTCACAGAATTGAGGTGTGTGAACACAGAATGCAGGTGTGTGAATCACAGAATGGAGGTGTGTGAAATCATAGAATGGAGGTGTGTGAAGTCATAGAATGCATGTTTGTGAAGTAAGATTGAAGGTGTGTGAAGTCATAGAATAGAGGGGTGTGAAGTCAAAGAATGGAGGTTTGTGACGTTACAGAATGGAGGTGTGTGAAGCTATAGAATGGAGGTGTGTGAAATCATAGAATTGAGGTGTGTGAAGTCATACAATGAAGGTGTGTGAAGTCAGAATGGAGGTGTGTGAAGTCACAGAGTGGAGGTGTGTGAACTCAAAATGGAGGTGTGTGAAGTCATAGATGGAGGTGTGTGAAGACATAGTATGGAGGTGTGTGGAATCATAGAATGGAGTTTTGTGAAGTCACAGAATGGAGCTGTGTGAAGTCAGAATGGAGGTGTGTGAACTCATAAAATGGAGGTGTGTGAAGTCACAATGGAGGTGTGTGAAATCTTAGAATGGAGGTGTGTGAAGTCAAAAAATGGAGGTGTGTGAAGTCATAGAATGGAGGTGTGTGAAGTCATAGAATGAATTTTTGTGAAATAAGAATGAAGGTGTGTGAAGTCATAGAATGGAGGTGTGTGACGTCACAGAATGGAGTTGTGTGAAGTCATAGAATGGAGGTTTGTGAAAGCACAGAATGGAGGTGTGTGAAGTCACAGAATGGAGGTGTGTAAAGTCACAGAATGGAGGTGTGCGAAGTCAGAGAATGTAGATGTGTGAACTCAGAATGTAGGTGTGTGAAGCCACAGAATGGAGGTGTGTGAAGTCATAGAATGGAAGTGTGTGAAGTCATAGAAAGGAGGTGTGTGAATTCAGAATGGAGTTGTGTGAAGTCACAGAATGGAGGTTTGTGAAGTAAGAATGAAGGTGTTTGAAGTCATAGAGTGGAGGTGTGTGAAGTCACAGAATGGAGGTGTGTGAATTCATAGAATGGAGGTGTGTGAAGTCATAGGATTGAGGTGTGTGAAGTCACAGAATAGAGGTGTGTGAAGTCACAGAATGGATGTTTGTGAAGTAAGAATGAAGGTGTTTGAAGTCATAGAGTGGAGGTGTGTGAAGTCACAGAATGGAGGTGTGTGAAGTCATAGAATGGAGGTGTGTGAAGTCATAGAATTGAGGTGTGTGAAGTCATAGAATGGAGGTGTGTGAAGTCAGAATGGAGGTGAGTGAAGTCATAGAATGGAGGTGTGTGAAGTCATAGAATGGAGGTCTGTGAACTCAGAAGGGAGGTGTGTGTAGTCATTGAATGGTGGTTTTTGATGTCAACGAATGGAGGTGTGTGAAGTCACAGAATGGAGGTGTGTGAAGTCAGATTGGAGGTGTGTGAAATCAAAGAATGGAGGTGTGTCAACTCAGAAATGTGGTGTGTGAAGTCATAGAATGGAAGTGTGTGAAGTCATAGAATGGAAGTGTGTGAAATCATAGAATGGAGGTGTGTGAAGTCACAGAATTGAGGTGTGTGAAGTCAGAATGGAGGTGTGTGAAGTCAGAATGGAGGTGAGTGAAGTCATAGAATGGAGGTGTGTGAAGTCATAGAATGGAGGTCTGTGAACTCAGAAGGGAGGTGTGTGAAGTCACAGAAGGGAGGTGTGTGAAGTCATAGAATGGAGGTTTGTGAAAGCACAGAATGGAGGTGTGTGAATTCATAGAATGGAGGTGTGTGAAGTCATAGGAACGAGGTGTGTGAAGTCACAGAATGGAGGTGTGTGAAGTCACTGAATTGAGGTGTGTGAAGTCAGAGAATGCAGATGTGTGAACTCAGAATGTAGGTGTGTGAAGCCACAGAATGGAGGTGTGTGAAGTCATAGAATGGAAGTGTGTGAAGTCATAGAAAGGAGGTGTGTGAATTCAGAATGGAGGTGTGTGAAGTCACAGAATGGAGGTTTGTGAAGTCATAGAATGGAGGTGTGTGAAGTCAGATTGGAGGTTTGTGAAAGCACAGAATGGAGGTGTGTGAATTCATAGAATGGAGGTGTGTGAAGTCATAGGATCGAGGTGTGTGAAGTCACAGAATGGAGGTGTGTGAAGTCAGAGAATGTAGATGTGTGAACTCAGAATGTAGGTGTGTGAAGCCACAGAATGGAGGTGTGTGAAGTCATAAAATGGAAGTGTGTGAAGTCATAGAAAGGAGGTGTGTGAATTCAGAATGGAGGTGTGTGAAGTCACAGAATGGAGGTTTGTGAAGTCATAGAATGGAGGTTTGTGAAGTCAGAGAATGGATGTTTCTGAAGTAAGAATGAAGGTGTGTGAAATCAAAGAATGGAGGTGTGTGAAGTCACAGAATGGAGGTGTGTGAAGTCATAGAATGGAGGTCTGTGAAACCACAGAATGGAGGTGTGTGAATTCATAGAATGGAGGTGTGTGAAGTCATAGGATCGAGGTGTGTGAAGTCACAGAATGGAGGTGTGTGAAGTCAGAGAATGTAGATGTGTGAACTCAGAATGTAGGTGTGTGAAGCCACAAAATGGAGGTGTGTGAAGTCATAGAATGGAAGTGTGTGAAGTCATTGAAAGGAGGTGTGTGAATTCAGAATGGAGGTGTGTGAAGTCACAGAATGGAGGTTTGTGAAGTCATAGAATGGAGGTGTGTGAAGTCAGAGAATGGATGTTTCTGAAGTAAGAATGAAGGTGTGTGAAATCAAAGAATGGAGGTGTGTGAAGTCATAGAAGGGAGGTGTGTGAAGTCAGAATGGAGGTGGGTCAAGTCACAGAATTGAGGTGTGTGAAGCCACAGAATTGAGGTGTGTGAAGTCCTAGAATGGAAGTGTGTGAAGTCATAGAATGGAGGTGTGTGAAGGAAGAATAGAGGTGTGTGAAGTCACAGAATGGAGGTGTGTGAACTCAGAATGGAGGTGTGTGAAGTCACAGAATGGAGGTTTGTGAAGTCATAGAATGGAGGTGTGTGAAGTCATACAACGGAGGTGTGTGAAGTCAGAATGGAGGAGTGTGAAGTCACAGAATGGAGGTGCGTGAATTCAGAATGGAGGTGTGTGAAGTCATAGATGGAGGTGTGTGAAGTCATAGTATGGAGGTGTGTCAAATCATAGAATGGAGTTTTGTGAAGTCACAGAATGGAGCTGTGTGAAGTCACAATGGAGGTGTGTGAAGTCATAGAATGGAGGTGTGTGAAGTCAGAATGGAGGTGTGCGAAATCATAGAATTGAGGTGTGTGAAGTCACAATGGAGTTGTTTGAAGTCATAGAATGGAGGTGTGTGAAGTCACAGAATGGAGGTGTGTGAAGTCATAGAATGGAGGTGTGTGAAGTCACAGAATGAAGGTGTGTAAAATCACAGAATGGAGGTGTGTGAACTCAGGATGGAGGTGGGTGAAGTCACAGAATGGACGTGTGTGAAGTCATAGAATGGAGGTGTGTGATGTCACAGAATGGAGGTGTGTGAAGTCAGAATGGAGGTGTGTGAAGTCACAGAATTGAGGTGTGTGAATTCACAGAATAGAGGTGTGTGAAGTCAGAATGCAGGTGTGAAGTCACAGAAGGGAGGTGTGTGAAGTCACAGAATGGATGTTTGTGAAGTAAGAATGAAGGTGTTTGAAGTCATAGAATGGAGTTGTGTGACGTCACAGAATGGAGGTGTGTGAAGTTATAGAATGGAGGTGTGTGAAATCATAGAATTGAGGTGTGTGAAGTCATACAATTAAGGTGTGTGAAGTCAGAATGGAGGTGTGTGAAATCACAGAGTGGAGGTGTGTGAACTCAAAATGGAGGTGTGTGAAGTCATAGATGGAGGTGTGTGAAGACATAGTATGCAGGTGTGTGGAATCATAGAATGGAGTTTTGTGAAGTCACAGAATGGAGCTGTGTGAAGTCAGAATGGAGGTGTGTGAACTCATAAAATGGAGGTGTGTGAAGTCACAATGGAGGTGTGTGAAATCTTAGAATGGAGGTGTGTGAAGTCAAAAAATGGAGGTGTGTGTAGTCATAGAATGGAGGTGTGTGAAGTCATGGAATGGATTTTTGTGAAATAAGAATGAAGGTGTGTGAAGTCATAGAATGGAGGTGTGTGACGTCACAGAATGGAGTTGTGTGAAGTCATAGAATGGAGCTGTGTGAAGTCAGAATGGAGGTGTGTGAAGTCACAGAATGGAGGTGTGTCAACTCAGAATGGAGGTGTGTGAAGTCACAGAATGGATGTGTGTGAAGTCATAGAATGGAGATGTGTGAAGTTATAGAATGGAGGTGTGTGAAGTCAGAATGGAGGTGTGTGAAGTCACAGAATTGAGGTGTGTGAACACAGAATGCAGGTGTGTGAATCACAGAATGGAGGTGTGTGAAATCATAGAATGGAGGTGTGTGAAGTCATAGAATGGATGTTTGTGAAGTAAGATTGAAGGTGTGTGAAGTCATAGAATAGAGGGGTGTGAAGTCAAAGAATGGAGGTTTGTGACGTTACAGAATGGAGGTGTGTGAAGCTATAGAATGGAGGTGTGTGAAACAATAGAATTGAGGTGTGTGAAGTCATACAATGAAGGTGTGTGAAGTCAGAATGGAGGTGTGTGAAGTTACAGAGTGGAGGTGTGTGAACTCAAAATGGAGGTGTGTGAAGTCATAGATGGAGGTGTGTGAAGACATAGTATGGAGGTGTGTGGAATCATAGAATGGAGTTTTGTGAAGTCACAGAATGGAGCTGTGTGAAGTCAGAATGGAGGTGTGTGAACTCATAAAATGGAGGTGTGGGAAGTCACAATGGAGGTGTGTGAAATCTTAGAATGGAGGTGTGTGAAGTCAAAAAATGGAAGTGTGTGAAGTCATAGAATGGAGGTGTGTGAAGTCTTAGAATGAATTTTTGTGAAATAAGAATGAAGGTGTGTGAAGTCATAGAATGGAGGTGTGTGACGTCACAGAATGGAGTTGTGTGAAGTCATAGAATGGAGGTTTGTGAAAGCACAGAATGGAGGTGTGTGAATTCATAGAATGGAGGTGTGTGAAGTCATAGGATCGAGGTGTGTGAAGTCACAGAATGGAGGTGTGTAAAGTCACAGAATGGAGGTGTGCGAAGTCAGAGAATGTAGATGTGTGAACTCAGAATGTAGGTGTGTGAAGCCACAGAATGGAGGTGTGTGAAGTCATAGAATGGAAGTGTGTGAAGTCATAGAAAGGAGGTGTGTGAATTCAGAATGGAGGTGTGTGAAGTCACAGAATGGAGGTTTGTGAAGTCATAGAATGGAGGTGTGTGAAGTCAGAGAATGTATGTTTCTGAAGTAAGAATGAAGGTGTGTGAAATCAAAGAATGGAGGTGTGTGAAGTCATAGAAGGGAGGTGTGTGAAGTCAGAATGGAGGTGTGTCAAGTCACAAAATTGAGGTGTGTGAAGCCACAGAATGGAGGTGTGTGAAGTACTAGAATGGAAGTGTGTGAAATCATAGAATGGGGGTGTGTGAAGGAAGAATGGAGGTGTGTGAAGTCACAGAATGGAGGTGTGTGAACTCAGAATGGAGGTGTGTGAAGTCACAGAATGGAGGTTTGTGAAGTCATAGAATGGAGGTGTGTGAAGTCATACAACGGAGGTGTGTGAAGTCAGAATGTAGGAGTGTGAAGTCACAGAATGGAGGTGCGTGAATTCAGAATGGAGGTGTGTGAAGTCATAGATGGAGGTGTGTGAAGTCATAGTATGGAGGTGTGTCAAATCATAGAATGGAGTTTTGTGAAGTCACAGAATGGAGCTGTGTGAAGTCACAATGGAGGTGTGTGAAGTCATAGAATGGAGGTGTGTGAAGTCAGAATGGAGGTGTGCGAAATCATAGAATTGAGGTGTGTGAAGTCACAATGGAGTTGTTTGAAGTCATAGAATGGAGGTGTGTGAAGTCACAGAATGGAGGTGTGTGAAGTCATAGAATGGAGGTGTGTGAAGTCACAGAATGAAGGTGTGTAAAATCACAGAATGGAGGTGTGTGAACTCAGGATGGAGGTGGGTGAAGTCACAGAATGGAGGTTTGTGAAGTCATAGAATGGAGGTTTGTGAAGTCAGAGAATGGATGTTTCTGAAGTAAGAATGAAGGTGTGTGAAATCAAAGAATGGAGGTGTGTGAAGTCATAGAAGGGAGGTGTGTGAAGTCAGAATTGAGGTGTGTCAAGTCACAGAATTGACGTGTGTGAAGCCACAGAATGGAGGTGTGTGAAGTCCTAGAATGGAAGTGTGTGAAGTCATAGAATGGAGGTGTGTGAAGGAAGAATGGAGGTGTGTGAAGTCACAGAATGGAGGTGTGTGAACTCAGAATGGAGGTGTGTGAAGTCACAGAATGGAGGTTTGTGAAGTCATAGAATGGAGATGTGTGAAGTCATACAACGGAGGTGTGTGAAGTCAGAATGGAGGAGTGTGAAGTCACAGAATGGAGGTGCGTGAATTCAGAATGGAGGTGTGTGAAGTCATAGATGGAGGTGTGTGAAGTCATAGTATGGAGGTGTGTCAAATCATAGAATGGAGTTTTGTGAAGTCACAGAATGGAGCTGTGTGAAGTCACAATGGAGGTGTGTGAAGTCATAGAATGGAGGTGTGTGAAGTCAGAATGGAGGTGTGCGAAATCATAGAATTGAGGTGTGTGAAGTCACAATGGAGTTGTGTGAAGTCATGGAATGGCGGTGTGTGAAGTCACAGAATGGAGGTGTATGAAGTCACAGAATGGAGGTGTGTGAAGTCATAGAATGGAGGTGTGTGAAGTCGCAGAATGAAGGTGTGTGAAGTCACAGAATGGAGGTGTGTGAACTCAGGATGGAGGTGGGTGAAGTCACAGAATGGACGTGTGTGAAGTCATAGAATGGAGGTATGTGATGTCACAGAATGGAGGTGTGTGAAGTCAGAATGGAGGTGTGTGAAGTCACAGAATTGAGGTGTGTGAATTCACAGAATAGAGGTGTGTGAAGTCAGAATGCAGGTGTGAAGTCACAGAAGGGAGATGTGTGAAGTCAGAATGGAGGTGTGAAGTCGCTGAATGGAGGTGGGTGAAGTCATAGAAAGGAGGTGTGGGAAGTCATAGAATGGAGAAATGTGAAGTCATAGGGTTGAGATGAGTGAAGTCACAGGTTCGAGGTCTGTGAAGTCATAGAATGGAGATGTGTGAAGTCAGAATGGAGGTGTGTGAAATCATAGAATGGAGATGTGTGAACTCATAAAATGGAGGTGTGTGAAGTCACAATGGAAGTGTGTGAAGAAATAGAATGGAGGTGTGTGAAGTCACAGAATGGAGGTGTGTGAAGTCATAGAATGGAGGTGTGTGAAGTCATAGAAGGGAGGTTTGTGAAAGCAAAGAATGGAGGTGTGTGAATTCATAGAATGGAGGTGTGTGAAGTCATAGGATCGAGGTGTGTGAAGTCACAGAATGGAGGTGTGTGAAGTCAGAGAATGTAGATGTGTGAACTCAGTATGTAGGTGTGTGAAGCCACAGAATGGAGGTGTGTGAAGTCATAGAATGGAGGTGTGTGAAGTCATAGAATGGAGGTCTGTGAACTCAGAATGGAGGTGTGTGAAGTCACAGAATGGAGGTGTGTGAAGTCATAGAATGGAGGTCTGTGAAACCACAGAATGGAGGTGTGTGAATTCATAGAATGGAGGTGTGTGAAGTCATAGGATCGAGGTGTGTGAAGTCACAGAATGGAGGTGTGTGAAGTCAGAGAATGTAGATGTGTGAACTCAGAATGTAGGTGTGTGAAGCCACAAAATGGAGGTGTGTGAAGTCATAGAATGGAAGTGTGTGAAGTCATTGAAAGGAGGTGTGTGAATTCAGAATGGAGGTGTGTGAAGTCACAGAATGGAGGTTTGTGAAGTCATAGAATGGAGGTGTGTGAAGTCAGAGAATGGATGTTTCTGAAGTAAGAATGAAGGTGTGTGAAATCAAAGAATGGAGGTGTGTGAAGTCATAGAAGGGAGGTGTGTGAAGTCAGAATGGAGGTGGGTCAAGTCACAGAATTGAGGTGTGTGAAGCCACAGAATTGAGGTGTGTGAAGTCCTAGAATGGAAGTGTGTGAAGTCATAGAATGGAGGTGTGTGAAGGAAGAATAGAGGTGTGTGAAGTCACAGAATGGAGGTGTGTGAACTCAGAATGGAGGTGTGTGAAGTCACAGAATGGAGGTTTGTGAAGTCATAGAATGGAGGTGTGTGAAGTCATACAACGGAGGTGTGTGAAGTCAGAATGGAGGAGTGTGAAGTCACAGAATGGAGGTGCGTGAATTCAGAATGGAGGTGTGTGAAGTCATAGATGGAGGTGTGTGAAGTCATAGTATGGAGGTGTGTCAAATCATAGAATGGAGTTTTGTGAAGTCACAGAATGGAGCTGTGTGAAGTCACAATGGAGGTGTGTGAAGTCATAGAATGGAGGTGTGTGAAGTCAGAATGGAGGTGTGCGAAATCATAGAATTGAGGTGTGTGAAGTCACAATGGAGTTGTTTGAAGTCATAGAATGGAGGTGTGTGAAGTCACAGAATGGAGGTGTGTGAAGTCATAGAATGGAGGTGTGTGAAGTCACAGAATGAAGGTGTGTAAAATCACAGAATGGAGGTGTGTGAACTCAGGATGGAGGTGGGTGAAGTCACAGAATGGACGTGTGTGAAGTCATAGAATGGAGGTGTGTGATGTCACAGAATGGAGGTGTGTGAAGTCAGAATGGAGGTGTGTGAAGTCACAGAATTGAGGTGTGTGAATTCACAGAATAGAGGTGTGTGAAGTCAGAATGCAGGTGTGAAGTCACAGAAGGGAGGTGTGTGAAGTCACAGAATGGATGTTTGTGAAGTAAGAATGAAGGTGTTTGAAGTCATAGAATGGAGTTGTGTGACGTCACAGAATGGAGGTGTGTGAAGTTATAGAATGGAGGTGTGTGAAATCATAGAATTGAGGTGTGTGAAGTCATACAATTAAGGTGTGTGAAGTCAGAATGGAGGTGTGTGAAATCACAGAGTGGAGGTGTGTGAACTCAAAATGGAGGTGTGTGAAGTCATAGATGGAGGTGTGTGAAGACATAGTATGCAGGTGTGTGGAATCATAGAATGGAGTTTTGTGAAGTCACAGAATGGAGCTGTGTGAAGTCAGAATGGAGGTGTGTGAACTCATAAAATGGAGGTGTGTGAAGTCACAATGGAGGTGTGTGAAATCTTAGAATGGAGGTGTGTGAAGTCAAAAAATGGAGGTGTGTGTAGTCATAGAATGGAGGTGTGTGAAGTCATAGAATGGATTTTTGTGAAATAAGAATGAAGGTGTGTGAAGTCATAGAATGGAGGTGTGTGACGTCACAGAATGGAGTTGTGTGAAGTCATAGAATGGAGCTGTGTGAAGTCAGAATGGAGGTGTGTGAAGTCACAGAATGGAGGTGTGTCAACTCAGAATGGAGGTGTGTGAAGTCACAGAATGGATGTGTGTGAAGTCATAGAATGGAGATGTGTGAAGTTATAGAATGGAGGTGTGTGAAGTCAGAATGGAGGTGTGTGAAGTCACAGAATTGAGGTGTGTGAACACAGAATGCAGGTGTGTGAATCACAGAATGGAGGTGTGTGAAATCATAGAATGGAGGTGTGTGAAGTCATAGAATGGATGTTTGTGAAGTAAGATTGAAGGTGTGTGAAGTCATAGAATAGAGGGGTGTGAAGTCAAAGAATGGAGGTTTGTGACGTTACAGAATGGAGGTGTGTGAAGCTATAGAATGGAGGTGTGTGAAACAATAGAATTGAGGTGTGTGAAGTCATACAATGAAGGTGTGTGAAGTCAGAATGGAGGTGTGTGAAGTTACAGAGTGGAGGTGTGTGAACTCAAAATGGAGGTGTGTGAAGTCATAGATGGAGGTGTGTGAAGACATAGTATGGAGGTGTGTGGAATCATAGAATGGAGTTTTGTGAAGTCACAGAATGGAGCTGTGTGAAGTCAGAATGGAGGTGTGTGAACTCATAAAATGGAGGTGTGGGAAGTCACAATGGAGGTGTGTGAAATCTTAGAATGGAGGTGTGTGAAGTCAAAAAATGGAAGTGTGTGAAGTCATAGAATGGAGGTGTGTGAAGTCTTAGAATGAATTTTTGTGAAATAAGAATGAAGGTGTGTGAAGTCATAGAATGGAGGTGTGTGACGTCACAGAATGGAGTTGTGTGAAGTCATAGAATGGAGGTTTGTGAAAGCACAGAATGGAGGTGTGTGAATTCATAGAATGGAGGTGTGTGAAGTCATAGGATCGAGGTGTGTGAAGTCACAGAATGGAGGTGTGTAAAGTCACAGAATGGAGGTGTGCGAAGTCAGAGAATGTAGATGTGTGAACTCAGAATGTAGGTGTGTGAAGCCACAGAATGGAGGTGTGTGAAGTCATAGAATGGAAGTGTGTGAAGTCATAGAAAGGAGGTGTGTGAATTCAGAATGGAGGTGTGTGAAGTCACACAATGGAGGTTTGTGAAGTCATAGAATGGAGGTGTGTGAAGTCAGAGAATGTATGTTTCTGAAGTAAGAATGAAGGTGTGTGAAATCAAAGAATGGAGGTGTGTGAAGTCATAGAAGGGAGGTGTGTGAAGTCAGAATGGAGGTGTGTCAAGTCACAAAATTGAGGTGTGTGAAGCCACAGAATGGAGGTGTGTGAAGTACTAGAATGGAAGTGTGTGAAATCATAGAATGGGGGTGTGTGAAGGAAGAATGGAGGTGTGTGAAGTCACAGAATGGAGGTGTGTGAACTCAGAATGGAGGTGTGTGAAGTCACAGAATGGAGGTTTGTGAAGTCATAGAATGGAGGTGTGTGAAGTCATACAACGGAGGTGTGTGAAGTCAGAATGTAGGAGTGTGAAGTCACAGAATGGAGGTGCGTGAATTCAGAATGGAGGTGTGTGAAGTCATAGATGGAGGTGTGTGAAGTCATAGTATGGAGGTGTGTCAAATCATAGAATGGAGTTTTGTGAAGTCACAGAATGGAGCTGTGTGAAGTCACAATGGAGGTGTGTGAAGTCATAGAATGGAGGTGTGTGAAGTCAGAATGGAGGTGTGCGAAATCATAGAATTGAGGTGTGTGAAGTCACAATGTAGTTGTGTGAAGTCATAGAATGGAGGTGTGTGAAGTCACAGAATGGAGGTGTATGAAGTCACAGAATGGAGGTGTGTGAAGTCATAGAATGGAGGTGTGTGAAGTCACAGAATGAAGGTGTGTGAAGTCACAGAATGGACGTGTGTGAAGTCATAGAATGGAGGTGTGTGATGTCACAGGATGGATGTGTGAAGTCAAAATGGAGATGTGTGAAGTCACAGAATTGAGTTGTGTGAATTCACAGAATAGAGGTGTGTGAAGTCAGAATGCAGGTATGAAGTCACAGAAGAGAGGTGTGTGAAGTCACAGAATGGATGTTTGTGAAGTAAGAATGAAGGTGTTTGAAGTCATAAAATGCAGGTATGTGACGTCACAGAATGGAGGTGTGTGAAGTTATAGAATGGAGGTGTGTGAAATCATAGAATTGAGGTGTGTGAAGTCATAAAATGAAGGTGTGTGAAGATATAGTATGGAGGTGTGTGAAGTCACAGAGTGGAGGTGTGTGAACTCAAAATGGAGGTGTGTGAAGTCATAGATGGAGGTGTGTGAAGATATAGTATGGAGGTGTGTGGAATCATAGAATGGAGTTTTGTGAAGTCACAGAATGGAGCTGTGTGAAGTCAGAATGGAGGTGTGTGAACTCATAAAATGGAGGTGTGTGAAGTCACAATGGAGGTGTGTGAAATCTTAGAATGGAAGTGTGTGAAGTCAAAAAATGGAGGTGTGTGAAGTCATAGAATGGAGGTGTGTGAAGTCATAGAATGGATTTTTGTGAAATAAAATGAAGGTGTGTGAAGTCATAGAATGGAGGTGTGTGACGTCACAGAATGGAGTTGTGTGAAGTCATAGAATGGAGCTGTGTGAAGTCAGAATGGAGGTGTGTGAAGTCACAGAATGGAGGTGTGTCAACTCAGAATGGAGTTGTGTGAAGTCACAGAATGGAGGTGTGTGAAGTCATAGAATGGAGGTGTGTGAAGTTATAGAATGGAGGTGTGTGAAGTCAGAATGGAGGTGTGTGAAGTCACAGAATTGAGGTGTGTGAACACAGAATGCAGGTGTGTGAATCACAGAATGGAGGTGTGTGAAATCATAGAATGGAGGTGTGTGAAGTCATAGAATGGATGTTTGTGAAGTAAGAATGAAGGTGTGTGAAGTCAAAGAATGGAGGTGTGTGAAGTCACAGAATGGAGGCGTGTGAAGTCACACAATGGAGGCGTGTGAAGTCTCGAATTGAGGTGTGTGAAGTCTCGAATGGAGTTGTGCGGTCATAGAAGGGAGGTGGTGAAGTCATAGAAAGAGGTGTGGGATGTCATAGAATGGAGGAGTGTGAAGTCATACAGTGGAGGTGACTGAAGACACAGATTCGAGGTCCGTGAAGTCATAGATTGGAGGTGTGTAAAGTCAGAATGGAGGTGTGTGAAGTCATAGAATGGAGATTTGTGAATTTATAGAATGGAGGTGTGTGACGTCACAATTGAAGTGTGTGAAGTCATAGAATGGAGGTGTGTGAAGTCACAGAATGGAGGTGTGTGAAGTCATACAATGGAGGTGAGTGAAGTCAGAATGGAGGTGTGTGAAGTCACAGAATGGAGGTGTGTGAACTCAGAATGGAGGTGTGTGAAGTCATAGATGGAGGTGTGTGAAGTCATAGTATGGAGGTGTGTGAAATCATAGAATGGAGTTTTGTGAAGTCACACAATGGAGCTGTGTGAAGTCAGAATGGATGTGTGTGAAGTCATAGAATGGAGGTGTGTGAAGTCAGAATGGAGGTATGTGAAATCATAGAATCAAGGTGTGTGAAGTCACAGAATGGAGGTGTGTGAAGTCATAGAATGGAGGTGCGTGAAGTCACAGAATGGAGGTGTGTGAAGTCATAGAATTTAGGTCTGTGAAGTCACAAAATGGAGGTGTGTGAAGGCATCGAATGGAGGTGTGTGAAGTCACAGAATGGAGGTGTGTGAAGTCAGAATGGAGGTGTGTGAAGTCACAGAATTGAGGTCTGTGAAGTCACAGAAGGGAGGTGTGTGAAGTCACACAATGGATGTTTGTGAAGAAAGAATGAAGGTGTTTGAAGTCATAGAATGGAGGTGTGTGACGTCACAGAATGGAGATGTGTGAAGTTGTAGAATGGAGGTGTGTGAACTCAGAATGGAGGTGTGTGAAGTCATAGATGGAGGTGTGTGAAGACATAGTATGGAGGTGGGTGGAATCATAGAATGGAGATTTGTGAAGTCACAGAATGGAGGTGTGTGAACTCATAGAATGGAGGTGTGTGAAGTCACAATGGAGGTGTGTGAAATCTTAGAATGGAGGTGTGTGAAGTCAAAAAATGGAGGTGTGTGAAGTCATAGAATGGAGGTGTGTGAAGTCATAGAATGGATTTTTGTGAAATAAGAATGAAGGTGTGTGAAGTCATAGAATGGAGGTGTGTGACGTCACAGAATGCAGTTGTGTGAAGTCATAGAATGGAGCTGTGTGAAGTCAGAATGGAGGTGAGTGAAGTCACAGAATGGAGGTGTGTCAAATCAGAATGGAGGTGTGTGAAGTCACAGAATGGAGGTGTGTGAAGTCTTAGAATGGAGGTGTGTCAATTCACAGAATTGAGGTGTGTGAACACAGAATGCAGGTGTGTGAATCACAGAATGGAGGTGTTTGAAATCATAGAACGGACGTGTGTGAAGTCATAGAATGGATGTTTGTGAAGAAAGAATGAAGGTGTGTGAAGTCATAGAATAGAGGTGAGTGAAGTCAAAGAATGGAGGTGTGTGAAGTCACAGAATGGAGGTGTGTGAAGTCACACAATGGAGGTGTGTGAAGTCTCGAATGGAGGTGTGCGGTCATAGAAGGGAGGTGGGTGAAGTCATAGAAAGAGGTGTGAGAAGTCATAGAATGGAGGAGTGAGAAGTCATACAGTGGAGGTGACTGAAGACACAGATTCGAGGTTTGTGAAGTCATAGAATGGAGATTTTTGAATTCATAGAATGGATGTGTGTGACGTCAAATTGAAGTGTGTGAAGTCATAGAATGGAGGTGTGTGAAGTCACAGAATGGAGGTGTGTGAAGTCATACAATGGAGGTGAGGGAAGTCAGAATGGAGGTGTTTGAAGTCACAGAATGGAGGTGTGTGAACTCAGAATGGAGGTGTGTGAAGTCATAGATGGAGGTGTGTGAAGTCATAGTATGCAGGTGTGTGAAACCATAGAATGGAATTTTGTGAAGACAAACAATGGAGCTGTGTGAAGTCAGAATGGAGGTGTGTGAACTCATAGAATGGAGGTGTGTGAAGTCAGAATGGAGGTATGTGAAATCATAGAATCAAGGTGTGTGAAGTCACAGAATGGAGGTGTGTGAAGTCATAGAATGGAGGTGCGTGAAGTCACAGAATGGAGGTGTGTGAAGTCATAGAATGGAGGTGTGTGAAGTCATAAAATGGAGGTGTGTGAAGTCACAGAATGAAGGTGTGTGAATCACAGAATGGAGGTATGTGAACTCACAATGGAGGTGGGTGAAGTCACAGAATGGTGGTGTGTGAAGTCATAGAATGGAGGTGTGTGAAGTCACAGAATGGAGGTGTGTGAATTCACAGAATGGAGGTGTGTGAAGTCATAGAATGGAGGTGTGTGAAGTCATAGAATGGAGGTGTGTGAATTCATAGAATGGAGGTGTGTGAAGTCACAGAATGGAGGTTTGTGTACTCAAAATGGAGGTGTTTGAAGTCAGAGAATGGAGGTTTGTGAAGTCATAGAATGGAAGTGTGTGAAGTCATACAATGGAGGTGTGTGAACCCAGAATGCAGGTTTGTGAAGTCACAGAATGGAGGTTTGTGAAGTCATACAATGGAGGTGTGTGAAGTCATATAATGGATGTTTCTAAAGTAAGAATGAAGGTGTGTGAAGTCATAGAATGGAGGTGTGTGAAGTCAAAATGGAGGTGTGTGAACTCATAGAATGGAGGTGTGTGAACTCATAGAATGGAGGTATGTGAAGTCATGGAATGGAGGTGTGTGAAGTCCAAGAATGGAGGTGTGTGAAGTCAAAGAATGGAGGTGTTTGAAGTCACAGAATGGAGGTTGCCGGGGCCAACCGGCAGCAAACCAGGGTTCGCAGATTGGGGTTCCTGAAATCGGGGGCAAGGATTAGCAAGAAATAGAAGATAGACAGACACAGCGGGTCCGGGATGTCTGCAGTCCAGGTAAAGACTGCCGAGACTGCCGGTTTATTTTCCACTCCCCCTTCTTCCCTCCTCCTGACCCAGGGAACCTCCAGGTGTTACATTCATATGGTAATTCTCAGGTCATTTGCATAGAATAGGGCCAGAAAGCAATAAGACAATAAAGCCATCTTCTGATGCAAGCCAAGGTACAGTTTGATTCCACTCTGGCTCACAACAGGAGGTGTGTGAAGTCACAGAATTGAAGTGTGTGAAGTCAAAATGGAGGTGTGTGAAGTCACAGAATGGAGGTCTGTGAAGACACAGAATAGAGGTGTGTGAAGTGAGAATGGAGGTGTGTGAAATCAGAATGGAGGTGTGTGAAATCATAGAATGGAGGTGTGTGAAGCAACAACGCAGGTGTGTGAACTCATGGAATGAAGGTGTGTGAAGAAAAATTGCAGGTGTGTGAAGTCATACAATGGAGGTGTGTGAAGTCATAGAATGGAGGTGTGTGAAGTCACAGAATGGAGGTGAGTGAAGTCATAGAATGGAGGTGTGTGAAGTCATAGAATGGAGGACTGTGAACTCAGAATGGAGGTTTGTGAAGTCATAGAATGGAGGTGTGTGAAGTCACAGAATGGAGGTGTGTGAAGTCATAGAATGGAGGTGTGTGAAGTCAAAAAATGGAGGTGTGTGAATTCATAGAATGGAGGTGTGTGAAGTCACAATGGAGTTGTGTGAAGTCATAGAATGGTTGTTTTTGATGTCAACGAATGGAGGTGTGTGAAGTCATAGAATGGAGGTGTGTGAAGTCAGATTGGAGGTGTGGGAAATCACAGAATCGAGGTGTGTCAACTCAGAACTGAGGTGTGGGAAATCATAGAATGGAGGTGTGTGAAGTCATAGAATGGAGGGGTGTGAAATCATAGAATGGAGGTGTGTGAAGTCAAAGAATGGAGGTGTGTGAAGTCAGAATGGAGGTGTGTGAAGTCAGAATGGAGGTGTGTGAAGTCATAGAATGGAAGTGTGTGAAGTCATAGAATGGAGGTCTGTGAACTCAGAATGGGGGTTTGTGAAGTCATAGAATGGAGGTGTGTGAACTCAGAATGGAGGTGTGTGAAGTCACAGAATGGAGGTGTGTGAAGTCATAGAATGGAGCTGTGTGAAATCACAGAATGGAGGTGTGTGAATTCATAGAATGGAGGTGTGTGAAGTCATAGGATCGAGGTGTGTGAAGTCACAGAATGGAGGTGTGTGAAGTCACGGAATGGAGGTGTGTGAAGTCGAAGAATGGAGGTGTGTGAACTCAGAATGGAGGTGTGTGAAGCCACAGAATGGAGGTGTGTGAAGTCCTAGAATGGAAGTGTGTGAAGTCATAGAATGGAGGTTTGTGAAGGAAGAATGGAGGTGTGTGAAGTCACAGAATGGAGGTGTGTGAACTCAGAATGGAGGTGTGTGAAGTCACAGAATGGAGGTTTGTGAAGTCATAGAATGGAGGTGTGTGAAGTCAGAGAATGGATGTTTCTGAAGTAAGAATGAAGGTCTGTGAAGTCATATAATGGAGGTGTGTGAAGTCAAATTGGAGGTGTGTGAACTCATAGAATGGAGGTGTGTGAACTCATAGAATGGAGGTGTGTGAAGTCATGGAATGGAGGTGTGTGAAATCAAAGAATGGAGGTGTGTGAAGTGAAACAATAGAGGTGTGTGAAGTCACAGAATGGAGGTGTGGGAAGTCACAGAATGGAAGTGTGTGAAGTCAAAACGGAGGTGTGTGAAGTCACAGAATGGAGGTATGAGAAGTCAGAATGAAGGTGTGTGAAGTCACAGAATGGAGGTGTGTGAAGTCACAGAATGGATGTTTGTGAAGTAAGAATGAAGGTGTTTGAAGTCATAGAGTGGAGGTGTGTGAAGTCACAGAATGGAGGTGTGTGAAGTCACAGAATGGAGGTGGGTGAAGTCACGGAAGGGAGGTGTGTGAAATCACAGAATGGTGGTGTGTGAAGTCACAGAATGGAGGTGTGTGAAGTCACAGAATGGAGATGTGTGAAGTCAAAAAGGTGGTGTGAGAAGTCACAGAATGGAGGTGTGTGAAGTCATAGAATGGAGGTGTGTGAAGTCACAGAATGTAGGTGTGTGAAGTGAGATTGGAGGTGTGTGAAATCACAGAATGGAGGTGTGTGAAGTCACAGAATGGAGGTGTGTGAACTCAGAATGTAGGTGTGTGAAGCCACAGAATGGAGGTGTGTGAAGTCATAGAATGAAAGTGTGTGAAATCATAGAATGGAGGTGTGTGAAGTCACAGAATTGAGGTGTGTGAAGTCTGAATGGAGGTGTGTGAAGTCAGAATGGAGGTGAGTGAAGTCATAGAATGGAGGTGTGTGAAGTCATAGAATGGAGTTCTGTGAACTCAGAATGGAGGTTTGTGAAGGAATAGAATGGAGGTGTGTGAACTCAGAATGGAGGTGTGTGAAGTCACAGAATGGAGGTGTGTGAAGTCTTAGAATGGAGGTTTTTGAAATCACCTAATGGAGGTGTGTTAATTCATTGAATGGAGGTGTGTGAAGTGATAGGATCGAGGTGTGTTAAGTCACAGAATGGAGGAGTGTGAAGTCACAGAATGGAGGGGTGTGAGGTCACAGAATGAAGGTGTGTGAACTCAGAATGTAGGTGTGTGAAGCCACAGAATGGAGGTGTGTGAAGTCATAGAATGGAAGTGTGTGAAGTCATAGAAAGGAGGTGTGTGAACTCAGAATGGAGGTATGTGAAGTCACAGAATGGAGGTTTGTGAAGTCATAGAATGGAGGTGTGTGAAGTCAGAGAATGGATGTTTCTGAAGTAAGAATGAAGGTGTGTGAAGTCATAGAATGGAGATCTGTGAAGTCAAATTGGAGGTGCGTGAACTCATAGGATGGGGGTGTGTGAACTCATAGAATGGAGGTTTCTGAAGTCATGCAATGGCGGTGTGTGAAGTCAAAGAATGGAGGTGTGTGAAGTGAAACAATAGATGTGTGTGAAGTCACAGAGTGGAGGTGTGTGAAGTCACAGATTGGAAGTGTGTGAAGTCAAAACGGAGGTGTGTGAAGTCACAGAATGGAGGGGTGTGAAGTCACACAATGGAGGTGTGTGAAGTCAAAAAGGTGGTGTGTGAAGTCACAGAATGGAGGTGTGTGAATTCATAGAATGGAGCTGTGTGAAGTCAGAATGGAGGTGGGTGAAGTCACGGAAGGGAGGTGTGTGAAATCACAGAATGGTGGTGTGTGAAGTCACAGAACGGAGGTGTGTGAAGTCACAGAATGGAGATGTGTGAAGTCAAAAAGGTGGTGTGAGAAGTCACAAATGTAAGTGTGTGAAGTTACAGAATGTTGGTGTGAAGTCAAAATGGTTGTGTGTGAAGTCAAAGAATGTGGGTGTGTGAAGTCATCGAAGGGAGGTGTGTGAAGTCACAAAATGGAGGTGTGTGAAGTCAGAATAGAGGTGTGCGAAGTCATAGAATGGAGGTGTGTGAAGTCAGAATGGAGGTGTGTGAAGTCATAGAATGGAGGTGTGTGAAGTCAGAATAGAGGTGTGTGAAGTCATAGAATGGAGGTGTGTGAAGTCACAGAATGGTGGTGTGGGAAGTCACAGAATGGAAGTGTGTGAAGTCATAGAATGGAGGTGTGTGAAGTCACAGAATGGATGGTATGAACTCATAGAATGGAGGTCTGTGAAGTCACAGAATTGAGGTGTTTGAAGTCATATATAGGAGGTGTGTGAAGTCAAAATGGATGTGTGAATTCATAGAATGGAGGTGTGTGAAGTCACAGAATTGAGGTGTTTGAATTCATATATTGGAGGTGTGTAAAGTCAAAATGGATGTGTGAATTCATAGAATGCAGGTTTGTGAAACCATAGAATGAGGGTGTGTGAGGTCCTAGAATGGAGGTGTGTGAAGTCACAGAATGGAGGTGTGTGAAGTCATAGAATGGAGGTGTGTGAAGTCATAGAACGGAAGTTTTTGAAGTCGCAGAATGGAGGTGTGTGAAGTCACAGAATGGAGGTGTGTGAAGTCACAGAATGGAGGTGTGTGAACACAGAATGGAAGTGTGTGAAGTCACAGAATGGAGGTGTGTGACGTCATAGAAAGGAAGTGTGTGAAGTCATACAATGGAGATGTGTGACGTCAGAATGGAGGTGTGTGAAGTCACCGAAAGGAGTTGTGTGAACTCAGAATGGAGGTGTGTGAATTCACAGAATGGAGGTTTGTGAAGTCATAGAATGGGGTTGTGTGAAGTCATGGAATGGATGTTTCTGAAGTAAGAATGAAGGTGTGTGAAGTCACAGAACGGAGGTATGTGAACACATAGAATGGAGGTGTGTGAATTCACAGAATGAAGGTGTGTGAAGTCAGAATGGAGGTGTGTAGTCATAGATTGGAGGTGGTGAAGTCATCGAAAGGAGGTGTGGAAAGTCATAGAATGGAGGAGTGTGAAATCATAGAGTGCAGGTGAGTGAAGTCACAGATTCGAGGTCTGTGAAGTCATAGAATGGAGGTGTGTGATGTCAGAATGCAGGTGTGTGAAGTCATAGATGGAGTTGTGTGAAGTCATAGTATGGAGGTGTGTGAAATCATAGAATGGAGTTTTGTGACGTCACAGAATGGAGCTGCGTGAATACAGAATGGAGGTGTGTGAAGTCATAGAATGTAGGTGTTTGAAGTCAGAACGGAGGTGTGTGAACTCATAGAATGGAGGTTAGTGATGTCACAATGGAAGTGTGTGAATTCATACAATGGAGGTGTGTGAAGTCAGAGAATGGAGGTGTGTGAAGTCATAGAATGGAGGTGTGTGAAGTCACAGAATGGAGCTGTTTGAAGTCATAGAAAGGAGGTGTGTGAAGTTATAGAATGGATGTTTGTAAAGTAAGAATGAAGTTGTATGAAGTCATAGAATAAAGGCGTGACGTCAAAGAATGGAGGTGTGTGAAGTCATAGAATGGAGGTGTGTAAACTCAGAATGGAGGTGTGTGAAGTCATAGAATGGAGTTGTGTGAAGTTATAAAATGGAGGTGTGTGAAGTCATAGAATGGAAGTGTGTGAAGTCATAGAATGGAGGTGTTTGAAGTCACAGAATGGACGGTATGAAGTCATAGAATGGAGGTGTGTGAAGTCACAGAATTGAGGTGTTTGAAGTCATATATTAGAGGTGTGTGAAGTCAAAATGGATGTGTGAAATCATAGAATGGAGGTGTGTGAAATCATAGAATGAGGGTGTGTGAGGTCATAGAATGGAGGTGTGGGAAGTCACAGAATGGAGGTGTGTGAAATTATAAATGGGAGGTTCATGAAGTCATAGAATGGAAGTGTGTGAAGTCACACAATGGAGGTGGGTGATGTCACAGAATAGAGGTGTGTGAAGTCACAGAATGGACGTGTGTGAACTCAGAATGGAGGTTTGTGAAGTCACAGAATAGAGGTGTGTGAAGTCATAGAATGGAAGTGTGTGAAGTCATAGAATGGATGGGTGTGAAGTCAGAATGGAGATGTGTGAAGTCACCGAATGGACTTGTGTGAACTCAGAATGGAGGTGTGTGAAGTCACAGAATGGAGGTTTGTGAAGTCATAGAATGGTTGTTTCTGAAGTAAGAATGAAGGTGTGTGAAGTCATAGAAAGAGGTGTGGGAAGTCATAGAATGGAGGAGTGTAAAGTCATAAAATGCAGGCGAGTGAAGTCACAGATTCGAGGTCTGTGAAGTCATAGAATGGAGGTGTGTGATATCAGAATGGAGGTGTGCGAAGTCATAAAATAGAGGTGTGTGAAGTCAGAATGGAGGTGTGTGAAGTCATAGAATGGAGGTGTGTGAAGTCAGAATGGAGGTGTGTGAACTCATAGAATGGAGGTGTGTGACGTCAAAATGGAAGTGTGTGAAGTCATAGAATGGAGGTGTGTGAAGTCATAGAATGGAGGTGTGTGAAGTCAGAATGGAGGTGTGTGAAGTCTCAAAATTGAGGTGTGTGAACACAGAATGGAGGTGTGTGAAGTCAAAGAAGGTCCGTGTGTGAAGTCATAGAATG
Source organism: Megascapheus bottae (assembly GCA_024803745.1). Taxonomy (NCBI): domain Eukaryota; kingdom Metazoa; phylum Chordata; class Mammalia; order Rodentia; family Geomyidae; genus Megascapheus; species Megascapheus bottae. The sequence continues at coordinate 189,468 of JANJXV010000433.1, read as the reverse complement.
GAGGTGTGTGAAGTCACAGAATGGAGGTGTGTGAAGTCATAGATTGGAGGTGTGTGAAGACATAGAATGGAGGTGTGTGAAGTCATATAATGTAGGTGTGTGAAGTCACAGATTGGATGTGTGTGAAGTCAGAATGGAGGTGTGAAGTCATAGAATGGAGGTGGGTGAAGTCACAGAATGGAGGTGTGTGACTTCATAGAATGGTGGTGTGTGAAGTCATAGCATGGAGGTGTGTGAAGTCATAGAATGGAGGTGTGTGAAGTCACAGAATGGAGGTGTGTGAAGTCACAGAATGGAGGTGTGTGAAGTCATAGAATTGAAGTGTGTGAAGTCATAGAATGGAGGTGTGTGAAGTCAGAATGGAGGTGTGTGAAGTCACAGAATGGAGGTGTGTGATATCAGAATGGAGGTGTGCGAAGTCATAAAATAGAGGTGTGTGAAGTCAGAATGGAGGTGTGTGAAGTCATAGAATGGAGGTGTGTGAAGTCAGAATGGAGGTGTGTGAACTCATAGAATGGAGGTGTGTGACGTCAAAATGGAAGTGTGTGAAGTCATAGAATGGAGGTGTGTGAAGTCATAGAATGGAGGTGTGTGAAGTCAGAATGGAGGTGTGTGAAGTCTCAAAATTGAGGTGTGTGAACACAGAATGGAGGTGTGTGAAGTCAAAGAAGGTCCGTGTGTGAAGTCATAGAATGGAGGTGTGTGAAGTCATAGAATGTATGTTTGTGAAGTAAGAATGAAGGTGTGTGAAGTCATATAATGGAGGTGTGTGAAGTCACAGAATGGAGGTGTGTGAAGTCATAGATTGGAGGTGTGTGAAGACATAGAATGGAGGTGTGTGAAGTCATATAATGTAGGTGTGTGAAGTCACAGATTGGATGTGTGTGAAGTCAGAATGGAGGTGTGAAGTCATAGAATGGAGGTGGGTGAAGTCATAGAATGGAGGTGTGTGAAATCATAGAATGGAGGTGTGTGAAGTCACAGAATGGAGGTGTGGGAAGTCACAGAATGTAGGTGTGTGAAGTCATAGAATTGAAGTGTGTGAAGTCATAGAATGGAGGTGTGTGAAGTCACAGAATGGACGGTATGAAGTCATAAATGGAGGTGTGTGAAATCACAGAATTGAGGTGTTTGAAGTCTTATATTGGAGCTGTGTGAAGTCAAAATGTATGTGTGAAGTCATAGAATGGAAGTGTATGAAATCACAGAATGAGGGTGTGTGAGGTCATAGAATGGAGGTGTGTGAAGTCACAGAATGGAGGTGTGTGAAGTCATAAAATGGAGGTGGGTGAAGTCATAGAAAGGAGATGTGGGAAGTCATAGAATGGAGGAGTTTGAAGTCCTAGAGTGGAGGTGAGTGAAGTCACAGATTCAAGGTCTGTGAAGTCATAGATTGGAGGTGTGTGAACACGGAGTGGAGGTGTGTGAAGTCACAGAATGGAGGTGTGTGAAGACATAGAATGGAAGTGTGTGAAGTCATAGAAGGGAGGTGTGTGAAGTCAGAATGGAGGCGTGTGAAGTCACCGAATGGAGTTGTGTGAACTCAGAATGGAGGAGTGTGAAGTCACAGAATGGAGGTTTATGAAGTCATAGAATGGGGTTGTGTGAAGTCATAGAATGGATGTTTCTGAAGTAAGAATGAAGGTGTGTGAAGTCATAGAATGGAGGTATGTGAACACATAGAATGGAGGTGTGTGAATTCACAGAATGAAGTTGTGTGAAGTCAGAATGGAGGTGTGTAGTCATAGATTGGAGGTGGTGAAGTCATAGAAAGGAGGGGTGGAAAGTCATAGAATGGAGGAGTGTGAAGTCATAGAGTGCAGGTGAGTGAAGTCACAGATTCGAGGTCAGTGAAGTCACAGAATGGAGGTGCGTGATGTCAGAATGGAGGTGTGTGAAGTCATAGATGGAGGTGTGTGAAGTCATAGTATGGAGGTGTGTGAAATCATAGAATGGAGTTTTGTGAAGTCACAGAATGGAGCTGTGTGAATACAGAATGGAAGTGTGTGAAGTCATACAATGGAGGTGTGTGAAGTCACAGAATGGAGGTGTGTGAAGTCATAAAATGGAGGTGGGTGAAGTCATAGAAAGGAGATGTGGGAAGTCATAGAATGGAGGAGTGTGAAGTCCTAGAGTGGAGGTGAGTGAAGTCACATATTCGAGGTCTGTGAAGTCATAGAATGGTGGTGTGTGAAGTCAGAATTGAGGTGTGTGAAGTCATAGAATGGAGGTGTGTGAAGTCACAGAATGGAGGTGTGAGAAGTCAAAATGGAGGTGTGTGACGTCATAAAATGGAGGTATGTGAAGTCATAGAATGCAGCTGTGTGAAATCATAGAATGGAGGTTTGTGAAGTCAGAGTATGGAGGTGTGTGAACTCAGAATGGAGGTGTGTGAAGTCACAAAATGGAGGTGTGTGAAGTCACAGCATGGAGGTATGTGAAATCATAGAATGGAAGTGTGTGAAGTCATAGAATGGAGGTGTGTGAAGTCACAGAATGAAGGTGTGTGAAGGCATAGAATGGATGTGTGTGAAGACACAGAAGGGAGGTGTGTGAAGTCACATAATGGAAGTGTATGAAGTAAAAATGGAGGTGTGTGACTTCATAAATTGGTGGTGTGTGAAGTCATCGAATGGAGGTGTGTGAAATCATAGAATGGAGTTTTGTGAAGTCACAGAATGGAGCTGTGTGAATACAGAATGGAGGTGTGTGAAGTCATAAAATGCAGGTGGGTGAAGTCATGGAAAGGACCTGTGGGTAGTCATAGAATGGAGCAGTGTGAAGTCATAGAGTGGAGGTGAGTGAAGTCACATATTCGAGGTCTGTGAAGTCATAGAATGGAGGTGTGTGAAGTCAGAATGGAGGTGTGTGAAGTCATAGAATGGAGGTGTGTGAACTCATAAAATGGAGGTATGTGACGTCACAAAGGAAGTGTGTGAAGTCATAGAATACAAGTGTGTGAAGTCACAGAATAGAGGTGTGAGAAGTCAAAATGGAGGTGTGTGACGTCATAAAATGGAGGTGTGTGAAGTCATAGAATGGAGCTGTGTGAAATCATAGAATGGAGGTTTGTGAAGTCACAGAATGGAGGTGTGTGAAGTCATAGATTGGAGGTGTGTGAAGTCACAGAATGGAGGTGTGTGAAGTCACAGCATGGAGGTATGTGAAATCATAGAATGGAAGTGTGTGAAGTCATAGAATGGAGGTGTGTGAATCACAGAATGAAGGTGTGTGAAGTCATAGAATGGAGGTGTGTGAAGACACAGAAGGGAGGTGTGTGAAGTCACATAATGGAGGTGTGTGAAGCCAAATGGAGGTGTGTGACGTCATAAAATGGAGGTGTGTGAAGTCATAGAATGGAGGTGTGTGAAATCATAGAATGGAGGTTTGTGAAGTCACAGATTGGAGGTGTGTGACGTCACAGAATGGAGGTTTGTGAAGTCATAGAATGGAGGTATAGAAGTCAAATTGGAGGGGTGTGAAGTCGGAGAATGGAGGTGTGTGAAGTCACAGAATGGAGGTGGGTGAAGTCACAGAATGGAGGTGTGTGAAGTCATAGAATGGAGGTGTTTGAAGTCACAGAATGGACGGGTATGAAGTCATAGAATGGAGGTGTGTGAAATCACAGAATTGAGGTGTTTGAAGTCATATATTTTATGTGTGAGAAGTCAAAATGGATGTGTGAAATCATAGAATGGAGGTGTGTGAAGTCATAGAATGGAGGTGTGTGAAGTCACAGAATGGAGGTGTGTGAAGTCACAGAATGGAGGTGTGTGAAGTCATAGAATTGAAGTGTGTGAAGTCATAGAATGGAGGTGTGTGAAGTAAAAATGGAGGTGTGTGAAGTCACAGAATGGAGGTGTGTGAACTCAGAATGGAGGTGTGTGAAGTCACAGAATGGAGGTTTGTGAAGTCATATAATGGAGGTGTTTGAAGTCGTAGAATGGATGTTTCTGAGGTAAGAATGAAGGACAGTGAAGACAGAGAATGGAGGTGTGTGAAGTCAAAATGAAGGTGTGTGAACTCATAGAATGGACGTGTGTGAACTGATAGAATGGAGGTGTGTGAAGTCATCAAATGGAGGTGTGTGAAGTCAGAATGGAGGTGTGAGAAGTAACAGAATGGAGGTGTGCGAATTCAGAATGGAGGTGAGTGAAGTCATAGAATGGAGGTGTGTGAATTAAGAATGGAGGTGTGTGAAGTCATAGAATGGAGATAAGTGAACTCATAGAATGGAGGTGTGTGACGTCACAATGGAAGTGTGTGAAGTCATAGAATGGAGGTGTGTGAAGTCACAGAATGGAGGTGTGTGAAGTCATACATTGGAAGTGAGTGAAGTCCAAATGGAGTTCTGTGAAGTCACAGAATGGAGGTGTGTGAACTCAGAATGGAGGTGTGTGAAGTCATAGAAGGAGGTGTGTGAAGTCATAGATGTAGGTGTGTGAAGTCATAGTATGGAGGTGTGTGAAATCATAGAATGGAGTTTTGTGAAGTCACAGAATGGAGCTGTGTGAACTCAGAATGTAGGTGTGTGAAGTCATAGAATAGAAGTGTGTGAAGTCAAAATGGAGGTGTGTGAAGTCATAGAATGGATGTGTGTGAAGTCACAGAATTGAGGTGTGTGAAGTCCTAGAATGGAGGTGTGTGAATTCATAGAATGGAGGTGTGTGAAATCACAGAATGGGGGTGTGTGAATTAAGAATGGAGGTGAGTAAAGTCATAGAATGGAGGTGTGTGAAGTCATACAATGCAGGTTGTGAAATCATACAATGGAGGTGTGTGAAGTCACAGAATACAGGTTTGTCAAGTCATACAATGGAGGTGTGTGAATTCAGAATGGAGGTGTGTGAAGTCATAGAATGGAGGTGTGTGAACTCAGAATGGAGGTGTGTGAAGTCATAGATGGAGGTGTGTGAAGTCATAGTATGGAGGTGTGTGAAATCATAGAATGGAGTTTTGTGAAGTCACAGAATGGAGCTGTGTGAAGTCAGAATGGAGGTGTGTGAGTCATAGAATGGAGGTGTGTGAAGTCATAGAATGGAGGTGTGTGAAGTCATAGAATGGAGGTGTGTGAACTCAGAATGGAGGTGTGTGAAGTCATAGATGGAGGTGTGTGAACTCAGAATGGAGGTAGGTGAAGTCACAGAATGGAGGTGTGTGAAGTCATAGAAGGGAGGTGTGTGAAGTCACAGAATGGAGGTGTGTGACTTCATAGAATGGTGGTGTGTGAAGTCATAGAATGGAGGTGTGTGAAGTCATAGAATGGAGGTGTGTGAAGTCATAGAATGGAGGTTTGTGAAATCATAGAATGGAGGTGTTTGAATTCACAGAATGGAGGTGTGTGAAGTCAGAGTGGAGGTGTGTGAAGTCATAGAATTGAGGTGTGAAATCAGAATGGAGGTGTGTGAACTCATAGAATGCAGGTGTGTGAAATCACAATGGAGGTGTGTGAAGTCATAGAATGGAGGTGTGTGAAGTCACAGAATGGAAGTGTGTGAAGGCATAGAATGGAGCTGGGTGAAGTCATAGAATGGAGGTGTGTGAAATCATAGAATGGAGGAGTGTGAAGTTAGAATGGAGGTGTGTGAAGTCATAGAATGGAGGTCTGTGAAGTCATAGAATGGAGGTGTGTGAATTAAGAATGGAGGTGTGTGAACTCAGAATGGAGGTGTGTGAAGTCACAGAATGGAGGTTTGTGAAGTCATATAATGGAGGTGTTTGAAGTCATAGAATGGATGTTTCTGAGGTAAGAATGAAGGAGAGTGAAGTCAGAGAATGGAGGTGTGTGAAGTCAAAATGAAGGTGTGTGAACTCATAGAATGGACGTGTGTGAACTGATAGAATGGAGGTGTGTGAATTCAGAATGGAGGTGAGTGAAGTCATAGAATGGAGGTGTGTGAAGTCAGAATGGAGGTATGAGAAGTCACAGAAGGGAGATGTGTGAATTCAGAATGGAGGTTAGTGAAGTCATATAATGGAGGTGTGTGAAGTCATAGAATGGAGGTGTGTGAAGTCATAGAATGGAGGTTTGTGAAATCATAGAATGGAGGTGTTTGAATTCACAGAATGGAGGTGTGTGAAGTCAGAGTGGAGGTGTGTGAAGTCATAGAATTGAGGTGTGAAATCAGAATGGAGGTGTGTGAACTCATAGAATGCAGGTGTGTGAAATCACAATGGAGTTGTGTGAAGTCATAGAATGGAGGTGTGTGAAGTCACAGAATGGAAGTGTGTGAAGGCATAGAATGGAGCTGGGTGAAGTCATAGAATGGAGGTGTGTGAAATCATAGAATGGAGGAGTGTGAAGTTAGAAGGGAGGTGTGTGAAGTCATAGAATGGATGTGTGTGAAGTCAGAATGGAGGTGTGTGAAGTCATAGAATGGAGATGTGTTAACTCATAGAATGGAGGTGTGTGACATCACAATGGAAGTGTGTGAAGTCATAGAATGGAGGTGTGTGAAGTCATACAATGAAGGTGTGTGAAGTCAGAATGGAGGTGTGTGAAGTCACAGAAAGGAGGTGTGTGAACTCAGAATGGAGTTGTGTGAAGTCATACATGGAGGTGTGTGAAGTCATAGTATGGAGGTGTGTGAAATCATACAATGGATTTTTGTTGAGTCACAGAGTGGAGCTGTTTGAAGCCAGAATGGAGGAGTGTGAAGTCATAGAATGGAGGTGTGTGAAGTCAGAATGGAGGTGTGTGAACTCATAGAATGGAGGTGTGTTAAGTCACAATGGAGGTGTGTGAAATCATAGAATGGAGGTGTGTGAAGTCACAAAATGGAGGTGTGTGAAGTCATAGAATGGAGGTGTGTGAAGTCATAGAATGGATGTTTTTGAAGTAAGAATGAAGGTGTGTGAAATCATAGAATGGAGTTTTGTGAAGTCACAGAATGGAGCTGTGTGAATACAGAATGGAAGTGTGTGAAGTCATACAATGGAGGTGTGTGAAGTCACAGAATGGAGGTGTGTGAAGTCATAAAATGGAGGTGGGTGAAGTCATAGAAAGGAGATGTGGGAAGTCATAGAATGGAGGAGTGTGAAGTCCTAGAGTGGAGGTGAGTGAAGTCACATATTCGAGGTCTGTGAAGTCATAGAATGGTGGTGTGTGAAGTCAGAATTGAGGTGTGTGAAGTCATAGAATGGAGGTGTGTGAAGTCACAGAATGGAGGTGTGAGAAGTCAAAATGGAGGTGTGTGACGTCATAAAATGGAGGTATGTGAAGTCATAGAATGCAGCTGTGTGAAATCATAGAATGGAGGTTTGTGAAGTCAGAGTATGGAGGTGTGTGAACTCAGAATGGAGGTGTGTGAAGTCACAAAATGGAGGTGTGTGAAGTCACAGCATGGAGGTATGTGAAATCATAGAATGGAAGTGTGTGAAGTCATAGAATGGAGGTGTGTGAAGTCACAGAATGAAGGTGTGTGAAGGCATAGAATGGATGTGTGTGAAGACACAGAAGGGAGGTGTGTGAAGTCACATAATGGAAGTGTATGAAGTAAAAATGGAGGTGTGTGACTTCATAAATTGGTGGTGTGTGAAGTCATCGAATGGAGGTGTGTGAAATCATAGAATGGAGTTTTGTGAAGTCACAGAATGGAGCTGTGTGAATACAGAATGGAGGTGTGTGAAGTCATAAAATGCAGGTGGGTGAAGTCATGGAAAGGACCTGTGGGTAGTCATAGAATGGAGCAGTGTGAAGTCATAGAGTGGAGGTGAGTGAAGTCACATATTCGAGGTCTGTGAAGTCATAGAATGGAGGTGTGTGAAGTCAGAATGGAGGTGTGTGAAGTCATAGAATGGAGGTGTGTGAACTCATAAAATGGAGGTATGTGACGTCACAAAGGAAGTGTGTGAAGTCATAGAATACAAGTGTGTGAAGTCACAGAATAGAGGTGTGAGAAGTCAAAATGGAGGTGTGTGACGTCATAAAATGGAGGTGTGTGAAGTCATAGAATGGAGCTGTGTGAAATCATAGAATGGAGGTTTGTGAAGTCACAGAATGGAGGTGTGTGAAGTCATAGATTGGAGGTGTGTGAAGTCACAGAATGGAGGTGTGTGAAGTCACAGCATGGAGGTATGTGAAATCATAGAATGGAAGTGTGTGAAGTCATAGAATGGAGGTGTGTGAATCACAGAATGAAGGTGTGTGAAGTCATAGAATGGAGGTGTGTGAAGACACAGAAGGGAGGTGTGTGAAGTCACATAATGGAGGTGTGTGAAGCCAAATGGAGGTGTGTGACGTCATAAAATGGAGGTGTGTGAAGTCATAGAATGGAGGTGTGTGAAATCATAGAATGGAGGTTTGTGAAGTCACAGATTGGAGGTGTGTGACGTCACAGAATGGAGGTTTGTGAAGTCATAGAATGGAGGTATAGAAGTCAAATTGGAGGGGTGTGAAGTCGGAGAATGGAGGTGTGTGAAGTCACAGAATGGAGGTGGGTGAAGTCACAGAATGGAGGTGTGTGAAGTCATAGAATGGAGGTGTTTGAAGTCACAGAATGGACGGGTATGAAGTCATAGAATGGAGGTGTGTGAAATCACAGAATTGAGGTGTTTGAAGTCATATATTTTATGTGTGAGAAGTCAAAATGGATGTGTGAAATCATAGAATGGAGGTGTGTGAAGTCATAGAATGGAGGTGTGTGAAGTCACAGAATGGAGGTGTGTGAAGTCACAGAATGGAGGTGTGTGAAGTCATAGAATTGAAGTGTGTGAAGTCATAGAATGGAGGTGTGTGAAGTAAAAATGGAGGTGTGTGAAGTCACAGAATGGAGGTGTGTGAACTCAGAATGGAGGTGTGTGAAGTCACAGAATGGAGGTTTGTGAAGTCATATAATGGAGGTGTTTGAAGTCGTAGAATGGATGTTTCTGAGGTAAGAATGAAGGACAGTGAAGACAGAGAATGGAGGTGTGTGAAGTCAAAATGAAGGTGTGTGAACTCATAGAATGGACGTGTGTGAACTGATAGAATGGAGGTGTGTGAAGTCATCAAATGGAGGTGTGTGAAGTCAGAATGGAGGTGTGAGAAGTAACAGAATGGAGGTGTGCGAATTCAGAATGGAGGTGAGTGAAGTCATAGAATGGAGGTGTGTGAATTAAGAATGGAGGTGTGTGAAGTCATAGAATGGAGATAAGTGAACTCATAGAATGGAGGTGTGTGACGTCACAATGGAAGTGTGTGAAGTCATAGAATGGAGGTGTGTGAAGTCACAGAATGGAGGTGTGTGAAGTCATACATTGGAAGTGAGTGAAGTCCAAATGGAGTTCTGTGAAGTCACAGAATGGAGGTGTGTGAACTCAGAATGGAGGTGTGTGAAGTCATAGAAGGAGGTGTGTGAAGTCATAGATGTAGGTGTGTGAAGTCATAGTATGGAGGTGTGTGAAATCATAGAATGGAGTTTTGTGAAGTCACAGAATGGAGCTGTGTGAACTCAGAATGTAGGTGTGTGAAGTCATAGAATAGAAGTGTGTGAAGTCAAAATGGAGGTGTGTGAAGTCATAGAATGGATGTGTGTGAAGTCACAGAATTGAGGTGTGTGAAGTCCTAGAATGGAGGTGTGTGAATTCATAGAATGGAGGTGTGTGAAATCACAGAATGGGGGTGTGTGAATTAAGAATGGAGGTGAGTAAAGTCATAGAATGGAGGTGTGTGAAGTCATACAATGCAGGTTGTGAAATCATACAATGGAGGTGTGTGAAGTCACAGAATACAGGTTTGTCAAGTCATACAATGGAGGTGTGTGAATTCAGAATGGAGGTGTGTGAAGTCATAGAATGGAGGTGTGTGAACTCAGAATGGAGGTGTGTGAAGTCATAGATGGAGGTGTGTGAAGTCATAGTATGGAGGTGTGTGAAATCATAGAATGGAGTTTTGTGAAGTCACAGAATGGAGCTGTGTGAAGTCAGAATGGAGGTGTGTGAGTCATAGAATGGAGGTGTGTGAAGTCATAGAATGGAGGTGTGTGAAGTCATAGAATGGAGGTGTGTGAACTCAGAATGGAGGTGTGTGAAGTCATAGATGGAGGTGTGTGAACTCAGAATGGAGGTAGGTGAAGTCACAGAATGGAGGTGTGTGAAGTCATAGAAGGGAGGTGTGTGAAGTCACAGAATGGAGGTGTGTGACTTCATAGAATGGTGGTGTGTGAAGTCATAGAATGGAGGTGTGTGAAGTCATAGAATGGAGGTGTGTGAAGTCATAGAATGGAGGTTTGTGAAATCATAGAATGGAGGTGTTTGAATTCACAGAATGGAGGTGTGTGAAGTCAGAGTGGAGGTGTGTGAAGTCATAGAATTGAGGTGTGAAATCAGAATGGAGGTGTGTGAACTCATAGAATGCAGGTGTGTGAAATCACAATGGAGGTGTGTGAAGTCATAGAATGGAGGTGTGTGAAGTCACAGAATGGAAGTGTGTGAAGGCATAGAATGGAGCTGGGTGAAGTCATAGAATGGAGGTGTGTGAAATCATAGAATGGAGGAGTGTGAAGTTAGAATGGAGGTGTGTGAAGTCATAGAATGGAGGTCTGTGAAGTCATAGAATGGAGGTGTGTGAATTAAGAATGGAGGTGTGTGAACTCAGAATGGAGGTGTGTGAAGTCACAGAATGGAGGTTTGTGAAGTCATATAATGGAGGTGTTTGAAGTCATAGAATGGATGTTTCTGAGGTAAGAATGAAGGAGAGTGAAGTCAGAGAATGGAGGTGTGTGAAGTCAAAATGAAGGTGTGTGAACTCATAGAATGGACGTGTGTGAACTGATAGAATGGAGGTGTGTGAATTCAGAATGGAGGTGAGTGAAGTCATAGAATGGAGGTGTGTGAAGTCAGAATGGAGGTATGAGAAGTCACAGAAGGGAGATGTGTGAATTCAGAATGGAGGTTAGTGAAGTCATATAATGGAGGTGTGTGAAGTCATAGAATGGAGGTGTGTGAAGTCATAGAATGGAGGTTTGTGAAATCATAGAATGGAGGTGTTTGAATTCACAGAATGGAGGTGTGTGAAGTCAGAGTGGAGGTGTGTGAAGTCATAGAATTGAGGTGTGAAATCAGAATGGAGGTGTGTGAACTCATAGAATGCAGGTGTGTGAAATCACAATGGAGTTGTGTGAAGTCATAGAATGGAGGTGTGTGAAGTCACAGAATGGAAGTGTGTGAAGGCATAGAATGGAGCTGGGTGAAGTCATAGAATGGAGGTGTGTGAAATCATAGAATGGAGGAGTGTGAAGTTAGAAGGGAGGTGTGTGAAGTCATAGAATGGATGTGTGTGAAGTCAGAATGGAGGTGTGTGAAGTCATAGAATGGAGATGTGTTAACTCATAGAATGGAGGTGTGTGACATCACAATGGAAGTGTGTGAAGTCATAGAATGGAGGTGTGTGAAGTCATACAATGAAGGTGTGTGAAGTCAGAATGGAGGTGTGTGAAGTCACAGAAAGGAGGTGTGTGAACTCAGAATGGAGTTGTGTGAAGTCATACATGGAGGTGTGTGAAGTCATAGTATGGAGGTGTGTGAAATCATACAATGGATTTTTGTTGAGTCACAGAGTGGAGCTGTTTGAAGCCAGAATGGAGGAGTGTGAAGTCATAGAATGGAGGTGTGTGAAGTCAGAATGGAGGTGTGTGAACTCATAGAATGGAGGTGTGTTAAGTCACAATGGAGGTGTGTGAAATCATAGAATGGAGGTGTGTGAAGTCACAAAATGGAGGTGTGTGAAGTCATAGAATGGAGGTGTGTGAAGTCATAGAATGGATGTTTTTGAAGTAAGAATGAAGGTGTGTGAAGTCATAGAATGGAGGTGTGTGACGTCACAGAATGGAGTTGTGTGAAGTCATAGAATGGAGCATTGTGAAGTCAGAATGGAGGTGTGTAAAGTCACAGGATGGAGGTGTGTCAATTCAGAATGGAGGTGTGTGAAGTCATAGATGGAGGTGTGTGGAGTCATAGTATGGAGGTGTGTGAAATCATAGAATGGATTTTTGTTGAGTCACAGAGTGGAGCTGTGTGAAGCCAGAATGGAGGAGTGTGAAGTCATAGAATGGAGGTGTGTGAAGTCAGAATGGAGGTGTGTGAAGTCATAGAATGGAGGTGTGTTAAGTCACAATGGAGGTGTGTGAAATCATAGAATGGAGGTGTGTGAAGTCACAAAATGGAGGTGTGTGAAGTCATAGAATGGAGGTGTGTGAAGTCATAGAATGGATGCTTTTGAAGTAAGAATGAAGGTGTGTGAAGTCATAGAATGGAGGTGTGTGACGTCACAGAATGGAGTTGTGTGAAGTCATAGAATGGAGCATTGTGAAGTCAGAATGGAGGTGTGTAAAGTCACAGGATGGAGGTGTGTCAATTCAGAATGGAGGTGTGTGAAGTCACAGAATGGAGGTGTGTGAAGTCAGAATGGAGGTGTGAAATCGCAGAATGGAGGTGGGTGAAGTCATAGAAAGGAGGTGTGGGAAGTCATAGAATGGAGGGGTGTGAAGTCGTAGAGTGGAGGTGAGTGAAGTCAAAGATACGAGGTCTGTGAAGTCATAGAATGGAGGTGTGTGAATTAAGAATGGAGGTGTGTGAAGTCATAGAATGGAGATAAGTGAACTCATAGAATGGAGGTGTGTGACGTCACAATGGAAGTGTGTGAAGTCATAGAATGGAGGTGTGTGAAGTCACAGAATGGAGGTGTGTGAAGTCATACATTGGAGGTGAGTGAAGTCCAAATGGAGTTCTGTGAAGTCACAGAATGGAGGTGTGTGAACTCAGAATGGAGGTGTGTGAAGTCATAGAAGGAGGTGTGTGAAGTCATAGATGTAGGTGTGTGAAGTCATAGTATGGAGGTGTGTGAAATCATAGAATGGAGTTTTGTGAAGTCACATAATGGAGCTGTGTGAAGTCAGAATGTAGGTGTGTGAAGTCATAGAATAGAAGTGTGTGAAGTCAAAATGGAGGTGTGTGAAGTCATAGAATGGATGTGTGTGAAGTCACAGAATTGAGGTGTGTGAAGTCCTAGAATGGAGGTGTGTGAATTCATAGAATGGAGGTGTGTGAAATCACAGAATAGAGGTGTGTGAATTAAGAATGGAGGTGAGTAAAGTCATAGAATGGAGGTGTGTGAAGTCATACAATGCAGGTTGTGAAATCATACAATGGAGGTGTGTAAAATCATAGAATGGAGGTGTTTGAAGTCACAGAATGGAAGTGTGTGAAGTCATAGCATGGAGGTGTGTGAAGTCACAGAATGGAGGTGTGTAAAGTCATACAATGGAGGTGTGTGAATTCAGAATGGAGGTGTGTGAAGTCATAGAATGGAGGTGTGTGAACTCAGAATGGAGGTGTGTGAAGTCATAGAATGGAGGTGTGTGAACTCAGAATGGAGGTGTGTGAAGTCAGAGATGGAGGTGTGTGAAGTCATAGAATGGAGGTGTGTGAAGTCACAGAATGGAGGTGTGTGACTTCATAGAATGGTGGTGTGTGAAGTCATAGCATGGAGGTGTGTGAAGTCATAGAATGGAGGTGTGTGAAGTCACAGAATGGAGGTGTGTGAAGTCACAGAATGGAGGTGTGTGAAGTCATAGAATTGAAGTGTGTGAAGTCATAGAATGGAGGTGTGTGAAGTCAGAATGGAGGTGTGTGAAGTCACAGAATGGAGGTGTGTGATATCAGAATGGAGGTGTGCGAAGTCATAAAATAGAGGTGTGTGAAGTCAGAATGGAGGTGTGTGAAGTCATAGAATGGAGGTGTGTGAAGTCAGAATGGAGGTGTGTGAACTCATAGAATGGAGGTGTGTGACGTCAAAATGGAAGTGTGTGAAGTCATAGAATGGAGGTGTGTGAAGTCATAGAATGGAGGTGTGTGAAGTCAGAATGGAGGTGTGTGAAGTCTCAAAATTGAGGTGTGTGAACACAGAATGGAGGTGTGTGAAGTCAAAGAAGGTCCGTGTGTGAAGTCATAGAATGGAGGTGTGTGAAGTCATAGAATGGAGGTGTGTGAACTCATAAAATGGAGGTATGTGACGTCACAAAGGAAGTGTGTGAAGTCATAGAATACAAGTGTGTGAAGTCACAGAATAGAGGTGTGAGAAGTCAAAATGGAGGTGTGTGACGTCATAAAATGGAGGTGTGTGAAGTCATAGAATGGAGCTGTGTGAAATCATAGAATGGAGGTTTGTGAAGTCACAGAATGGAGGTGTGTGAAGTCATAGATTGGAGGTGTGTGAAGTCACAGAATGGAGGTGTGTGAAGTCACAGCATGGAGGTATGTGAAATCATAGAATGGAAGTGTGTGAAGTCATAGAATGGAGGTGTGTGAATCACAGAATGAAGGTGTGTGAAGTCATAGAATGGAGGTGTGTGAAGACACAGAAGGGAGGTGTGTGAAGTCACATAATGGAGGTGTGTGAAGCCAAATGGAGGTGTGTGACGTCATAAAATGGAGGTGTGTGAAGTCATAGAATGGAGGTGTGTGAAATCATAGAATGGAGGTTTGTGAAGTCACAGATTGGAGGTGTGTGACGTCACAGAATGGAGGTTTGTGAAGTCATAGAATGGAGGTATAGAAGTCAAATTGGAGGGGTGTGAAGTCGGAGAATGGAGGTGTGTGAAGTCACAGAATGGAGGTGGGTGAAGTCACAGAATGGAGGTGTGTGAAGTCATAGAATGGAGGTGTTTGAAGTCACAGAATGGAGGTGTGTGAAGTCACAGAATGGAGGTGTGTGAAGTCATAGAATTGAAGTGTGTGAAGTCATAGAATGGAGGTGTGTGAAATCACAGAATTGAGGTGTTTGAAGTCATATATTTTATGTGTGAGAAGTCAAAATGGATGTGTGAAATCATAGAATGGAGGTGTGTGAAGTCATAGAATGGAGGTGTGTGAAGTCACAGAATGGAGGTGTGTGAAGTCACAGAATGGAGGTGTGTGAAGTCATAGAATTGAAGTGTGTGAAGTCATAGAATGGAGGTGTGTGAAGTAAAAATGGAGGTGTGTGAAGTCACAGAATGGAGGTGTGTGAACTCAGAATGGAGGTGTGTGAAGTCACAGAATGGAGGTTTGTGAAGTCATATAATGGAGGTGTTTGAAGTCGTAGAATGGATGTTTCTGAGGTAAGAATGAAGGACAGTGAAGACAGAGAATGGAGGTGTGTGAAGTCAAAATGAAGGTGTGTGAACTCATAGAATGGACGTGTGTGAACTGATAGAATGGAGGTGTGTGAAGTCATCAAATGGAGGTGTGTGAAGTCAGAATGGAGGTGTGAGAAGTAACAGAATGGAGGTGTGCGAATTCAGAATGGAGGTGAGTGAAGTCATAGAATGGAGGTGTGTGAATTAAGAATGGAGGTGTGTGAAGTCATAGAATGGAGATAAGTGAACTCATAGAATGGAGGTGTGTGACGTCACAATGGAAGTGTGTGAAGTCATAGAATGGAGGTGTGTGAAGTCACAGAATGGAGGTGTGTGAAGTCATACATTGGAAGTGAGTGAAGTCCAAATGGAGTTCTGTGAAGTCACAGAATGGAGGTGTGTGAACTCAGAATGGAGGTGTGTGAAGTCATAGAAGGAGGTGTGTGAAGTCATAGATGTAGGTGTGTGAAGTCATAGTATGGAGGTGTGTGAAATCATAGAATGGAGTTTTGTGAAGTCACAGAATGGAGCTGTGTGAACTCAGAATGTAGGTGTGTGAAGTCATAGAATAGAAGTGTGTGAAGTCAAAATGGAGGTGTGTGAAGTCATAGAATGGATGTGTGTGAAGTCACAGAATTGAGGTGTGTGAAGTCCTAGAATGGAGGTGTGTGAATTCATAGAATGGAGGTGTGTGAAATCACAGAATGGGGGTGTGTGAATTAAGAATGGAGGTGAGTAAAGTCATAGAATGGAGGTGTGTGAAGTCATACAATGCAGGTTGTGAAATCATACAATGGAGGTGTGTGAAGTCACAGAATACAGGTTTGTCAAGTCATACAATGGAGGTGTGTGAATTCAGAATGGAGGTGTGTGAAGTCATAGAATGGAGGTGTGTGAACTCAGAATGGAGGTGTGTGAAGTCATAGATGGAGGTGTGTGAAGTCATAGTATGGAGGTGTGTGAAATCATAGAATGGAGTTTTGTGAAGTCACAGAATGGAGCTGTGTGAAGTCAGAATGGAGGTGTGTGAGTCATAGAATGGAGGTGTGTGAAGTCATAGAATGGAGGTGTGTGAAGTCATAGAATGGAGGTGTGTGAACTCAGAATGGAGGTGTGTGAAGTCATAGATGGAGGTGTGTGAACTCAGAATGGAGGTAGGTGAAGTCACAGAATGGAGGTGTGTGAAGTCATAGAAGGGAGGTGTGTGAAGTCACAGAATGGAGGTGTGTGACTTCATAGAATGGTGGTGTGTGAAGTCATAGAATGGAGGTGTGTGAAGTCATAGAATGGAGGTGTGTGAAGTCATAGAATGGAGGTTTGTGAAATCATAGAATGGAGGTGTTTGAATTCACAGAATGGAGGTGTGTGAAGTCAGAGTGGAGGTGTGTGAAGTCATAGAATTGAGGTGTGAAATCAGAATGGAGGTGTGTGAACTCATAGAATGCAGGTGTGTGAAATCACAATGGAGGTGTGTGAAGTCATAGAATGGAGGTGTGTGAAGTCACAGAATGGAAGTGTGTGAAGGCATAGAATGGAGCTGGGTGAAGTCATAGAATGGAGGTGTGTGAAATCATAGAATGGAGGAGTGTGAAGTTAGAATGGAGGTGTGTGAAGTCATAGAATGGAGGTCTGTGAAGTCATAGAATGGAGGTGTGTGAATTAAGAATGGAGGTGTGTGAACTCAGAATGGAGGTGTGTGAAGTCACAGAATGGAGGTTTGTGAAGTCATATAATGGAGGTGTTTGAAGTCATAGAATGGATGTTTCTGAGGTAAGAATGAAGGAGAGTGAAGTCAGAGAATGGAGGTGTGTGAAGTCAAAATGAAGGTGTGTGAACTCATAGAATGGACGTGTGTGAACTGATAGAATGGAGGTGTGTGAATTCAGAATGGAGGTGAGTGAAGTCATAGAATGGAGGTGTGTGAAGTCAGAATGGAGGTATGAGAAGTCACAGAAGGGAGATGTGTGAATTCAGAATGGAGGTTAGTGAAGTCATATAATGGAGGTGTGTGAAGTCATAGAATGGATGTGTGTGAAGTCAGAATGGAGGTGTGTGAAGTCATAGAATGGAGATGTGTTAACTCATAGAATGGAGGTGTGTGACGTCACAATGGAAGTGTGTGAAGTCATAGAATGGAGGTGTGTGAAGTCATACAATGAAGGTGTGTGAAGTCAGAATGGAGGTGTGTGAAGTCACAGAAAGGAGGTGTGTGAACTCAGAATGGAGTTGTTTGAAGTCATACATGGAGGTGTGTGAAGTCATAGTATGGAGGTGTGTGAAATCATACAATGGATTTTTGTTGAGTCACAGAGTGGAGCTGTTTGAAGCCAGAATGGAGGAGTGTGAAGTCATAGAATGGAGGTGTGTGAAGTCAGAATGGAGGTGTGTGAACTCATAGAATGGAGGTGTGTTAAGTCACAATGGAGGTGTGTGAAATCATAGAATGGAGGTGTGTGAAGTCACAAAATGGAGGTGTGTGAAGTCATAGAATGGAGGTGTGTGAAGTCATAGAATGGATGTTTTTGAAGTAAGAATGAAGGTGTGTGAAGTCATAGAATGGAGGTGTGTGACGTCACAGAATGGAGTTGTGTGAAGTCATAGAATGGAGCATTGTGAAGTCAGAATGGAGGTGTGTAAAGTCACAGGATGGAGGTGTGTCAATTCAGAATGGAGGTGTGTGAAGTCATAGATGGAGGTGTGTGGAGTCATAGTATGGAGGTGTGTGAAATCATAGAATGGATTTTTGTTGAGTCACAGAGTGGAGCTGTGTGAAGCCAGAATGGAGGAGTGTGAAGTCATAGAATGGAGGTGTGTGAAGTCAGAATGGAGGTGTGTGAAGTCATAGAATGGAGGTGTGTTAAGTCACAATGGAGGTGTGTGAAATCATAGAATGGAGGTGTGTGAAGTCACAAAATGGAGGTGTGTGAAGTCATAGAATGGAGGTGTGTGAAGTCATAGAATGGATGCTTTTGAAGTAAGAATGAAGGTGTGTGAAGTCATAGAATGGAGGTGTGTGACGTCACAGAATGGAGTTGTGTGAAGTCATAGAATGGAGCATTGTGAAGTCAGAATGGAGGTGTGTAAAGTCACAGGATGGAGGTGTGTCAATTCAGAATGGAGGTGTGTGAAGTCACAGAATGGAGGTGTGTGAAGTCAGAATGGAGGTGTGAAATCGCAGAATGGAGGTGGGTGAAGTCATAGAAAGGAGGTGTGGGAAGTCATAGAATGGAGGGGTGTGAAGTCGTAGAGTGGAGGTGAGTGAAGTCAAAGATACGAGGTCTGTGAAGTCATAGAATGGAGGTGTGTGAATTAAGAATGGAGGTGTGTGAAGTCATAGAATGGAGATAAGTGAACTCATAGAATGGAGGTGTGTGACGTCACAATGGAAGTGTGTGAAGTCATAGAATGGAGGTGTGTGAAGTCACAGAATGGAGGTGTGTGAAGTCATACATTGGAGGTGAGTGAAGTCCAAATGGAGTTCTGTGAAGTCACAGAATGGAGGTGTGTGAACTCAGAATGGAGGTGTGTGAAGTCATAGAAGGAGGTGTGTGAAGTCATAGATGTAGGTGTGTGAAGTCATAGTATGGAGGTGTGTGAAATCATAGAATGGAGTTTTGTGAAGTCACATAATGGAGCTGTGTGAAGTCAGAATGTAGGTGTGTGAAGTCATAGAATAGAAGTGTGTGAAGTCAAAATGGAGGTGTGTGAAGTCATAGAATGGATGTGTGTGAAGTCACAGAATTGAGGTGTGTGAAGTCCTAGAATGGAGGTGTGTGAATTCATAGAATGGAGGTGTGTGAAATCACAGAATAGAGGTGTGTGAATTAAGAATGGAGGTGAGTAAAGTCATAGAATGGAGGTGTGTGAAGTCATACAATGCAGGTTGTGAAATCATACAATGGAGGTGTGTAAAATCATAGAATGGAGGTGTTTGAAGTCACAGAATGGAAGTGTGTGAAGTCATAGCATGGAGGTGTGTGAAGTCACAGAATGGAGGTGTGTAAAGTCATACAATGGAGGTGTGTGAATTCAGAATGGAGGTGTGTGAAGTCATAGAATGGAGGTGTGTGAACTCAGAATGGAGGTGTGTGAAGTCATAGAATGGAGGTGTGTGAACTCAGAATGGAGGTGTGTGAAGTCAGAGATGGAGGTGTGTGAAGTCATAGAATGGAGGTGTGTGAAGTCACAGAATGGAGGTGTGTGACTTCATAGAATGGTGGTGTGTGAAGTCATAGCATGGAGGTGTGTGAAGTCATAGAATGGAGGTGTGTGAAGTCACAGAATGGAGGTGTGTGAAGTCACAGAATGGAGGTGTGTGAAGTCATAGAATTGAAGTGTGTGAAGTCATAGAATGGAGGTGTGTGAAGTCAGAATGGAGGTGTGTGAAGTCACAGAATGGAGGTGTGTGATATCAGAATGGAGGTGTGCGAAGTCATAAAATAGAGGTGTGTGAAGTCAGAATGGAGGTGTGTGAAGTCATAGAATGGAGGTGTGTGAAGTCAGAATGGAGGTGTGTGAACTCATAGAATGGAGGTGTGTGACGTCAAAATGGAAGTGTGTGAAGTCATAGAATGGAGGTGTGTGAAGTCATAGAATGGAGGTGTGTGAAGTCAGAATGGAGGTGTGTGAAGTCTCAAAATTGAGGTGTGTGAACACAGAATGGAGGTGTGTGAAGTCAAAGAAGGTCCGTGTGTGAAGTCATAGAATGGAGGTGTGTGAAGTCATAGAATGTATGTTTGTGAAGTAAGAATGAAGGTGTGTGAAGTCATATAATGGAGGTGTGTGAAGTCACAGAATGGAGGTGTGTGAAGTCATAGATTGGAGGTGTGTGAAGACATAGAATGGAGGTGTGTGAAGTCATATAATGTAGGTGTGTGAAGTCACAGATTGGATGTGTGTGAAGTCAGAATGGAGGTGTGAAGTCATAGAATGGAGGTGGGTGAAGTCATAGAATGGAGGTGTGTGAAATCATAGAATGGAGGTGTGTGAAGTCACAGAATGGAGGTGTGGGAAGTCACAGAATGTAGGTGTGTGAAGTCATAGAATTGAAGTGTGTGAAGTCATAGAATGGAGGTGTGTGAAGTCACAGAATGGACGGTATGAAGTCATAAATGGAGGTGTGTGAAATCACAGAATTGAGGTGTTTGAAGTCTTATATTGGAGCTGTGTGAAGTCAAAATGGATGTGTGAAGTCATAGAATGGAAGTGTATGAAATCACAGAATGAGGGTGTGTGAGGTCATAGAATGGAGGTGTGTGAAGTCACAGAATGGAGGTGTGTGAAGTCATAAAATGGAGGTGGGTGAAGTCATAGAAAGGAGATGTGGGAAGTCATAGAATGGAGGAGTTTGAAGTCCTAGAGTGGAGGTGAGTGAAGTCACAGATTCAAGGTCTGTGAAGTCATAGATTGGAGGTGTGTGAACACGGAGTGGAGGTGTGTGAAGTCACAGAATGGAGGTGTGTGAAGACATAGAATGGAAGTGTGTGAAGTCATAGAAGGGAGGTGTGTGAAGTCAGAATGGAGGCGTGTGAAGTCACCGAATGGAGTTGTGTGAACTCAGAATGGAGGAGTGTGAAGTCACAGAATGGAGGTTTATGAAGTCATAGAATGGGGTTGTGTGAAGTCATAGAATGGATGTTTCTGAAGTAAGAATGAAGGTGTGTGAAGTCATAGAATGGAGGTATGTGAACACATAGAATGGAGGTGTGTGAATTCACAGAATGAAGTTGTGTGAAGTCAGAATGGAGGTGTGTAGTCATAGATTGGAGGTGGTGAAGTCATAGAAAGGAGGGGTGGAAAGTCATAGAATGGAGGAGTGTGAAGTCATAGAGTGCAGGTGAGTGAAGTCACAGATTCGAGGTCAGTGAAGTCACAGAATGGAGGTGCGTGATGTCAGAATGGAGGTGTGTGAAGTCATAGATGGAGGTGTGTGAAGTCATAGTATGGAGGTGTGTGAAATCATAGAATGGAGTTTTGTGAAGTCACAGAATGGAGCTGTGTGAATACAGAATGGAAGTGTGTGAAGTCATACAATGGAGGTGTGTGAAGTCACAGAATGGAGGTGTGTGAAGTCATAAAATGGAGGTGGGTGAAGTCATAGAAAGGAGATGTGGGAAGTCATAGAATGGAGGAGTGTGAAGTCCTAGAGTGGAGGTGAGTGAAGTCACATATTCGAGGTCTGTGAAGTCATAGAATGGTGGTGTGTGAAGTCAGAATTGAGGTGTGTGAAGTCATAGAATGGAGGTGTGTGAAGTCACAGAATGGAGGTGTGAGAAGTCAAAATGGAGGTGTGTGACGTCATAAAATGGAGGTATGTGAAGTCATAGAATGCAGCTGTGTGAAATCATAGAATGGAGGTTTGTGAAGTCAGAGTATGGAGGTGTGTGAACTCAGAATGGAGGTGTGTGAAGTCACAAAATGGAGGTGTGTGAAGTCACAGCATGGAGGTATGTGAAATCATAGAATGGAAGTGTGTGAAGTCATAGAATGGAGGTGTGTGAAGTCACAGAATGAAGGTGTGTGAAGGCATAGAATGGATGTGTGTGAAGACACAGAAGGGAGGTGTGTGAAGTCACATAATGGAAGTGTGTGAAGTAAAAATGGAGGTGTGTGACTTCATAAATTGGTGGTGTGTGAAGTCATCGAATGGAGGTGTGTGAAATCATAGAATGGAGTTTTGTGAAGTCACAGAATGGAGCTGTGTGAATACAGAATGGAGGTGTGTGAAGTCATAAAATGCAGGTGGGTGAAGTCATGGAAAGGACCTGTGGGTAGTCATAGAATGGAGCAGTGTGAAGTCATAGAGTGGAGGTGAGTGAAGTCACATATTCGAGGTCTGTGAAGTCATAGAATGGAGGTGTGTGAAGTCAGAATGGAGGTGTGTGAAGTCATAGAATGGAGGTGTGTGAACTCATAGAATGGAGGTATGTGACGTCACAAAGTAAGTGTGTGAAGTCATAGAATACAAGTGTGTGAAGTCACAGAATAGAGGTGTGAGAAGTCAAAATGGAGGTGTGTGACGTCATAAAATGGAGGTGTGTGAAGTCATAGAATGGAGCTGTGTGAAATCATAGAATGGAGGTTTGTGAAGTCACAGAATGGAGGTGTGTGAAGTCATAGATTGGAGGTGTGTGAAGTCACAGAATGGAGGAGTGTGAAGTCACAGCATGGAGGTATGTGAAATCATAGAATGGAAGTGTGTGAAGTCATAGAATGGAGGTGTGTGAATCACAGAATGAAGGTGTGTGAAGTCATAGAATGGAGGTGTGTGAAGACACAGAAGGGAGGTGTGTGAAGTCACATAATGGAGGTGTGTGAAGCCAAATGGAGGTGTGTGACGTCATAAAATGGAGGTGTGTGAAGTCATAGAATGGAGGTGTGTGAAATCATAGAATGGAGGTTTGTGAAGTCACAGATTGGAGGTGTGTGACGTCACAGAATGGAGGTTTGTTAAGTCATAGAATGGAGGTATGTGAAGTCAAATTGGAGGGGTGTGAAGTCGGAGAATGGAGGTGTGTGAAGTCACAGAATGGAGGTGGGTGAAGTCACAGAATGGAGGTGTGTGAAGTCATAGAATGGAGGTGTTTGAAGTCACAGAATGGACGGGTATGAAGTCATAGAATGGAGGTGTGTGAAATCACAGAATTGAGGTGTTTGAAGTCATATATTTTATGTGTGAGAAGTCAAAATGGATGTGTGAAATCATAGAATAGAGGTGTATGAAGTCATAGAATGGAGGTGTGTGAAGTCATAGAATGAAGGTGTGTGAAGTCACAGAATGGAGGTGTGTGAAGTCACAGAATGGAGGTGTGTGAAGTCATAGAATGGAAGTGTGTAAAGTCATAGAATGGAGGTGTGTGAAGTCAGAATGGAGGTGTGTGAAGTCACCGAATGGAGGTGTGTGAACTCAGAATGGAGGTGTGTGAAGTCACAGAATGGAGGTTTGTGAAGTCATAGAATGGAGGTGTGTGAAGTCATAGAATGGATGTTTCTGAATTAAGAATGAAGGTGTGTGAAGTCATAGAATGGAGGTGTGTGAAGACAAAATTGTGGTGTGTGAACTCATAGACTGGATGTTTCTGAACTCATAGAATGAAGGTGTGTGAAGTCGTGGAATGGAGGTGTATGAAGTCAAAGAATGGAGGTGTGTGAAGTCAAACAATTGTGGTGTGTGAAGTCACAGAATGGAGGTGTGTTAAGTCCCAGAATGGAAGTGTGTGAAGTCAAAACGGAGGTGTGTGAAGTCAAAGAATGGAGGTGTGTGAAGTCACAGAATAGAGGTGTGTGAAATCAAAATGGTGGTGTGTGAAGTCAAAAAGGGAGGTGTGTGAGGTCACAGAATGTAGGTGTGTGAAGTCAAAATGGAGGTGTGTGAAGTCAAAGAATGGAGGTGTGTGAACTCATAAATGGAGGTGTGTGAAGTAATAGAATGGATGTGTGTGAACTCATAGAATGGAGGTGTGTGAAGTCATAGAATGGAAGTGTGTGAAGTCATAGAATGGAGGTGTGTGATGTCATAGAATGGAGGTGTGTGAAGTCATAGAATGGAGGTGGGTGAAGTCACAGAAGGGAGGTGTGTGAAGTCACAGATTGGATTTGTGTGAAGTCACAGAATGGAGGTGTGTGAAGTCACAGAATGGAGGAGTGTGAAATCACAGAATGGAGATGTGTGAAGTCAAAAAGGTGGTGTGAGAAGTCACAAATGTAAGTGTGTGAAGTCACAGAATGGAGGTGTGTGAAGTCAAAATGGAGGTGTGTGAAGTCAAAGACTATAGGTTTGTGAGGTCATCGAATGGAGGTGTGTGAAATCACAGAATGGAGGTGTGTGAAGTCAGAAGAAAAGTGTGCGAAGTCATAGAATGGAGGTGTGTGAAGTCACAAAATGGAGGTGTGGGAAGTCACAGATTGGCGGTGTGTGAAGTCACAGAATGGAGGTGTGTGAACTCAGAATGGAGGTATGTAAAGTCATAGAATGGAGGTGTGTGAAGTCATAGAATGGAAGTGTGTGAAGTCATAGAATGGAGGTGTTTGAAGTCACAGAATGGATGGTATGAACTCATAGAATGGAGGTGTGTGAAGTCACAGAATGGAGGTGTGTGAAGTCATAGAATGGAGGTGTGTGAAGTCATAGAATGGAAGTGTGTGAAGTCACAGAATGGAGGTGTGTGAAGTCACAGAATGGAGGTGTGTGAACTCAGAATGGAGGTGTGTGAAGTCACAGAATGGAGGTGTGTGAAGTCATAGAATGGAAGTATGTGAGGTCATAGAATGGAGGTGTGTGAAGTCACAGAATGGATGGTATGAACTCATAGAATGGAGGTGTGTGAAGTCACAGAATGGAGGTGTGTGAAGTCACAGAATGGAGGTTTGTGAAGTTATATAATGGAGTTATATGAAGTCATAGAGCGGATGTTTCTGAAGTAAGAATGAAGGCGTGTGAAGTCATAGAATGGAGGTGTGTGAAGTCAAAATGAAGGTGTGTGAACTCATAGAATGGAGGTGTGTGAACTCATAGAATGGAGGTGTGTCAAGTCATGGAATGGAGATGTGTGAAGTCAAAGAATTGTGGTGTGTGAAGTCAAACAATAGAGGTGTGTGAAGTCACAGAATGAAGGTGTGTGAAATCACAGAATGGAAGTGTGTGAAGTCAAAACGGAGGTGTGTGAAGTTACAAATGGAGGTGTGTGAAGTCAGAGTGGAGGTGTGTGAAGCCATAGAATGGAGGTGTGTGAAGTCAGAATAGAGGCGAGTGTACTGATAGAATGGAGGTGTGTGGAGTCACAATGGAGGTGTGTGAAGTCATAGAATGGTGGTGTGTGAAGTCACAGAATGGAGGTGTGGAAGTCATAGAATGGACCTGTCTGAAGTCAGAATGGAGGTGTGAGAAGTCACAGAATGGAGGTGTGTGAATTAAGAATGGAGGTGAGTAAAGTCATAGAATGGAGGTGTGTGAAGTCATACAATGCAGGTTGTGAAATCATACAATGGAGGTGTGTAAAATCATAGAATGGAGGTGTTTGAAGTCACAGAATGGAAGTGTGTGAGGTCATAGAATGGAGGTGTGTGAAGTCACAGAATGGAGGTGTGTCAAGTCATACAATGGAGGTGTGAGAATTCAGAATGGAGGTGTGTGAAGTCATAGAATGGAGGTGTGTGAACTCAGAATGGAGGTGTGTGAAGTCATAGATGGACGTGTGTGAAGTCATAGTATGGAGGTGTGTGAAATCATAGAATGGAGTTTTGTGAAGTCACAGAATGGAGCTGTGTGAAGTCAGAATGGAGGTGTGTAAGTCATAGAATGGAGGTGTGTGAAGTCATAGACTGGAGGTGTGTGAAGTCATAGAATGGAGGTGTGTGAACTCAGAATGGAGGTGTGTGAAGTCATAGATGGAGGTGTGTGAACTCAGAATGGAGGTAGGTGAAGTCACAGAATGGAGGTGTGTGAAGTCATAGAATGGAGGTGTGTGAAGTCACAGAATGGAGGTGTATGACTTCATAGAATGGTGGTGTGTGAAGTCATAGAATGGAGGTGTGTGAAGTCATAGAATGGAGGTGTGTGAAGTCACAGAATGGAGGTGTGTGAAGTCACAGAATGGAGGTGTGTGAAGTCATAGAATTGAAGTGTGTGAAGTCATAGAATGGAGGTGTGTGAAGTAAAAATGGAGGTGTGTGAAGTCACAGAATGGAGGTGTGTGAACTCAGAATGGAGGTGTGTGAAGTCACAGAATGGAGGTTTGTGAAGTCATATAATGGAGGTGTTTGAAGTCGTAGAATGGATGTTTCTGAGGTAAGAATGAAGGACAGTGAAGACAGAGAATGGAGGTGTGTGAAGTCAAAATGAAGGTGTGTGAACTCATAGAATGGACGTGTGTGAACTGATAGAATGGAGGTGTGTGAAGTCATCGAATGGAGGTGTGTGAAGTCAGAATGGAGGTGTGAGAAGTAACAGAATGGAGGTGTGTGAATTCAGAATGGAGGTGAGTGAAGTCATAGAATGGAGGTGTGTGAATTAAGAATGGAGGTGTGTGAAGTCATAGAATGGAGATAAGTGAACTCATAGAATGGAGGTGTGTGACGTCACAATGGAAGTGTGTGAAGTCATAGAATGGAGGTGTGTGAAGTCACAGAATGGAGGTGTGTGAAGTCATACATTGGAAGTGAGTGAAGTCCAAATGGAGTTCTGTGAAGTCACAGAATGGAGGTGTGTGAACTCAGAATGGAGGTGTGTGAAGTCATAGAAGGAGGTGTGTGAAGTCATAGATGTAGGTGTGTGAAGTCATAGTATGGAGGTGTGTGAAATCATAGAATGGAGTTTTGTGAAGTCACAGAATGGAGCTGTGTGAAGTCAGAATGTAGGTGTGTGAAGTCATAGAATAGAAGTGTGTGAAGTCAAAATGGAGGTGTGTGAAGTCATAGAATGGATGTGTGTGAAGTCACAGAATTGAGGTTTGTGAAGTCCTAGAATGGAGGTGTGTGAATTCATAGAATGGAGGTGTGTGAAATCACAGAATGGGGGTGTGTGAATTAAGAATGGAGGTGAGTAAAGTCATAGAATGGAGGTGTGTGAAGTCATACAATGCAGGTTGTGAAATCATACAATGGAGGTGTGTGAAGTCACAGAATGCAGGTTTGTCAAGTCATACAATGGAGGTGTGTGAATTCAGAATGGAGGTGTGTGAAGTCATAGAACGGAGGTGTGTGAACTCAGAATGGAGGTGTGTGAAGTCATAGATGGAGGTGTGTGAAGTCATAGTATGGAGGTGTGTGAAATCATAGAATGGAGTTTTGTGAAGTCACAGAATGGAGCTGTGTGAAGTCAGAATGGAGGTGTGTGAGTCATAGAATGGAGGTGTGTGAAGTCATAGAATGGAGGTGTGTGAAGTCATAGAATGGAGGTGTGTGAACTCAGAATGGAGGTGTGTGAAGTCATAGATGGAGGTGTGTGAACTCAGAATGGAGGTAGGTGAAGTCACAGAATGGAGGTGTGTGAAGTCATAGAATGGAGGTGTGTGAAGTCACAGAATGGAGGTGTGTGACTTCATAGAATGGTGGTGTGTGAAGTCATAGAATGGAGGTGTGTGAAGTCATAGAATGGAGGTGTGTGAAGTCATAGAATGGAGGTTTGTGAAATCATAGAATGGAGGTGTTTGAATTCACAGAATGGAGGTGTGTGAAGTCAGAGTGGAGGTGTGTGAAGTCATAGAATTGAGGTGTGAAATCAGAATGGAGGTGTGTGAACTCATAGAATGCAGGTGTGTGAAATCACAATGGAGGTGTGTGAAGTCATAGAATGGAGGTGTGTGAAGTCACAGAATGGAAGTGTGTGAAGGCATAGAATGGAGCTGGGTGAAGTCATAGAATGGAGGTGTGTGAAGTCATAGAATGGAGGTCTGTGAAGTCATAGAATGGAGGTGTGTGAATTAAGAATGGAGGTGTGTGAACTCAGAATGGAGGTGTGTGAAGTCACAGAATGGAGGTTTGTGAAGTCATATAATGGAGGTGTTTGAAGTCATAGAATGGATGTTTCTGAGGTAAGAATGAAGGAGAGTGAAGTCAGAGAATGGAGGTGTGTGAAGTCAAAATGAAGGTGTGTGAACTCATAGAATGGACGTGTGTGAACTGATAGAATGGAGGTGTGTGAATTCAGAATGGAGGTGAGTGAAGTCATAGAATGGAGGTGTGTGAAGTCAGAATGGAGGTATGAGAAGTCACAGAAGGGAGATGTGTGAATTCAGAATGGAGGTTAGTGAAGTCATATAATGGAGGTGTGTGAAGTCATAGAATGGAGGTGTGTGAAGTCATAGAATGGAGGTTTGTGAAATCATAGAATGGAGGTGTTTGAATTCACAGAATGGAGGTGTGTGAAGTCAGAGTGGAGGTGTGTGAAGTCATAGAATTGAGGTGTGAAATCAGAATGGAGGTGTGTGAACTCATAGAATGCAGGTGTGTGAAATCACAATGGAGTTGTGTGAAGTCATAGAATGGAGGTGTGTGAAGTCACAGAATGGAAGTGTGTGAAGGCATAGAATGGAGCTGGGTGAAGTCATAGAATGGAGGTGTGTGAAATCATAGAATGGAGGAGTGTGAAGTTAGAAGGGAGGTGTGTGAAGTCATAGAATGGATGTGTGTGAAGTCAGAATGGAGGTGTGTGAAGTCATAGAATGGAGATGTGTTAACTCATAGAATGGAGGTGTGTGACGTCACAATGGAAGTGTGTGAAGTCATAGAATGGAGGTGTGTGAAGTCATACAATGAAGGTGTGTGAAGTCAGAATGGAGGTGTGTGAAGTCACAGAAAGGAGGTGTGTGAACTCAGAATGGAGTTGTGTGAAGTCATAGATGGAGGTGTGTGAAATCATAGAATGGATTTTTGTTGAGTCACAGAGTGGAGCTGTTTGAAGCCAGAATGGAGGAGTGTGAAGTCATAGAATGGAGGTGTGTGAAGTCAGAATGGAGGTGTGTGAAGTCATAGAATGGAGGTGTGTTAAGTCACAATGGAGGTGTGTGAAATCATAGAATGGAGGTGTGTGAAGTCACAAAATGGAGGTGTGTGAAGTCATAGAATGGAGGTGTGTGAAGTCATAGAATGGATGTTTTTGAAGTAAGAATGAAGGTGTGTGAAGTCATAGAATGGAGGTGTGTGACGTCACAGAATGGAGTTGTGTGAAGTCATAGAATGGAGCATTGTGAAGTCAGAATGGAGGTGTGTAAAGTCACAGGATGGAGGTGTGTCAATTCAGAATGGAGGTGTGTGAAGTCACAGAATGGAGGTGTGTGAAGTCAGAATGGAGGTGTGAAATCGCAGAATGGAGGTGGGTGAAGTCATAGAAAGGAGGTGTGGGAAGTCATAGAATGGAGGGGTGTGAAGTCGTAGAGTGGAGGTGAGTGAAGTCAAAGATACGAGGTCTGTGAAGTCATAGAATGGAGATGTGTGAATTAAGAATGGAGGTGTGTGAAGTCATAGAATGGAGATAAGTGAACTCATAGAATGGAGGTGTGTGACGTCACAATGGAAGTGTGTGAAGTCATAGAATGGAGGTGTGTGAAGTCACAGAATGGAGGTGTGTGAAGTCATACATTGGAGGTGAGTGAAATCCAAATGGAGTTCTGTGAAGTCACAGAATGGAGGTGTGTGAACTCAGAATGGAGGTGTGTGAAGTCATAGAAGGAGGTGTGTGAAGTCATAGATGTAGGTGTGTGAAGTCATAGTATGGAGGTGTGTGAAATCATAGAATGGAGTTTTGTGAAGTCACATAATGGAGCTGTGTGAAGTCAGAATGTAGGTGTGTGAAGTCATAGAATAGAAGTGTGTGAAGTCAAAATGGAGGTGTGTGAAGTCATAGAATGGATGTGTGTGAAGTCACAGAATTGAGGTGTGTGAAGTCCTAGAATGGAGGTGTGTGAATTCATAGAATGGAGGTGTGTGAAATCACAGAATAGAGGTGTGTGAATTAAGAATGGAGGTGAGTAAAGTCATAGAATGGAGGTGTGTGAAGTCATACAATGCAGGTTGTGAAATCATACAATGGAGGTGTGTAAAATCATAGAATGGAGGTGTTTGAAGTCACAGAATGGAAGTGTGTGAAGTCATAGCATGGAGGTGTGTGAAGTCACAGAATGGAGGTGTGTAAAGTCATACAATGGAGGTGTGTGAATTCAGAATGGAGGTGTGTGAAGTCATAGAATGGAGGTGTGTGAACTCAGAATGGAGGTGTGTGAAGTCATAGAATGGAGGTGTGTGAACTCAGAATGGAGGTGTGTGAAGTCAGAGATGGAGGTGTGTGAAGTCATAGAATGGAGGTGTGTGAAGTCACAGAATGGAGGTGTGTGACTTCATAGAATGGTGGTGTGTGAAGTCATAGCATGGAGGTGTGTGAAGTCATAGAATGGAGGTGTGTGAACTCAGAATGGAGGTGTGTGAAGTCACAGAATGGAGGTGTGTGAAGTCATAGAATTGAAGTGTGTGAAGTCATAGAATGGAGGTGTGTGAAGTCAGAATGGAGGTGTGTGAAGTCACAGAATGGAGGTGTGTGAACTCAAAATGGAGGTGTGTGAAGTCACAGAATGGAGGTTTGTGAAGTCATATAATGGAGGTGTTTGAAGTCATAGAATGGATGTTTCTGAGGTAAGAATGAAGGAGAGTGAAGTCAGAGAATGGAGGTGTGTGAAGTCAAAATGAAGGTGTGTGAACTCATAGAATGGACGTGTGTGAACTGATAGAATGGAGGTGTGTGAAGTCATCGAATGGAGGTGTGTGAAGTAAGAATGGAGGTGTGAGAAGTAACAGAATGGAGGTGTGTGAATTCAGAATGGAGGTGAGTGAAGTCATAGAATGGAGGTGTGTGAAGTCAGAATGGAGGTGTGTGAACTGATAGAATGGAGGTGTGTTAAGTCACAATGGAGGTGTGTGAAATCATAGAATGGAGGTGTGTGAAGTCACAAAATGGAGGTGTGTGAAGTCATAGAATGGAGGTGTGTGAAGTCATAGAATGGATGTTTTTGAAGTAAGAATGAAGGTGTGTGAAGTCATAGAATGGAGGTGTGTGACATCACAGAATGGAGTTGTGTGAAGTCATAGAATGGAGCATTGTGAAGTCAGAATGGAGGGGTGTAAAGTCACAGGATGGAGGTGTGTCAATTCAGAATGGAGGTGTGTGAAGTCATAGATGGAGGTGTGTGAAGTCATAGTATGGAGGTGTGTGAAATCACAGAATGGATTTTTGTTGAGTCACAGAGTGGAGCTGTGTGAAGCCAGAATGGAGGTGTGTAAAGTCACAGGATGGAGGTGTGTCAATTCAGAATGGAGGTGTGTGAAGTCACAGAATGGAGGTGTGTGAAGTCAGAATGGAGGTGTGAAATCGCAGAATGGAGGTGGGTGAAGTCATAGAAAGGAGGTGTGGGAAGTCATAGAATGGAGGAGTGTGAAGTCGTAGAGTGGAGGTGAATGAAGTCAAAGATACGAGGTCTGTGAAGTCATAGAATGGAGGTGTGTGAATTAAGAATGGAGGTGTGTGAAGTCATAGAATGGAGATAAGTGAACTCATAGAATGGAGGTGTGTGACGTCACAATGGAAGTGTGAAGTCATAGAATGGAGGTGTGTGAAGTCACAGAATGGAGGTGTGTGAAGTCATACATTGGAGGTGAGTGAAGTCCGAATGGAGTTCTGTGAAGTCACAGAATGGAGGTGTGTGAACTCAGAATGGAGGTGTGTGAAGTCATAGAAGGAGGTGTGTGAAGTCATAGATGTAGGTGTGTGAAGTCATAGTATGGAGGTGTGTGAAATCATAGAATGGAGTTTTGTGAAGTCACAGAATGGAGCTGTGTGAAGTCAGAATGTAGGTGTGTGAAGTCATAGAATAGAAGTGTGTGAAGTCAAAATGGAGGTGTGTGAAGTCATAGAATGGATGTGTGTGAAGTCACAGAATTGAGGTGTGTGAAGTCCTAGAATGGAGGTTTCTGAATTCATAGAATGGACGTGTGTGAAATCACAGAATGGAGGTGTGTGAATTAAGAATGGAGGTGAGTAAAGTCATAGAATGGAGGTGTGTGAAGTCATAATGCAGGTTGTGAAATCATACAATGGAGGTGTGTAAAATCATAGAATGGAGGTGTTTGAAGTCACAGAATGGAAGTGTGTGAAGTCATAGCATGGAGGTGTGTGAAGTCACAGAATGGAGATGTGTCAAGTCATACAATGGAGGTGTGTGAATTCAGAATGGAGGTGTGTGAAGTCATAGAATGGAGGTGTGTGAAGTCATAGAATGGATGTTTTTGAAGTAAGAATGAAGGTGTGTGAAGTCATAGAATGGAGGTGTGTGACGTCACAGAATGGAGTTGTGTGAAGTCATAGAATGGAGCATTGTGAAGTCAGAATGGAGGTGTGTAAAGTCACAGGATGGAGGTGTGTCAATTCAGAATGGAGGTGTGTGAAGTCACAGAATGGAGGTGTGTGAAGTCAGAATGGAGGTGTGAAATCGCAGAATGGAGGTGGGTGAAGTCATAGAAAGGAGGTGTAGGAAGTCATAGAATGGAGGAGTGTGAAGTCGTAGAGTGGAGGTGAATGAAGTCAAAGATACGAGGTCTGTGAAGTCATAGAATGGAGGTGTGTGAATTAAGAATGGAGGTGTGTGAAGTCATAGAATGGAGATAAGTGAACTCATAGAATGGAGGTGTGTGACGTCACAATGGAAGTGTGAAGTCATAGAATGGAGGTGTGTGAAGTCACAGAATGGAGGTGTGTGAAGTCATACATTGGAGGTGAGTGAAGTCCGAATGGAGTTCTGTGAAGTCACAGAATGGAGGTGTGTGAACTCAGAATGGAGGTGTGTGAAGTCATAGAAGGAGGTGTGTGAAGTCATAGATGTAGGTGTGTGAAGTCATAGTATGGAGGTGTGTGAAATCATAGAATGGAGTTTTGTGAAGTCACAGAATGGAGCTGTGTGAAGTCAGAATGTAGGTGTGTGAAGTCATAGAATAGAAGTGTGTGAAGTCAAAATGGAGGTGTGTGAAGTCATAGAATGGATGTGTGTGAAGTCACAGAATTGAGGTGTGTGAAGTCCTAGAATGGAGGTTTCTGAATTCATAGAATGGACGTGTGTGAAATCACAGAATGGAGGTGTGTGAATTAAGAATGTAGGTGAGTAAAGTCATAGAATGGAGGTGTGTGAAGTCATAATGCAGGTTGTGAAATCATACAATGGAGGTGTGTAAAATCATAGAATGGAGGTGTTTGAAGTCACAGAATGGAAGTGTGTGAAGTCATAGCATGGAGGTGTGTGAAGTCACAGAATGGAGATGTGTCAAGTCATACAATGGAGGTGTGTGAATTCAGAATGGGGGTGTGTGAAGTCATAGAATGGAGGTGTGTGAACTCAGAATGGAGGTGTGTGAAGTCATAGGTGGAGGTGTGTGAAGTCATAGTATAGAGGTGTGTGAAATCATAGAATGGAGTTTTGCGAAGGCACAGAATGGAGCTGTGTGAAGTCAGAATGGAAGTGTGTGAGTCATAGAATGGAGGTGTGTGAAGTCATAGAATGGAGGTGTGTGAAGTCATAGAATGGAGGTGTGTGAACTCAGAATGGAGGTGTGTGAAGTCATAGATGGAGGTGTGTGAACTCAGAATGGAGGTAGGTGAAGTCACAGAATGGAGGTGTGTGAAGTCATAGAATGGAGGTGTGTGAAGTCACAGAATGGAGGTGTGTGACTTCATAGAATGGTGGTGTGTGAAGTCATAGAATGGAGGTGTGTGAAGTCATAGAATGGAGGTGTGTGAAGTCACAGAATGGAGGTGTGTGAAGTCACAGAATGGAGGTGTGTGAAGTCATAGAATTGAAGTGTGTGAAGTCATAGAATGGAGGTGTGTGAAGTCAGAATGGAGGTGTGTGAAGTCACAGAATGGAGGTGTGTGAACTCAAAATGGAGGTGTGTGAAGTCACAGAATGGAGGTTTGTGAAGTCATATAATGGAGGTGTTTGAAGTCATAGAATGGATGTTTCTGAGGTAAGAATGAAGGAGAGTGAAGTCAGAGAATGGAGGTGTGTGAAGTCAAAATGAAGGTGTGTGAACTCATAGAATGGACGTGTGTGAACTGATAGAATGGAGGTGTGTGAATTCAGAATGGAGGTGAGTGAAGTCATAGAATGGAGGTGTGTGAAGTCAGAATGGAGGTATGAGAAGTCACAGAAGGGAGATGTGTGAATTCAGAATGGAGGTTAGTGAAGTCATATAATGGAGGTGTGTGAAGTCATAGAATGGAGGTGTGTGAAGTCATAGAATGGAGGTTTGTGAAATCATAGAATGGAGGTGTTTGAATTCACAGAATGGAGGTGTGTGAAGTCAGAGTGGAGGTGTGTGAAGTCATAGAATTGAGGTGTGAAATCAGAATGGAGGTGTGTGAACTCATAGAATGCAGGTGTGTGAAATCACAATGGAGGTGTGTGAAGTCATAGAATGGAGGTGTGTGAAGTTACAGAATGGAAGTGTGTGAAGGCATACAATGGAGCTGGGTGAAGTCATAGAATGGAGGTGTGTGAAATCATAGAATGGAGGAGTGTGAAGTTAGAATGGAGGTGTGTGAAGTCATAGAATGGAGGTCTGTGAAGTCATAGAATGGAGGTGTGTGAATTAAGAATGGAGGTGTGTGAAGTCATAGAATGGAGATAAGTGAACTCATAGAATGGAGGTGTGAGACGTCACAATGGAAGTGTGTGAAGTCATAGAATGGAGGTGTGTGAAGTCACAGAATGGAGGTGTGTGAAGTCATACATTGGAGGTGAGTGAAGTCCGAATGGAGTTCTGTGAAGTCACAGAATGGAGGTGTGTGAACTCAGAATGGAGGTGTGTGAAGTCATAGAAGGAGGTGTGTGAAGTCATAGATGTAGGTGTGTAAAGTCATAGTATGGAGGTGTGTGAAATCATAGAATGGAGTTTTGTGAAGTCACAGAATGGAGCTGTGTGAAGTCAGAATGTAGGTGTGTGAAGTCATAGAATAGAAGTGTG
The DNA here is from genome assembly GCA_024803745.1 of Megascapheus bottae. Lineage (NCBI taxonomy): Eukaryota > Metazoa > Chordata > Mammalia > Rodentia > Geomyidae > Megascapheus > Megascapheus bottae. Next base: position 154,876 of record JANJXV010000433.1, on the reverse strand, counting down.
TGAAGTCAAAATGGAGGTGTGTGAAGTCATAGAATGGATGTGTGTGAAGTCACAGAATTGAGGTGTGTGAAGTCCTAGAATGGAGGTGTGTGAATTCATAGAATGGAGGTGTGTGAAATCACAGAATGGGGGTGTGTGAATTAAGAATGGAGGTGAGTAAAGTCATAGAATGGAGGTGTGTGAAGTCATACAATGCAGGTTGTGAAATCATACAATGGAGGTGTGTGAAGTCACAGAATGGAGGTGTGTCAAGTCATACAATGGAGGTGTGTGAATTCAGAATGGAGGTGTGTGAAGTCATAGAATGGAGGTGTGTGAACTCAGAATGGAGGTGTGTGAAGTCATAGATGGAGGTGTGTGAAGTCATAGTATGGAGGTGTGTGAAATCATAGAATGGAGTTTTGTGAAGTCACAGAATGGAGCTGTGTGAAGTCAGAATGGAAGTGTGTGAGTCATAGAATGGAGGTGTGTGAAGTCATAGAATGGAGGTGTGTGAAGTCATAGAATGGAGGTGTTTGAACTCAGAATGGAGGTGTGTGAAGTCATAGATGGAGGTGTGTGAACTCAGAATGGAGGTAGGTGAAGTCACAGAATGGAGGTGTGTGAAGTCATAGAATGGAGGTGTGTGAAGTCATAGAATGGAGGTGTGTGAAGTCACAGAATGGAGGTGTGTGAAGTCACAGAATGGAGGTGTGTGAAGTCATAGAATTGAAGTGTGTGAAGTCATAGAATGGAGGTGTGTGAAGTCAGAATGGAGGTGTGTGAAGTCACAGAATGGAGGTGTGTGAACTCAGAATGGAGGTGTGTGAAGTCACAGAATGGAGGTTTGTGAAGTCATATAATGGAGGTGTTTGAAGTCATAGAATGGATGTTTCTGAGGTAAGAATGAAGGAGAGTGAAGTCAGAGAATGGAGGTGTGTGAAGTCAAAATGAAGGTGTGTGAACTCATAGAATGGACGTGTGTGAACTGATAGAATGGAGGTGTGTGAATTCAGAATGGAGGTGAGTGAAGTCATAGAATGGAGGTGTGTGAAGTCAGAATGGAGGTATGAGAAGTCACAGAAGGGAGATGTGTGAATTCAGAATGGAGGTTAGTGAGGTCATATAATGGAGGTGTGTGAAGTCATAGAATGGAGGTGTGTGAAGTCATAGAATGGAGGTTTGTGAAATCATAGAATGGAGGTGTTTGAATTCACAGAATGGAGGTGTGTGAAGTCAGAGTGGAGGTGTGTGAAGTCATAGAATTGAGGTGTGAAATCAGAATGGAGGTGTGTGAACTCATAGAATGCAGGTGTGTGAAATCACAATGGAGTTGTGTGAAGTCATAGAATGGAGGTGTGTGAAGTCACAGAATGGAAGTGTGTGAAGGCATAGAATGGAGCTGGGTGAAGTCATAGAATGGAGGTGTGTGAAATCATAGAATGGAGGAGTGTGAAGTTAGAAGGGAGGTGTGTGAAGTCATAGAATGGATGTGTGTGAAGTCAGAATGGAGGTGTGTGAAGTCATAGAATGGAGATGTGTTAACTCATAGAATGGAGGTGTGTGACGTCACAATGGAAGTGTGTGAAGTCATAGAATGGAGGTGTGTGAAGTCATACAATGAAGGTGTGTGAAGTCAGAATGGAGGTGTGTGAAGTCACAGAAAGGAGGTGTGTGAACTCAGAATGGAGTTGTGTGAAGTCATAGATGGAGGTGTGTGAAGTCATAGTATGGAGGTGTGTGAAATCATAGAATGGATTTTTGTTGAGTCACAGAGTGGAGCTGTTTGAAGCCAGAATGGAGGAGTGTGAAGTCATAGAATGGAGGTGTGTGAAGTCAGAATGGAGGTGTGTGAACTCATAGAATGGAGGTGTGTTAAGTCACAATGGAGGTGTGTGAAATCATAGAATGGAGGTGTGTGAAGTCACAAAATGGAGGTGTGTGAAGTCATAGAATGGAGGTGTGTGAAGTCATAGAATGGATGTTTTTGAAGTAAGAATGAAGGTGTGTGAAGTCATAGAATGGAGGTGTGTGACGTCACAGAATGGAGTTGTGTGAAGTCATAGAATGGAGCATTGTGAAGTCAGAATGGAGGTGTGTAAAGTCACAGGATGGAGGTGTGTCAATTCAGAATGGAGGTGTGTGAAGTCATAGATGGAGGTGTGTGGAGTCATAGTATGGAGGTGTGTGAAATCATAGAATGGATTTTTGTTGAGTCACAGATTGGAGCTGTGTGAAGCCAGAATGGAGGAGTGTGAAGTCATAGAATGGAGGTGTGTGAAGTCAGAATGGAGGTGTGTGAAGTCATAGAATGGAGGTGTGTTAAGTCACAATGGAGGTGTGTGAAATCATAGAATGGAGGTGTGTGAAGTCACAAAATGGAGGTGTGTGAAGTCATAGAATGGAGGTGTGTGAAGTCATAGAATGGATGTTTTTGAAGTAAGAATGAAGGTGTGTGAAGTCATAGAATGGAGGTGTGTGACGTCACAGAATGGAGTTGTGTGAAGTCATAGAATGGAGCATTGTGAAGTCAGAATGGAGGTGTGTAAAGTCACAGGATGGAGGTGTGTCAATTCAGAATGGAGGTGTGTGAAGTCACAGAATGGAGGTGTGTGAAGTCAGAATGGAGGTGGGAAATCGCAGAATGGAGGTGGGTGAAGTCATAGAAAGGAGGTGTGGGAAGTCATAGAATGGAGGGGTGTGAAGTCGTAGAGTGGAGGTGAGTGAAGTCAAAGATACGAGGTCTGTGAAGTCATAGAATGGAGGTGTGTGAATTAAGAATGGAGTTGTGTGAAGTCATAGAATGGAGATAAGTGAACTCATAGAATGGAGGTGTGTGACGTCACAATGGAAGTGTGTGAAGTCATAGAATGGAGGTGTGTGAAGTCACAGAATGGAGGTGTGTGAAGTCATACATTGGAGGTGAGTGAAGTCCAAATGGAGTTCTGTGAAGTCACAGAATGGAGGTGTGTGAACTCAGAATGGAGGTGTGTGAAGTCATAGAAGGAGGTGTGTGAAGTCATAGATGTAGGTGTGTGAAGTCATAGTATGGAGGTGTGTGAAATCATAGAATGGAGTTTTGTGAAGTCACATAATGGAGCTGTGTGAAGTCAGAATGTAGGTGTGTGAAGTCATAGAATAGAAGTGTGTGAAGTCAAAATGGAGGTGTGTGAAGTCATAGAATGGATGTGTGTGAAGTCACAGAATTGAGGTGTGTGAAGTCCTAGAATGGAGGTGTGTGAATTCATAGAATGGAGGTGTGTGAAATCACAGAATAGAGGTGTGTGAATTAAGAATGGAGGTGAGTAAAGTCATAGAATAGAGGTGTGTGAAGTAATACAATGCAGGTTGTGAAATCATACAATGGAGGTGTGTAAAATCATAGAATGGAGGTGTTTGAAGTCCAGAATGGAAGTGTGTGAAGTCATAGCATGGAGGTGTGTGAAGTCACAGAATGGAGGTGTGTCAAGTCATACAATGGAGGTGTGTGAATTCAGAATGGAGGTGTGTGAAGTCATAGAATGGAGGTGTGTGAACTCAGAATGGAGGTGTGTGAAGTCATAGGTGGAGGTGTGTGAAGTCATAGTATGGAGGTGTGTGAAATCATAGAATGGAGTTTTGTGAAGTCACAGAATGGAGCTGTGTGAAGTCAGAATGGAAGTGTGTGAGTCATAGAATGGAGGTGTGTGAAGTCATAGAATGGAGGTGTGTGAAGTCATACAATGGAGGTTTGTGAAATCATAGAATGGAGGTGTTTGAGTTCACAGAATGGAGGTGTGTGAAGTCAGAGTGGAGGTGTGTGAAGTCATAGAATAGAGGTGTGAAGTCAGAATGGAGGTGTGTGAAATCATAGAATGCAGGTGTGTGAAATCACAATGCAGTTGTGTGAAGTCATAGAATGGAGGTGTGTGAAGTCACAGAATGGAAGTGTGTGAAGGCATAGAATGGAGCTGGGTGAAGTCATAGAATGGAGGTGTGTGAAATCATAGAATGGAGGAGTGTGAAGTTAAAAGGGAGGTGTGTGAAGTCATAGAATGGATGTGTGTGAAGTCAGAATGGAGGTGTGTGAAGTCATAGAATGGAGATGTGTTAACTCATAGAATGGAGGTGTGTGACGTCACAATGGAAGTGTGTGAAGTCATAGAATGGAGGTGTGTGAAGTCATACAATGAAGGTGTGTGAAGTCAGAATGGAGGTGTGTGAAGTCACAGAAAGGAGGTGTGTGAACTCAGAATGGAGTTGTGTGAAGTCATAGATGGAGGTGTGTGAAGTCATAGTATGGAGGTGTGTGAAATCATAGAATGGATTTTTGTTGAGTCACAGAGTGGAGCTGTTTGAAGCCAGAATGGAAGAGTGTGAAGTCATAGAATGGAGGTGTGTGAAGTCAGAATGGAGGTGTGTGAACTCATAGAATGGAGGTGTGTTAAGTCACAATGGAGGTGTGTGAAATCATAGAATGGAGGTGTGTGAAGTCACAAAATGGAGGTGTGTGAAGTCATAGAATAGAAGTGTGTGAAGTCAAAATGGAGGTGTGTGAAGTCATAGAATGGATGTGTGTGAAGTCACAGAATTGAGGTGTGTGAAGTCCTAGAATGGAGGTGTGTGAATTCATAGAATGGAGGTGTGTGAAATCACAGAATAGAGGTGTGTGAATTAAGAATGGAGGTGAGTAAAGTCATAGAATGGAGGTGTGTGAAGTCATACAATGCAGGTTGTGAAATCATACAATGGAGGTGTGTAAAATCATAGAATGGAGGTGTTTGAAGTCACAGAATGGAAGTGTGTGAAGTCATAGCATGGAGGTGTGTGAAGTCACAGAATGGAGGTGTGTAAAGTCATACAATGGAGGTGTGTGAATTCAGAATGGAGGTGTGTGAAGTCATAGAATGGAGGTGTGTGAACTCAGAATGGAGGTGTGTGAAGTCATAGAATGGAGGTGTGTGAACTCAGAATGGAGGTGTGTGAAGTCAGAGATGGAGGTGTGTGAAGTAATAGAATGGAGGTGTGTGAAGTCATAGAATGGAGGTGTGTGACTTCATAGAATGGTGGTGTGTGAAGTCATAGCATGGAGGTGTGTGAAGTCATAGAATGGAGGTGTGTGAAGTCACAGAATGGAGGTGTGTGAAGTCACAGAATGGAGGTGTGTGAAGTCATATAATGGAGGTGTTTGAAGTCATAGAATGGATGTTTCTGAGGTAAGAATGAAGGAGAGTGAAGTCAGAGAATGGAGGTGTGTGAAGTCAAAATGAAGGTGTGTGAACTCATAGAATGGACGTGTGTGAACTGATAGAATGGAGGTGTGTGAAGTCATCGAATGGAGGTGTGTGAAGTAAGAATGGAGGTGTGAGAAGTAACAGAATGGAGGTGTGTGAATTCAGAATGGAGGTGAGTGAAGTTATAGAATGGAGGTGTGTGAAGTCAGAATGGAGGTGTGTGAACTGATAGAATGGAGGTGTGTTAAGTCACAATGGAGGTGTGTGAAATCATAGAATGGAGGTGTGTGAAGTCACAAAATGGAGGTGTGTGAAGTCATAGAATGGAGGTGTGTGAAGTCATAGAATGGATGTTTTTGAAGTAAGAATGAAGGTGTGTGAAGTCATAGAATGGAGGTGTGTGACATCACAGAATGGAGTTGTGTGAAGTCATAGAATGGAGCATTGTGAAGTCAGAATGGAGGGGTGTAAAGTCACAGGATGGAGGTGTGTCAATTCAGAATGGAGTTGTGTGAAGTCATATATGGAGGTGTGTGAAGTCATAGTATGGAGGTGTGTGAAATCATAGAATGGATTTTTGTTGAGTCACAGAGTGGAGCTGTGTGAAGCCAGAATGGAGGAGTGTGAAGTCATAGAATGGAGGTGTGTGAAGTCAGAATGGAGGTGTGTGAAGTCATAGAATGGAGGTGTGTTAAGTCACAATGGAGGTGTGTGAAATCATAGAATGGAGGTGTGTGAAGTCACAAAATGGAGGTGTGTGAAGTCATAGAATGGAGGTGTGTGAAGTCATAGAATGGATGTTTTTGAAGTAAGAATGAAGGTGTGTGAAGTCATAGAATGGAGGTGTGTGACGTCACAGAATGGAGTTGTGTGAAGTCATAGAATGGAGCATTGTGAAGTCAGAATGGAGGTGTGTAAAGTCACAGGATGGAGGTGTGTCAATTCAGAATGGAGGTGTGTGAAGTCACAGAATGGAGGTGTGTGAAGTCAGAATGGAGGTGTGAAATCGCAGAATGGAGGTGGGTGAAGTCATAGAAAGGAGGTGTGGGAAGTCATAGAATGGAGGAGTGTGAAGTCGTAGAGTGGAGGTGAGTGAAGTCAAAGATACGAGGTCTGTGAAGTCATAGAATGGAGGTGTGTGAATTAAGAATGGAGGTGTGTGAAGTCATAGAATGGAGATAAGTGAACTCATAGAATGGAGGTGTGTGACGTCACAATGGAAGTGTGAAGTCATAGAATGGAGGTGTGTGAAGTCACAGAATGGAGGTGTGTGAAGTCATACATTGGAGGTGAGTGAAGTCCGAATGGAGTTCTGTGAAGTCACAGAATGGAGGTGTGTGAACTCAGAATGGAGGTGTGTGAAGTCATAGAAGGAGGTGTGTGAAGTCATAGATGTAGGTGTGTGAAGTCATAGTATGGAGGTGTGTGAAATCATAGAATGGAGTTTTGTGAAGTCACAGAATGGAGCTGTGTGAAGTCAGAATGTAGGTGTGTGAAGTCATAGAATAGAAGTGTGTGAAGTCAAAATGGAGGTGTGTGAAGTCATAGAATGGATGTGTGTGAAGTCACAGAATTGAGGTGTGTGAAGTCCTAGAATGGAGGTTTCTGAATTCATAGAATGGACGTGTGTGAAATCACAGAATGGAGGTGTGTGAATTAAGAATGGAGGTGAGTAAAGTCATAGAATGGAGGTGTGTGAAGTCATACAATGCAGGTTGTGAAATCATACAATGGAGGTGTGTAAAATCATAGAATGGAGGTGTTTGAAGTCACAGAATGGAAGTGTGTGAAGTCATAGCATGGAGGTGTGTGAAGTCACAGAATGGAGATGTGTCAAGTCATACAATGGAGGTGTGTGAATTCAGAATGGAGGTGTGTGAAGTCATAGAATGGAGGTGTGTGAACTCAGAATGGAGGTGTGTGAAGTCATAGGTGGAGGTGTGTGAAGTCATAGTATGGAGGTGTGTGAAATCATAGAATGGAGTTTTGTGAAGTCACAGAATGGAGCTGTGTGAAGTCAGAATGGAAGTGTGTGAGTCATAGAATGGAGGTGTGTGAAGTCATAGAATGGAGGTGTGTGAAGTCATAGAATGGAGGTGTGTGAACTCAGAATGGAGGTGTGTGAAGTCATAGATGGAGGTGTGTGAACTCAGAATGGAGGTAGGTGAAGTCACAGAATGGAGGTGTGTGAAGTCATAGAATGGAGGTGTGTGAAGTCACAGAATGGAGGTGTGTGACTTCATAGAATGGTGGTGTGTGAAGTCATAGAATGGAGGTGTGTGAAGTCATAGAATGGAGGTGTGTGAAGTCACAGAATGGAGGTGTGTGAAGTCACAGAATGGAGGTGTGTGAAGTCATAGAATTGAAGTGTGTGAAGTCATAGAATGGAGGTGTGTGAAGTCAGAATGGAGGTGTGTGAAGTCACAGAATGGAGGTGTGTGAACTCAAAATGGAGGTGTGTGAAGTCACAGAATGGAGGTTTGTGAAGTCATATAATGGAGGTGTTTGAAGTCATAGAATGGATGTTTCTGAGGTAAGAATGAAGGAGAGTGAAGTCAGAGAATGGAGGTGTGTGAAGTCAAAATGAAGGTGTGTGAACTCATAGAATGGACGTGTGTGAACTGATAGAATGGAGGTGTGTGAATTCAGAATGGAGGTGAGTGAAGTCATAGAATGGAGGTGTGTGAAGTCAGAATGGAGGTATGAGAAGTCACAGAAGGGAGATGTGTGAATTCAGAATGGAGGTTAGTGAAGTCATATAATGGAGGTGTGTGAAGTCATAGAATGGAGGTGTGTGAAGTCATAGAATGGAGGTTTGTGAAATCATAGAATGGAGGTGTTTGAATTCACAGAATGGAGGTGTGTGAAGTCAGAGTGGAGGTGTGTGAAGTCATAGAATTGAGGTGTGAAATCAGAATGGAGGTGTGTGAACTCATAGAATGCAGGTGTGTGAAATCACAATGGAGGTGTGTGAAGTCATAGAATGGAGGTGTGTGAAGTCACAGAATGGAAGTGTGTGAAGGCATAGAATGGAGCTGGGTGAAGTCATAGAATGGAGGTGTGTGAAATCATAGAATGGAGGAGTGTGAAGTTAGAAGGGAGGTGTGTGAAGTCATAGAATGGATGTGTGTGAAGTCAGAATGGAGGTGTGTGAAGTCATAGAATGGAGATGTGTTAACTCATAGAATGGAGGTGTGTGACGTCACAATGGAAGTGTGTGAAGTCATAGAATGGAGGTGTGTGAAGTCATACAATGAAGGTGTGTGAAGTCAGAATGGAGGTGTGTGAAGTCACAGAAAGGAGGTGTGTGAACTCAGAATGGAGTTGTGTGAAGTCATACATGGAGGTGTGTGAAGTCATAGTATGGAGGTGTGTGAAATCATACAATGGATTTTTGTTGAGTCACAGAGTGGAGCTGTTTGAAGCCAGAATGGAGGAGTGTGAAGTCATAGAATGGAGGTGTGTGAAGTCAGAATGGAGGTGTGTGAACTCATAGAATGGAGGTGTGTTAAGTCACAATGGAGGTGTGTGAAATCATAGAATGGAGGTGTGTGAAGTCACAAAATGGAGGTGTGTGAAGTCATAGAATGGAGGTGTGTGAAGTCATAGAATGGATGTTTTTGAAGTAAGAATGAAGGTGTGTGAAGTCATAGAATGGAGGTGTGTGACGTCACAGAATGGAGTTGTGTGAAGTCATAGAATGGAGCATTGTGAAGTCAGAATGGAGGTGTGTAAAGTCACAGGATGGAGGTGTGTCAATTCAGAATGGAGGTGTGTGAAGTCATAGATGGAGGTGTGTGGAGTCATAGTATGGAGGTGTGTGAAATCATAGAATGGAGTTTTGTGAAGTCACAGAATGGAGCTGTGTGAAGTCAGAATGGAAGTGTGTGAGTCATAGAATGGAGGTGTGTGAAGTCATAGAATGGAGGTGTGTGAAGTCATAAAATGGAGGTGTGTGAACTCAGAATGGAGGTGTGTGAAGTCAGAGATGGAGGTGTGTGAAGTCATAGAATGGAGGTGTGTGAAGTCACAGAATGGAGGTGTGTGACTTCATAGAATGGTGGTGTGTGAAGTCATAGAATGGAGGTGTGTGAAGTCATAGATGGAGGTGTGTGAAGTCACAGAATGGAGGTGTGTGAAGTCACAGAATGGAGGTGTGTGAAGTCATAGAATTGAAGTGTGTGAAGTCATAGAATGGAGGTGTGTGAAGTCAGAATGGAGGTGTGTGAACTGATAGAATGGAGGTGTGTTAAGTCACAATGGAGGTGTGTGAAATCATAGAATGGAGGTGTGTGAAGTCACAAAATGGAGGTGTGTGAAGTCATAGAATGGAGGTGTGTGAAGTCATAGAATGGATGTTTTTGAAGTAAGAATGAAGGTGTGTGAAGTCATAGAATGGAGGTGTGTGACATCACAGAATGGAGTTGTGTGAAGTCATAGAATGGAGCATTGTGAAGTCAGAATGGAGGGGTGTAAAGTCACAGGATGGAGGTGTGTCAATTCAGAATGGAGTTGTGTGAAGTCATATATGGAGGTGTGTGAAGTCATAGTATGGAGGTGTGTGAAATCATAGAATGGATTTTTGTTGAGTCACAGAGTGGAGCTGTGTGAAGCCAGAATGGAGGAGTGTGAAGTCATAGAATGGAGGTGTGTGAAGTCAGAATGGAGGTGTGTGAAGTCATAGAATGGAGGTGTGTTAAGTCACAATGGAGGTGTGTGAAATCATAGAATGGAGGTGTGTGAAGTCACAAAATGGAGGTGTGTGAAGTCATAGAATGGAGGTGTGTGAAGTCATAGAATGGATGTTTTTGAAGTAAGAATGAAGGTGTGTGAAGTCATAGAATGGAGGTGTGTGACGTCACAGAATGGAGTTGTGTGAAGTCATAGAATGGAGCATTGTGAAGTCAGAATGGAGGTGTGTAAAGTCACAGGATGGAGGTGTGTCAATTCAGAATGGAGGTGTGTGAAGTCACAGAATGGAGGTGTGTGAAGTCAGAATGGAGGTGTGAAATCGCAGAATGGAGGTGGGTGAAGTCATAGAAAGGAGGTGTGGGAAGTCATAGAATGGAGGTGTGTGAAGTCGTAGAGTGGAGGTGAGTGAAGTCAAAGATACGAGGTCTGTGAAGTCATAGAATGGAGGTGTGTGAATTAAGAATGGAGGTGTGTGAAGTCATAGAATGGAGATAAGTGAACTCATAGAATGGAGGTGTGTGACGTCACAATGGAAGTGTGTGAAGTCATAGAATGGAGGTGTGTGAAGTCACAGAATGGAGGTGTGTGAAGTCATACATTGGAGGTGAGTGAAGTCCGAATGGAGTTCTGTGAAGTCACAGAATGGAGGTGTGTGAACTCAGAATGGAGGTGTGTGAAGTCATAGAAGGAGGTGTGTGAAGTCATAGATGTAGGTGTGTGAAGTCATAGTATGGAGGTGTGTGAAATCATAGAATGGAGTTTTGTGAAGTCACAGAATGGAGCTGTGTGAAGTCAGAATGTAGGTGTGTGAAGTCATAGAATAGAAGTGTGTGAAGTCAAAATGGAGGTGTGTGAAGTCATAGAATGGATGTGTGTGAAGTCACAGAATTGAGGTGTGTGAAGTCCTAGAATGGAGGTTTCTGAATTCATAGAATGGACGTGTGTGAAATCACAGAATGGAGGTGTGTGAATTAAGAATGGAGGTGAGTAAAGTCATAGAATGGAGGTGTGTGAAGTCATACAATGCAGGTTGTGAAATCATACAATGGAGGTGTGTAAAATCATAGAATGGAGGTGTTTGAAGTCACAGAATGGAAGTGTGTGAAGTCATAGCATGGAGGTGTGTGAAGTCACAGAATGGAGATGTGTCAAGTCATACAATGGAGGTGTGTGAATTCAGAATGGAGGTGTGTGAAGTCATAGAATGGAGGTGTGTGAACTCAGAATGGAGGTGTGTGAAGTCATAGGTGGAGGTGTGTGAAGTCATAGTATGGAGGTGTGTGAAATCATAGAATGGAGTTTTGTGAAGTCACAGAATGGAGCTGTGTGAAGTCAGAATGGAAGTGTGTGAGTCATAGAATGGAGGTGTGTGAAGTCATAGAATGGAGGTGTGTGAAGTCATAGAATGGAGGTGTGTGAACTCAGAATGGAGGTGTGTGAAGTCATAGATGGAGGTGTGTGAACTCAGAATGGAGGTAGGTGAAGTCACAGAATGGAGGTGTGTGAAGTCATAGAATGGAGGTGTGTGAAGTCACAGAATGGAGGTGTGTGACTTCATAGAATGGTGGTGTGTGAAGTCATAGAATGGAGGTGTGTGAAGTCATAGAATGGAGGTGTGTGAAGTCACAGAATGGAGGTGTGTGAAGTCACAGAATGGAGGTGTGTGAAGTCATAGAATTGAAGTGTGTGAAGTCATAGAATGGAGGTGTGTGAAGTCAGAATGGAGGTGTGTGAAGTCACAGAATGGAGGTGTGTGAACTCAAAATGGAGGTGTGTGAAGTCACAGAATGGAGGTTTGTGAAGTCATATAATGGAGGTGTTTGAAGTCATAGAATGGATGTTTCTGAGGTAAGAATGAAGGAGAGTGAAGTCAGAGAATGGAGGTGTGTGAAGTCAAAATGAAGGTGTGTGAACTCATAGAATGGACGTGTGTGAACTGATAGAATGGAGGTGTGTGAATTCAGAATGGAGGTGAGTGAAGTCATAGAATGGAGGTGTGTGAAGTCAGAATGGAGGTATGAGAAGTCACAGAAGGGAGATGTGTGAATTCAGAATGGAGGTTAGTGAAGTCATATAATGGAGGTGTGTGAAGTCATAGAATGGAGGTGTGTGAAGTCATAGAATGGAGGTTTGTGAAATCATAGAATGGAGGTGTTTGAATTCACAGAATGGAGGTGTGTGAAGTCAGAGTGGAGGTGTGTGAAGTCATAGAATTGAGGTGTGAAATCAGAATGGAGGTGTGTGAACTCATAGAATGCAGGTGTGTGAAATCACAATGGAGGTGTGTGAAGTCATAGAATGGAGGTGTGTGAAGTCACAGAATGGAAGTGTGTGAAGGCATAGAATGGAGCTGGGTGAAGTCATAGAATGGAGGTGTGTGAAATCATAGAATGGAGGAGTGTGAAGTTAGAAGGGAGGTGTGTGAAGTCATAGAATGGATGTGTGTGAAGTCAGAATGGAGGTGTGTGAAGTCATAGAATGGAGATGTGTTAACTCATAGAATGGAGGTGTGTGACGTCACAATGGAAGTGTGTGAAGTCATAGAATGGAGGTGTGTGAAGTCATACAATGAAGGTGTGTGAAGTCAGAATGGAGGTGTGTGAAGTCACAGAAAGGAGGTGTGTGAACTCAGAATGGAGTTGTGTGAAGTCATACATGGAGGTGTGTGAAGTCATAGTATGGAGGTGTGTGAAATCATACAATGGATTTTTGTTGAGTCACAGAGTGGAGCTGTTTGAAGCCAGAATGGAGGAGTGTGAAGTCATAGAATGGAGGTGTGTGAAGTCAGAATGGAGGTGTGTGAACTCATAGAATGGAGGTGTGTTAAGTCACAATGGAGGTGTGTGAAATCATAGAATGGAGGTGTGTGAAGTCACAAAATGGAGGTGTGTGAAGTCATAGAATGGAGGTGTGTGAAGTCATAGAATGGATGTTTTTGAAGTAAGAATGAAGGTGTGTGAAGTCATAGAATGGAGGTGTGTGACGTCACAGAATGGAGTTGTGTGAAGTCATAGAATGGAGCATTGTGAAGTCAGAATGGAGGTGTGTAAAGTCACAGGATGGAGGTGTGTCAATTCAGAATGGAGGTGTGTGAAGTCATAGATGGAGGTGTGTGGAGTCATAGTATGGAGGTGTGTGAAATCATAGAATGGAGTTTTGTGAAGTCACAGAATGGAGCTGTGTGAAGTCAGAATGGAAGTGTGTGAGTCATAGAATGGAGGTGTGTGAAGTCATAGAATGGAGGTGTGTGAAGTCATAAAATGGAGGTGTGTGAACTCAGAATGGAGGTGTGTGAAGTCAGAGATGGAGGTGTGTGAAGTCATAGAATGGAGGTGTGTGAAGTCACAGAATGGAGGTGTGTGACTTCATAGAATGGTGGTGTGTGAAGTCATAGAATGGAGGTGTGTGAAGTCATAGATGGAGGTGTGTGAAGTCACAGAATGGAGGTGTGTGAAGTCACAGAATGGAGGTGTGTGAAGTCATAGAATTGAAGTGTGTGAAGTCATAGAATGGAGGTGTGTGAAGTCAGAATGGAGGTGTGTGAACTGATAGAATGGAGGTGTGTTAAGTCACAATGGAGGTGTGTGAAATCATAGAATGGAGGTGTGTGAAGTCACAAAATGGAGGTGTGTGAAGTCATAGAATGGAGGTGTGTGAAGTCATAGAATGGATGTTTTTGAAGTAAGAATGAAGGTGTGTGAAGTCATAGAATGGAGGTGTGTGACATCACAGAATGGAGTTGTGTGAAGTCATAGAATGGAGCATTGTGAAGTCAGAATGGAGGGGTGTAAAGTCACAGGATGGAGGTGTGTCAATTCAGAATGGAGTTGTGTGAAGTCATATATGGAGGTGTGTGAAGTCATAGTATGGAGGTGTGTGAAATCATAGAATGGATTTTTGTTGAGTCACAGAGTGGAGCTGTGTGAAGCCAGAATGGAGGAGTGTGAAGTCATAGAATGGAGGTGTGTGAAGTCAGAATGGAGGTGTGTGAAGTCATAGAATGGAGGTGTGTTAAGTCACAATGGAGGTGTGTGAAATCATAGAATGGAGGTGTGTGAAGTCACAAAATGGAGGTGTGTGAAGTCATAGAATGGAGGTGTGTGAAGTCATAGAATGGATGTTTTTGAAGTAAGAATGAAGGTGTGTGAAGTCATAGAATGGAGGTGTGTGACGTCACAGAATGGAGTTGTGTGAAGTCATAGAATGGAGCATTGTGAAGTCAGAATGGAGGTGTGTAAAGTCACAGGATGGAGGTGTGTCAATTCAGAATGGAGGTGTGTGAAGTCACAGAATGGAGGTGTGTGAAGTCAGAATGGAGGTGTGAAATCGCAGAATGGAGGTGGGTGAAGTCATAGAAAGGAGGTGTGGGAAGTCATAGAATGGAGGTGTGTGAAGTCGTAGAGTGGAGGTGAGTGAAGTCAAAGATACGAGGTCTGTGAAGTCATAGAATGGAGGTGTGTGAATTAAGAATGGAGGTGTGTGAAGTCATAGAATGGAGATAAGTGAACTCATAGAATGGAGGTGTGTGACGTCACAATGGAAGTGTGTGAAGTCATAGAATGGAGGTGTGTGAAGTCACAGAATGGAGGTGTGTGAAGTCATACATTGGAGGTGAGTGAAGTCCGAATGGAGTTCTGTGAAGTCACAGAATGGAGGTGTGTGAACTCAGAATGGAGGTGTGTGAAGTCATAGAAGGAGGTGTGTGAAGTCATAGATGTAGGTGTGTGAAGTCATAGTATGGAGGTGTGTGAAATCATAGAATGGAGTTTTGTGAAGTCACAGAATGGAGCTGTGTGAAGTCAGAATGTAGGTGTGTGAAGTCATAGAATAGAAGTGTGTGAAGTCAAAATGGAGGTGTGTGAAGTCATAGAATGGATGTGTGTGAAGTCACAGAATTGAGGTGTGTGAAGTCCTAGAATGGAGGTTTCTGAATTCATAGAATGGACGTGTGTGAAATCACAGAATGGAGGTGTGTGAATTAAGAATGGAGGTGAGTAAAGTCATAGAATGGAGGTGTGTGAAGTCATACAATGCAGGTTGTGAAATCATACAATGGAGGTGTGTAAAATCATAGAATGGAGGTGTTTGAAGTCACAGAATGGAAGTGTGTGAAGTCATAGCATGGAGGTGTGTGAAGTCACAGAATGGAGATGTGTCAAGTCATACAATGGAGGTGTGTGAATTCAGAATGGAGGTGTGTGAAGTCATAGAATGGAGGTGTGTGAACTCAGAATGGAGGTGTGTGAAGTCATAGGTGGAGGTGTGTGAAGTCATAGTATGGAGGTGTGTGAAATCATAGAATGGAGTTTTGTGAAGTCACAGAATGGAGCTGTGTGAAGTCAGAATGGAAGTGTGTGAGTCATAGAATGGAGGTGTGTGAAGTCATAGAATGGAGGTGTGTGAAGTCATAGAATGGAGGTGTGTGAACTCAGAATGGAGGTGTGTGAAGTCATAGATGGAGGTGTGTGAACTCAGAATGGAGGTAGGTGAAGTCACAGAATGGAGGTGTGTGAAGTCATAGAATGGAGGTGTGTGAAGTCACAGAATGGAGGTGTGTGACTTCATAGAATGGTGGTGTGTGAAGTCATAGAATGGAGGTGTGTGAAGTCATAGAATGGAGGTGTGTGAAGTCACAGAATGGAGGTGTGTGAAGTCACAGAATGGAGGTGTGTGAAGTCGTAGAACTGAAGTGTGTGAAGTCATAGAATGGAGGTGTGTGAAGTCAGAATGGAGGTGTGTGAAGTCACAGAATGGAGGTGTGTGAACTCAAAATGGAGGTGTGTGAAGTCACAGAATGGAGGTTTGTGAAGTCATATAATGGAGGTGTTTGAAGTCATAGAATGGATGTTTCTGAGGTAAGAATGAAGGAGAGTGAAGTCAGAGAATGGAGGTGTGTGAAGTCAAAATGAAGGTGTGTGAACTCATAGAATGGACGTGTGTGAACTGATAGAATGGAGGTGTGTGAAGTCATCGAATGGAGGTGTGTGAAGTAAGAATGGAGGTGTGAGAAGTAACAGAATGGAGGTGTGTGAATTCAGAATGGAGGTGAGTGAAGTCATAGAATGGAGGTGTGTGAAGTCAGAATGGAGGTATGAGAAGTCACAGAACGGAGATGTGTGAATTCAGAATGGAGGTTAGTGAAGTCATATAATGGAGGTGTGTGAAGTCATAGAATGGAGGTGTGTGAAGTCATACAATGGAGGTTTGTGAAATCATAGAATGGAGGTGTTTGAATTCACAGAATGGAGGTGTGTGAAGTCAGAGTGGAGGTGTGTGAAGTCATAGAATTGAGGTGTGAAATAAGAATGGAGGTGTGTGAACTCATAGAATGCAGGTGTGTGAAATCACAATGGAGTTGTGTGAAGTCATAGAATGGAGGTGTGTGAAGTCACAGAATGGAAGTGTGTGAAGGCATAGAATGGAGCTGGGTGAAGTCATGGAATGGAGGTGTGTGCAATCATAGAATGGAGGAGTGTGAAGTTAGAATGGAGGTGTGTGAAGTCATAGAATGGATGTGTGTGAAGTCAGAATGGAGGTGTGTGAAGTCATAGAATGGAGATGTGTTAACTCATAGAATGGAGGTGTGTGACGTCACAATGGAAGTGTGTGAAGTCATAGAATGGAGGTGTGTGAAGTCATACAATGAAGGTGTGCGAAGTCAGAATGGAGGTGTGTGAAGTCACAGAATGGAGGTGTGTGAACTCAGAATGGAGTTGTGTGAAGTCATAGATGGAGGTGCGTAAAGTCATAGTATGGAGGTGTGTGAAATCATAGAATGGATTTTTGTTGAGTCACAGAGTGGAGCTGTGTGAAGCCAGAATGGAGGTGTGTGAAGTCATAGAATGGATGTTTTTGAAGTAAGAATGAAGGTGTGTGAAGTCATAGAATGGAGGTGTGTGATGTCACAGAATGGAGTTGTGTGAAGTCATAGAATGGAGCATTGTGAAGTCAGAATGGAGGTGTGTAAAGTCACAGGATGGAGGTGTGTCAATTCAGAATGGAGGTGTGTGAAGTCATAGATGGAGGTGTGTGAAATCATAGAATGGAGTTTTGTGAAGTCACAGAATGGAGCTGTGTGAAGTCAGAATGGAAGTGTGTGAGTCATAGAATGGAGGTGTGTGAAGTCATAGAATGGAGGTGTGTGAAGTCATAAAATGGAGGTGTGTGAACTCAGAATGGAGGAGTGTGAAGTCAGAGATGGAGGTGTGTGAAGTCATAGAATGGAGGTGTGTGAAGTCACAGAATGGAGGTGTGTGACTTCATAGAATGGTGGTGTGTGAAGTCATAGAATGGAGGTGTGTGAAGTCATAGATGGAGGTGTGTGAAGTCACAGAATGGAGGTGTGGGAAGTCACAGAATGGAGGTGTGTGAAGTCATAGAATTGAAGTGTGTGAAGTCATAGAATGGAGGTGTGTGAAGTCAGAATGGAGGTGTGTGAACTGATAGAATGGAGGTGTGTTAAGTCACAATGGAGGTGTGTGAAATCATAGAATGGAGGTGTGTGAAGTCACAAAATGGAGGTGTGTGAAGTCATAGAATGGAGGTGTGTGAAGTCATAGAATGGATGTTTTTGAAGTAAGAATGAAGGTGTGTGAAGTCATAGAATGGAGGTGTGTGACATCACAGAATGGAGTTGTGTGAAGTCATAGAATGGAGCATTGTGAAGTCAGAATGGAGGGGTGTAAAGTCACAGGATGGAGGTGTGTCAATTCAGAATGGAGTTGTGTGAAGTCATATATGGAGGTGTGTGAAGTCATAGTATGGAGGTGTGTGAAATCATAGAATGGATTTTTGTTGAGTCACAGAGTGGAGCTGTGTGAAGCCGAATGGAGGAGTGTGAAGTCATAGAATGGAGGTGTGTGAAGTCAGAATGGAGGTGTGTGAAGTCATAGAATGGAGGTGTGTTAAGTCACAATGGAGGTGTGTGAAATCATAGAATGGAGGTGTGTGAAGTCACAAAATGGAGGTGTGTGAAGTCATAGAATGGAGGTGTGTGAAGTCATAGAATGGATGTTTTTGAAGTAAGAATGAAGGTGTGTGAAGTCATAGAATGGAGGTGTGTGACGTCACAGAATGGAGTTGTGTGAAGTCATAGAATGGAGCATTGTGAAGTCAGAATGGAGGTGTGTAAAGTCACAGGATGGAGGTGTGTCAATTCAGAATGGAGGTGTGTGAAGTCACAGAATGGAGGTGTGTGAAGTCCGAATGTAGGTGTGAAATCGCAGAATGGAGGTGGGTGAAGTCATAGAAAGGAGGTGTGGGAAGTCATAGAATGGAGGAGTGTGAAGTCGTAGAGTGGAGGTGAGTGAAGTCAAAGATACGAGGTCTGTGAAGTCATAGAATGGAGGTGTGTGAATTAAGAATGGAGGTGTGTGAAGTCATAGAATGGAGATAAGTGAACTCATAGAATGGAGGTGTGTGACGTCACAATGGAAGTGTGTGAAGTCATAGAATGGAGGTGTGTGAAGTCACAGAATGGAGGTGTGTGAAGTCATACATTGGAGGTGAGTGAAGTCCGAATGGAGTTCTGTGAAGTCACAGAATGGAGGTGTGTGAACTCAGAATGGAGGTGTGTGAAGTCATAGAAGGAGGTGTGTGAAGTCATAGATGTAGGTGTGTGAAGTCATAGTATGGAGGTGTGTGAAATCATAGAATGGAGTTTTGTGAAGTCACAGAATGGAGCTGTGTGAAGTCAGAATGTAGGTGTGTGAAGTCATAGAATAGAAGTGTGTGAAGTCAAAATGGAGGTGTGTGAAGTCATAGAATGGATGTGTGTGAAGTCACAGAATTGAGGTGTGTGAAGTCCTAGAATGGAGGTTTCTGAATTCATAGAATGGACGTGTGTGAAATCACAGAATGGAGGTGTGTGAATTAAGAATGGAGGTGAGTAAAGTCATAGAATGGAGGTGTGTGAAGTCATACAATGCAGGTTGTGAAATCATACAATGGAGGTGTGTAAAATCATAGAATGGAGGTGTTTGAAGTCACAGAATGGAAGTGTGTGAAGTCATAGCATGGAGGTGTGTGAAGTCACAGAATGGAGATGTGTCAAGTCATACAATGGAGGTGTGTGAATTCAGAATGGAGGTGTGTGAAGTCATAGAATGGAGGTGTGTGAACTCAGAATGGAGGTGTGTGAAGTCATAGGTGGAGGTGTGTGAAGTCATAGTATGGAGGTGTGTGAAATCATAGAATGGAGTTTTGTGAAGTCACAGAATGGAGCTGTGTGAAGTCAGAATGGAAGTGTGTGAGTCATAGAATGGAGGTGTGTGAAGTCATAGAATGGAGGTGTGTGAAGTCATAGAATGGAGGTGTGTGAACTCAGAATGGAGGTGTGTGAAGTCATAGATGGAGGTGTGTGAACTCAGAATGGAGGTAGGTGAAGTCACAGAATGGAGGTGTGTGAAGTCATAGAATGGAGGTGTGTGAAGTCACAGAATGGAGGTGTGTGACTTCATAGAATGGTGGTGTGTGAAGTCATAGAATGGAGGTGTGTGAAGTCATAGAATGGAGGTGTGTGAAGTCACAGAATGGAGGTGTGTGAAGTCACAGAATGGAGGTGTGTGAAGTCGTAGAATTGAAGTGTGTGAAGTCATAGAATGGAGGTGTGTGAAGTCAGAATGGAGGTGTGTGAAGTCACAGAATGGAGGTGTGTGAACTCAAAATGGAGGTGTGTGAAGTCACAGAATGGAGGTTTGTGAAGTCATATAATGGAGGTGTTTGAAGTCATAGAATGGATGTTTCTGAGGTAAGAATGAAGGAGAGTGAAGTCAGAGAATGGAGGTGTGTGAAGTCAAAATGAAGGTGTGTGAACTCATAGAATGGACGTGTGTGAACTGATAGAATGGAGGTGTGTGAAGTCATCGAATGGAGGTGTGTGAAGTAAGAATGGAGGTGTGAGAAGTAACAGAATGGAGGTGTGTGAATTCAGAATGGAGGTGAGTGAAGTCATAGAATGGAGGTGTGTGAAGTCAGAATGGAGGTATGAGAAGTCACAGAACGGAGATGTGTGAATTCAGAATGGAGGTTAGTGAAGTCATATAATGGAGGTGTGTGAAGTCATAGAATGGAGGTGTGTGAAGTCATACAGTGGAGGTTTGTGAAATCATAGAATGGAGGTGTTTGAATTCACAGAATGGAGGTGTGTGAAGTCAGAGTGGAGGTGTGTGAAGTCATAGAATTGAGGTGTGAAATAAGAATGGAGGTGTGTGAACTCATAGAATGCAGGTGTGTGAAATCACAATGGAGTTGTGTGAAGTCATAGAATGGAGGTGTGTGAAGTCACAGAATGGAAGTGTGTGAAGGCATAGAATGGAGCTGGGTGAAGTCATGGAATGGAGGTGTGTGCAATCATAGAATGGAGGAGTGTGAAGTTAGAATGGAGGTGTGTGAAGTCATAGAATGGATGTGTGTGAAGTCAGAATGGAGGTGTGTGAAGTCATAGAATGGAGATGTGTTAACTCATAGAATGGAGGTGTGTGACGTCACAATGGAAGTGTGTGAAGTCATAGAATGGAGGTGTGTGAAGTCATACAATGAAGGTGTGCGAAGTCAGAATGGAGGTGTGTGAAGTCACAGAATGGAGGTGTGTGAACTCAGAATGGAGTTGTGTGAAGTCATAGATGGAGGTGCGTAAAGTCATAGTATGGAGGTGTGTGAAATCATAGAATGGATTTTTGTTGAGTCACAGAGTGGAGCTGTGTGAAGCCAGAATGGAGGTGTGTGAAGTCATAGAATGGATGTTTTTGAAGTAAGAATGAAGGTGTGTGAAGTCATAGAATGGAGGTGTGTGATGTCACAGAATGGAGTTGTGTGAAGTCATAGAATGGAGCATTGTGAAGTCAGAATGGAGGTGTGTAAAGTCACAGGATGGAGGTGTGTCAATTCAGAATGGAGGTGTGTGAAGTCATAGATGGAGGTGTGTGAATTATGAATGGAGGTGTGTGAAGTCATAGAATGGAGATAAGTGAACTCATAGAATGGAGGTGTGTGACGTCACAATGGAAGTGTGTGAAGTCATAGAATGGAGGTGTGTGAAGTCACAGAATGGAGGTGTGTGAAGTCATACATTGGAGGTGAGTGAAGTCCGAATGGAGTTCTGTGAAGTCACAGAATGGAGGTGTGTGAACTCAGAATGGAGGTGTGTGAAGTCATAGAAGGAGGTGTGTGAAGTCATAGATGTAGGTGTGTGAAGTCATAGTATGGAGGTGTGTGAAATCATAGAATGGAGTTTTGTGAAGTCACAGAATGGAGCTGTGTGAAGTCAGAATGTAGGTGTGTGAAGTCATAGAATAGAAGTGTGTGAAGTCAAAATGGAGGTGTGTGAAGTCATAGAATGGATGTGTGTGAAGTCACAGAATTGAGGTGTGTGAAGTCCTAGAATGGAGGTTTCTGAATTCATAGAATGGACGTGTGTGAAATCACAGAATGGAGGTGTGTGAATTAAGAATGGAGGTGAGTAAAGTCATAGAATGGAGGTGTGTGAAGTCATACAATGCAGGTTGTGAAATCATACAATGGAGGTGTGTAAAATCATAGAATGGAGGTGTTTGAAGTCACAGAATGGAAGTGTGTGAAGTCATAGCATGGAGGTGTGTGAAGTCACAGAATGGAGATGTGTCAAGTCATACAATGGAGGTGTGTGAATTCAGAATGGAGGTGTGTGAAGTCATAGAATGGAGGTGTGTGAACTCAGAATGGAGGTGTGTGAAGTCATAGGTGGAGGTGTGTGAAGTCATAGTATGGAGGTGTGTGAAATCATAGAATGGAGTTTTGTGAAGTCACAGAATGGAGCTGTGTGAAGTCAGAATGGAAGTGTGTGAGTCATAGAATGGAGGTGTGTGAAGTCATAGAATGGAGGTGTGTGAAGTCATAGAATGGAGGTGTGTGAACTCAGAATGGAGGTGTGTGAAGTCATAGATGGAGGTGTGTGAACTCAGAATGGAGGTAGGTGAAGTCACAGAATGGAGGTGTGTGAAGTCATAGAATGGAGGTGTGTGAAGTCACAGAATGGAGGTGTGTGACTTCATAGAATGGTGGTGTGTGAAGTCATAGAATGGAGGTGTGTGAAGTCATAGAATGGAGGTGTGTGAAGTCACAGAATGGAGGTGTGTGAAGTCACAGAATGGAGGTGTGTGAAGTCGTAGAATTGAAGTGTGTGAAGTCATAGAATGGAGGTGTGTGAAGTCAGAATGGAGGTGTGTGAAGTCACAGAATGGAGGTGTGTGAACTCAAAATGGAGGTGTGTGAAGTCACAGAATGGAGGTTTGTGAAGTCATAGAATGGAGGTGTTTGAAGTCATAGAATGGATGTTTCTGAGGTAAGAATGAAGGAGAGTGAAGTCAGAGAATGGAGGTGTGTGAAGTCAAAATGAAGGTGTGTGAACTCATAGAATGGACGTGTGTGAACTGATAGAATGGAGGTGTGTGAAGTCATCGAATGGAGGTGTGTGAAGTAAGAATGGAGGTGTGAGAAGTAACAGAATGGAGGTGTGTGAATTCAGAATGGAGGTGAGTGAAGTCATAGAATGGAGGTGTGTGAAGTCAGAATGGAGGTATGAGAAGTCACAGAACGGAGATGTGTGAATTCAGAATGGAGGTTAGTGAAGTCATATAATGGAGGTGTGTGAAGTCATAGAATGGAGGTGTGTGAAGTCATACAATGGAGGTTTGTGAAATCATAGAATGGAGGTGTTTGAATTCACAGAATGGAGGTGTGTGAAGTCAGAGTGGAGGTGTGTGAAGTCATAGAATTGAGGTGTGAAATAAGAATGGAGGTGTGTGAACTCATAGAATGCAGGTGTGTGAAATCACAATGGAGTTGTGTGAAGTCATAGAATGGAGGTGTGTGAAGTCACAGAATGGAAGTGTGTGAAGGCATAGAATGGAGCTGGGTGAAGTCATGGAATGGAGGTGTGTGCAATCATAGAATGGAGGAGTGTGAAGTTAGAATGGAGGTGTGTGAAGTCATAGAATGGATGTGTGTGAAGTCAGAATGGAGGTGTGTGAAGTCATAGAATGGAGATGTGTTAACTCATAGAATGGAGGTGTGTGACGTCACAATGGAAGTGTGTGAAGTCATAGAATGGAGGTGTGTGAAGTCATACAATGAAGGTGTGTGAAGTCAGAATGGAGGTGTGTGAAGTCACAGAATGGAGGTGTGTGACATCACAGAATGGAGTTGTGTGAAGTCATAGAATGGAGCATTGTGAAGTCAGAATGGAGGGGTGTAAAGTCACAGGATGGAGGTGTGTCAATTCAGAATGGAGTTGTGTGAAGTCATATATGGAGGTGTGTGAAGTCATAGTATGGAGGTGTGTGAAATCATAGAATGGATTTTTGTTGAGTCACAGAGTGGAGCTGTGTGAAGCCAGAATGGAGGAGTGTGAAGTCATAGAATGGAGGTGTGTGAAGTCAGAATGGAGGTGTGTGAAGTCATAGAATGGAGGTGTGTTAAGTCACAATGGAGGTGTGTGAAATCATAGAATGGAGGTGTGTGAAGTCACAAAATGGAGGTGTGTGAAGTCATAGAATGGAGGTGTGTGAAGTCATAGAATGGATGTTTTTGAAGTAAGAATGAAGGTGTGTGAAGTCATAGAATGGAGGTGTGTGACGTCACAGAATGGAGTTGTGTGAAGTCATAGAATGGAGCATTGTGAAGTCAGAATGGAGGTGTGTAAAGTCACAGGATGGAGGTGTGTCAATTCAGAATGGAGGTGTGTGAAGTCACAGAATGGAGGTGTGTGAAGTCCGAATGTAGGTGTGAAATCGCAGAATGGAGGTGGGTGAAGTCATAGAAAGGAGGTGTGGGAAGTCATAGAATGGAGGAGTGTGAAGTCGTAGAGTGGAGGTGAGTGAAGTCAAAGATACGAGGTCTGTGAAGTCATAGAATGGAGGTGTGTGAATTAAGAATGGAGGTGTGTGAAGTCATAGAATGGAGATAAGTGAACTCATAGAATGGAGGTGTGTGACGTCACAATGGAAGTGTGTGAAGTCATAGAATGGAGGTGTGTGAAGTCACAGAATGGAGGTGTGTGAAGTCATACATTGGAGGTGAGTGAAGTCCGAATGGAGTTCTGTGAAGTCACAGAATGGAGGTGTGTGAACTCAGAATGGAGGTGTGTGAAGTCATAGAAGGAGGTGTGTGAAGTCATAGATGTAGGTGTGTGAAGTCATAGTATGGAGGTGTGTGAAATCATAGAATGGAGTTTTGTGAAGTCACAGAATGGAGCTGTGTGAAGTCAGAATGTAGGTGTGTGAAGTCATAGAATAGAAGTGTGTGAAGTCAAAATGGAGGTGTGTGAAGTCATAGAATGGATGTGTGTGAAGTCACAGAATTGAGGTGTGTGAAGTCCTAGAATGGAGGTTTCTGAATTCATAGAATGGACGTGTGTGAAATCACAGAATGGAGGTGTGTGAATTAAGAATGGAGGTGAGTAAAGTCATAGAATGGAGGTGTGTGAAGTCATACAATGCAGGTTGTGAAATCATACAATGGAGGTGTGTAAAATCATAGAATGGAGGTGTTTGAAGTCACAGAATGGAAGTGTGTGAAGTCATAGCATGGAGGTGTGTGAAGTCACAGAATGGAGATGTGTCAAGTCATACAATGGAGGTGTGTGAATTCAGAATGGAGGTGTGTGAAGTCATAGAATGGAGGTGTGTGAACTCAGAATGGAGGTGTGTGAAGTCATAGGTGGAGGTGTGTGAAGTCATAGTATGGAGGTGTGTGAAATCATAGAATGGAGTTTTGTGAAGTCACAGAATGGAGCTGTGTGAAGTCAGAATGGAAGTGTGTGAGTCATAGAATGGAGGTGTGTGAAGTCATAGAATGGAGGTGTGTGAAGTCATAGAATGGAGGTGTGTGAACTCAGAATGGAGGTGTGTGAAGTCATAGATGGAGGTGTGTGAACTCAGAATGGAGGTAGGTGAAGTCACAGAATGGAGGTGTGTGAAGTCATAGAATGGAGGTGTGTGAAGTCACAGAATGGAGGTGTGTGACTTCATAGAATGGTGGTGTGTGAAGTCATAGAATGGAGGTGTGTGAAGTCATAGAATGGAGGTGTGTGAAGTCACAGAATGGAGGTGTGTGAAGTCACAGAATGGAGGTGTGTGAAGTCGTAGAATTGAAGTGTGTGAAGTCATAGAATGGAGGTGTGTGAAGTCAGAATGGAGGTGTGTGAAGTCACAGAATGGAGGTGTGTGAACTCAAAATGGAGGTGTGTGAAGTCACAGAATGGAGGTTTGTGAAGTCATATAATGGAGGTGTTTGAAGTCATAGAATGGATGTTTCTGAGGTAAGAATGAAGGAGAGTGAAGTCAGAGAATGGAGGTGTGTGAAGTCAAAATGAAGGTGTGTGAACTCATAGAATGGACGTGTGTGAACTGATAGAATGGAGGTGTGTGAAGTCATCGAATGGAGGTGTGTGAAGTAAGAATGGAGGTGTGAGAAGTAACAGAATGGAGGTGTGTGAATTCAGAATGGAGGTGAGTGAAGTCATAGAATGGAGGTGTGTGAAGTCAGAATGGAGGTATGAGAAGTCACAGAACGGAGATGTGTGAATTCAGAATGGAGGTTAGTGAAGTCATATAATGGAGGTGTGTGAAGTCATAGAATGGAGGTGTGTGAAGTCATACAGTGGAGGTTTGTGAAATCATAGAATGGAGGTGTTTGAATTCACAGAATGGAGGTGTGTGAAGTCAGAGTGGAGGTGTGTGAAGTCATAGAATTGAGGTGTGAAATAAGAATGGAGGTGTGTGAACTCATAGAATGCAGGTGTGTGAAATCACAATGGAGTTGTGTGAAGTCATAGAATGGAGGTGTGTGAAGTCACAGAATGGAAGTGTGTGAAGGCATAGAATGGAGCTGGGTGAAGTCATGGAATGGAGGTGTGTGCAATCATAGAATGGAGGAGTGTGAAGTTAGAATGGAGGTGTGTGAAGTCATAGAATGGATGTGTGTGAAGTCAGAATGGAGGTGTGTGAAGTCATAGAATGGAGATGTGTTAACTCATAGAATGGAGGTGTGTGACGTCACAATGGAAGTGTGTGAAGTCATAGAATGGAGGTGTGTGAAGTCATACAATGAAGGTGTGCGAAGTCAGAATGGAGGTGTGTGAAGTCACAGAATGGAGGTGTGTGAACTCAGAATGGAGTTGTGTGAAGTCATAGATGGAGGTGCGTAAAGTCATAGTATGGAGGTGTGTGAAATCATAGAATGGATTTTTGTTGAGTCACAGAGTGGAGCTGTGTGAAGCCAGAATGGAGGTGTGTGAAGTCATAGAATGGATGTTTTTGAAGTAAGAATGAAGGTGTGTGAAGTCATAGAATGGAGGTGTGTGATGTCACAGAATGGAGTTGTGTGAAGTCATAGAATGGAGCATTGTGAAGTCAGAATGGAGGTGTGTAAAGTCACAGGATGGAGGTGTGTCAATTCAGAATGGAGGTGTGTGAAGTCATAGATGGAGGTGTGTGAATTATGAATGGAGGTGTGTGAAGTCATAGAATGGAGATAAGTGAACTCATAGAATGGAGGTGTGTGACGTCACAATGGAAGTGTGTGAAGTCATAGAATGGAGGTGTGTGAAGTCACAGAATGGAGGTGTGTGAAGTCATACATTGGAGGTGAGTGAAGTCCGAATGGAGTTCTGTGAAGTCACAGAATGGAGGTGTGTGAACTCAGAATGGAGGTGTGTGAAGTCATAGAAGGAGGTGTGTGAAGTCATAGATGTAGGTGTGTGAAGTCATAGTATGGAGGTGTGTGAAATCATAGAATGGAGTTTTGTGAAGTCACAGAATGGAGCTGTGTGAAGTCAGAATGTAGGTGTGTGAAGTCATAGAATAGAAGTGTGTGAAGTCAAAATGGAGGTGTGTGAAGTCATAGAATGGATGTGTGTGAAGTCACAGAATTGAGGTGTGTGAAGTCCTAGAATGGAGGTTTCTGAATTCATAGAATGGACGTGTGTGAAATCACAGAATGGAGGTGTGTGAATTAAGAATGGAGGTGAGTAAAGTCATAGAATGGAGGTGTGTGAAGTCATACAATGCAGGTTGTGAAATCATACAATGGAGGTGTGTAAAATCATAGAATGGAGGTGTTTGAAGTCACAGAATGGAAGTGTGTGAAGTCATAGCATGGAGGTGTGTGAAGTCACAGAATGGAGATGTGTCAAGTCATACAATGGAGGTGTGTGAATTCAGAATGGAGGTGTGTGAAGTCATAGAATGGAGGTGTGTGAACTCAGAATGGAGGTGTGTGAAGTCATAGGTGGAGGTGTGTGAAGTCATAGTATGGAGGTGTGTGAAATCATAGAATGGAGTTTTGTGAAGTCACAGAATGGAGCTGTGTGAAGTCAGAATGGAAGTGTGTGAGTCATAGAATGGAGGTGTGTGAAGTCATAGAATGGAGGTGTGTGAAGTCATAGAATGGAGGTGTGTGAACTCAGAATGGAGGTGTGTGAAGTCATAGATGGAGGTGTGTGAACTCAGAATGGAGGTAGGTGAAGTCACAGAATGGAGGTGTGTGAAGTCATAGAATGGAGGTGTGTGAAGTCACAGAATGGAGGTGTGTGACTTCATAGAATGGTGGTGTGTGAAGTCATAGAATGGAGGTGTGTGAAGTCATAGAATGGAGGTGTGTGAAGTCACAGAATGGAGGTGTGTGAAGTCACAGAATGGAGGTGTGTGAAGTCGTAGAATTGAAGTGTGTGAAGTCATAGAATGGAGGTGTGTGAAGTCAGAATGGAGGTGTGTGAAGTCACAGAATGGAGGTGTGTGAACTCAAAATGGAGGTGTGTGAAGTCACAGAATGGAGGTTTGTGAAGTCATAGAATGGAGGTGTTTGAAGTCATAGAATGGATGTTTCTGAGGTAAGAATGAAGGAGAGTGAAGTCAGAGAATGGAGGTGTGTGAAGTCAAAATGAAGGTGTGTGAACTCATAGAATGGACGTGTGTGAACTGATAGAATGGAGGTGTGTGAAGTCATCGAATGGAGGTGTGTGAAGTAAGAATGGAGGTGTGAGAAGTAACAGAATGGAGGTGTGTGAATTCAGAATGGAGGTGAGTGAAGTCATAGAATGGAGGTGTGTGAAGTCAGAATGGAGGTATGAGAAGTCACAGAACGGAGATGTGTGAATTCAGAATGGAGGTTAGTGAAGTCATATAATGGAGGTGTGTGAAGTCATAGAATGGAGGTGTGTGAAGTCATACAATGGAGGTTTGTGAAATCATAGAATGGAGGTGTTTGAATTCACAGAATGGAGGTGTGTGAAGTCAGAGTGGAGGTGTGTGAAGTCATAGAATTGAGGTGTGAAATAAGAATGGAGGTGTGTGAACTCATAGAATGCAGGTGTGTGAAATCACAATGGAGTTGTGTGAAGTCATAGAATGGAGGTGTGTGAAGTCACAGAATGGAAGTGTGTGAAGGCATAGAATGGAGCTGGGTGAAGTCATGGAATGGAGGTGTGTGCAATCATAGAATGGAGGAGTGTGAAGTTAGAATGGAGGTGTGTGAAGTCATAGAATGGATGTGTGTGAAGTCAGAATGGAGGTGTGTGAAGTCATAGAATGGAGATGTGTTAACTCATAGAATGGAGGTGTGTGACGTCACAATGGAAGTGTGTGAAGTCATAGAATGGAGGTGTGTGAAGTCATACAATGAAGGTGTGCGAAGTCAGAATGGAGGTGTGTGAAGTCACAGAATGGAGGTGTGTGAACTCAGAATGGAGTTGTGTGAAGTCATAGATGGAGGTGCGTAAAGTCATAGTATGGAGGTGTGTGAAATCATAGAATGGATTTTTGTTGAGTCACAGAGTGGAGCTGTGTGAAGCCAGAATGGAGGTGTGTGAAGTCATAGAATGGATGTTTTTGAAGTAAGAATGAAGGTGTGTGAAGTCATAGAATGGAGGTGTGTGATGTCACAGAATGGAGTTGTGTGAAGTCATAGAATGGAGCATTGTGAAGTCAGAATGGAGGTGTGTAAAGTCACAGGATGGAGGTGTGTCAATTCAGAATGGAGGTGTGTGAAGTCATAGATGGAGGTGTGTGAAGTCATAGTATGGAGGTGTGTGAAATCATAGAATGGATTTTTGTTGAGTCACAGAGTGGAGCTGTGTGAAGCCAGAATGGAGGAGTGTGAAGTCATAGAATGGAGGTGTGTGAAGTCAGAATGGAGGTGTGTGAAGTCATAGAATGGAGGTGTGTTAAGTCACAATGGAGGTGTGTGAAATCATAGAATGGAGGTGTGTGAAGTCACAAAATGGAGGTGTGTGAAGTCATAGAATGGAGGTGTGTGAAGTCATAGAATGGAAGTTTTTGAAGTAAGAATGAAGGTGTGTGAAGTCATAGAATGGAGGTGTGTGACGTCACAGAATGGAGTTGTGTGAAGTCATAGAATGGAGCATTGTGAAGTCAGAATGGAGGTGTGTAAAGTCACAGGATGGAGGTGTGTCAATTCAGAATGGAGGTGTGTGAAGTCACAGAATGGAGGTGTGTGAAGTCCGAATGTAGGTGTGAAATCGCAGAATGGAGGTGGGTGAAGTCATAGAAAGGAGGTGTGGGAAGTCATAGAATGGAGGAGTGTGAAGTCGTAGAGTGGAGGTGAGTGAAGTCAAAGATACGAGGTCTGTGAAGTCATAGAATGGAGGTGTGTGAATTAAGAATGGAGGTGTGTGAAGTCATAGAATGGAGATAAGTGAACTCATAGAATGGAGGTGTGTGACGTCACAATGGAAGTGTGTGAAGTCATAGAATGGAGGTGTGTGAAGTCACAGAATGGAGGTGTGTGAAGTCATACATTGGAGGTGAGTGAAGTCCGAATGGAGTTCTGTGAAGTCACAGAATGGAGGTGTGTGAACTCAGAATGGAGGTGTGTGAAGTCATAGAAGGAGGTGTGTGAAGTCATAGATGTAGGTGTGTGAAGTCATAGTATGGAGGTGTGTGAAATCATAGAATGGAGTTTTGTGAAGTCACAGAATGGAGCTGTGTGAAGTCAGAATGTAGGTGTGTGAAGTCATAGAATAGAAGTGTGTGAAGTCAAAATGGAGGTGTGTGAAGTCATAGAATGGATGTGTGTGAAGTCACAGAATTGAGGTGTGTGAAGTCCTAGAATGGAGGTTTCTGAATTCATAGAATGGACGTGTGTGAAATCACAGAATGGAGGTGTGTGAATTAAGAATGGAGGTGAGTAAAGTCATAGAATGGAGGTGTGTGAAGTCATACAATGCAGGTTGTGAAATCATACAATGGAGGTGTGTAAAATCATAGAATGGAGGTGTTTGAAGTCACAGAATGGAAGTGTGTGAAGTCATAGCATGGAGGTGTGTGAAGTCACAGAATGGAGATGTGTCAAGTCATACAATGGAGGTGTGTGAATTCAGAATGGAGGTGTGTGAAGTCATAGAATGGAGGTGTGTGAACTCAGAATGGAGGTGTGTGAAGTCATAGGTGGAGGTGTGTGAAGTCATAGTATGGAGGTGTGTGAAATCATAGAATGGAGTTTTGTGAAGTCACAGAATGGAGCTGTGTGAAGTCAGAATGGAAGTGTGTGAGTCATAGAATGGAGGTGTGTGAAGTCATAGAATGGAGGTGTGTGAAGTCATAGAATGGAGGTGTGTGAACTCAGAATGGAGGTGTGTGAAGTCATAGATGGAGGTGTGTGAACTCAGAATGGAGGTAGGTGAAGTCACAGAATGGAGGTGTGTGAAGTCATAGAATGGAGGTGTGTGAAGTCACAGAATGGAGGTGTGTGACTTCATAGAATGGTGGTGTGTGAAGTCATAGAATGGAGGTGTGTGAAGTCATAGAATGGAGGTGTGTGAAGTCACAGAATGGAGGTGTGTGAAGTCACAGAATGGAGGTGTGTGAAGTCGTAGAATTGAAGTGTGTGAAGTCATAGAATGGAGGTGTGTGAAGTCAGAATGGAGGTGTGTGAAGTCACAGAATGGAGGTGTGTGAACTCAAAATGGAGGTGTGTGAAGTCACAGAATGGAGGTTTGTGAAGTCATATAATGGAGGTGTTTGAAGTCATAGAATGGATGTTTCTGAGGTAAGAATGAAGGAGAGTGAAGTCAGAGAATGGAGGTGTGTGAAGTCAAAATGAAGGTGTGTGAACTCATAGAATGGACGTGTGTGAACTGATAGAATGGAGGTGTGTGAAGTCATCGAATGGAGGTGTGTGAAGTAAGAATGGAGGTGTGAGAAGTAACAGAATGGAGGTGTGTGAATTCAGAATGGAGGTGAGTGAAGTCATAGAATGGAGGTGTGTGAAGTCAGAATGGAGGTATGAGAAGTCACAGAACGGAGATGTGTGAATTCAGAATGGAGGTTAGTGAAGTCATATAATGGAGGTGTGTGAAGTCATAGAATGGAGGTGTGTGAAGTCATACAATGGAGGTTTGTGAAATCATAGAATGGAGGTGTTTGAATTCACAGAATGGAGGTGTGTGAAGTCAGAGTGGAGGTGTGTGAAGTCATAGAATTGAGGTGTGAAATAAGAATGGAGGTGTGTGAACTCATAGAATGCAGGTGTGTGAAATCACAATGGAGTTGTGTGAAGTCATAGAATGGAGGTGTGTGAAGTCACAGAATGGAAGTGTGTGAAGGCATAGAATGGAGCTGGGTGAAGTCATGGAATGGAGGTGTGTGCAATCATAGAATGGAGGAGTGTGAAGTTAGAATGGAGGTGTGTGAAGTCATAGAATGGATGTGTGTGAAGTCAGAATGGAGGTGTGTGAAGTCATAGAATGGAGATGTGTTAACTCATAGAATGGAGGTGTGTGACGTCACAATGGAAGTGTGTGAAGTCATAGAATGGAGGTGTGTGAAGTCATACAATGAAGGTGTGCGAAGTCAGAATGGAGGTGTGTGAAGTCACAGAATGGAGGTGTGTGAACTCAGAATGGAGTTGTGTGAAGTCATAGATGGAGGTGCGTAAAGTCATAGTATGGAGGTGTGTGAAATCATAGAATGGATTTTTGTTGAGTCACAGAGTGGAGCTGTGTGAAGCCAGAATGGAGGTGTGTGAAGTCATAGAATGGATGTTTTTGAAGTAAGAATGAAGGTGTGTGAAGTCATAGAATGGAGGTGTGTGATGTCACAGAATGGAGTTGTGTGAAGTCATAGAATGGAGCATTGTGAAGTCAGAATGGAGGTGTGTGAAGTCATAGAAGGAGGTGTGTGAAGTCATAGATGTAGGTGTGTGAAGTCATAGTATGGAGGTGTGTGAAATCATAGAATGGAGTTTTGTGAAGTCACAGAATGGAGCTGTGTGAAGTCAGAATGTAGGTGTGTGAAGTCATAGAATAGAAGTGTGTGAAGTCAAAATGGAGGTGTGTGAAGTCATAGAATGGATGTGTGTGAAGTCACAGAATTGAGGTGTGTGAAGTCCTAGAATGGAGGTTTCTGAATTCATAGAATGGACGTGTGTGAAATCACAGAATGGAGGTGTGTGAATTAAGAATGGAGGTGAGTAAAGTCATAGAATGGAGGTGTGTGAAGTCATACAATGCAGGTTGTGAAATCATACAATGGAGGTGTGTAAAATCATAGAATGGAGGTGTTTGAAGTCACAGAATGGAAGTGTGTGAAGTCATAGCATGGAGGTGTGTGAAGTCACAGAATGGAGATGTGTCAAGTCATACAATGGAGGTGTGTGAATTCAGAATGGAGGTGTGTGAAGTCATAGAATGGAGGTGTGTGAACTCAGAATGGAGGTGTGTGAAGTCATAGGTG
The DNA here is from genome assembly GCA_024803745.1 of Megascapheus bottae. Taxonomy (NCBI): domain Eukaryota; kingdom Metazoa; phylum Chordata; class Mammalia; order Rodentia; family Geomyidae; genus Megascapheus; species Megascapheus bottae. The sequence goes on along the minus strand of JANJXV010000433.1, from coordinate 122,265 downwards.
GAGGTGTGTGAAGTCATAGTATGGAGGTGTGTGAAATCATAGAATGGAGTTTTGTGAAGTCACAGAATGGAGCTGTGTGAAGTCAGAATGGAAGTGTGTGAGTCATAGAATGGAGGTGTGTGAAGTCATAGAATGGAGGTGTGTGAAGTCATAGAATGGAGGTGTGTGAACTCAGAATGGAGGTGTGTGAAGTCATAGATGGAGGTGTGTGAACTCAGAATGGAGGTAGGTGAAGTCACAGAATGGAGGTGTGTGAAGTCATAGAATGGAGGTGTGTGAAGTCACAGAATGGAGGTGTGTGACTTCATAGAATGGTGGTGTGTGAAGTCATAGAATGGAGGTGTGTGAAGTCATAGAATGGAGGTGTGTGAAGTCACAGAATGGAGGTGTGTGAAGTCACAGAATGGAGGTGTGTGAAGTCGTAGAATTGAAGTGTGTGAAGTCATAGAATGGAGGTGTGTGAAGTCAGAATGGAGGTGTGTGAAGTCACAGAATGGAGGTGTGTGAACTCAAAATGGAGGTGTGTGAAGTCACAGAATGGAGGTTTGTGAAGTCATATAATGGAGGTGTTTGAAGTCATAGAATGGATGTTTCTGAGGTAAGAATGAAGGAGAGTGAAGTCAGAGAATGGAGGTGTGTGAAGTCAAAATGAAGGTGTGTGAACTCATAGAATGGACGTGTGTGAACTGATAGAATGGAGGTGTGTGAAGTCATCGAATGGAGGTGTGTGAAGTAAGAATGGAGGTGTGAGAAGTAACAGAATGGAGGTGTGTGAATTCAGAATGGAGGTGAGTGAAGTCATAGAATGGAGGTGTGTGAAGTCAGAATGGAGGTATGAGAAGTCACAGAACGGAGATGTGTGAATTCAGAATGGAGGTTAGTGAAGTCATATAATGGAGGTGTGTGAAGTCATAGAATGGAGGTGTGTGAAGTCATACAATGGAGGTTTGTGAAATCATAGAATGGAGGTGTTTGAATTCACAGAATGGAGGTGTGTGAAGTCAGAGTGGAGGTGTGTGAAGTCATAGAATTGAGGTGTGAAATAAGAATGGAGGTGTGTGAACTCATAGAATGCAGGTGTGTGAAATCACAATGGAGTTGTGTGAAGTCATAGAATGGAGGTGTGTGAAGTCACAGAATGGAAGTGTGTGAAGGCATAGAATGGAGCTGGGTGAAGTCATGGAATGGAGGTGTGTGCAATCATAGAATGGAGGAGTGTGAAGTTAGAATGGAGGTGTGTGAAGTCATAGAATGGATGTGTGTGAAGTCAGAATGGAGGTGTGTGAAGTCATAGAATGGAGATGTGTTAACTCATAGAATGGAGGTGTGTGACGTCACAATGGAAGTGTGTGAAGTCATAGAATGGAGGTGTGTGAAGTCATACAATGAAGGTGTGCGAAGTCAGAATGGAGGTGTGTGAAGTCACAGAATGGAGGTGTGTGAACTCAGAATGGAGTTGTGTGAAGTCATAGATGGAGGTGCGTAAAGTCATAGTATGGAGGTGTGTGAAATCATAGAATGGATTTTTGTTGAGTCACAGAGTGGAGCTGTGTGAAGCCAGAATGGAGGTGTGTGAAGTCATAGAATGGATGTTTTTGAAGTAAGAATGAAGGTGTGTGAAGTCATAGAATGGAGGTGTGTGATGTCACAGAATGGAGTTGTGTGAAGTCATAGAATGGAGCATTGTGAAGTCAGAATGGAGGTGTGTAAAGTCACAGGATGGAGGTGTGTCAATTCAGAATGGAGGTGTGTGAAGTCATAGATGGAGGTGTGTGAAGTCATAGTATGGAGGTGTGTGAAATCATAGAATGGATTTTTGTTGAGTCACAGAGTGGAGCTGTGTGAAGCCAGAATGGAGGAGTGTGAAGTCATAGAATGGAGGTGTGTGAAGTCAGAATGGAGGTGTGTGAAGTCATAGAATGGAGGTGTGTTAAGTCACAATGGAGGTGTGTGAAATCATAGAATGGAGGTGTGTGAAGTCACAAAATGGAGGTGTGTGAAGTCATAGAATGGAGGTGTGTGAAGTCATAGAATGGAAGTTTTTGAAGTAAGAATGAAGGTGTGTGAAGTCATAGAATGGAGGTGTGTGACGTCACAGAATGGAGTTGTGTGAAGTCATAGAATGGAGCATTGTGAAGTCAGAATGGAGGTGTGTAAAGTCACAGGATGGAGGTGTGTCAATTCAGAATGGAGGTGTGTGAAGTCACAGAATGGAGGTGTGTGAAGTCCGAATGTAGGTGTGAAATCGCAGAATGGAGGTGGGTGAAGTCATAGAAAGGAGGTGTGGGAAGTCATAGAATGGAGGAGTGTGAAGTCGTAGAGTGGAGGTGAGTGAAGTCAAAGATACGAGGTCTGTGAAGTCATAGAATGGAGGTGTGTGAATTAAGAATGGAGGTGTGTGAAGTCATAGAATGGAGATAAGTGAACTCATAGAATGGAGGTGTGTGACGTCACAATGGAAGTGTGTGAAGTCATAGAATGGAGGTGTGTGAAGTCACAGAATGGAGGTGTGTGAAGTCATACATTGGAGGTGAGTGAAGTCCGAATGGAGTTCTGTGAAGTCACAGAATGGAGGTGTGTGAACTCAGAATGGAGGTGTGTGAAGTCATAGAAGGAGGTGTGTGAAGTCATAGATGTAGGTGTGTGAAGTCATAGTATGGAGGTGTGTGAAATCATAGAATGGAGTTTTGTGAAGTCACAGAATGGAGCTGTGTGAAGTCAGAATGTAGGTGTGTGAAGTCATAGAATAGAAGTGTGTGAAGTCAAAATGGAGGTGTGTGAAGTCATAGAATGGATGTGTGTGAAGTCACAGAATTGAGGTGTGTGAAGTCATAGAATGGAGGTGTGTGAATTCATAGAATGGAGGTGTGTGAAATCACAGAATGGAGGTGTGTGAAGTCACAGAATGGAGGTGTTTGAACTCAAAATAGAGGTGTCTGAAGTCACAGAATGGAGGTGTGTGAAGTCATAGAATGGAAGTGTGTGAAGTCATAGAATGGAGGTGTGTGAAGTCATAGAATGGATATGTGTGAAGTCACAGAATTGAGGTGTGTGAAGTCATAGAATGGAGGTGTGTGAATTCATAGAATGGAGGTGTGTGAAATCACAGAATGGAGGTGTGTGAAGTCACAGAATGGAGGTGTTTGAATTCACAATAGAGGTGTCTGAAGTCACAGAATGGAGGTGTGTGAAGTCATAGAATGGAAGTGTTTGAAGTCACAGAATGGAGGTGTGTGAAGTCAGAATGGACGTGTGAAGTCACAGAATTGAGGTGTGTGAAGTCACAGAATGGAGGTTTGTGAAGACATACAATGGAGGTGTGTGAAGTCATAGAATGGATGTTTCTAAAGTAAGACTGAATGTGTGTGAAGTCATAGAATGGAGGTGTGTGAAGTCAAAATTAAGGTGTGTGAACTCATAGAATGGAGGTGTGTGAACTCATAGATTGGAGGTGTGAAATCATGGAATGGAGGTGTGTGAAGTCAAAGAATGTAGTGTGTGAAGTCAAACAATAGAGGTGTGTGAAGTCACAGAATGGAGGTGTGTGAAGTCACAGATTGGAAGTGTGTGAAATCAAAACGGAGGTGTGTGAAGTCAAAAAGGTGGTGTGTGAAGTCACAAATGGAGGTGTGTGAAGTCACAGAATGGAGGTATGTGAACTCAGAATGGAGGTGTGTGAAGTCATAGATGGAGGTGTGGGAAGTAATAGTATGGAGGTGTGTGAAATTATAGAAAGGAGTTTTGTGAACTCACAGAATGGACTGTGTGAAGTCAGAATGGAGGTGTGTGAACTCATAGAATGGAGGTGTGTGAAGTCACAATGGAGGTGTGTGAAATCATAGAATGGAGGTGTGTGAAGTCACAGAATGGAGGTGTGTGAAGTCACAGAATGGAGGTGTGTGAACTCATAGAATGGAGGTTTGTGAAGTCATAGATGGACGTGTGTGAAGTCATAGTATGGAGGTGTGTGAAATCATAGAATGGAGGTTTGTGAAGTCTCAGAATGAAGCTGTGTGAAGTCAGAATGGCAGTGAGTGAAGGCATAAATGGAGGTGTGTGTAAAGTCAAAATGGAAGAGTGTGAAATCATAGAATCGTGGTGTGTGAGGTCACAATGGAGGTTTGTGAAGTGATAGAATGGAGGTGTGTGAAATCACAGAATGGAGGTGTGTGAAGTCATAGAATGGAGGTGTGTGAAGTCATAGAATGGAGGTGTGTGAAGTCACAGAATGAAAGTGTGTGAAGTCACAGAATGGAGGGGTGTGAACTCAGAATTGAGGTAGGTGAAGTCAAAGAATGGAGGTGAGTGAAGTCATAGAATGGAGGTGTGTGAAGTCAGAATGGAGGTGTGTGAAGTCATAGAATGGATGTGTGTGAAGTCAGAATGGAGGTGTGTCAAGTCATAGAATGGAGATGTGTTAACTCATAGAATGGAGGTGTGTGACGTCACAATGGAAGTGTGTGAAGTCATAGAATGGAGGTGTGTGAAGTCATACAATGAAGGTGTGTGAAGTCAGAATGGAGGTGTGTGAAGTCACAGAATGGAGGTGTGTGAACTCAGAATGGAGTTGTGTGAAGTCATAGATGGAGGTGTGTGAAGTCATAGTATGGAGGTGTGTGAAATCATAGAATGGATTTTTGTTGAGTCACAGAGTGGAGCTGTGTGAAGCCAGAATGGAGGAGTGTGAAGTCATAGAATGGAGGTGTGTGAAGTCAGAATGGAGGTGTGTGAACTCATAGAATGAGGTGTGTTAAGTCACAATGGAGGTGTGTGAAATCATAGAATGGAGGTGTGTGAAGTCACAAAATGGAGGTGTGTGAAGTCATAGAATGGAGGTGTGTGAAGTCATAGAATGGATGTTTTTGAAGTAAGAATGAAGGTGTGTGAAGTCATAGAATGGAGGTGTGTGACGTCACAGAATGGAGTTGTGTGAAGTCATAGAATGGAGCATTGTGAAGTCAGAATGGAGGTGTGTAAAGTCACAGGATGGAGGTGTGTCAATTCAGAATGGAGGTGTGTGAAGTCAGAATGTAGGTGTGAAATCGCAGAATGGAGGTGGGTGAAGTCATAGAAAGGAGGTTTGGGAAGTCATAGAATGGAGGAGTGTGAAGTCGTAGAGTGGAGGTGAGTGAAGTCAAAGATACGAGGTCTGTGAAGTCATAGAATGGAGGTGTGCGAATTAAGAATGGAGGTGTGTGAAGTCATAGAATAGAGATAAGTGAACTCATAGAATGGAGGTGTGTGACGTCACAATGGAAGTGTGTGAAGTCATAGAATGGAGGTGTGTGAAGTCACAGAATGGAAGTGAGTGAAGTCATACATTGGAAGTGAGTGAAGTCCGAATGGAGTTCTGTGAAGTCACAGAATGGAGGTGTGTGAACTCAGAATGGAGGTGTGTGAAGTCATAGATGTAGGTGTGTGAAGTCATAGTATGGAGGTGTGTGAAATCATAGAATGGAGTTTTGTGAAGTCACAGAATGGAGCTGTGTGAAGTCAGAATGTAAGTGTGTGAAGTCATAGAATAGAAGTGTGTGAAGTCAAAATGGAGGTGTGTGAAGTCATAGAATGGATGTGTGTGAAGTCACAGAATTGAGGTGTGTGAAGTCCTAGAATGGAGGTGTGTGAATTCATAGAATGGAGGTGTGTGAAATCACAGAATGGAGGTGTGTGAATTAAGAATGGAGGTGAGTAAAGTCATAGAATGGAGGTTTGTGAAGTCATACCATGCAGGTTGTGAAATCATACAATGGAGGTGTATAAAATCATAGAATGGAGGTGTTTGAAGTCACAGAATGGAAGTGTGTGAAGTTATAGGATGGAGGTGTGTGAAGTCACAGAATGGAGGTGTGTCAAGTCATACAATGGAGGTGTGTGAATTCAGAATGGAGGTGTGTGAAGTCATAGAATGGAGGTGTGTGAACTCAGAATGGAGGTGTGTGAAGTCATAGATGGAGGTGTGTGAAGTCATAGTATGGAGGTGTGTGAAATCATAGAATGGAGTTTTGTGAAGTCACAGAATGGAGCTGTGTGAAGTCAGAATGGAGGTGTGTGAGTCATAGAATGGAGGTGTGTGAAGTCATAGAATGGAGGTGTGTGAAGTCATAGAATGGAGGTGTGTGAACTCAGAATGGAGGTGTGTGAAGTCATAGATGGAGGTGTGTGAACTCAGAATGGAGGTAGGTGAAGTCACAGAATGGAGGTGTTTGAAGTCATAGAATGGAGGTGTGTGAAGTCACAGAATGGAGGTGTGTGACTTCATAGAATGGTGGTGTGTGAAGTCATAGAATGGAGGTGTGTGAAGTCATAGAATGGAGGTGTGTGAAGTCATAGAATGGAGGTGTGTGAAGTCACAGAATGGAAGTGTGTGAAGGCATAGAATGGAGCTGGGTGAAGTCATAGAATGGAGGTGTGTGAAATCATAGAATGGAGGAGTGTGAAGTTAGAATGGAGGTGTGTGAAGTCATAGAATGGAGGTCTGTGAAGTCATAGAATGGAGGTGTGTGAATTAAGAATGGAGGTGTGTGAAGTCATAGAATGGAGATAAGTGAACTCATAGAATGGAGGTGTGTGACGTCACAATGGAAGTGTGTGAAGTCATAGAATGGAGGTGTGTGAAGTCACAGAATGGAGGTGTGTGAAGTCATACATTGGAGGTGAGTGAAGTCCGAATGGAGTTCTGTGAAGTCACAGAATGGAGGTGTGTGAACTCAGAATGGAGGTGTGTGAAGTCATAGAAGGAGGTGTGTGAAGTCATAGATGTAGGTGTGTGAAGTCATAGTATGGAGGTGTGTGAAATCATAGAATGGAGTTTTGTGAAGTCACAGAATGGAGCTGTGTGAAGTCAGAATGTAGGTGTGTGAAGTCATAGAATAGAAGTGTGTGAAGTCAAAATGGAGGTGTGTGAAGTCATAGAATGGATGTGTGTGAAGTCACAGAATTGAGGTGTGTGAAGTGCTAGAATGGAGGTGTGTGAATTCATAGAATGGACGTGTGTGAAATCACAGAATGGAGGTGTGTGAATTAAGAATGGAGGTGAGTAAAGTCATAGAATGGAGGTGTGTGAAGTCATACAATGCAGGTTGTGAAATCATACAATGGAGGTGTGTAAAATCATAGAATGGAGGTGTTTGAAGTCACAGAATGGAAGTGTGTGAAGTCATAGCATGGAGGTGTGTGAAGTCACAGAATGGAGGTGTGTCAAGTCATACAATGGAGGTGTGTGAATTCAGAATGGAGGTGTGTGAAGTCATATAATGGAGGTGTGTGAACTCAGAATGGAGGTGTGTGAAGTCATAGGTGGAGGTGTGTGAAGTCATAGTATGGAGGTGTGTGAAATCATAGAATGGAGTTTTGTGAAGTCACAGAATGGAGCTGTGTGAAGTCAGAATGGAAGTGTGTGAGTCATAGAATGGAGGTGTGTGAAGTCATAGAATGGAGGTGTGCGAAGTCATAGAATGGAGGTGTGTGAATTCAGAATGGAGGTGTGTGAATTCATAGATGGAGGTGTGTGAACTCAGAATGGAGGTAGGTGAAGTCACAGAATGGAGGTGTGTGAAGTCATAGAATGGAGGTGTGTGAAGTCACAGAATGGAGGTTTGTGACTTCATAGAATGGTGGTGTGTGAAGTCATAGAATGGAGGTGTGTGAAGTCATAGAATGGAGGTGTGTGAACTCAGAATGGAGGTGTGTGAAGTCATAGATGGAGGTGTGTGAAGTCATAGTATGGAGGTGTGTGAAATCATAGAATGGAGTTTTGTGAAGTCACAGAATGGAGCTGTGTGAAGTCAGAATGGAGGTGTGTGAGTCATAGAATGGAGGTGTGTGAAGTCATAGAATGGAGGTGTGTGAAGTCATAGAATGGAGGTGTGTGAACTCATAGAATGCAGGTGTGTGAAATCACAATGGAGTTGTGTGAAGTCATAGAATGGAGGTGTGTGAAGTCACAGAATGGAAGTGTGTGAAGGCATAGAATGGAGCTGGGTGAAGTCATGGAATGGAGGTGTGTGCAATCATAGAATGGAGGAGTGTGAAGTTAGAATGGAGGTGTGTGAAGTCATAGAATGGATGTGTGTGAAGTCAGAATGGAGGTGTGTGAAGTCATAGAATGGAGATGTGTTAACTCATAGAATGGAGGTGTGTGACGTCACAATGGAAGTGTGTGAAGTCATAGAATGGAGGTGTGTGAAGTCATACAATGAAGGTGTGCGAAGTCAGAATGGAGGTGTGTGAAGTCACAGAATGGAGGTGTGTGAACTCAGAATGGAGTTGTGTGAAGTCATAGATGGAGGTGCGTAAAGTCATAGTATGGAGGTGTGTGAAATCATAGAATGGATTTTTGTTGAGTCACAGAGTGGAGCTGTGTGAAGCCAGAATGGAGGTGTGTGAAGTCATAGAATGGATGTTTTTGAAGTAAGAATGAAGGTGTGTGAAGTCATAGAATGGAGGTGTGTGATGTCACAGAATGGAGTTGTGTGAAGTCATAGAATGGAGCATTGTGAAGTCAGAATGGAGGTGTGTAAAGTCACAGGATGGAGGTGTGTCAATTCAGAATGGAGGTGTGTGAAGTCATAGATGGAGGTGTGTGAAGTCATAGTATGGAGGTGTGTGAAATCATAGAATGGATTTTTGTTGAGTCACAGAGTGGAGCTGTGTGAAGCCAGAATGGAGGAGTGTGAAGTCATAGAATGGAGGTGTGTGAAGTCAGAATGGAGGTGTGTGAAGTCATAGAATGGAGGTGTGTTAAGTCACAATGGAGGTGTGTGAAATCATAGAATGGAGGTGTGTGAAGTCACAAAATGGAGGTGTGTGAAGTCATAGAATGGAGGTGTGTGAAGTCATAGAATGGAAGTTTTTGAAGTAAGAATGAAGGTGTGTGAAGTCATAGAATGGAGGTGTGTGACGTCACAGAATGGAGTTGTGTGAAGTCATAGAATGGAGCATTGTGAAGTCAGAATGGAGGTGTGTAAAGTCACAGGATGGAGGTGTGTCAATTCAGAATGGAGGTGTGTGAAGTCACAGAATGGAGGTGTGTGAAGTCCGAATGTAGGTGTGAAATCGCAGAATGGAGGTGGGTGAAGTCATAGAAAGGAGGTGTGGGAAGTCATAGAATGGAGGAGTGTGAAGTCGTAGAGTGGAGGTGAGTGAAGTCAAAGATACGAGGTCTGTGAAGTCATAGAATGGAGGTGTGTGAATTAAGAATGGAGGTGTGTGAAGTCATAGAATGGAGATAAGTGAACTCATAGAATGGAGGTGTGTGACGTCACAATGGAAGTGTGTGAAGTCATAGAATGGAGGTGTGTGAAGTCACAGAATGGAGGTGTGTGAAGTCATACATTGGAGGTGAGTGAAGTCCGAATGGAGTTCTGTGAAGTCACAGAATGGAGGTGTGTGAACTCAGAATGGAGGTGTGTGAAGTCATAGAAGGAGGTGTGTGAAGTCATAGATGTAGGTGTGTGAAGTCATAGTATGGAGGTGTGTGAAATCATAGAATGGAGTTTTGTGAAGTCACAGAATGGAGCTGTGTGAAGTCAGAATGTAGGTGTGTGAAGTCATAGAATAGAAGTGTGTGAAGTCAAAATGGAGGTGTGTGAAGTCATAGAATGGATGTGTGTGAAGTCACAGAATTGAGGTGTGTGAAGTCATAGAATGGAGGTGTGTGAATTCATAGAATGGAGGTGTGTGAAATCACAGAATGGAGGTGTGTGAAGTCACAGAATGGAGGTGTTTGAACTCAAAATAGAGGTGTCTGAAGTCACAGAATGGAGGTGTGTGAAGTCATAGAATGGAAGTGTGTGAAGTCATAGAATGGAGGTGTGTGAAGTCATAGAATGGATATGTGTGAAGTCACAGAATTGAGGTGTGTGAAGTCATAGAATGGAGGTGTGTGAATTCATAGAATGGAGGTGTGTGAAATCACAGAATGGAGGTGTGTGAAGTCACAGAATGGAGGTGTTTGAATTCACAATAGAGGTGTCTGAAGTCACAGAATGGAGGTGTGTGAAGTCATAGAATGGAAGTGTTTGAAGTCACAGAATGGAGGTGTGTGAAGTCAGAATGGACGTGTGAAGTCACAGAATTGAGGTGTGTGAAGTCACAGAATGGAGGTTTGTGAAGACATACAATGGAGGTGTGTGAAGTCATAGAATGGATGTTTCTAAAGTAAGACTGAATGTGTGTGAAGTCATAGAATGGAGGTGTGTGAAGTCAAAATTAAGGTGTGTGAACTCATAGAATGGAGGTGTGTGAACTCATAGATTGGAGGTGTGAAATCATGGAATGGAGGTGTGTGAAGTCAAAGAATGTAGTGTGTGAAGTCAAACAATAGAGGTGTGTGAAGTCACAGAATGGAGGTGTGTGAAGTCACAGATTGGAAGTGTGTGAAATCAAAACGGAGGTGTGTGAAGTCAAAAAGGTGGTGTGTGAAGTCACAAATGGAGGTGTGTGAAGTCACAGAATGGAGGTATGTGAACTCAGAATGGAGGTGTGTGAAGTCATAGATGGAGGTGTGGGAAGTAATAGTATGGAGGTGTGTGAAATTATAGAAAGGAGTTTTGTGAACTCACAGAATGGACTGTGTGAAGTCAGAATGGAGGTGTGTGAACTCATAGAATGGAGGTGTGTGAAGTCACAATGGAGGTGTGTGAAATCATAGAATGGAGGTGTGTGAAGTCACAGAATGGAGGTGTGTGAAGTCACAGAATGGAGGTGTGTGAACTCATAGAATGGAGGTTTGTGAAGTCATAGATGGACGTGTGTGAAGTCATAGTATGGAGGTGTGTGAAATCATAGAATGGAGGTTTGTGAAGTCTCAGAATGAAGCTGTGTGAAGTCAGAATGGCAGTGAGTGAAGGCATAAATGGAGGTGTGTGTAAAGTCAAAATGGAAGAGTGTGAAATCATAGAATCGTGGTGTGTGAGGTCACAATGGAGGTTTGTGAAGTGATAGAATGGAGGTGTGTGAAATCACAGAATGGAGGTGTGTGAAGTCATAGAATGGAGGTGTGTGAAGTCATAGAATGGAGGTGTGTGAAGTCACAGAATGAAAGTGTGTGAAGTCACAGAATGGAGGGGTGTGAACTCAGAATTGAGGTAGGTGAAGTCAAAGAATGGAGGTGAGTGAAGTCATAGAATGGAGGTGTGTGAAGTCAGAATGGAGGTGTGTGAAGTCATAGAATGGATGTGTGTGAAGTCAGAATGGAGGTGTGTCAAGTCATAGAATGGAGATGTGTTAACTCATAGAATGGAGGTGTGTGACGTCACAATGGAAGTGTGTGAAGTCATAGAATGGAGGTGTGTGAAGTCATACAATGAAGGTGTGTGAAGTCAGAATGGAGGTGTGTGAAGTCACAGAATGGAGGTGTGTGAACTCAGAATGGAGTTGTGTGAAGTCATAGATGGAGGTGTGTGAAGTCATAGTATGGAGGTGTGTGAAATCATAGAATGGATTTTTGTTGAGTCACAGAGTGGAGCTGTGTGAAGCCAGAATGGAGGAGTGTGAAGTCATAGAATGGAGGTGTGTGAAGTCAGAATGGAGGTGTGTGAACTCATAGAATGAGGTGTGTTAAGTCACAATGGAGGTGTGTGAAATCATAGAATGGAGGTGTGTGAAGTCACAAAATGGAGGTGTGTGAAGTCATAGAATGGAGGTGTGTGAAGTCATAGAATGGATGTTTTTGAAGTAAGAATGAAGGTGTGTGAAGTCATAGAATGGAGGTGTGTGACGTCACAGAATGGAGTTGTGTGAAGTCATAGAATGGAGCATTGTGAAGTCAGAATGGAGGTGTGTAAAGTCACAGGATGGAGGTGTGTCAATTCAGAATGGAGGTGTGTGAAGTCAGAATGTAGGTGTGAAATCGCAGAATGGAGGTGGGTGAAGTCATAGAAAGGAGGTTTGGGAAGTCATAGAATGGAGGAGTGTGAAGTCGTAGAGTGGAGGTGAGTGAAGTCAAAGATACGAGGTCTGTGAAGTCATAGAATGGAGGTGTGCGAATTAAGAATGGAGGTGTGTGAAGTCATAGAATAGAGATAAGTGAACTCATAGAATGGAGGTGTGTGACGTCACAATGGAAGTGTGTGAAGTCATAGAATGGAGGTGTGTGAAGTCACAGAATGGAAGTGAGTGAAGTCATACATTGGAAGTGAGTGAAGTCCGAATGGAGTTCTGTGAAGTCACAGAATGGAGGTGTGTGAACTCAGAATGGAGGTGTGTGAAGTCATAGATGTAGGTGTGTGAAGTCATAGTATGGAGGTGTGTGAAATCATAGAATGGAGTTTTGTGAAGTCACAGAATGGAGCTGTGTGAAGTCAGAATGTAAGTGTGTGAAGTCATAGAATAGAAGTGTGTGAAGTCAAAATGGAGGTGTGTGAAGTCATAGAATGGATGTGTGTGAAGTCACAGAATTGAGGTGTGTGAAGTCCTAGAATGGAGGTGTGTGAATTCATAGAATGGAGGTGTGTGAAATCACAGAATGGAGGTGTGTGAATTAAGAATGGAGGTGAGTAAAGTCATAGAATGGAGGTTTGTGAAGTCATACCATGCAGGTTGTGAAATCATACAATGGAGGTGTATAAAATCATAGAATGGAGGTGTTTGAAGTCACAGAATGGAAGTGTGTGAAGTTATAGGATGGAGGTGTGTGAAGTCACAGAATGGAGGTGTGTCAAGTCATACAATGGAGGTGTGTGAATTCAGAATGGAGGTGTGTGAAGTCATAGAATGGAGGTGTGTGAACTCAGAATGGAGGTGTGTGAAGTCATAGATGGAGGTGTGTGAAGTCATAGTATGGAGGTGTGTGAAATCATAGAATGGAGTTTTGTGAAGTCACAGAATGGAGCTGTGTGAAGTCAGAATGGAGGTGTGTGAGTCATAGAATGGAGGTGTGTGAAGTCATAGAATGGAGGTGTGTGAAGTCATAGAATGGAGGTGTGTGAACTCAGAATGGAGGTGTGTGAAGTCATAGATGGAGGTGTGTGAACTCAGAATGGAGGTAGGTGAAGTCACAGAATGGAGGTGTTTGAAGTCATAGAATGGAGGTGTGTGAAGTCACAGAATGGAGGTGTGTGACTTCATAGAATGGTGGTGTGTGAAGTCATAGAATGGAGGTGTGTGAAGTCATAGAATGGAGGTGTGTGAAGTCATAGAATGGAGGTGTGTGAAGTCACAGAATGGAAGTGTGTGAAGGCATAGAATGGAGCTGGGTGAAGTCATAGAATGGAGGTGTGTGAAATCATAGAATGGAGGAGTGTGAAGTTAGAATGGAGGTGTGTGAAGTCATAGAATGGAGGTCTGTGAAGTCATAGAATGGAGGTGTGTGAATTAAGAATGGAGGTGTGTGAAGTCATAGAATGGAGATAAGTGAACTCATAGAATGGAGGTGTGTGACGTCACAATGGAAGTGTGTGAAGTCATAGAATGGAGGTGTGTGAAGTCACAGAATGGAGGTGTGTGAAGTCATACATTGGAGGTGAGTGAAGTCCGAATGGAGTTCTGTGAAGTCACAGAATGGAGGTGTGTGAACTCAGAATGGAGGTGTGTGAAGTCATAGAAGGAGGTGTGTGAAGTCATAGATGTAGGTGTGTGAAGTCATAGTATGGAGGTGTGTGAAATCATAGAATGGAGTTTTGTGAAGTCACAGAATGGAGCTGTGTGAAGTCAGAATGTAGGTGTGTGAAGTCATAGAATAGAAGTGTGTGAAGTCAAAATGGAGGTGTGTGAAGTCATAGAATGGATGTGTGTGAAGTCACAGAATTGAGGTGTGTGAAGTGCTAGAATGGAGGTGTGTGAATTCATAGAATGGACGTGTGTGAAATCACAGAATGGAGGTGTGTGAATTAAGAATGGAGGTGAGTAAAGTCATAGAATGGAGGTGTGTGAAGTCATACAATGCAGGTTGTGAAATCATACAATGGAGGTGTGTAAAATCATAGAATGGAGGTGTTTGAAGTCACAGAATGGAAGTGTGTGAAGTCATAGCATGGAGGTGTGTGAAGTCACAGAATGGAGGTGTGTCAAGTCATACAATGGAGGTGTGTGAATTCAGAATGGAGGTGTGTGAAGTCATATAATGGAGGTGTGTGAACTCAGAATGGAGGTGTGTGAAGTCATAGGTGGAGGTGTGTGAAGTCATAGTATGGAGGTGTGTGAAATCATAGAATGGAGTTTTGTGAAGTCACAGAATGGAGCTGTGTGAAGTCAGAATGGAAGTGTGTGAGTCATAGAATGGAGGTGTGTGAAGTCATAGAATGGAGGTGTGCGAAGTCATAGAATGGAGGTGTGTGAATTCAGAATGGAGGTGTGTGAATTCATAGATGGAGGTGTGTGAACTCAGAATGGAGGTAGGTGAAGTCACAGAATGGAGGTGTGTGAAGTCATAGAATGGAGGTGTGTGAAGTCACAGAATGGAGGTTTGTGACTTCATAGAATGGTGGTGTGTGAAGTCATAGAATGGAGGTGTGTGAAGTCATAGAATGGAGGTGTGTGAACTCAGAATGGAGGTGTGTGAAGTCATAGATGGAGGTGTGTGAAGTCATAGTATGGAGGTGTGTGAAATCATAGAATGGAGTTTTGTGAAGTCACAGAATGGAGCTGTGTGAAGTCAGAATGGAGGTGTGTGAGTCATAGAATGGAGGTGTGTGAAGTCATAGAATGGAGGTGTGTGAAGTCATAGAATGGAGGTGTGTGAACTCAGAATGGAGGTGTGTGAAGTCATAGATGGAGGTGTGTGAACTCAGAATGGAGGTAGGTGAAGTCACAGAATGGAGGTGTTTGAAGTCATAGAATGGAGGTGTGTGAAGTCACAGAATGGAGGTGTGTGACTTCATAGAATGGTGGTGTGTGAAGTCATAGAATGGAGGTGTGTGAAGTCATAGAATGGAGGTGTGTGAAGTCATAGAATGGAGGTGTGTGAAGTCACAGAATGGAAGTGTGTGAAGGCATAGAATGGAGCTGGGTGAAGTCATAGAATGGAGGTGTGTGAAATCATAGAATGGAGGAGTGTGAAGTTAGAATGGAGGTGTGTGAAGTCATAGAATGGAGGTCTGTGAAGTCATAGAATGGAGGTGTGTGAATTAAGAATGGAGGTGTGTGAAGTCATAGAATGGAGATAAGTGAACTCATAGAATGGAGGTGTGTGACGTCACAATGGAAGTGTGTGAAGTCATAGAATGGAGGTGTGTGAAGTCACAGAATGGAGGTGTGTGAAGTCATACATTGGAGGTGAGTGAAGTCCGAATGGAGTTCTGTGAAGTCACAGAATGGAGGTGTGTGAACTCAGAATGGAGGTGTGTGAAGTCATAGAAGGAGGTGTGTGAAGTCATAGATGTAGGTGTGTGAAGTCATAGTATGGAGGTGTGTGAAATCATAGAATGGAGTTTTGTGAAGTCACAGAATGGAGCTGTGTGAAGTCAGAATGTAGGTGTGTGAAGTCATAGAATAGAAGTGTGTGAAGTCAAAATGGAGGTGTGTGAAGTCATAGAATGGATGTGTGTGAAGTCACAGAATTGAGGTGTGTGAAGTGCTAGAATGGAGGTGTGTGAATTCATAGAATGGACGTGTGTGAAATCACAGAATGGAGGTGTGTGAATTAAGAATGGAGGTGAGTAAAGTCATAGAATGGAGGTGTGTGAAGTCATACAATGCAGGTTGTGAAATCATACAATGGAGGTGTGTAAAATCATAGAATGGAGGTGTTTGAAGTCACAGAATGGAAGTGTGTGAAGTCATAGCATGGAGGTGTGTGAAGTCACAGAATGGAGGTGTGTCAAGTCATACAATGGAGGTGTGTGAATTCAGAATGGAGGTGTGTGAAGTCATATAATGGAGGTGTGTGAACTCAGAATGGAGGTGTGTGAAGTCATAGGTGGAGGTGTGTGAAGTCATAGTATGGAGGTGTGTGAAATCATAGAATGGAGTTTTGTGAAGTCACAGAATGGAGCTGTGTGAAGTCAGAATGGAAGTGTGTGAGTCATAGAATGGAGGTGTGTGAAGTCATAGAATGGAGGTGTGTGAAGTCATAGAATGGAGGTGTGTGAATTCAGAATGGAGGTGTGTGAATTCATAGATGGAGGTGTGTGAACTCAGAATGGAGGTAGGTGAAGTCACAGAATGGAGGTGTGTGAAGTCATAGAATGGAGGTGTGTGAAGTCACAGAATGGAGGTTTGTGACTTCATAGAATGGTGGTGTGTGAAGTCATAGAATGGAGGTGTGTGAAGTCATAGAATGGAGGTGTGTGAAGTCACAGAATGGAGGTGTGTGAAGTCACAGAATGGAGGTGTGTGAAGTCGTACAATTGAAGTGTGTGAAGTCATAGAATGGAGGTGTGTGAAGTCAGAATGGAGGTGTGTGAAGTCACAGAATGGAGGTGTGTGAACTCAAAATGGAGGTGTGTGAAGTCACAGAATGGAGGTTTGTGAAGTCATATAATGGAGGTGTTTGAAGTCATAGAATGGATGTTTCTGAGGTAAGAATGAAGGAGAGTGAAGTCAGAGAATGGAGGTGTGTGAAGTCAAAATGAAGGTGTGTGAACTCATAGAATGGACGTGTGTGAACTGATAGAATGGAGGTGTGTGAAGTCATCGAATTGAGGTGTGTGAAGTAAGAATGGAGGTGTGAGAAGTAACAGAATGGAGGTGTGTGAATTCAGAATGGAGGTGAGTGAAGTCATAGAATGCAGGTGTGTGAAGTCAGAATGGAGGTATGAGAAGTCACAGAACGGAGATGTGTGAATTCAGAATGGAGGTTAGTGAAGTCATATAATGGAGGTGTGTGAAGTCATAGAATGGAGGTGTGTGAAGTCATACAATGGAGGTTTGTGAAATCATAGAATGGAGGTATTTGAATTCACAGAATGGAGGTGTGTGAAGACAGAGTGGAGGTGTGTGAAGTCATAGAATTGAGGTGTGAAATAAGAATGGAGGTGTGTGAACTCATAGAATGCAGGTGTGTGAAATCACAATGGAGTTGTGTGAAGTCATAGAATGGAGGTGTGTGAAGTCACAGAATGGAAGTGTGTGAAGGCATAGAATGGAGCTGGATGAAGTCATGGAATGGAGGTGTGTGCAATCATAGAATGGAGGAGTGTGAAGTTAGAATGGAGGTGTGTGAAGTCATAGAATGGATGTGTGTGAAGTCAGAATGGAGGTGTGTGAAGTCATAGAATGGAGATGTGTTAACTCATAGAATGGAGGTGTGTGACGTCACAATGGAAGTGTGTGAAGTCATAGAATGGAGGTGTGTGAAGTCATACAATGAAGGTGTGCGAAGTCAGAATGGAGGTGTGTGAAGTCACAGAATGGAGGTGTGTGAACTCAGAATGGAGTTGTGTGAAGTCATAGATGGAGGTGCGTAAAGTCATAGTATGGAGGTGTGTGAAATCATAGAATGGATTTTTGTTGAGTCACAGAGTGGAGCTGTGTGAAGCCAGAATGGATGTGTGTGAAGTCATAGAATGGATGTTTTTGAAGTAAGAATGAAGGTGTGTGAAGTCATAGAATGGAGGTGTGTGATGTCACAGAATGGAGTTGTGTGAAGTCATAGAATGGAGCATTGTGAAGTCAGAATGGAGGTGTGTAAAGTCACAGGATGGAGGTGTGTCAATTCAGAATGGAGGTGTGTGAAGTCATAGATGGAGGTGTGTGAAGTCATAGTATGGAGGTGTGTGAAATCATAGAATGGATTTTTGTTGAGTCACAGAGTGGAGCTGTGTGAAGCCAGAATGGAGGAGTGTGAAGTCATAGAATGGAGGTGTGTGAAGTCAGAATGGAGGTGTGTGAAGTCATAGAATGGAGGTGTGTTAAGTCACAATGGAGGTGTGTGAAATCATAGAATGGAGGTGTGTGAAGTCACAAAATGGAGGTGTGTGAAGTCATAGAATGGAGGTGTGTGAAGTCATAGAATGGATGTTTTTGTAGTAAGAATGAAGGTGTGTGAAGTCATAGAATGGAGGTGTGTGACGTCACAGAATGGAGTTGTGTGAAGTCATAGAATGGAGCATTGTGAAGTCAGAATGGAGGTGTGTAAAGTCACAGGATGGAGGTGTGTCAATTCAGAATGGAGGTGTGTGAAGTCCGAATGTAGGTGTGAAATCGCAGAATGGAGGTGGGTGAAGTCATAGAAAGGAGGTGTGGGAAGTCATAGAATGGAGGAGTGTGAAGTCGTAGAGTGGAGGTGAGTGAAGTCAAAGATACGAGGTCTGTGAAGTCATAGAATGGAGGTGTGTGAATTAAGAATGGAGGTGTGTGAAGTCATAGAATGGAGATAAGTGAACTCATAGAATGGAGGTGTGTGACGTCACAATGGAAGTGTGTGAAGTCATAGAATGGAGGTGTGTGAAGTCACAGAATGGAGGTGTGTGAAGTCATACATTGGAGGTGAGTGAAGTCCGAATGGAGTTCTGTGAAGTCACAGAATGGAGGTGTGTGAACTCAGAATGGAGGTGTGTGAAGTCATAGAAGGAGGTGTGTGAAGTCATAGATGTAGGTGTGTGAAGTCATAGTACGGAGGTGTGTGAAATCATAGAATGGAGTTTTGTGAAGTCACAGAATGGAGCTTTGTGAAGTCAGAATGTAGGTGTGTGAAGTCATAGAATAGAAGTGTGTGAAGTCAAAATGGAGGTGTGTGAAGTCATAGAATGGATGTGTGTGAAGTCACAGAATTGAGGTGTGTGAAGTCATAGAATGGAGGTGTGTGAATTCATAGAATGGAGGTGTGTGAAATCACAGAATGGAGGTGTGTGAAGTCACAGAATGGAGGTGTTTGAACTCAAAATAGAGGTGTCTGAAGTCACAGAATGGAGGTGTGTGAAGTCATAGAATGGAAGTGTGTGAAGTCATAGAATGGAGGTGTGTGAAGTCATAGAATGGATATGTGTGAAGTCACAGAATTGAGGTGTGTGAAGTCATAGAATGGAGGTGTGTGAATTCATAGAATGGAGGTGTGTGAAATCACAGAATGGAGGTGTGTGAAGTCACAGAATGGAGGTGTTTGAATTCACAATAGAGGTGTCTGAAGTCACAGAATGGAGGTGTGTGAAGTCATAGAATGGAAGTGTTTGAAGTCACAGAATGGAGGTGTGTGAAGTCAGAATGGACGTGTGAAGTCACAGAATTGAGGTGTGTGAAGTCACAGAATGGAGGTTTGTGAAGACATACAATGGAGGTGTGTGAAGTCATAGAATGGATGTTTCTAAAGTAAGACTGAATGTGTGTGAAGTCATAGAATGGAGGTGTGTGAAGTCAAAATTAAGGTGTGTGAACTCATAGAATGGAGGTGTGTGAACTCATAGATTGGAGGTGTGAAATCATGGAATGGAGGTGTGTGAAGTCAAAGAATGGAGGTGTGTGAAGTCAAACAATAGAGGTGTGTGAAGTCACAGAATGGAGGTGTGTGAAGTCACAGATTGGAAGTGTGTGAAATCAAAACGGAGGTGTGTGAAGTCAAAAAGGTGGTGTGTGAAGTCACAAATGGAGGTGTGTGAAGTCACAGAATGGAGGTATGTGAACTCAGAATGGAGGTGTGTGAAGTCATAGATGGAGGTGTGGGAAGTAATAGTATGGAGGTGTGTGAAATTATAGAAAGGAGTTTTGTGAACTCACAGAATGGACTGTGTGAAGTCAGAATGGAGGTGTGTGAACTCATAGAATGGAGGTGTGTGAAGTCACAATGGAGGTGTGTGAAATCATAGAATGGAGGTGTGTGAAGTCACAGAATGGAGGTGTGTGAAGTCACAGAATGGAGGTGTGTGAACTCATAGAATGGAGGTGTGTGAAGTCATAGATGGACGTGTGTGAAGTCATAGTATGGAGGTGTGTGAAATCATAGAATGGAGGTTTGTGAAGTCTCAGAATGAAGCTGTGTGAAGTCAGAATGGCAGTGAGTGAAGGCATAAATGGAGGTGTGTGTAAAGTCAAAATGGAAGAGTGTGAAATCATAGAATCGTGGTGTGTGAGGTCACAATGGAGGTTTGTGAAGTGATAGAATGGAGGTGTGTGAAATCACAGAATGGAGGTGTGTGAAGTCATAGAATGGAGGTGTGTGAAGTCATAGAATGGAGGTGTGTGAAGTCACAGAATGAAAGTGTGTGAAGTCACAGAATGGAGGGGTGTGAACTCAGAATGGAGGTAGGTGAAGTCAAAGAATGGAGGTGAGTGAAGTCATAGAATGGAGGTGTGTGAAGTCAGAATGGAGGTGTGTGAAGTCATAGAATGGATGTGTGTGAAGTCAGAATGGAGGTGTGTCAAGTCATAGAATGGAGATGTGTTAACTCATAGAATGGAGGTGTGTGACGTCACAATGGAAGTGTGTGAAGTCATAGAATGGAGGTGTGTGAAGTCATACAATGAAGGTGTGTGAAGTCAGAATGGAGGTGTGTGAAGTCACAGAATGGAGGTGTGTGAACTCAGAATGGAGTTGTGTGAAGTCATAGATGGAGGTGTGTGAAGTCATAGTATGGAGGTGTGTGAAATCATAGAATGGATTTTTGTTGAGTCACAGAGTGGAGCTGTGTGAAGCCAGAATGGAGGAGTGTGAAGTCATAGAATGGAGGTGTGTGAAGTCAGAATGGAGGTGTGTGAACTCATAGAATGAGGTGTGTTAAGTCACAATGGAGGTGTGTGAAATCATAGAATGGAGGTGTGTGAAGTCACAAAATGGAGGTGTGTGAAGTCATAGAATGGAGGTGTGTGAAGTCATAGAATGGATGTTTTTGAAGTAAGAATGAAGGTGTGTGAAATCATAGAATGGAGTTTTGTGAAGTCACAGAATGGAGCTGTGTGAAGTCAGAATGGAGGTGTGTGAGTCATAGAATGGAGGTGTGTGAAATCATAGAATGGAGGTGTGTGAAGTCATAGAATGGAGGTGTGTGAACTCAGAATGGAGGTGTGTGAAGTCATAGATGGAGGTGTGTGAACTCAGAATGGAGGTAGGTGAAGTCACAGAATGGAGGTGTTTGAAGTCATAGAATGGAGGTGTGTGAAGTCACAGAATGGAGGTGTGTGACTTCATAGAATGGTGGTGTGTGAAGTCATAGAATGGAGGTGTGTGAAGTCATAGAATGGAGGTGTGTGAAGTCATAGAATGGAGGTGTGTGAAGTCACAGAATGGAAGTGTGTGAAGGCATAGAATGGAGATGGGTGAAGTCATAGAATGGAGGTGTGTGAAATCATAGAATGGAGGAGTGTGAAGTTAGAATGGAGGTGTGTGAAGTCATAGAATGGAGGTCTGTGAAGTCATAGAATGGAGGTGTGTGAATTAAGAATGGAGGTGTGTGAAGTCATAGAATGGAGATAAGTGAACTCATAGAATGGAGGTGTGTGACGTCACAATGGAAGTGTGTGAAGTCATAGAATGGAGGTGTGTGAAGTCACAGAATGGAGGTGTGTGAAGTCATACATTGGAGGTGAGTGAAGTCCGAATGGAGTTCTGTGAAGTCACAGAATGGAGGTGTGTGAACTCAGAATGGAGGTGTGTGAAGTCATAGAAGGAGGTGTGTGAAGTCATAGATGTAGGTGTGTGAAGTCATAGTATGGAGGTGTGTGAAATCATAGAATGGAGTTTTGTGAAGTCACAGAATGGAGCTGTGTGAAGTCAGAATGTAGGTGTGTGAAGTCATAGAATAGAAGTGTGTGAAGTCAAAATGGAGGTGTGTGAAGTCATAGAATGGATGTGTGTGAAGTCACAGAATTGAGGTGTGTGAAGTGCTAGAATGGAGGTGTGTGAATTCATAGAATGGACGTGTGTGAAATCACAGAATGGAGGTGTGTGAATTAAGAATGGAGGTGAGTAAAGTCATAGAATGGAGGTGTGTGAAGTCATACAATGCAGGTTGTGAAATCATACAATGGAGGTGTGTAAAATCATAGAATGGAGGTGTTTGAAGTCACAGAATGGAAGTGTGTGAAGTCATAGCATGGAGGTGTGTGAAGTCACAGAATGGAGGTGTGTCAAGTCATACAATGGAGGTGTGTCAATTCAGAATGGAGGTGTGTGAAGTCATAGAATGGAGGTGTGTGAACTCAGAATGGAGGTGTGTGAAGTCATAGGTGGAGGTGTGTGAAGTCATAGTATGGAGGTGTGTGAAATCATAGAATGGAGTTTTGTGAAGTCACAGAATGGAGCTGTGTGAAGTCAGAATGGAAGTGTGTGAGTCATAGAATGGAGGTGTGTGAAGTCATAGAATGGAGGTGTGTGAAGTCATAGAATGGAGGTGTGTGAATTCAGAATGGTGGTGTGTGAATTCATAGATGGAGGTGTGTGAACTCAGAATGGAGGTAGGTGAAGTCACAGAATGGAGGTGTGTGAAGTCATAGAATGGAGGTGTGTGAAGTCACAGAATGGAGGTTTGTGACTTCATAGAATGGTGGTGTGTGAAGTCATAGAATGGAGGTGTGTGAAGTCATAGAATGGAGGTGTGTGAAGTCACAGAATGGAGGTGTGTGAAGTCACAGAATGGAGGTGTGTGAAGTCGTAGAATTGAAGTGTGTGAAGTCATAGAATGGAGGTGTGTGAAGTCAGAATGGAGGTGTGTGAAGTCACAGAATGGAGTTGTGTGAACTCAAAATGGAGGTGTGTGAAGTCACAGAATGGAGGTTTGTGAAGTCATATAATGGAGGTGTTTGAAGTCATAGAATGGATGTTTCTGAGGTAAGAATGAAGGAGAGTGAAGTCAGAGAATGGAGGTGTGTGAAGTCAAAATGAAGGTGTGTGAACTCATAGAATGGACGTGTGTGAACTGATAGAATGGAGGTGTGTGAAGTCATCGAATGGAGGTGTGTGAAGTAAGAATGGAGGTGTGAGAAGTAACAGAATGGAGGTGTGTGAATTCAGAATGGAGGTGAGTGAAGTCATAGAATGGAGGTGTGTGAAGTCAGAATGGAGGTATGAGAAGTCACAGAACGGAGATGTGTGAATTCAGAATGGAGGTTAGTGAAGTCATATAATGGAGGTGTGTGAAGTCATAGAATGGAGGTGTGTGAAGTCATACAATGGAGGTTTGTGAAATCATAGAATGGAGGTGTTTGAATTCACAGAATGGAGGTGTGTGAAGTCAGAGTGGAGGTGTGTGAATTCATAGAATTGAGGTGTGAAATAAGAATGGAGGTGTGTGAACTCATAGAATGCAGGTGTGTGAAATCACAATGGAGTTGTGTGAAGTCATAGAATGGAGGTGTGTGAAGTCACAGAATGGAAGTGTGTGAAGGCATAGAATGGAGCTGGGTGAAGTCATGGAATGGAGGTGTGTGCAATCATAGAATGGAGGAGTGTGAAGTTAGAATGGAGGTGTGTGAAGTCATAGAATGGATGTGTGTGAAGTCAGAATGGAGGTGTGTGAAGTCATAGAATGGAGATGTGTTAACTCATAGAATGGAGGTGTGTGACGTCACAATGGAAGTGTGTGAAGTCATAGAATGGAGGTGTGTGAAGTCATACAATGAAGGTGTGCGAAGTCAGAATGGAGGTGTGTGAAGTCACAGAATGGAGGTGTGTGAACTCAGAATGGAGTTGTGTGAAGTCATAGATGGAGGTGCGTAAAGTCATAGTATGGAGGTGTGTGAAATCATAGAATGGATTTTTGTTGAGTCACAGAGTGGAGCTGTGTGAAGCCAGAATGGAGGTGTGTGAAGTCATAGAATGGATGTTTTTGAAGTAAGAATGAAGGTGTGTGAAGTCATAGAATGGAGGTGTGTGATGTCACAGAATGGAGTTGTGTGAAGTCATAGAATGGAGCATTGTGAAGTCAGAATGGAGGTGTGTAAAGTCACAGGATGGAGGTGTGTCAATTCAGAATGGAGGTGTGTGAAGTCATAGATGGAGGTGTGTGAAGTCATAGTATGGAGGTGTGTGAAATCATAGAATGGATTTTTGTTGAGTCACAGAGTGGAGCTGTGTGAAGCCAGAATGGAGGAGTGTGAAGTCATAGAATGGAGGTGTGTGAAGTCAGAATGGAGGTGTGTGAAGTCATAGAATGGAGGTGTGTTAAGTCACAATGGAGGTGTGTGAAATCATAGAATGGAGGTGTGTGAAGTCACAAAATGGAGGTGTGTGAAGTCATAGAATGGAGGTGTGTGAAGTCATAGAATGGATGTTTTTGAAGTAAGAATGAAGGTGTGTGAAATCATAGAATGGAGTTTTGTGAAGTCACAGAATGGAGCTGTGTGAAGTCAGAATGGAGGTGTGTGAGTCATAGAATGGAGGTGTGTGAAATCATAGAATGGAGGTGTGTGAAGTCATAGAATGGAGGTGTGTGAACTCAGAATGGAGGTGTGTGAAGTCATAGATGGAGGTGTGTGAACTCAGAATGGAGGTAGGTGAAGTCACAGAATGGAGGTGTTTGAAGTCATAGAATGGAGGTGTGTGAAGTCACAGAATGGAGGTGTGTGACTTCATAGAATGGTGGTGTGTGAAGTCATAGAATGGAGGTGTGTGAAGTCATAGAATGGAGGTGTGTGAAGTCATAGAATGGAGGTGTGTGAAGTCACAGAATGGAAGTGTGTGAAGGCATAGAATGGAGATGGGTGAAGTCATAGAATGGAGGTGTGTGAAATCATAGAATGGAGGAGTGTGAAGTTAGAATGGAGGTGTGTGAAGTCATAGAATGGAGGTCTGTGAAGTCATAGAATGGAGGTGTGTGAATTAAGAATGGAGGTGTGTGAAGTCATAGAATGGAGATAAGTGAACTCATAGAATGGAGGTGTGTGACGTCACAATGGAAGTGTGTGAAGTCATAGAATGGAGGTGTGTGAAGTCACAGAATGGAGGTGTGTGAAGTCATACATTGGAGGTGAGTGAAGTCCGAATGGAGTTCTGTGAAGTCACAGAATGGAGGTGTGTGAACTCAGAATGGAGGTGTGTGAAGTCATAGAAGGAGGTGTGTGAAGTCATAGATGTAGGTGTGTGAAGTCATAGTATGGAGGTGTGTGAAATCATAGAATGGAGTTTTGTGAAGTCACAGAATGGAGCTGTGTGAAGTCAGAATGTAGGTGTGTGAAGTCATAGAATAGAAGTGTGTGAAGTCAAAATGGAGGTGTGTGAAGTCATAGAATGGATGTGTGTGAAGTCACAGAATTGAGGTGTGTGAAGTGCTAGAATGGAGGTGTGTGAATTCATAGAATGGACGTGTGTGAAATCACAGAATGGAGGTGTGTGAATTAAGAATGGAGGTGAGTAAAGTCATAGAATGGAGGTGTGTGAAGTCATACAATGCAGGTTGTGAAATCATACAATGGAGGTGTGTAAAATCATAGAATGGAGGTGTTTGAAGTCACAGAATGGAAGTGTGTGAAGTCATAGCATGGAGGTGTGTGAAGTCACAGAATGGAGGTGTGTCAAGTCATACAATGGAGGTGTGTCAATTCAGAATGGAGGTGTGTGAAGTCATAGAATGGAGGTGTGTGAACTCAGAATGGAGGTGTGTGAAGTCATAGGTGGAGGTGTGTGAAGTCATAGTATGGAGGTGTGTGAAATCATAGAATGGAGTTTTGTGAAGTCACAGAATGGAGCTGTGTGAAGTCAGAATGGAAGTGTGTGAGTCATAGAATGGAGGTGTGTGAAGTCATAGAATGGAGGTGTGTGAAGTCATAGAATGGAGGTGTGTGAATTCAGAATGGAGGTGTGTGAATTCATAGATGGAGGTGTGTGAACTCAGAATGGAGGTAGGTGAAGTCACAGAATGGAGGTGTGTGAAGTCATAGAATGGAGGTGTGTGAAGTCACAGAATGGAGGTTTGTGACTTCATAGAATGGTGGTGTGTGAAGTCATAGAATGGAGGTGTGTGAAGTCATAGAATGGAGGTGTGTGAAGTCACAGAATGGAGGTGTGTGAAGTCACAGAATGGAGGTGTGTGAAGTCGTAGAATTGAAGTGTGTGAAGTCATAGAATGGAGGTGTGTGAAGTCAGAATGGAGGTGTGTGAAGTCACAGAATGGAGGTGTGTGAACTCAAAATGGAGGTGTGTGAAGTCACAGAATGGAGGTTTGTGAAGTCATATAATGGAGGTGTTTGAAGTCATAGAATGGATGTTTCTGAGGTAAGAATGAAGGAGAGTGAAGTCAGAGAATGGAGGTGTGTGAAGTCAAAATGAAGGTGTGTGAACTCATAGAATGGACGTGTGTGAACTGATAGAATGGAGGTGTGTGAAGTCATCGAATGGAGGTGTGTGAAGTAAGAATGGAGGTGTGAGAAGTAACAGAATGGAGGTGTGTGAATTCAGAATGGAGGTGAGTGAAGTCATAGAATGGAGGTGTGTGAAGTCAGAATGGAGGTATGAGAAGTCACAGAACGGAGATGTGTGAATTCAGAATGGAGGTTAGTGAAGTCATATAATGGAGGTGTGTGAAGTCATAGAATGGAGGTGTGTGAAGTCATACAATGGAGGTTTGTGAAATCATAGAATGGAGGTGTTTGAATTCACAGAATGGAGGTGTGTGAAGTCAGAGTGGAGGTGTGTGAATTCATAGAATTGAGGTGTGAAATAAGAATGGAGGTGTGTGAACTCATAGAATGCAGGTGTGTGAAATCACAATGGAGTTGTGTGAAGTCATAGAATGGAGGTGTGTGAAGTCACAGAATGGAAGTGTGTGAAGGCATAGAATGGAGCTGGGTGAAGTCATGGAATGGAGGTGTGTGCAATCATAGAATGGAGGAGTGTGAAGTTAGAATGGAGGTGTGTGAAGTCATAGAATGGATGTGTGTGAAGTCAGAATGGAGGTGTGTGAAGTCATAGAATGGAGATGTGTTAACTCATAGAATGGAGGTGTGTGACGTCACAATGGAAGTGTGTGAAGTCATAGAATGGAGGTGTGTGAAGTCATACAATGAAGGTGTGCGAAGTCAGAATGGAGGTGTGTGAAGTCACAGAATGGAGGTGTGTGAACTCAGAATGGAGTTGTGTGAAGTCATAGATGGAGGTGCGTAAAGTCATAGTATGGAGGTGTGTGAAATCATAGAATGGATTTTTGTTGAGTCACAGAGTGGAGCTGTGTGAAGCCAGAATGGAGGTGTGTGAAGTCATAGAATGGATGTTTTTGAAGTAAGAATGAAGGTGTGTGAAGTCATAGAATGGAGGTGTGTGATGTCACAGAATGGAGTTGTGTGAAGTCATAGAATGGAGCATTGTGAAGTCAGAATGGAGGTGTGTAAAGTCACAGGATGGAGGTGTGTCAATTCAGAATGGAGGTGTGTGAAGTCATAGATGGAGGTGTGTGAAGTCATAGTATGGAGGTGTGTGAAATCATAGAATGGATTTTTGTTGAGTCACAGAGTGGAGCTGTGTGAAGCCAGAATGGAGGAGTGTGAAGTCATAGAATGGAGGTGTGTGAAGTCAGAATGGAGGTGTGTGAAGTCATAGAATGGAGGTGTGTTAAGTCACAATGGAGGTGTGTGAAATCATAGAATGGAGGTGTGTGAAGTCACAAAATGGAGGTGTGTGAAGTCATAGAATGGAGGTGTGTGAAGTCATAGAATGGATGTTTTTGAAGTAAGAATGAAGGTGTGTGAAGTCATAGAATGGAGGTGTGTGACGTCACAGAATGGAGTTGTGTGAAGTCATAGAATGGAGCATTGTGAAGTCAGAATGGAGGTGTGTAAAGTCACAGGATGGAGGTGTGTCAATTCAGAATGGAGGTGTGTGAAGTCCGAATGTAGGTGTGAAATCGCAGAATGGAGGTGGGTGAAGTCATAGAAAGGAGGTGTGGGAAGTCATAGAATGGAGGAGTGTGAAGTCGTAGAGTGGAGGTGAGTGAAGTCAAAGATACGAGGTCTGTGAAGTCATAGAATGGAGGTGTGTGAATTAAGAATGGAGGTGTGTGAAGTCATAGAATGGAGATAAGTGAACTCATAGAATGGAGGTGTGTGACGTCACAATGGAAGTGTGTGAAGTCATAGAATGGAGGTGTGTGAAGTCACAGAATGGAGGTGTGTGAAGTCATACATTGGAGGTGAGTGAAGTCCGAATGGAGTTCTGTGAAGTCACAGAATGGAGGTGTGTGAACTCAGAATGGAGGTGTGTGAAGTCATAGAAGGAGGTGTGTGAAGTCATAGATGTAGGTGTGTGAAGTCATAGTATGGAGGTGTGTGAAATCATAGAATGGAGTTTTGTGAAGTCACAGAATGGAGCTGTGTGAAGTCAGAATGTAGGTGTGTGAAGTCATAGAATAGAAGTGTGTGAAGTCAAAATGGAGGTGTGTGAAGTCATAGAATGGATGTGTGTGAAGTCACAGAATTGAGGTGTGTGAAGTCATAGAATGGAGGTGTGTGAATTCATAGAATGGAGGTGTGTGAAATCACAGAATGGAGGTGTGTGAAGTCACAGAATGGAGGTGTTTGAACTCAAAATAGAGGTGTCTGAAGTCACAGAATGGAGGTGTGTGAAGTCATAGAATGGAAGTGTGTGAAGTCATAGAATGGAGGTGTGTGAAGTCATAGAATGGATATGTGTGAAGTCACAGAATTGAGGTGTGTGAAGTCATAGAATGGAGGTGTGTGAATTCATAGAATGGAGGTGTGTGAAATCACAGAATGGAGGTGTGTGAAGTCACAGAATGGAGGTGTTTGAATTCACAATAGAGGTGTCTGAAGTCACAGAATGGAGGTGTGTGAAGTCATAGAATGGAAGTGTTTGAAGTCACAGAATGGAGGTGTGTGAAGTCAGAATGGACGTGTGAAGTCACAGAATTGAGGTGTGTGAAGTCACAGAATGGAGGTTTGTGAAGACATACAATGGAGGTGTGTGAAGTCATAGAATGGATGTTTCTAAAGTAAGACTGAATGTGTGTGAAGTCATAGAATGGAGGTGTGTGAAGTCAAAATTAAGGTGTGTGAACTCATAGAATGGAGGTGTGTGAACTCATAGATTGGAGGTGTGAAATCATGGAATGGAGGTGTGTGAAGTCAAAGAATGGAGGTGTGTGAAGTCAAACAATAGAGGTGTGTGAAGTCACAGAATGGAGGTGTGTGAAGTCACAGATTGGAAGTGTGTGAAATCAAAACGGAGGTGTGTGAAGTCAAAAAGGTGGTGTGTGAAGTCACAAATGGAGGTGTGTGAAGTCACAGAATGGAGGTATGTGAACTCAGAATGGAGGTGTGTGAAGTCATAGATGGAGGTGTGGGAAGTAATAGTATGGAGGTGTGTGAAATTATAGAAAGGAGTTTTGTGAACTCACAGAATGGACTGTGTGAAGTCAGAATGGAGGTGTGTGAACTCATAGAATGGAGGTGTGTGAAGTCACAATGGAGGTGTGTGAAATCATAGAATGGAGGTGTGTGAAGTCACAGAATGGAGGTGTGTGAAGTCACAGAATGGAGGTGTGTGAACTCATAGAATGGAGGTGTGTGAAGTCATAGATGGACGTGTGTGAAGTCATAGTATGGAGGTGTGTGAAATCATAGAATGGAGGTTTGTGAAGTCTCAGAATGAAGCTGTGTGAAGTCAGAATGGCAGTGAGTGAAGGCATAAATGGAGGTGTGTGTAAAGTCAAAATGGAAGAGTGTGAAATCATAGAATCGTGGTGTGTGAGGTCACAATGGAGGTTTGTGAAGTGATAGAATGGAGGTGTGTGAAATCACAGAATGGAGGTGTGTGAAGTCATAGAATGGAGGTGTGTGAAGTCATAGAATGGAGGTGTGTGAAGTCACAGAATGAAAGTGTGTGAAGTCACAGAATGGAGGGGTGTGAACTCAGAATGGAGGTAGGTGAAGTCAAAGAATGGAGGTGAGTGAAGTCATAGAATGGAGGTGTGTGAAGTCAGAATGGAGGTGTGTGAAGTCATAGAATGGATGTGTGTGAAGTCAGAATGGAGGTGTGTCAAGTCATAGAATGGAGATGTGTTAACTCATAGAATGGAGGTGTGTGACGTCACAATGGAAGTGTGTGAAGTCATAGAATGGAGGTGTGTGAAGTCATACAATGAAGGTGTGTGAAGTCAGAATGGAGGTGTGTGAAGTCACAGAATGGAGGTGTGTGAACTCAGAATGGAGTTGTGTGAAGTCATAGATGGAGGTGTGTGAAGTCATAGTATGGAGGTGTGTGAAATCATAGAATGGAGTTTTGTGAAGTCACAGAATGGAGCTGTGTGAAGTCAGAATGTAGGTGTGTGAAGTCATAGAATAGAAGTATGTGAAGTCAAAATGGAGGTGTGTGAAGTCATAGAATGGATGTGTGTGAAGTCACAGAATTGAGGTGTGTGAAGTCATAGAATGGAGGTGTGTGAATTCATAGAATGGAGGTGTGTGAAATCACAGAATGGAGGTGTGTGAAGTCACAGAATGGAGGTGTTTGAACTCAAAATAGAGGTGTCTGAAGTCACAGAATGGAGGTGTGTGAAGTCATAGAATGGAAGTGTGTGAAGTCATAGAATGGAGGTGTGTGAAGTCATAGAATGGATATGTGTGAAGTCACAGAATTGAGGTGTGTGAAGTCATAGAATGGAGGTGTGTGAATTCATAGAATGGAGGTGTGTGAAATCACAGAATGGAGGTGTGTGAAGTCACAGAATGGAGGTGTTTGAATTCACAATAGAGGTGTCTGAAGTCACAGAATGGAGGTGTGTGAAGTCATAGAATGGAAGTGTTTGAAGTCACAGAATGGAGGTGTGTGAAGTCAGAATGGACGTGTGAAGTCACAGAATTGAGGTGTGTGAAGTCACAGAATGGAGGTTTGTGAAGACATACAATGGAGGTGTGTGAAGTCATAGAATGGATGTTTCTAAAGTAAGACTGAATGTGTGTGAAGTCATAGAATGGAGGTGTGTGAAGTCAAAATTAAGGTGTGTGAACTCATAGAATGGAGGTGTGTGAACTCATAGATTGGAGGTGTGAAATCATGGAATGGAGGTGTGTGAAGTCAAAGAATGGAGGTGTGTGAAGTCAAACAATAGAGGTGTGTGAAGTCACAGAATGGAGGTGTGTGAAGTCACAGATTGGAAGTGTGTGAAATCAAAACGGAGGTGTGTGAAGTCAAAAAGGTGGTGTGTGAAGTCACAAATGGAGGTGTGTGAAGTCACAGAATGGAGGTATGTGAACTCAGAATGGAGGTGTGTGAAGTCATAGATGGAGGTGTGGGAAGTAATAGTATGGAGGTGTGTGAAATTATAGAAAGGAGTTTTGTGAACTCACAGAATGGACTGTGTGAAGTCAGAATGGAGGTGTGTGAACTCATAGAATGGAGGTGTGTGAAGTCACAGAATGGAGGTGTGTGAAGTCACAGAATGGAAGTGTGTGAAGGCATAGAATGGAGATGGGTGAAGTCATAGAATGGAGGTGTGTGAAATCATAGAATGGAGGAGTGTGAAGTTAGAATGGAGGTGTGTGAAGTCATAGAATGGAGGTCTGTGAAGTCATAGAATGGAGGTGTGTGAATTAAGAATGGAGGTGTGTGAAGTCATAGAATGGAGATAAGTGAACTCATAGAATGGAGGTGTGTGACGTCACAATGGAAGTGTGTGAAGTCATAGAATGGAGGTGTGTGAAGTCACAGAATGGAGGTGTGTGAAGTCATACATTGGAGGTGAGTGAAGTCCGAATGGAGTTCTGTGAAGTCACAGAATGGAGGTGTGTGAACTCAGAATGGAGGTGTGTGAAGTCATAGAAGGAGGTGTGTGAAGTCATAGATGTAGGTGTGTGAAGTCATAGTATGGAGGTGTGTGAAATCATAGAATGGAGTTTTGTGAAGTCACAGAATGGAGCTGTGTGAAGTCAGAATGTAGGTGTGTGAAGTCATAGAATAGAAGTGTGTGAAGTCAAAATGGAGGTGTGTGAAGTCATAGAATGGATGTGTGTGAAGTCACAGAATTGAGGTGTGTGAAGTGCTAGAATGGAGGTGTGTGAATTCATAGAATGGACGTGTGTGAAATCACAGAATGGAGGTGTGTGAATTAAGAATGGAGGTGAGTAAAGTCATAGAATGGAGGTGTGTGAAGTCATACAATGCAGGTTGTGAAATCATACAATGGAGGTGTGTAAAATCATAGAATGGAGGTGTTTGAAGTCACAGAATGGAAGTGTGTGAAGTCATAGCATGGAGGTGTGTGAAGTCACAGAATGGAGGTGTGTCAAGTCATACAATGGAGGTGTGTCAATTCAGAATGGAGGTGTGTGAAGTCATAGAATGGAGGTGTGTGAACTCAGAATGGAGGTGTGTGAAGTCATAGGTGGAGGTGTGTGAAGTCATAGTATGGAGGTGTGTGAAATCATAGAATGGAGTTTTGTGAAGTCACAGAATGGAGCTGTGTGAAGTCAGAATGGAAGTGTGTGAGTCATAGAATGGAGGTGTGTGAAGTCATAGAATGGAGGTGTGTGAAGTCATAGAATGGAGGTGTGTGAATTCAGAATGGAGGTGTGTGAATTCATAGATGGAGGTGTGTGAACTCAGAATGGAGGTAGGTGAAGTCACAGAATGGAGGTGTGTGAAGTCATAGAATGGAGGTGTGTGAAGTCACAGAATGGAGGTTTGTGACTTCATAGAATGGTGGTGTGTGAAGTCATAGAATGGAGGTGTGTGAAGTCATAGAATGGAGGTGTGTGAAGTCACAGAATGGAGGTGTGTGAAGTCACAGAATGGAGGTGTGTGAAGTCGTAGAATTGAAGTGTGTGAAGTCATAGAATGGAGGTGTGTGAAGTCAGAATGGAGGTGTGTGAAGTCACAGAATGGAGGTGTGTGAACTCAAAATGGAGGTGTGTGAAGTCACAGAATGGAGGTTTGTGAAGTCATATAATGGAGGTGTTTGAAGTCATAGAATGGATGTTTCTGAGGTAAGAATGAAGGAGAGTGAAGTCAGAGAATGGAGGTGTGTGAAGTCAAAATGAAGGTGTGTGAACTCATAGAATGGACGTGTGTGAACTGATAGAATGGAGGTGTGTGAAGTCATCGAATGGAGGTGTGTGAAGTAAGAATGGAGGTGTGAGAAGTAACAGAATGGAGGTGTGTGAATTCAGAATGGAGGTGAGTGAAGTCATAGAATGGAGGTGTGTGAAGTCAGAATGGAGGTATGAGAAGTCACAGAACGGAGATGTGTGAATTCAGAATGGAGGTTAGTGAAGTCATATAATGGAGGTGTGTGAAGTCATAGAATGGAGGTGTGTGAAGTCATACAATGGAGGTTTGTGAAATCATAGAATGGAGGTGTTTGAATTCACAGAATGGAGGTGTGTGAAGTCAGAGTGGAGGTGTGTGAATTCATAGAATTGAGGTGTGAAATAAGAATGGAGGTGTGTGAACTCATAGAATGCAGGTGTGTGAAATCACAATGGAGTTGTGTGAAGTCATAGAATGGAGGTGTGTGAAGTCACAGAATGGAAGTGTGTGAAGGCATAGAATGGAGCTGGGTGAAGTCATGGAATGGAGGTGTGTGCAATCATAGAATGGAGGAGTGTGAAGTTAGAATGGAGGTGTGTGAAGTCATAGAATGGATGTGTGTGAAGTCAGAATGGAGGTGTGTGAAGTCATAGAATGGAGATGTGTTAACTCATAGAATGGAGGTGTGTGACGTCACAATGGAAGTGTGTGAAGTCATAGAATGGAGGTGTGTGAAGTCATACAATGAAGGTGTGCGAAGTCAGAATGGAGGTGTGTGAAGTCACAGAATGGAGGTGTGTGAACTCAGAATGGAGTTGTGTGAAGTCATAGATGGAGGTGCGTAAAGTCATAGTATGGAGGTGTGTGAAATCATAGAATGGATTTTTGTTGAGTCACAGAGTGGAGCTGTGTGAAGCCAGAATGGAGGTGTGTGAAGTCATAGAATGGATGTTTTTGAAGTAAGAATGAAGGTGTGTGAAGTCATAGAATGGAGGTGTGTGATGTCACAGAATGGAGTTGTGTGAAGTCATAGAATGGAGCATTGTGAAGTCAGAATGGAGGTGTGTAAAGTCACAGGATGGAGGTGTGTCAATTCAGAATGGAGGTGTGTGAAGTCATAGATGGAGGTGTGTGAAGTCATAGTA
Organism: Megascapheus bottae; assembly: GCA_024803745.1. Taxonomy (NCBI): domain Eukaryota; kingdom Metazoa; phylum Chordata; class Mammalia; order Rodentia; family Geomyidae; genus Megascapheus; species Megascapheus bottae. The sequence continues at coordinate 88,341 of JANJXV010000433.1, read as the reverse complement.
TGGAGGTGTGTGAAATCATAGAATGGATTTTTGTTGAGTCACAGAGTGGAGCTGTGTGAAGCCAGAATGGAGGAGTGTGAAGTCATAGAATGGAGGTGTGTGAAGTCAGAATGGAGGTGTGTGAAGTCATAGAATGGAGGTGTGTTAAGTCACAATGGAGGTGTGTGAAATCATAGAATGGAGGTGTGTGAAGTCACAAAATGGAGGTGTGTGAAGTCATAGAATGGAGGTGTGTGAAGTCATAGAATGGATGTTTTTGAAGTAAGAATGAAGGTGTGTGAAGTCATAGAATGGAGGTGTGTGACGTCACAGAATGGAGTTGTGTGAAGTCATAGAATGGAGCATTGTGAAGTCAGAATGGAGGTGTGTAAAGTCACAGGATGGAGGTGTGTCAATTCAGAATGGAGGTGTGTGAAGTCCGAATGTAGGTGTGAAATCGCAGAATGGAGGTGGGTGAAGTCATAGAAAGGAGGTGTGGGAAGTCATAGAATGGAGGAGTGTGAAGTCGTAGAGTGGAGGTGAGTGAAGTCAAAGATACGAGGTCTGTGAAGTCATAGAATGGAGGTGTGTGAATTAAGAATGGAGGTGTGTGAAGTCATAGAATGGAGATAAGTGAACTCATAGAATGGAGGTGTGTGACGTCACAATGGAAGTGTGTGAAGTCATAGAATGGAGGTGTGTGAAGTCACAGAATGGAGGTGTGTGAAGTCATACATTGGAGGTGAGTGAAGTCCGAATGGAGTTCTGTGAAGTCACAGAATGGAGGTGTGTGAACTCAGAATGGAGGTGTGTGAAGTCATAGAAGGAGGTGTGTGAAGTCATAGATGTAGGTGTGTGAAGTCATAGTATGGAGGTGTGTGAAATCATAGAATGGAGTTTTGTGAAGTCACAGAATGGAGCTGTGTGAAGTCAGAATGTAGGTGTGTGAAGTCATAGAATAGAAGTGTGTGAAGTCAAAATGGAGGTGTGTGAAGTCATAGAATGGATGTGTGTGAAGTCACAGAATTGAGGTGTGTGAAGTCATAGAATGGAGGTGTGTGAATTCATAGAATGGAGGTGTGTGAAATCACAGAATGGAGGTGTGTGAAGTCACAGAATGGAGGTGTTTGAACTCAAAATAGAGGTGTCTGAAGTCACAGAATGGAGGTGTGTGAAGTCATAGAATGGAAGTGTGTGAAGTCATAGAATGGAGGTGTGTGAAGTCATAGAATGGATATGTGTGAAGTCACAGAATTGAGGTGTGTGAAGTCATAGAATGGAGGTGTGTGAATTCATAGAATGGAGGTGTGTGAAATCACAGAATGGAGGTGTGTGAAGTCACAGAATGGAGGTGTTTGAATTCACAATAGAGGTGTCTGAAGTCACAGAATGGAGGTGTGTGAAGTCACAGAATGGAGGTGTGTGACTTCATAGAATGGTGGTGTGTGAAGTCATAGAATGGAGGTGTGTGAAGTCATAGAATGGAGGTGTGTGAAGTCACAGAATGGAGGTGTGTGAAGTCACAGAATGGAGGTGTGTGAAGTCGTAGAATTGAAGTGTGTGAAGTCATAGAATGGAGGTGTGTGAAGTCAGAATGGAGGTGTGTGAAGTCACAGAATGGAGGTGTGTGAACTCAAAATGGAGGTGTGTGAAGTCACAGAATGGAGGTTTGTGAAGTCATATAATGGAGGTGTTTGAAGTCATAGAATGGATGTTTCTGAGGTAAGAATGAAGGAGAGTGAAGTCAGAGAATGGAGGTGTGTGAAGTCAAAATGAAGGTGTGTGAACTCATAGAATGGACCTGTGTGAACTGATAGAATGGAGGTGTGTGAAGTCATCGAATGGAGGTGTGTGAAGTAAGAATGGAGGTGTGAGAAGTAACAGAATGGAGGTGTGTGAATTCAGAATGGAGGTGAGTGAAGTCATAGAATGGAGGTGTGTGAAGTCAGAATGGAGGTATGAGAAGTCACAGAACGGAGATGTGTGAATTCAGAATGGAGGTTAGTGAAGTCATATAATGGAGGTGTGTGAAGTCATAGAATGGAGGTGTGTGAAGTCATACAATGGAGGTTTGTGAAATCATAGAATGGAGGTGTTTGAATTCACAGAATGGAGGTGTGTGAAGTCAGAGTGGAGGTGTGTGAATTCATAGAATTGAGGTGTGAAATAAGAATGGAGGTGTGTGAACTCATAGAATGCAGGTGTGTGAAATCACAATGGAGTTGTGTGAAGTCATAGAATGGAGGTGTGTGAAGTCACAGAATGGAAGTGTGTGAAGGCATAGAATGGAGCTGGGTGAAGTCATGGAATGGAGGTGTGTGCAATCATAGAATGGAGGAGTGTGAAGTTAGAATGGAGGTGTGTGAAGTCATAGAATGGATGTGTGTGAAGTCAGAATGGAGGTGTGTGAAGTCATAGAATGGAGATGTGTTAACTCATAGAATGGAGGTGTGTGACGTCACAATGGAAGTGTGTGAAGTCATAGAATGGAGGTGTGTGAAGTCATACAATGAAGGTGTGCGAAGTCAGAATGGAGGTGTGTGAAGTCACAGAATGGAGGTGTGTGAACTCAGAATGGAGTTGTGTGAAGTCATAGATGGAGGTGCGTAAAGTCATAGTATGGAGGTGTGTGAAATCATAGAATGGATTTTTGTTGAGTCACAGAGTGGAGCTGTGTGAAGCCAGAATGGAGGTGTGTGAAGTCATAGAATGGATGTTTTTGAAGTAAGAATGAAGGTGTGTGAAGTCATAGAATGGAGGTGTGTGATGTCACAGAATGGAGTTGTGTGAAGTCATAGAATGGAGCATTGTGAAGTCAGAATGGAGGTGTGTAAAGTCACAGGATGGAGGTGTGTCAATTCAGAATGGAGGTGTGTGAAGTCATAGATGGAGGTGTGTGAAGTCATAGTATGGAGGTGTGTGAAATCATAGAATGGATTTTTGTTGAGTCACAGAGTGGAGCTGTGTGAAGCCAGAATGGAGGAGTGTGAAGTCATAGAATGGAGGTGTGTGAAGTCAGAATGGAGGTGTGTGAAGTCATAGAATGGAGGTGTGTTAAGTCACAATGGAGGTGTGTGAAATCATAGAATGGAGGTGTGTGAAGTCACAAAATGGAGGTGTGTGAAGTCATAGAATGGAGGTGTGTGAAGTCATAGAATGGATGTTTTTGAAGTAAGAATGAAGGTGTGTGAAGTCATAGAATGGAGGTGTGTGACGTCACAGAATGGAGTTGTGTGAAGTCATAGAATGGAGCATTGTGAAGTCAGAATGGAGGTGTGTAAAGTCACAGGATGGAGGTGTGTCAATTCAGAATGGAGGTGTGTGAAGTCCGAATGTAGGTGTGAAATCGCAGAATGGAGGTGGGTGAAGTCATAGAAAGGAGGTGTGGGAAGTCATAGAATGGAGGAGTGTGAAGTCGTAGAGTGGAGGTGAGTGAAGTCAAAGATACGAGGTCTGTGAAGTCATAGAATGGAGGTGTGTGAATTAAGAATGGAGGTGTGTGAAGTCATAGAATGGAGATAAGTGAACTCATAGAATGGAGGTGTGTGACGTCACAATGGAAGTGTGTGAAGTCATAGAATGGAGGTGTGTGAAGTCACAGAATGGAGGTGTGTGAAGTCATACATTGGAGGTGAGTGAAGTCCGAATGGAGTTCTGTGAAGTCACAGAATGGAGGTGTGTGAACTCAGAATGGAGGTGTGTGAAGTCATAGAAGGAGGTGTGTGAAGTCATAGATGTAGGTGTGTGAAGTCATAGTATGGAGGTGTGTGAAATCATAGAATGGAGTTTTGTGAAGTCACAGAATGGAGCTGTGTGAAGTCAGAATGTAGGTGTGTGAAGTCATAGAATAGAAGTGTGTGAAGTCAAAATGGAGGTGTGTGAAGTCATAGAATGGATGTGTGTGAAGTCACAGAATTGAGGTGTGTGAAGTCATAGAATGGAGGTGTGTGAATTCATAGAATGGAGGTGTGTGAAATCACAGAATGGAGGTGTGTGAAGTCACAGAATGGAGGTGTTTGAACTCAAAATAGAGGTGTCTGAAGTCACAGAATGGAGGTGTGTGAAGTCATAGAATGGAAGTGTGTGAAGTCATAGAATGGAGGTGTGTGAAGTCATAGAATGGATATGTGTGAAGTCACAGAATTGAGGTGTGTGAAGTCATAGAATGGAGGTGTGTGAATTCATAGAATGGAGGTGTGTGAAATCACAGAATGGAGGTGTGTGAAGTCACAGAATGGAGGTGTTTGAATTCACAATAGAGGTGTCTGAAGTCACAGAATGGAGGTGTGTGAAGTCATAGAATGGAAGTGTTTGAAGTCACAGAATGGAGGTGTGTGAAGTCAGAATGGACGTGTGAAGTCACAGAATTGAGGTGTGTGAAGTCACAGAATGGAGGTTTGTGAAGACATACAATGGAGGTGTGTGAAGTCATAGAATGGATGTTTCTAAAGTAAGACTGAATGTGTGTGAAGTCATAGAATGGAGGTGTGTGAAGTCAAAATTAAGGTGTGTGAACTCATAGAATGGAGGTGTGTGAACTCATAGATTGGAGGTGTGAAATCATGGAATGGAGGTGTGTGAAGTCAAAGAATGGAGGTGTGTGAAGTCAAACAATAGAGGTGTGTGAAGTCACAGAATGGAGGTGTGTGAAGTCACAGATTGGAAGTGTGTGAAATCAAAACGGAGGTGTGTGAAGTCAAAAAGGTGGTGTGTGAAGTCACAAATGGAGGTGTGTGAAGTCACAGAATGGAGGTATGTGAACTCAGAATGGAGGTGTGTGAAGTCATAGATGGAGGTGTGGGAAGTAATAGTATGGAGGTGTGTGAAATTATAGAAAGGAGTTTTGTGAACTCACAGAATGGACTGTGTGAAGTCAGAATGGAGGTGTGTGAACTCATAGAATGGAGGTGTGTGAAGTCACAATGGAGGTGTGTGAAATCATAGAATGGAGGTGTGTGAAGTCACAGAATGGAGGTGTGTGAAGTCACAGAATGGAGGTGTGTGAACTCATAGAATGGAGGTGTGTGAAGTCATAGATGGACGTGTGTGAAGTCATAGTATGGAGGTGTGTGAAATCATAGAATGGAGGTTTGTGAAGTCTCAGAATGAAGCTGTGTGAAGTCAGAATGGCAGTGAGTGAAGGCATAAATGGAGGTGTGTGTAAAGTCAAAATGGAAGAGTGTGAAATCATAGAATCGTGGTGTGTGAGGTCACAATGGAGGTTTGTGAAGTGATAGAATGGAGGTGTGTGAAATCACAGAATGGAGGTGTGTGAAGTCATAGAATGGAGGTGTGTGAAGTCATAGAATGGAGGTGTGTGAAGTCACAGAATGAAAGTGTGTGAAGTCACAGAATGGAGGGGTGTGAACTCAGAATGGAGGTAGGTGAAGTCAAAGAATGGAGGTGAGTGAAGTCATAGAATGGAGGTGTGTGAAGTCAGAATGGAGGTGTGTGAAGTCATAGAATGGATGTGTGTGAAGTCAGAATGGAGGTGTGTCAAGTCATAGAATGGAGATGTGTTAACTCATAGAATGGAGGTGTGTGACGTCACAATGGAAGTGTGTGAAGTCATAGAATGGAGGTGTGTGAAGTCATACAATGAAGGTGTGTGAAGTCAGAATGGAGGTGTGTGAAGTCACAGAATGGAGGTGTGTGAACTCAGAATGGAGTTGTGTGAAGTCATAGATGGAGGTGTGTGAAGTCATAGTATGGAGGTGTGTGAAATCATAGAATGGATTTTTGTTGAGTCACAGAGTGGAGCTGTGTGAAGCCAGAATGGAGGAGTGTGAAGTCATAGAATGGAGGTGTGTGAAGTCAGAATGGAGGTGTGTGAACTCATAGAATGAGGTGTGTTAAGTCACAATGGAGGTGTGTGAAATCATAGAATGGAGGTGTGTGAAGTCACAAAATGGAGGTGTGTGAAGTAATAGAATGGAGGTGTGTGAAGTCATAGAATGGATGTTTTTGAAGTAAGAATGAAGGTGTGTGAAGTCATAGAATGGAGGTGTGTGACGTCACAGAATGGAGTTGTGTGAAGTCATAGAATGGAGCATTGTGAAGTCAGAATGGAGGTGTGTAAAGTCACAGGATGGAGGTGTGTCAATTCAGAATGGAGGTGTGTGAAGTCAGAATGGAGGTGTGAAATCGCAGAATGGAGGTGGGTGAAGTCATAGAAAGGAGGTTTGGGAAGTCATAGAATGGAGGAGTGTGAAGTCGTAGAGTGGAGGTGAGTGAAGTCAAAGATACGAGGTCTGTGAAGTCACAGAATGAAGGTGTGCGAATTAAGAATGGAGGTGTGTGAAGTCATAGAATAGAGATAAGTGAACTCATAGAATGGAGGTGTGTGACGTCACAATGGAAGTGTGTGAAGTCATAGAATGGAGGTGTGTGAAGTCACAGAATGGAAGTGAGTGAAGTCATACATTGGAAGTGAGTGAAGTCCGAATGGAGTTCTGTGAAGTCACAGAATGGAGGTGTGTGAACTCAGAATGGAGGTGTGTGAAGTCATAGATGTAGGTGTGTGAAGTCATAGTATGGAGGTGTGTGAAATCATAGAATGGAGTTTTGTGAAGTCACAGAATGGAGCTGTGTGAAGTCAGAATGTAAGTGTGTGAAGTCATAGAATAGAAGTGTGTGAAGTCAAAATGGAGGTGTGTGAAGTCATAGAATGGATGTGTGTGAAGTCACAGAATTGAGGTGTGTGAAGTCCTAGAATGGAGGTGTGTGAATTCATAGAATGGAGGTGTGTGAAATCACAGAATGGAGGTGTGTGAATTAAGAATGGAGGTGAGTAAAGTCATAGAATGGAGGTTTGTGAAGTCATACCATGCAGGTTGTGAAATCATACAATGGAGGTGTGTAAAATCATAGAATGGAGGTGTTTGAAGTCACAGAATGGAAGTGTGTGAAGTTATAGGATGGAGGTGTGTGAAGTCACAGAATGGAGGTGTGTCAAGTCATACAATGGAGGTGTGTGAATTCAGAATGGAGGTGTGTGAAGTCATAGAATGGAGGTGTGTGAACTCAGAATGGAGGTGTGTGAAGTCATAGATGGAGGTGTGTGAAGTCATAGTATGGAGGTGTGTGAAATCATAGAATGGAGTTTTGTGAAGTCACAGAATGGAGCTGTGTGAAGTCAGAATGGAGGTGTGTGAGTCATAGAATGGAGGTGTGTGAAGTCATAGAATGGAGGTGTGTGAAGTCATAGAATGGAGGTGTGTGAACTCAGAATGGAGGTGTGTGAAGTCATAGATGGAGGTGTGTGAACTCAGAATGGAGGTAGGTGAAGTCACAGAATGGAGGTGTGTGAAGTCATAGAATGGAGGTGTGTGAAGTCACAGAATAGAGGTGTGTGACTTCATAGAATGGTGGTGTGTGAAGTCATAGAATGGAGGTGTGTGAAGTCATAGAATGGAGGTGTGTGAAGTCATAGAATGGAGGTGTGTGAAGTCACAGAATGGAGGTGTGTGAAGTCACAGAATGGAGGTGTGTGAAGTCATAGAATTGAAGTGTGTGAAGTGATAGAATGGAGGTGTGTGAAGTCAGAATGGAGGTGTGTGAAGTCACAGAATGGAGGTGTGTGAACTTAGAATGGAGGTGTGTGAAGTCACAGAATGGAGGTTTGTGAAGTCATATAATGGAGGTGTTTGAAGTCATAGAATGGATGTTTCTGAGGTAAGAATGAAGGAGAGTGAAGTCAGAGAATGGAGGTGTGTGAAGTCAAAATGAAGGTGTGTGAACTCATAGAATGGACGTGTGTGAACTGATAGAATGGAGGTGTGTGAAGTCATCGAATGGAGGTGTGTGAAGTCAGAATGGAGGTGTGAGAAGTAACAGAATGGAGGTGTGTGAATTCAGAATGGAGGTGAGTGAAGTCATAGAATGGAGGTGTGTGAAGTCAGAATGGAGGTATGAGAAGTCACAGAAGGGAGATGTGTGAATTCAGAATGGAGGTTAGTGAAGTCATATAATGGAGGTGTGTGAAGTCATAGAATGGAGGTGTGAGAAGTCATAGAATGGAGGTTTGTGAAATCATAGAATGGAGGTGTTTGAATTCACAGAATGGAGGTGTGTGAAGTCAGAGTGGAGGTGTGTGAAGTCATGGAATTGAGGTGTGAAATCAGAATGGAGGTGTGTGAACTCATAGAATGCAGGTGTGTGAAATCACAATGGAGGTGTGTGAAGTCATAGAATGGAGGTGGGTGAAGTCACAGAATGGAAGTGTGTGAAGGCATAGAATGGAGTTGGGTGAAGTCATAGAATGGAGGTGTGTGAAATCATAGAATGGAGGAGTGTGAAGTTAGAATGGAGGTGTGTGAAGTCATAGAATGGAGGTCTGTGAAGTCATAGAATGGAGGTGTGTGAATTAAGAATGGAGGTGTGTGAAGTCATAGAATGGAGATAAGTGAACTCATAGAATGGAGGTGTGTGACGTCACAATGGAAGTGTGTGAAGTCATAGAATGGAGGTGTGTGAAGTCACAGAATGGAGGTGTGTGAAGTCATACATTGGAGGTGAGTGAAGTCCGAATGGAGTTCTGTGAAGTCACAGAATGGAGGTGTGTGAACTCAGAATGGAGGTGTGTGAAGTCATAGAAGGAGGTGTGTGAAGTCATAGATGTAGGTGTGTGAAGTCATAGTATGGAGGTGTGTGAAATCATAGAATGGAGTTTTGTGAAGTCACAGAATGGAGCTGTGTGAAGTCAGAATGTAGGTGTGTGAAGTCATAGAATAGAAGTGTGTGAAGTCAAAATGGAGGTGTGTGAAGTCATAGAATGGATGTGTGTGAAGTCACAGAATTGAGGTGTGTGAAGTCCTAGAATGGAGGTGTGTGAATTCATAGAATGGAGGTGTGTGAAATCACAGAATGGAGGTGTGTGAATTAAGAATGGAGGTGAGTAAAGTCATAGAATGGAGGTTTGTGAAGTCATACAATGCAGGTTTTGAAATCATACAATGGAGGTGTGTAAAATCATAGAATGGAGGGGTTTGAAGTCACAGAATGGAAGTGTGTGAAGTCATAGCCTGGAGCTGTGTGAAGTCACAGAATGGAGGTGTGTCAAGTCATACAATGGAGGTGTGTGAATTCAGAATGGAGGTGTGTGAAGTCATAGAATGGAGGTGTGTGAACTCAGAATGGAGGTGTGTGAAGTCATAGATGGAGGTGTGTGAAATCATAGTATGGAGGTGTGTGAAATCATAGAATGGAGTTTTGTGAAGTCACAGAATGGAGCTGTGTGAAGTCAGAATGGAGGTGTGTGAGTCATAGAATGGAGGTGTGTGAAGTCATAGAATGGAGGTGTGTGAAGTCATAGAATGGAGGTGTGTGAACTCAGAATGGAGGTGTGTGAAGTCATAGATGGAGGTGTGTGAACTCAGATTGGAGGTAGGTGAAGTCACAGAATGGAGGTGTGTGAAGTCATAGAATGGAGGTGTGTGAAGTCACAGAATGGAGGTGTGTGACTTCATAGAATGGTGGTGTGTGAAGTCATAGAATGGAGGTGTGTGAAGTCATAGAATGGAGGTGTGTGAAGTCATAGAATGGAGGTGTGTGAAGTCACAGAATGGAGGTGTGTGAAGTCACAGAATGGAGGTGTGTGAAGTCATAGAATTGAAGTGTGTGAAGTCATAGAATGGAGGTGTGTGAAGTCAGAATGGAGGTGTGTGAAGTCACAGAATGGAGGTGTGTGAACTCAGAATGGAGGTGTGTGAAGTCACAGAATGGAGGTTTGTGAAGTCATATAATGGAGGTGTTTGAAGTCATAGAATGGATGTTTCTGAGGTAAGAATGAAGGAGAGTGAAGTCAGAGAATGGAGGTGTGTGAAGTCAAAATGAAGGTGTGTGAACTCATAGAATGGACGTGTGTGAACTGATAGAATGGAGGTGTGTGAAGTCATCGAATGGAGGTGTGTGAAGTAAGAATGGAGGTGTGAGAAGTAACAGAATGGAGGTCTGTGAATTCAGAATGGAGGTGAGTGAAGTCATAGAATGGAGGTGTGTGAAGTCAGAATGGAGGTATGAGAAGTCACAGAAGGGAGATGTGTGAATTCAGAATGGAGGTTAGTGAAGTCATATAATGGAGGTGTCTGAAGTCGTAGAATGGAGGTGTGTGAAGTCATACAATGGAGGTTTGTGAAATCATAGAATGGAGGTGTTTGAATTCACAGAATGGAGGTGTGTGAAGTCAGAGTGGAGGTGTGTGAAGTCATAGAATTGAGGTGTGAAATCAGAATGGAGGTGTGTGAACTCATAGAATGCAGGTGTGTGAAATCACAATGGAGGTGTGTGAAGTCATAGAATGGAGGTGTGTGAAGTCACAGAATGGAAGTGTGTGAAGGCATAGAATGGAGCTGGGTGAAGTCATAGAATGGAGGTGTGTGAAATCATAGAATGGAGGAGTGTGAAGTCAGAATGGAGGTGTGTGAAGTCATAGAATGGATGTGTGTGAAGTCAGAATGGAGGTGTGTGAAGTCAAAGAATGGAGATGTGTTAACTCATAGAATGGAGGTGTGTGACGTCACAATGGAAGTGTGTGAAGTCATAGAATGGAGGTGTGTGAAGTCATACAATGAAGGTGTGTGAAGTCAGAATGGAGGTGTGTGAAGTCACAGAATGGAGATGTGTGAAGTCAGAATGAAGGTGTGTGAAATCACAGAATGGAGGTGTGTGAAGTCACAGAATGGATGTTTGTGAAGTAAGAATGAAGGTGTTTGAAGTCATAGAGTGGAGGTGTGTGAAGTCACAGAATGGAGGTGTGTGAACTCAGAATGGAGTTGTGTGAAGTCATAGATGGAGGTGTGTGAAGTCATAGTATGGAGGTGTGTGAAATCATAGAATGGATTTTTGTTGAGTCACAGAGTGGAGTTGTGTGAAGCCAGAATGGAGGAGTGTGAAGTCATAGAATGGAGGTGTGTGAAGTCAGAATGGAGGTGTGTGAACTCATAGAATGGAGGTGTGTTAAGTCACAATGGAGGTGTGTGAAATCATAGAATGGAGGTGTGTGAAGTCACAAAATGGAGGTGTGTGAAGTCATAGAATGGAGGTGTGTGAAGTCATAGAATGGATGTTTTTGAAGTAAGAATGAAGGTGTGTGAAGTCATAGAATGGAGGTGTGTGACGTCACAGAATGGAGTTGTGTGAAGTCATAGAATGGAGCATTGTGAAGTCAGAATGGAGGTGTGTAAAGTCACAGGATGGAGGTGTGTCAATTCAGAATGGAGGTGTGTGAAGTCATAGATGGAGGTGTGTGAAGTCATAGTATGGAGGTGTGTGAAATCATAGAATGGATTTTTGTTGAGTCACAAAGTGGAGCTGTGTGAAGCCAGAATGGAGGAGTGTGAAGTCATAGAATGGAGGTGTGTGAAGTCAGAATGGAGGTGTGTGAACTCATAGAATGGAGGTGTGTTAAGTCACAATGGAGGTGTGTGAAATCATAGAATGGAGGTGTGTGAAGTCACAAAATGGAGGTGTGTGAAGTCATAGAATGGAGGTGTGTGAAGTCATAGAATGGATGTTTTTGAAGTAAGAATGAAGGTGTGTGAAGTCATAGAATGGGGGTGTGTGACGTCACAGAATGGAGTTGTGTGAAGTCATAGAATGGAGCATTGTGAAGTCAGAATGGAGGTGTGTAAAGTCACAGGATGGAGGTGTGTCAATTCAGAATGGAGGTGTGTGAAGTCACAGAATGGAGGTGTGTGAAGTCAGAATGTAGGTGTGAAATCGCATAATGGAGGTGGGTGAAGTCATAGAAAGGAGGTGTGGGAAGTCATAGAATGGAGGAGTGTGAAGTCGTAGAGTGGAGGTGAGTGAAGACAAAGATACGAGGTCTGTGAAGTCATAGAATGGAGGTGTGTGAATTAAGAATGGAGGTGTGTGAAGTCATAGAATGGAGATAAGTGAACTCATAGAATGGAGGTGTGTGACGTCACAATGGAAGTGTGTGAAGTCATAGAATGGAGGTGTGTGAAGTCACAGAATGGAGGTGAGTGAAGTCATACATTGGAGGTGAGTGAAGTCCGAGTGGAGTTCTGTGAAGTCACAGAATGGAGGTGTGTGAACTCAGAATGGAGGTGTGTGAAGTCATAGAAGGAGGTGTGTGAAGTCATAGATGTAGGTGTGTGAAGTCATAGTATGGAGGTGTGTGAAACCATAGAATGGAGTTTTGTGAAGTCACAGAATGGAGCTGTGTGAAGTCAGAATGTAGGTGTGTGAAGTCATAGAATAGAAGTGTGTGAAGTCAAAATGGAGGTGTGTGAATCATAGAATGGATGTGTGTGAAGTCACAGAATTGAGGTGTGTGAAGTCCTAGAATCGAGGTGTGTGAATTCATAGAATGGAGGTGTGTGAAATCACAGAATGGAGGTGTGTGAATTAAGAATGGAAGTGAGTAAAGTCATAGAATGGAGTTGTGTGAAGTCATACAATGCAGGTTGTGAAATCATACAATGGAGGTGTGTAAAATCATAGAATGGAGGTGTTTGAAGTCACAGAATGGAAGTGTGTGAAGTCATAGCATGGAGGTGTGTGAAGTCACAGAATGGAGGTGTGTCAAGTAATACAATGGAGGTGTGTGAATTCAGAATGGAGGTGTGTGAAGTCATAGAATGGAGGTGTGTGAACTCAGACTGGAGGTGTGTGAAGTCATAGATGGAGGTGTGTGAAGTCATAGTATGGAGGTGTGTGAAATCATAGAATGGAGATTTGTGAAGTCACAGAATGGAGCTGTGTGAAGTCAGAATGGAAGTGTGTGAGTCATAGAATGGAGGTGTGTGAAGTCATAGAATGGAGTTGTGTGAAGTCATAGAATGGAGGTGTGTGAACTCAGAATGGAGGTGTGTGAAGTCATAGATGGAGGTGTGTGAACTCAGAATGGAGGTAGGTGAAGTCACAGAATGGAGGTGTGTGAAGTCATAGAATGGAGGTGTGTGAAGTCACAGAATGGAGGTGTGTGACTTCATAGAATGGTGGTGTGTGAAGTCATAGAATGGAGGTGTGTGAAGTCATAGAATGGAGGTGTGTGAAGTCACAGAATGGAGGTGTGTGAAGTCACAGAATGGAGGTGTGTGAAGTCATAGAATTGAAGTGTGTGAAGTCATAGAATGGAGGTGTGTGAAGTCAGAATGGAGGTGTGTGAAGTCACAGAATGGAGGTGTGTGAACTCAGAATGGAGGTGTGTGAAGTCACAGAATGGAGGTTTGTGAAGTCATATAATGGAGGTGTTTGAAGTCATAGAATGGATGTTTCTGAGGTAAGAATGAAGGAGAGTGAAGTCAGAGAATGGAGGTGTGTGAAGTCAAAATGAAGGTGTGTGAACTCATAGAATGGACGTGTGTGAACTGATAGAATGGAGGTGTGTGAAGTCATCGAATGGAGGTGTGTGAAGTCAGAATGGAGGTGTGAGAAGTAACAGAATGGAGGTGTGTGAATTCAGAATGGAGGTGAGTGAAGTCATAGAATGGAGGTGTGTGAAGTCAGAATGGAGGTATGAGAAGTCACAGAAAGGAGATGTGTGAATTCAGAATGGAGGTTAGTGAAGTCATATAATGGAGGTGTGTGAAGTCATAGAATGGAGGTGTGTGAAGTCATACAATGGAGGTTTGTGAAATCATAGAATGGAGGTGTTTAAATTCACAGAATGGAGGTGTGTGAAGTCAGAGTGGAGGTGTGTGAAGTCATAGAATTGAGGTGTGAAATCAGAATGGAGGTGTGTGAACTCATAGAAGGCAGGTGTGTGAAATCACAATGGAGTTGTGTGAAGTCATAGAATGGAGGTGTGCGAAGTCACAGAATGGAAGTGTGTGAAGGCATAGAATGGAGCTGGGTGAAGTCATAGAATGGAGGTGTGTGAAATCATAGAATGGAGGAGTGTGAAGTTAGAATGGAGGTGTGTGAAGTCATAGAATGGATGTGCGTGAAGTCAGAATGGAGGTGTGTGAAGTCATAGAATGGAGATGTTTTAACTCATAGAATGGAGGTGTGTGACGTCACAATGGAAGTGTGTGAAATCATAGAATGGAGGTGTGTGAAGTCATACAATGAAGGTGTGTGAAGTCAGAATGGAGGTGTGTGAAGTCACAGAATGGAGGTGTGTGAACTCAGAATGGATTTGTGTGAAGTCATAGATGGAGGTGTGTGAAGTCATAGTATGGAGGTGTGTGAAATCATAGAATGGATTTTTGTTGAGTCACAGAGTGGAGCTGTGTGAAGCCAGAATGGAGGAGTGTGAAGTCATAGAATGGAGGTGTGTGAAGTCAGAATGGAGGTGTGTGAACTCATAGAATGGAGGTGTGTTAAGTCACAATGGAGGTGTGTGAAATCATAGAATGGAGGTGTGTGAAGTCACAAAATGGAGGTGTTAGAGTCATAGAATGGAGGTGTGTGAAGTCATAGAATGGATGTTTTTGAAGTAAGAATGAAGGTGTGTGAAGTCATAGAATGGAGGTGTGTGACGTCACAGAATGGAGTTGTGTGAAGTCACAGAATGGAGCATTGTGAAGTCAGAATGGAGGTGTGTAAAGTCACAGGAGGGAGGTGTGTCAATTCAGAATGGAGGTGTGTGAAGTCATAGATGGAGGTGTGTGAAGTCATAGTATGGAGGTGTGTGAAATCATAGAATGGATTTTTGTTGAGTCACAGAGTGGAGCTGTGTGAAGCCAGAATGGAGGAGTGTGAAGTCATAGAATGGAGGTGTGTGAAGTCAGAATGGAGGTGTGTGAACTCATAGAATGGAGGTGTGTTAAGTCACAATGGAGGTGTGTGAAATCATAGAATGGAGGTGTGTGAAGTCACAAAATGGAGGTGTGTAAAGTCATAGAATGGAGGTGTGTGAAGTCATAGAATGGATGTTTTTGAAGTAAGAATGAAGGTGTGTGAAGTCATAGAATGGAGGTGTGTGACGTCACAGAATGGAGTTGTGTGAAGTCATAGAATGGAGTATTGTGAAGTCAGAATGGAGGTGTGTAAAGTCACAGGATGGAGGTGTGTCAATTCAGAATGGAGGTGTGTGAAGTCACAGAATGGAGGTGTGTGAAGTCAGAATGGAGGTGTGAAATCGCAGAATGGAGGTGGGTGAAGTCATAGAAAGGAGGTGTGGGAAGTCATAGAATGGAGGAGTGTGAAGTCGTAGAGTGGAGGTGAGTGAAGTCAAAGATACGAGGTCTGTGAAGTCATAGAATGGAGGTGTGTGAATTAAGAATGGATGTGTGTGAAATCATAGAATGGAGATAAGTGAACTCATAGAATGGAGGTGTGTGATGTCACAATAGAAGTGTGTGAAGTCATAGAATGGAGGTGTGTGAAGTCACAGAATGGAGGTGTGTGAAGTCATACATTGGAGGTGAGTGAAGTCCGAATGGAGTTCTGTGAAGTCACAGAATGGAGGTGTGTGAACTCAGAATGGAGGTGTGTGAAGTCATAGAAGGAGGTGTGTGAAGTCATAGATGTAGGTGTGTGAAGTCATAGTATGGAGGTGTGTGAAATCATAGAATGGAGTTTTGTGAAGTCACAGAATGGAGCTGTGTGAAGTCAGAATGTAGGTGTGTGAAGTCATAGAATAGAAGTGTGTGAAGTCAAAATGGAGGTGTGTGAAGTCATAGAATGGATGTGTGTGAAGTCACAGAATTGAGGTGTGTGAAGTACTAGAATCGAGGTGTGTGAATTCATAGAATGGAGGTGTGTGAAATCACAGAATGGAGGTGTGTGAATTAAGAATTGAGGTGAGTAAAGTCATAGAATGGAGTTGTGTGAAGTCATACAATGCAGGTTGTGAAATCATACAATGGAGGTGTGTAAAATCATAGAATGGAGGTGTTTGAAGTCACAGAATGGAAGTGTGTGAAGTCATAGCATGGAGGTGTGTGAAGTCACAGAATGGAGGTGTGTCAAGTCATACAATGGAGGTGTGTGAATTCAGAATGGAGGTGTGTGAAGTCATAGAATAGAGGTGTGTGAAGTCAGAATGCAGGTGTGTGAAGTCATAGATGGAGGTGTGTGAAGTCATAGTATGGAGGTGTGTGAAATCATAGAATGGAGTTTTGTGAAGTCACAGAATGGAGCTGTGTGAAGTCAGAATGGAAGTGTGTGAGTCATAGAATGGAGGTGTGTGAAGTCATAGAATGGAGGTGTGTGAAGTCATAGAATGTAGGTGTGTGAACTCAGAATGGAGGTGTGTGAAGTCATAGATGGAGGTGTGTGAACGCAGAATGGAGGTAGGTGAAGTCACAGAATGGAGGTGTGTGAAGTCATAGAATGGAGGTGTGTGAAGTCACAGAATGGAGGTGTGTGACTTCATAGAATGGTGGTGTGTGAAGTCATAGAATGGAGGTGTGTGAAGTCATAGAATGGAGGTGTGTGAAGTCACAGAATGGAGGTGTGTGAAGTCACAGAATGGAGGTGTGTGAAGTCATAGAATTGAAGTGTGTGAAGTTATAGAATGGGGGTGTGTGAAGTCAGAGTGGAGGTGTGTGAAGTCACAGAATGGAGGTGTGTGAACTCAGAATGGAGGTGTGTGAAGTCACAGAATGGGGGTTTGTGAAGTCATATAATGGAGGTGTTTGAAGTCATAGAATGGATGTTTCTGAGGTAAGAATGAAGGAGAGTGAAGTCAGAGAATGGAGGTGTGTGAAGTCAAAATGAAGGTGTGTGAACTCATAGAATGGACGTGTGTGAACTGATAGAATGGAGGTGTGTGAAGTCATCGAATGGAGGTGTGTGAAGTAAGAATGGAGGTGTGAGAAGTAACAGAATGGAGGTGTGTGAATTCAGAATGGAGGTGAGTGAAGTCATAGAATGGAGGTGTGTGAAGTCAGAATGGAGGTATGAGAAGTCACAGAAGGGAGATGTGTGAATTCAGAATGGAGGTTAGTGAAGTCATATAATGGAGGTGTGTGAAGTCATAGAATGGAGGTGTGTGAAGTCATACAATGGAGGTTTGTGAAATCATAGAATGGAGGTGTTTGAATTCACAGAATGGAGGTGTGTGAAGTCAGAGTGGAGGTGTGTGAAGTCATAGAATTGAGGTGTGAAATCAGAATGGAGGTGTGTGAACTCATAGAATGCAGGTGTGTGAAATCACAATGGAGTTGTGTGAAGTCATAAATGGAGGTGTGTGAAGTCACAGAATGGAAGTGTGTGAAGGCATAGAATGGAGCTGGGTGAAGTCATAGAATGGAGGTGTGTGAAATCATAGAATGGAGGAGTGTGAAGTTAGAATGGAGGTGTGTGACGTCATAGAATGGATGTGTGTGAAGTCAGAATGGAGGTGTGTGAAGTCATAGAATGGAGATGTGTTAACTCATAGAATGGAGGTGTGTGACGTCACAATGGAAGTGTGTGAAGTCATAGAATGGAGGTGTGTGAAGTCATACAATGAAGGTGTGTGAAGTCAGAATGGAGGTGTATGAAGTCACAGAATGGAGGTGTGTGAACTCAGAATGGAGTTGTGTGAAGTCATAGATGGAGGTGCGTGAAGTCATAGTATGGAGGTGTGTGAAATCATAGAATGGATTTTTGTTGAGTCACAGAGTGGAGCTGTGTGAAGCCAGAATGGAGGAGTGTGAAGTCATAGAATGGAGGTGTGTGAAGTCAGAATGGAGGTGTGTGAACTCATAGAATGGAGGTGTGTTAAGTCACAATGGAGGTGTGTGAAATCATAGAATGGAGGTGTGTGAAGTCACAAAATGGAGGTGTGTGAAGTCATAGAATGGAGGTGTGTGAAGTCATAGAATGGATGCTTTTGAAGTAAGAATGAAGGTGTGTGAAGTCATAGAATGGAGGTGTGTGACATCACAGAATGGAGTTGTGTGAAGTCATAGAATGGAGCATTGTGAAGTCAGAATGGAGGTGTGTAAAGTCACAGGATGGAGGTGTGTCAATTCAGAATGGAGGTGTGTGAAGTCACAGAATGGAGGTGTGTGAAGTCAGAATGTAGGTGTGAAATCGCAGAATGGAGGTGGGTGAAGTCATAGAAAGGAGGTGTGGGAAGTCATAGAATGGAGGAGTGTGAAGTCGTAGAGTGGAGGTGAGTGAAGTCAAAGATACGAGGTCTGTGAAGTCATAGAATGGAGGTGTGTGAATTAAGAATGGAGGTGTGTGAAGTCATAGAATGGAGATAAGTGAACTCATAGAATGGAGGTGTGTGACGTCACAATGGAAGTGTGTGAAGTCATAGAATGGAGGTGTGTGAAGTCACAGAATGGAGGTGTGGGAAGTCATACATTGGAGGTGAGTGAAGTCCGAATGGAGTTCTGTGAAGTCACAGAATGGAGGTGTGTGAACTCAGAATGGAGGTATGTGAAGTCATAGAAGGAGGTGTGTGAAGTCATAGATGTAGGTGTGTGAAGTCATAGTATGGAGGTGTGTGAAATCATAGAATGGAGTTTTGTGAAGTCACAGAATGGAGCTGTGTGAAGTCAGAATGTAGGTGTGTGAAGTCATAGAATAGAAGTGTGTGAAGTCAAAATGGAGGTGTGTGAAGTCATAGAATGGATGTGTGTGAAGTCACAGAATTGAGGTGTGTGAAGTGCTAGAATGGAGGTGTGTGAATTCATAGAATGGAGGTGTGTGAAATCACAGAATGGAGGTGTGTGAATTAAGAATTGAGGTGAGTAAAGTCATAGAATGGAGTTGTGTGAAGTCATACAATGCAGGTTGTGAAATCATACAATGGAGGTGTGTAAAATCATAGAATGGAGGTGTTTGAAGTCACAGAATGGAAGTGTGTGAAGTCATAGCATGGAGGTGTGTGAAGTCACAGAATGGAGGTGTGTCAAGTCATACAATGGAGGTGTGTGAATTCAGAATGGAGGTGTGTGAAGTCATAGAATGGAGGTGTGTGAACTCAGAATGGAGGTGTGTGAAGTCATAGATGGAGGTGTGTGAAGTCATAGTATGGAGGTGTGTGAAATCATAGAATGGAGTTTTGTGAAGTCACAGAATGGAGCTGTGTGAAGTCAGAATGGAAGTGTGTGAGTCATAGAATGGAGGTGTGTGAAGTCATAGAATGGAGGTGTGTGAAGTCATAGAATGGAGGTGTGTGAACTCAGAATGGCGGTGTGTGAAGTCATAGATGGAGGTGTGTGAACGCAGAATGGAGGTAGGTGAAGTCACAGAATGGAGGTGTGTGAAGTCATAGAATGGAGGTGTGTGAAGTCACAGAATGGAGGTGTGTGACTTCATAGAATGGAGGTGTGTGAAGTCACAGAATGGAGGTGTGTGATGTCAGAATGGAGGTGTGAAATCGCAGAATGGGGGTGGGTGAAGTCATAGAAAGGAGGTGTGGGAAGTCATAGAATGGAGGAGTGTGAAGTCGTAGAGTGGAGGTGAGTGAAGTCAAAGATACGAGGTCTGTGAAGTCATAGACTGGAGGTGTGTGAATTAAGAATGGAGGTGTGTGAAGTCATAGAATGGAGATAAGGGAACTCATAGAATTGAGGTGTGTGACGTCACAATGAAAGTGTGTGAAGTCATAGAAGGAGGTGTGTGAAGTCACAGAATGGAGGTGTGTGAAGTCATAGTGTGGAGGTGAGTGAAATCATAGAATGGAGTTTTGTGAAGTCACAGAATGGAGGTGTGTGAACTCAGAATGGAGGTGTGTGAAGTCATAGAATACAAGTGTGTGAAGTCAAAATGGAGGTGTGTGAAGTCATAGAATGGATGTGTGTGAAGTCACAGAATTGAGGTGTGTGAAGTCCTAGAATGGAGGTGTGTGAATTCATAGAATGGAGGTGTGTGAAATCACAGAATGGAGGTGTGTGAATTAAGAATGGAGGTGAGTAAAGTCATAGAATGGAGGTGTGTGAAGTCATACAATGCAGGTTGTGAAATCATACAATGGAGGTGTGTAAAATCATAGAATGGAGGTGTTTGAAGTCACAGAATGGAAGTGTGTGAAGTCATAGCATGGAGGTGTGTGAAGTCACAGAATGGAGGTGTGTCAAGTCATACAATGGAGGTGTGTGAATTCAGAATGGAGGTGTGTGAAGTCATAAAATGGAGGTGTGTGAACTCAGAATGGAGGTGTTTGAAGTCATAGATGGTGGTGTGTGAAGTCATAGTATGGAGGTGTGTGAAATCATAGAATGGAGTTTTGTGAAGTCACAGAATGGAGCTGTGTGAAGTCAGAATTGAGGTGTGTGAGTCATAGAATGGAGGTGTGTGAAGTCATAGAAGGGAGGTGTGTGAACACAGAATGGAGGTGTGTGAAGTCATAGATGGAGGTGTGTGAACTCAGAATGGAGGTAGGTGAAGTCACAGAATGGAGGTGTGTGAAGTCATAGAATGGAGGTGTGTGAAGTCACAGAATGGAAGTGTGTGACTTCATAGAATGGTGTTGTGTGAAGTCATAGAATGGAGGTGTGTGAAGTCATAGAATGGAGGTGTGTGAAGTCACAGAATGGAGGTGTGTCAAGTCACAGAATGGAGGTGGGTGAAGTCATAGAATGGAGGTGTGTGAAGTCATAGAATGGATGTGTGTGAAGTCACATAATTGAGGTGTGTGAAGTCATAGAATGGAGGTGTGTGAATTCATAGAATGGAGGTGTGTGAAATCACAGAATGGAGGTGTGTGAAGTCACAGAATGGAGGTGTTTGAACTCAAAATAGAGGTGTCTGAAGTCACAGAATGGAGGTGTGTGAAGTCATAGAATGGAAGTGTGTGAAGTCATAGAATTGAGGTGTGTGAAGTCATAGAATGGATGTGTGTGAAGTCACAGAATTGAGGTGTGTGAAGTCATAGAATGGAGGTGTGTGAATTCATAGAATGGAGGTGTGTGAAATCACAGAATGGAGGTGTGTGAAGTCACAGAATGGAGGTGTTTGAACTCACAATAGTGGTGTCTGTAGTCACAGAATGGAGGTGTGTGAAGTCATAGAATGGAAGTGTTTGAAGTCACAGAATGGAGGTGTGTGAAGTCAGAATGGACGTGTGAAGTCACAGAATTGAGGTGTGTGAAGTCACAGAATGGAGGTTTGTGAAGACATACAATGGAGGTGTGTGAAGTCATAGAATGGATGTTTCTAAAGTAAGACTGAATGTGTGTGAAGTCATAGAATGGAGGTGTGTGAAGTCAAAATTAAGGTGTGTGAACTCATAGAATGGAGGTGTGTGAACTCATAGATTGGAGGTGTGAAGTCATGGAATGGAGGTGTGTGAAGTCAAAGAATGGAGGTGTGTGAAGTCACAGATTGGAAGTGTGTGAAGTCAAAACGGAGGTGTGTGAAGTCAAAAAGGTGGTGTGTGAAGTCACAAATGGAGGTGTGTGAAGTCACAGAATGGAGGTGTGTGAACTCAGAATGGAGGTGTGTGAAGTCATAGAATACAAGTGTGTGAAGTCAAAATGGAGGTGTGTGAAGTCATAGAATGGATGTGTGTGAAGTCACAGAATTGAGGTGTGTGAAGTCCTAGAATGGAGGTGTGTGAATTCATAGAATGGAGGTGTGTGAAATCACAGAATGGAGGTGTGTGAAGTCATAGCATGGAGGTGTGTGAAGTCCTAGAATGGAGGTGTGTGAATTCATAGAATGGAGGTGTTTGAAGTCACAGAATGGAAGTGTGTGAAGTCATAGCATGGAGGTGTGTGAAGTCACAGAATGGAGGTGTGTCAAGTCATACAATGGAGGTGTGTGAATTCAGAATGGAGGTGTGTGAAGTCATAGAATGGAGGTGTGTGAACTCAGAATGGAGGTGTTTGAAGTCATAGATGGTGGTGTGTGAAGTCATAGTATGGAGGTGTGTGAAATCATAGAATGGAGTTTTGTGAAGTCACAGAATGGAGCTGTGTGAAGTCAGAATGGAGGTGTGTGAGTCATAGAATGGAGGTGTGTGAAGTCATAGAAGGGAGGTGTGTGAACACAGAATGGAGGTGTGTGAAGTCATAGATGGAGGTGTGTGAACTCAGAATGGAGGTAGGTGAAGTCACAGAATGGAGGTGTGTGAAGTCATAGAATGGAGGTGTGTGAAGTCACAGAATGGAAGTGTGTGACTTCATAGAATGGTGTTGTGTGAAGTCATAGAATGGAGGTGTGTGAAGTCATAGAATGGAGGTGTGTGAAGTCACAGAATGGAAGTGTGTGAAGTCACAGAATGGAGGTGGGTGAAGTCATAGAATGGAGGTGTGTGAAGTCATAGAAGGATGTGTGTGAAGTCACATAATTGAGGTGTGTGAAGTCATAGAAAGGAGGTGTGTGAATTCATAGAATGGAGGTGTGTGAAATCACAGAATGGAGGTGTCTGAAGTCACAGAATGGAGGTGTTTGAACTCAAAATAGAGGTGTCTGAAGTCACAGAATGGAGGTGTGTGAAGTCATAGAATGGAAGTGTGTGAAGTCATAGAATGGAGGAGTGTGAAGTCATAGAATGGATGTGTGTGAAGTCACAGAATTGAGGTGTGTGAAGTCATAGAATGGAGGTGTGTGAATTCATAGAATGGAGGTGTGTGAAATCACAGAATGGAGGTGTGTGAAGTCACAGAATGGAGGTGTTTGAACTCACAATAGAGGTGTCTGTAGTCACAGAATGGAGGTGTGTGAAGTCATAGAATGGAAGTGTTTGAAGTCACAGAATGGAGGTGTGTGAAGTCAGAATGGACGTGTGAAGTCACAGAATTGAGGTGTGTGAAGTCACAGAATGGAGGTTTGTGAAGACATACAATGGAGGTGTGTGAAGTCATAGAATGGATGTTTCTAAAGTAAGACTGAATGTGTGTGAAGTCATAGAATGGAGGTGTGTGAAGTCAAAATTAAGGTGTGTGAACTCATAGAATGGAGGTGTGTGAACTCATAGATTGGAGGTGTGAAGTCATGGAATGGAGGTGTGTGAAGTCAAAGAATGGAGGTGTGTGAAGTCAAACAGTAGAGGTGTGTGAAGTCACAGAATGGAGGTGTGTGAAGTCACAGATTGGAAGTGTGTGAAGTCAAAACGGAGGTGTGTGAAGTCAAAAAGGTGGTGTGTGAAGTCACAAATGGAGGTGTGTGAAGTCACAGAATGGAGGTGTGTGAACTCAGAATGGAGGTGTGTGAAGTCATAGAATACAAGTGTGTGAAGTCAAAATGGAGGTGTGTGAAGTCATAGAATGGATGTGTGTGAAGTCACAGAATTGAGGTGTGTGAAGTCCTAGAATGGAGGTGTGTGAATTCATAGAATGGAGGTGTGTGAAATCACAGAATGGAGGTGTGTGAATTAAGAATGGAGGTGCGTAAAGTCATAGAATGGAGGTGTGTGAAGTCATACAATGCAGGTTGTGAAATCATACAATGGAGGTGTGTAAAATCATAGAATGGAGGTGTTTGAAGTCACAGAATGGAAGTGTGTGAAGTCATAGCATGGAGGTGTGTGAAGTCACAGAATGGAGGTGTGTCAAGTCATACAATGGGGGTGTGTGAATTCAGAATGGAGGTGTGTGAAGTCATAGAATGGAGGTGTGTGAACTCAGAATGGAGGTGTTTGAAGTCATAGATGGTGGTGTGTGAAGTCATAGTATGGAGGTGTGTGAAATCATAGAATGGAGTTTTGTGAAGTCACAGAATGGAGCTGTGTGAAGTCAGAATGGAGGTGTGTGAGTCATAGAATGGAGGTGTATGAAGTCATAGAAGGGAGGTGTGTGAACACAGAATGGAGGTGTGTGAAGTCATAGATGGAGGTGTGTGAACTCAGAATGGAGGTAGGTGAAGTCACAGAATGGAGTTGTGTGAAGTCATAGAATGGAGGTGTGTGAAGTCACAGAATGGAGGTGTGTGACTTCATAGAATGGTGTTGTGTGAAGTCATAGAATGGAGGTGTGTGAAGTCATAGACTGGAGGTGTGTGAAGTCACAGAATGGAGGTGTGTGAAGTCACAGAATGGAGGTGGGTGAAGTCATAGAATGGAGGTGTGTGAAGTCATAGAATGGATGTGTGTGAAGTCACATAATTGAGGTGTGTGAAGTCATAGAATGGAGGTGTGTGAATTCATAGAATGGAGGTGTGTGAAATCACAGAATGGAGGTGTGTGAAGTCACAGAATGGAGGTGTTTGAACTCAAAATAGAGGTGTCTGAAGTCACAGAATGGAGGTGTGTGAAGTCATAGAATGGAAGTGTGTGAAGTCATAGAATGGAGGTGTGTGAAGTCATAGAATGGATGTGTGTGAAGTCACAGAATTGAGGTGTGTGAAGTCATAGAATGGAGGTGTGTGAATTCATAGAATGGACGTGTGTGAAATCACAGAATGGAGGTTTGTGAAGTCACAGAATGGAGGTGTTTGAACTCACAATAGAGGTGTCTGTAGTCACAGAATGGAGGTGTGTGAAGTCATAGAATGGAAGTGTTTGAAGTCACAGAATGGAGGTGTGTGAAGTCAGAATGGACGTGTGAAGTAACAGAATTGAGGTGTGTGAAGTCACAGAATGGAGGTTTGTGAAGACATACAATGGAGGTGTGTGAAGTCATAGAATGGATGTTTCTAAAGTAAGACTGAATGTGTGTGAAGTCATAGAATGGAGGTGTGTGAAGTCAAAATTAAGGTGTGTGAACTCATAGAATGGAGGTGTGTGAACTCATAGATTGGAGGTGTGAAGTCATGGAATGGAGGTGTGTGAAGTCAAAGAATGGAGGTGTGTGAAGTCAAACAGTAGAGGTGTGTGAAGTCACAGATTGGAGGTGTGTGAAGTCACAGATTGGAAGTGTGTGAAGTCAAAACGGAGGTGTGTGAAGTCAAAAAGGTGGTGTGTGAAGTCACAAATGGAGGTGTGTGAAGTCACAGAATGGAGGTATGTGAACTCAGAATGGAGGTGTGTGAAGTCATAGATGGAGGTGTGGGAAGTCATAGTATGGAGGTGTGTGAAATTATAGAAAGGAGTTTTGTGAACTCACAGAATGGACTGTGTGAAGTCAGAATGAAGGTGTGTGAACTCATAGAATGGAGGTGTGTGAAGTCACAATGGACGTGTGTGAAATCATAGAATGGAGGTGTGTGAAGTCACAGAATGGAGGTGTGTGAAGTCACAGAATGGAGGTGTGTGAACTCATAGAATGGAGGTGTGTGAAGTCATAGATGGACGTGTGTGAAGTCATAGTATGGAGGTGTGTGAAATCATAGAATGGAGGTTTGTGAAGTCTCAGAATGAAGCTGTGTGAAGTCAGAATGGCAGTGAGTGAAGGCATAAATGGAGGTGTGTGTAAAGTCAAAATGGAAGTGTGTGAAATCATAGAATCGTGGTGTGTGAGGTCACAATGGAGGTTTGTGAAGTCATAGAATGGAGGTGTGTGAAATCACAGAATGGAGGTGTGTGAAGTCATAGAATGGAGGTGTGTGAAGTCATAGAATGGAGGTGTGTGAAGTCACAGAATGAAGGTGTGTGAAGTCACAGAATGGAGGGGTGTGAACTCAGAATGGAGGTAGGTGAAGTCAAAGAATGGAGGTGAGTGAAGTCATAGAATGGAGGTGTGTGAAGTCAGAATGGAGGTGTGAGAAGTCACAGAATGGAGGTGTGTGAATTCAGAATGGAGGTGACTGAAGTCATAGAATGGAGGTGTGTGAAGTCATAGAATGGAGGTGTGTGAAATCATACAATGGAGGTGTCTGAAATCATAGAATGGAGGTGTTTGAAGTCACAAAATGGAGGTGTGTGAAGTCAGAATGGAGGTGTTTGAAGTCATAGAATTGAGGTGTTTGAAATCAGAATGGAGGTGTGTGAACTCATAGAACGGAGGTGTATGAAATCACAATGGAGGTGAGTGAAGTCACAGAATGGAGGTGTGAGATTTCATAGAATTGAAGTGTGTGAAGTCATAGAATGGAGGTGTGTGAAGTCAAAATGGACGTGTGTGAAGTCACAGAATGGAGGTGGGTGAACTCAGAATGGAGGTGTGTGAAGTCACAGAATGGAGGTTTGTGAAGTCATATAATGGAGGTGTGTGAATTCACAGAATGAAGTTGTGTGAAGTCAGAATGGAGGTGAGTAGTCATAGATTGGAGGTGGTGAAGTCATAGAAAGGAGGTGTGGAAAGTCATAGAATGGAGGAGTGTGAAGTCATAGAGTGCAGGTGAGTGAAGTCACAGATTCGAGGTCTGTGAAGTCATAGAACGGAGGTGTGTGATGTCAGAATGCAGGTGTGTGAAGTCATAGATGGAGTTGTGTGAAGTCATAGAATGGAGGTGTGTGAAATCATAGAATGGAGTTTTGTGAAGTCACAGAATGGAGCTGTGTGAATACAGAATGGAGGTGTGTGAAGTCATAGAATGTAGGTGTTTGAAGTCAGAACGGAGGTGTGTGAACTCATAGAATGGAGGTGAGTGACGTCACAATGGAAGTGTGTGAAGTCATACAATGGAGGTGTGTGAAGTCACAGAATGGAGGTTAATGAAGTCATAAAATGGAGGTGGGTGAAGTCATAGAAAGGAGATGTGGGAAGTCATAGAATGGAGGAGTGTGAAGTCCTAGAGTGGAGGTGAGTGAAGTCACATATTCGAGGTCTATGAAGTCATAGAATGGAGGTGTGTGAAGTCAGAATGGAGGTGTGTGAAGTCATAGAATGAAGGTGTGTGAACTCATAGAATGGAGTTGTGTGACGTCACAAAGGAAGTGTGTGAAGTCATAGAATGGAGGTGTGTGAAGTCACAGAATGGAGGTGTGAGAAGTCAAAATGGATGTGTGTGACGTCATAAAATGGATGTGTGTGAAGTCATAGAATGGAGCTGTGTGAAATCATAGAATGGAGGTTTGTGAAGTCACAGTATGGAGGTGTGTGAACTCAGAATAGAGGTGTGTGAAGTCACAGAATGGAGGTGTGTGAAGTCACAGCATGGAGGTATGTGAAATCATAGAATGGAAGTGTGTGAAGTCATAGAATGGAGTTGTGTGAAGTCACAGAATGAAGGTGTGTGAAGGCATAGAATGGATGTGTGTGAAGACACAGAAGGGAGGTGTGTGAAGTCACATAATGGAGGTGTGTGAAGTCAAAATGGAGGTGTGTGACTTCATAAAATGGAGGTGTGTGAAATCATAGAATGGAGTTTTGTGAAGTCACAGAATGGAGCTGTGTGAATACAGAATGGAGGTGTGTGAAGTCATAAAATGCAGGTGGGTGAAGTCATAGAAAGGACATGTGGGAAGTCATAGAATGGAGCAGTGTGAAGTCATAGAGTTCAGGTGAGTGAAGTCACAAATTCGAGGTCTGTGAAGTCATAGAATGGAGGTGTGTGAAGTCAGAATGGAGGTGTGTGAAGTCATAGAATGGAGGTGTGTGAACTCATAGAATGGAGGTGTGTGACGTCACAAAGGAAGTGTGTGAAGTCATAGAATGCAAGTGTGTGAAGTCACAGAATGGAGGTGTGAGAAGTCAAAATGGAGGTGTGTGACGTCATAAAATGGAGGTGTATGAAGTCATAGAATGGAGCTGTGTGAAATCATAGAATGGAGGTTTGTGAAGTCACAGAATGGAGGTGTGTGAAGTCATAGAGTGGAGGTGTGTGAAGTCACAGAATGGAGGTGTGTGAAGTCACAGCATGGAGGTATGTGAAATCATAGAATGGAAGTGTGTGAAGTCATAGAATGGAGGTGTGTGAATCACAGAATGAAGGTGTGTGAAGTCATAGAATGGAGGTTTGTGAAGTCACAGAAGGGAGGTGTGTGAAGTCACATAATGGAGGTGTGTGAAGCCAAATGGAGGTGTGAGATGTCATAAAATGGAGGTGTGTGAAGTCATAGAATAGAGGTGTGTGAAATCATAGAATGGAGGTTTGTGAAGTCACAGATTGGAGGTGTGTGACGTCACAGAATGGAGGTTTGTGAAGTCATCGAATGGAGGTGTGTGAAGTCAGAATGGAGGTGTGAGAAGTAACAGAATGGAGGTGTGTGAATTCAGAATGGAGGTGAGTGAAGTCATAGAATGGAGGTGTGTGAAGTCAGAATGGAGGTATGAGAAGTCACAGAACGGAGATGTGTGAATTCAGAATGAAGGTTAGTGAAGTCATATAATGGAGGTGTGTGAAGTCATAGAATGGAGGTGTGTGAAATCACAATGGAGGTGTGTGAAGTCATAGAATGGAGGTGTGTGAAGTCACAGAATGGAAGTGTGTGAAGGCATAGAATGGAGCTGGGTGAAGTCATAGAATGGAGGTGTGTGAAATCATAGAATGGAGGAGTGTGAAGTTAGAAGGGAGGTGTGTGAAGTGATAGAATGGATGTGTGTGAAGTCAGAATGGAGGTGTGTGAAGTCATAGAATGGAGATGTGTTAACTCATAGAATGGAGGTGTGTGACGTCACGATGGAAGTGTGTGAAGTCATAGAGTGCAGGTGAGTGAAGTCACAGATTCGAGGTCTTGAAGTCATAGAATGGAGGTGTGTGATGTCAGAATGGAGGTGTGCAAAGTCATAGAATAGAGGTGTGTCAATTCAGAATGGAGGTGAGTGAAGTCATAGATGGAGGTGTGTGAAGTCATAGTATGGAAGTGTGTAAAACCATAGAATGGATTTTTGTTGAGTCACAGAGTGGAGCTGTGTGAAGCCAGAATGGAGGAGTGTGAAGTCATAGAATGGAGGTGTGTGAAGTCAGAATGGAGGTGTGTGAACTCATAGAATGGAGGTGTGTTAAGTCACAATGGAGGTGTGTGAAATCATAGAATGGAGGTGTGTGAAGTCACAAAATGGAGGTGTGTGAAGTCATAGAATGGAGGTGTGTGAAGTCATAGAATGGATGTTTTTGAAGTAAGAATGAAGGTGTGTGAAGTCATAGAATGGAGGTGTGTGACGTCACAGAATGGAGTTGTGTGAAGTCATAGAATGGAGCATTGTGAAGTCAGAATGGAGGTGTGTAAAGTCACAGGATGGAGGTGTGCCAATTCAGAATGGAGGTGTGAAAAGTCACAGAATGGAGGTGTGTGAAGTCAGAATGGAGGTGTGAAATCGCAGAATGGAGGTGGGTGAAGTCATAGAAAGGAGGTGTGGGAAGTCATAGAATGGAGGAGTGTGAAGTCGTAGAGTGGAGGTGAGTGAAGTCAAAGATACGAGGTCTGTGAAGTCATAGAATGGAGGTGTGTGAATTAAGAATGGAGGTGTGTGAAGTCATAGAATGGAGATAAGTGAACTCATAGAATGGAGGTGTGTGACGTCACAATGGAAGTGTGTGAAGTCATAGAATGGAGGTGTGTGAAGTCACAGAATGGAGGTG
This sequence comes from Megascapheus bottae, assembly GCA_024803745.1. Taxonomy (NCBI): domain Eukaryota; kingdom Metazoa; phylum Chordata; class Mammalia; order Rodentia; family Geomyidae; genus Megascapheus; species Megascapheus bottae. The sequence continues at coordinate 59,220 of JANJXV010000433.1, read as the reverse complement.
TGTGAAGTCATACATTGGAGGTGAGTGAAGTCCGAATGGAGTTCTGTGAAGTCACAGAATGGAGGTGTGTGAACTCAGAATGGAGGTGTGTGAAGTCATAGAAGGAGGTGTGTGAAGTCATAGATGTAGGTGTGTGAAATCATAGTATGGAGGTGTGTGAAATCATAGAATGGAGTTTTGTGAAGTAACAGAATGGAGCTGTGTGAAGTCAGAATGTAGGTGTGTGAAGTCATAGAATAGAAGTGTGTGAAGTCAAAATGGAGGTGTGTGAAGTCATAGAATGGATTGTGTGAAGTCACAGAATTGAGGTGTATGAAGTCCTAGAATGGAGGTGTGTGAATTCATAGAATGGAGGTGTGTGAAATCACAGAATGGAGGTGTGTGAATTAAGAATGGAGGTGAGTAAAGTCATAGAATGGAGTTGTGTGAAGTCATACAATGCAGGTTGTGAAATCATACAATGGAGGTGTGTAAAATCACAGAATGGAGGTGTTTGAAGTCACAGAATGGAGGTGTGTCAAGTCATACAATGGAGGTGTGTGAATTCAGAATGGAGGTGTGTGAAGTCATAGAATGGAGGTGTGTGAACTCAGAATGGAGGTGTGTGAAGTCATAGATGGAGGTGTGTGAAGTCATAGTATGGAGGTGTGTGAAATCATAGAATGGAGTTTTGTGAAGTCACAGAATGGAGCTGTGTGAAGTCAGAATGGAGGTGTGTGAGTCATAGAATGGAGGTGTGTGAAGTCATAGAATGGAGGTGTGTGAAGTCATAGAATGGAGGTGTGTGAAGTCACAGAATGGAGGTGTGTGACTTCATAGAATGGTGGTGTGTGAAGTCATAGAATGGAGGTGTGTGAAGTCATAGAATGGAGGTGTGTGAAGTCACAGAATGGAGGTGTGTGAAGTCACAGAATGGAGGTGTGTGAAGTCATAGAATTGAAGTGTGTGAAGTCATAGAATGGAGGTGTGTGAAGTCAGAATGGAGGTGTGTGAAGTCACAGAATTGAGGTGTGTGAACTCAGAATTGAGGTGTGTGAAGTCACAGAATGGAGGATTGTGAAGTCATATAATGGAGGTGTTTGAAGTCATAGAATGGATGTTTCTGAGGTAAGAATGAAGGAGAGTGAAGTCAGAGAATGGAGGTGTGTGAAGTCAAAATGAAGGTGTGTGAACTCATAGAATGGACGTGTGTGAACTGATAGAATGGAGGTGTGTGAAGTCATCGAATGGAGGTGTGTGAAGTCAGAATGGAGGTGTGAGAAGTAACAGAATGGAGGTGTGTGAATTCAGAATGGAGGTGAGTGAAGTCATGGAAGGGAGGTGTGTGGAGTCAGAATGGAGGTATGAGAAGTCACAGAAGGGAGATGTGTGAATTCAGAATGGAGGTTAGTGAAGTCATATAATGGAGGTGTGTGAAGTCATAGAATGGAGGTGTGTGAAGTCATAGAATGGAGGTTTGTGAAATCATAGAATGGAGGTGTTTGAATTCACAGAATGGAGGTGTGTGAAGTCAGAGTGGAGGTGTGTGAAGTCATAGAATTGAGGTGTGAAATCAGAATGGAGGTGTGTGAACTCATAGAATGCAGGTGTGTGAAATCACAATGGAGGTGTGTGAAGTCATAGAATGGAGGTGTGTGAAGTCACAGAATGGAAGTGTGTGAAGGCATAGAATGGAGCTGGGTGAAGTCATAGAATGGAGGTGTGTGAAATCATAGAATGGAGGAGTGTGAAGTTAGAATGGAGGTGTGTGAAGTCATAGAATGGATGTGTGTGAAGTCAGAATGCAGGTGTGTGAAGTCATAGAATGGAGATGGGTTAACTCATAGAATGGAGGTGTGTGACGTCACAATGGAAGTGTGTGAAGTCATAGAATGGAGGTGTGTGAAGTCATACAATGAAGGTGTGTGAAGTCAGAATGGAGGTGTGTGAAGTCACAGAATGGAGGTGTGTGAACTCAGAATGGAGTTGTGTGAAGTCATAGATGGAGGTGTGTGAAGTCATAGTATGGAGGTGTGTGAAATCATAGAATGGATTTTTGTTGAGTCACAGAGTGGAGCTGTGTGAAGCCAGAATGGAGGAGTGTGAAGTCATAGAATGGAGGTGTGTGAAGTCAGAATGGAGGTGTGTGAACTCATAGAATGGAGGTGTGTAAAGTCACAATGGAGGTGTGTGAAATCATAGAATGGAGGTGTTTGAAGTCACAAAATGGAGGTGTGTGAAGTCATAGAATGGAGGTGTGTGAAGTCATAGAATGGATGTTTTTGAAGTAAGAATGAAGGTGTGTGAATTCATAGAATGGAGGTGTGTGACGTCACAGAATGGAGTTATGTGAAGTTATAGAATGGAGTATTGTGAAGTCAGAATGGAGGTGTGTAAAGTCACAGGATGGAGGTGTGTCAATTCAGAATGGAGGTGTGTGAAGTCACAGCATGGAGGTGTGTGAAGTCAGAATGTATGTGTGAAATCGCAGAATGGAGGTGGATGAAGTCATAGAAAGGAGGTGTGGGAAGTCATAGAATGGAGGAGTGTGAAGTCGTAGAGTGGAGGTGAGTGAAGTCAAAGTTACGAGGTCTGTGAAGTCATAGAATGGAGGTGTGTGAATTAAGAATGGAGGTGTGTGAAGTCATAGAATGGAGATAAGTGAACTCATAGAATTGAGGTGTGTGACGTCACAATGGAAGTGTGTGAAGTCATAGAATGGAGGTGTGTGAAGTCACAGAATGGAGGTGTGTGAAGTCATACATTGGAGGTGAGTGAAGTCCGAATGGTGTTCTGTGAAGTCACAGAATGGAGGTGTGTGAACTCAGAATAGAGGTGTGTGAAGTCATAGAAGGAGGTGTGTGAAGTCATAGATGTAGGTGTGTGAAGTCATAGTATGGAGGTGTGTGAAAACATAGAATGGAGTTTTGTGAAGTAACAGAATGGAGCTGTGTGAAGTCAGAATGTAGGTGTGTGAAGTCATAGAATAGAACAGTGTGAAGTCAAAATGGAGGTGTGTGAAGTCATAGAATGGATGTGTGTGAAGTCACAGAATTGAGGTGTGTGAAGTCATAGAATGGAGGTGTGTGAATTCATAGAATGGAGGTGTGTGAAATCACAGAATGGAGGTGTGTGAAGTCACAGAATGGAGGTGTTTGAACTCAGAATGGAGGTGTGTGAAGTCATAGATGGAGGTGTGTGAACTCAGAATGGAGGTAGGTGAAGTCACAGAATGGAGGTGTGTGAAGTCATAGAATGGAGGTGTGAAGTCACAGAATGGAGGTGTGTGACTTCATAGAATGGTGGTGTGTGAAGTCATAGAATGGAGGTGTGTGAAGTCATAGAATGGAGGTGTGTGAAGTCACAGAATGGAGGTGTGTGAAGTCACAGAATGGAGGTGTGCGAAGTCATAGAATTGAAGTGTGTGAAGTCATAGAATGGAGGTGTGTGAAGTCAGAATGGAGGTGTGTGAAGTCACAGAATGGAGGTGTGTGAACTCAGAATGGAGGTGTGTGAAGTCACAGAATGGAGGTTTTTGAAGTCATATAATGGAGGTGTTTGAAGTCATAGAATGGATGTTTCTGACGTAAGAATGAAGGAGAGTGAAGTCAGAGAATGGAGGTGTGTGAAGTCAAAATGAAGGTGTGTGAACTCATAGAATGGACGTGTGTGAACTCATAGAATGGAGGTGTGTGAAGTCATCGAATGGAGGTGTGTGAATTCAGAATGGAGGTGTGAGAAGTAACAAAATGGAGGTGTGTGAATTCAGAATGGAGGTGAGTGAAGTCATAGAATGGAGGTGTGTGAAGTCAGAATGGAGGTATGAGAAGTCACAGAAGGGAGATGTGTGAATTCAGAATGGAGGTTAGTGAAGTCATATAATGGAGGTGTGTGAAGTCATAGAGTGGAGGTGTGTGAAGTCATACAATGGAGGTGTGTGAAATCATAGAATGGAGGTGTTTGAGTTCACAGAATGGAGGTGTGTGAAGTCAGAGTGGAGGTGTGTGAAGTCATAGAATTGAGGTGTGAAATCAGAATGGAGGTGTGTGAACTCATAGAATGCAGGTGTGTGAAATCACAATGGAGGTGTGTGAAGTCATAGAATGGATGTGTGTGAAGTCACAGATTGGAAGTGTGTGAAGGCATAGAATGGAGCTGGGTGAAGTCATAGAATGGTGGTGTGTGACATCATAGAATGGAGAAGTGTGAAGTTAGAATTTAGGTGTGTGAAGTCATAGAATGGATGTGTGTGAAGTCAGAATGGAGGTGTGTGAAGTCATAGAATGGAGATGTGTTAACTCATAGAATGCATGTGTGTGACGTCACAATGGAAGTATGTAAAGTCATAGAATGGAGGTGTGTGAAGTCATACAATGAAGGTGTGTATAGTCAGAATGGAGGTGTGTGAAGTCACAGAATGGAGGTGTGTGAACTCAGAATGGAGTTGTGTGAAGTCATAGATGGAGGTGTGTGAAGTCATAATATGGAGGTGTGTGAAATCATAGAATGGATTTTTGTTGAGTCACAGGGTGGAGCTGTGTGAAGCCAGAATGGAGGAGTGGGAAGTCATAGAATGGAGGTGTGTGAAGTCAGAATGGAGGTGTGTGAACTCATAGAATGGAGGTGTGTAAAGTCACAATGGAGGTGTGTGAAATCATAGAATGGTGGTGTGTGAAGTCACAAAATGGAGGTCTGTGAAGTCATAGAATGGAGGTGTGTGAAGTCATAGAATGGATGCTTTTGAAGTAAGAATGAAGGTGTGTGAAGTCATAGAATGGAGGTGTGTGACGTCACAGAATGGAGTTGTGTGAAGTCATAGAATGGAGCATTGTGAAGTCAGAATGGAGGTGTGTAAATTCACAGGATGGAGGTGTGTCAATTCAGAATGGAGGTGTGTGAAGTCACAGAATGGAGGTGTGTGAAGTCAGAATGGAGGTGTGAAATCGCAGAATGGAGGTGGGTGAAGTCATAGAAAGGAGGTGTGGGAAGTCATAGAATGGAGGAGTGTGAAGTCGTAGAGTGGAGGTGAGTGAAGTCAAAGATACGAGGTCTGTGAAGTCATAGAATGGAGGTGTGTGAATTAAGAATGGAGGTGTGTGAAGTCATAGAATGGAGATAAGTGAACTCATAGAATTGAGGTGTGTGACGTCACAATGGAAGTGTGTGAAGTCATAGAATGGAGGTGTGTGAAGTCACAGAATGGAGGTGTGTGAAGTCATACATTGGAGGTGAGTGAAGTCCGAATGGAGTTCTGTGAAGTCATAGAAGGAGGTGTGTGAAGTCATAGATGTAGGTGTGTGAAGTCATAGTATGGAGGTGTGTGAAATCATATAATGGAGTTTTGTGAAGTCACAGAATGGAGCTGTGTGAAGTCAGAATGTAGGTGTGTGAAGTCATAGAATAGAAGTGTGTGAAGTCAAAATGGAGGTGTGTGAAGTCATAGAATGGATGTGTGTGAAGTCACAGATTTGAGGTGTGTGAAGTCATAGAATGGAGGTGTGTGAATTCATAGAATGGAGGTGTGTGAAATCACAGAATGGAGGTGTGTGAAGTCACAGAATGGAGGTGTTTGAAATCAAAATAGAGGTGTCTGAAGTCATAGAATGGGGGTGTGTGAAGTCATAGAATGGAAGTGTGTGAAGTCATAGAATGGAGGTGTGTGAAGTCATAGAATGGATGTGTGTGAAGTCACAGAATTGAGGTGTGTGAAGTCATAGAATGGAGGTGTGTGAATTCATAGAATGGAGGTGTGTGAAATTACAGAATGGAGGTGTGTGAAGTCACAGAATGGAGGTGTTTGTACTCACAATAGAGGTGTCTGAAGTCACAGAATGGAGGTGTGTGAAGTCATAGAATTGAAGTGTTTGAAGTCACAGAATGGAGGTGTGTGAAGTCAGAATGGACGTGTGAAGTCACAGAATTGAGGTGTGTGAAGTCACAGAATGGAGGTTTGTGAAGACATACAATGGAGGTGTGTGAAGTCATAGAATGGATGTTTCTAAAGTAAGACTGAATGTGTGTGAAGTCATAGAATGGAGGTGTGTGAAGTCAAAATTAAGGTGTGTGAACTCATAGAATGGAGGTGTGTGAACTCATAGATTGGAGGTGTGAAGTCATGGAATGGAGGTGTGTAAACTCAGAATGGAGCTGTGTGAAGTCATAGAATGGAGGTGTGTGAAGTCATAAAATGGAGGTGTGTGAAGTCATAGAATGGAAGTGTGTGAAGACATAGAATGGAGGTGTTTGAAGTCACAGAATGGACGGTATGAAGTCATAGAATGGAGGTGTGTGAAGTCACAGAATTGAGGTGTTTGAAGTCATATATTACAGGTGTGTGAAGTCAAAATGGATGTGTGAAATCATAGAATGGAGGTGTGTGAAATCATAGAATGAGGGTGTGTGACATCATAGAATGTAGGTGTGTGAAGTCATAGAATGGAGGTGTGTGAAATTATAAAAGAGAGGTTTATGAAGTCATAGAATGGAAGTGTGTGAAGTCACACAATGGAGGTGTGTGAAGTCACAGAATAGAGGTGTGTGAAGTCACAGAATGGAGGTGTGTGAACTCAGAATGGAGGTTTGTGAAGTCACAGAATAGAGGTGTGTGACGTCATAGAATGGAAGTGTGTGAAGTCATAGAATGGAGGTGTGTCAACTCAGAATGGAGGTGTGTGTAGTCACAGAATGGAGGTTTGTGAAGTCATAGAATGGAGGTGTGTAAACTCAGAATGGAGGTGTGCGAAGTCATAGAATAGAGATGTGTGAAGTCAGAATGGAGGTGTGTGAAGTCATAGAATGGAGGTGTGTGAAGTCAGAATGGAGGTGTGTGAACTCATAGAATGGAGGTGTGTGACGTCACAATGGAAGTGTGTGAAGTCATAGAATGGAGGTGTGTGAAGTCATAGAATGGAGGTGTGTGAAGTCATAGAATGGAGGTGTGTGATATCATATAATGGAGGTGTGTGAAGTCACAGAATGGAGGTGTGTGAAGTCTAAGAATGTAGGTGTGTGAAGTCATAGATTGGAGGTGTGTGAAGTCATAGAATGTATGTTTGTGAAGTAAGAATGTAGGTGACTGAAGTCATTGAATGGAGGTGTGTGAAGTCGCAGAATGGAGGTGTGTGAAGTCATAGAATGGAGGTGTGTGAAGACATAGAAAGGAGATGTGGGAAGTCATAGAATGGAGGAGTGTGAAGTCCTAGAGTGGAGGTGAGTGAAGTCACATATAAGAGGTCTGTGAAGTCATAGAATGGAGGTGTGTGAACACAGAATGGAGGTGTGTGAAGTCACAGAATGCAGGTGTGTGAAGTCATAGAATGGAAGTGTGTGAAGTCATAGAAGGGAGGTGTGTGAAGTCAGAATGGAGGTGTGTGAAGTCACCGAATGGAGTTGTGTGAACTCAGAATGGGGGAGTGTGAAGTCACAGAATGGAGGTTTGTGATGTCATAGAATGGGGTTGTGTGAAGTCATAGAATGGATGTTTCTGAAGTAAGAATGAAGGTGTGTTAAGTCATAGAATGGAGGTATGTGAACACATAGAATGGAGGTGTGTGAATTCACAGAATGAAGGTGTGTGAAGTCAGAATGGAGGTGTGTAGTCATAGACTGGAGGTGGTGAAGTCATAGAAAGGAGGTGTGGAAAGTCATAGAATGGAGGAGTGTGATGTCATAGAGTGCAGGTGAGTGAAGTCACTGATTCGAGGTCTGTGAAGTCATAGAATGGAGGTGCGTGATGTCAGAATGCAGGTGTGTGAAGTCATAGATGGAGTTGTGTGAAGTCATATTATGGAGGTGTGTGAAATCATAGAATGGAGTTTTGTGAAGTCACAGAATGGGGCTGTGTGAATACAGAATGGAGGTGTGTGAAGTCATAGAATGTAGGTGTTTGAAGTCAGAGCGGAGATGTGTGAACTCATAGAATGGAGGGGAGTGACATCACAATGGAAGTCTGTGAAGTCATACAATGGAGGTGTGTGAAGTCACAGAATGGAGGTGTTTGAAGTCATAAAATGGAGGTGGATGAAGTCATAGAGAGGAGATGTGGGAAGTCATAGAATGGAGGAGTGTGAAGTCCTAGAATGGAGGTGAGTGAAGTCATAGAATAGAGGTGTGTGAACTCATAGAATGGAGGTGTGTGAACTCATAGAATGGAGGTGTGTGATGTCACAAAGGAAGTGTGTGAAGTCATAGAATGGAGGTGTGTGAAGTCAAAGAATGGAGGTGTGAGAAGTCAAAATGGAGGTGTGTGACGTCATAAAATGGAGGTGTGTGAAGTCATAGAATGTAGCTGTGTGAAATCATAGAAGGGAGGTTTGTGAAATCACAGAATGGAGGTGTGTGCACTCAGAATTGAGGACTGTGAAGTCACCGAATGGAGGTGTATGAAGTCACAGCATGGAGGTATGTGAAATCATAGAATGGAAGTGTGTGAAGTCATAGAATGGAGGTGTGTGAAGTCACAGAATGAAGGTGTGTGAAGGCATAGAATGGATGTGTGTGAAGACACAGAAGGGAGGTGTGTGAAGTCACATAATGGAGGTGTGTGAATTCAAAATGGAGGTGTGTGACGTCATAAAATGGAGGTGTGTGAAGTCATAGAATGGAGGTGTGTGAAATCATAGCATGGAGTTTTGTGAAGTCACAGAATGGAGCTGTGTGAATACAGAATGGAGGTGTGTGAAGTCATAAAATGGAGGTGGGTGAAGACATAGAAAGGAGATGTGGGAAGTCATAGAATGGAGGAGTGTGAAGTCATAGAGTGGAGGTGAGTGAAGTCACATATTCGAGGTCTGTGAAGTCATAGAATGGAGGTGTGTGAAGTCAGAATGGAAGTGTGTGAAGCCATAGAATGGAGGTGTGTGAACTCATAGAATGGAGGTGTGTGACGTCACAAAGGAAGTGTGTGAAGTCATAGAATTGAAGTGTGTGAAGTCACAGAATGGAGGTGTGAGAAGTCAAAATGGAGGTGTGTGACGTCATAAAATGGAGGTGTGTGAAGTCATAGAATGGAGCTGTGTGAAATCATAGAAGGGAGGTTTGTGAAGTCACAAAATGGAGGTGTGTGAACTCAGAATGGAGGTGTGTGAAGTCACAGAATGGAGGTGTGTGAAGTCACAGCATGGAGGTATGTGAAATCATAGAATGGAAGTGTGTGAAGTCATAGAATGGAGTTATGTGAATCACAGAATGAAGGTGTGTGAAGTCATAGAATGGAGGTGTGTGAAGACACAAGGGAGGTGTGTGAAGTAACATAATGGAGGTGTGTGAAGTCAAAATGGAGGTGTGTGACGTCATAAAATGGAGGTGTGTGAAGTCATAGAATGGAGGTGTGTGAAATCATAGAATGGAGGTTTGTGAAGTCATAGAATGGAGGTATGAGTAGTCAAATTGGAGGGGTGTGAAGTCGGAGAATGGAGGTGTGTGAAGTCACATAATGGAGGTGGGTGAAGTCACAGAATGGAGGTGTGTGAAGTCATAGAATGGAGGTGTGTGAAGTCACAGAATGGACGGGTGTGAAGTCACAGAATGGAGGTGTGTGAAGTCACAGAATTGAGGTGTTTGAAGTCATATATTTTATGTGTGTGAAATCAAAATGGATGTGTGAAATCATAGAATAGAGGTTTGTGAAATCATAGAATGGAGGTGTGTGAATTCGTAGAATGAAGGTGTGTGAATTCGTAGAATGAAGGTGTGTGAAGTCACAGAATGGAGGTGTGTGAAGTCACAGCATGGAGGTGTGTGAAGTCATAGAATGGAGGTGTGTGAAGTCAGAATGGAGGTGTGTGAAGTCACCGAATGGAGGTGTGTGAACGCAGAATGGAGGTGTGTGAAGTCACAGAATGGAGGTTTGTGAAGTCATAGAATGGAGGTGTGTGAAGTCATAGAAAGGATGTTTCTGAATTAAGAATGAAGGTGTGTGAAGTCATAGAATGGAGGTGTTTGAAGACAAAATTGTGGTGTGTGAACTCATAGACTGAATGTTTCTGAACTCATAGAATGAAGGTGTGTGAAGTCGTGGAATGGAGGTGTATGAAGTCAAAGAATGGAGGTGTGTGAAGTCAAAATATGGTTGTGTGTGAAGTCACAGAATGGAGGTGTGTGAAGTCCCAGAATGGAAGTGTGTGAAATCAAAACGGAGGTGTGTGAAGTCACAGAATGGAGGTGTGTGAAGTCACAGAACAGAGGTGTGTGAAATCAAAATGGTTGTGTGTGAAGTCAAAAATGGAGGTGTGTGAAGTCACAGAATGTAGGTGTGTGAAGTCAAAATGGAGGTGTGTGAAGTCAAAGAATGGAGGTGTGTGAACTCATAGAATGGAGGTGTGTGAAGTCATAGAATGGATGTGTGTGAAGTCATAGAATGGAGGTGTGTGAAGTCATAGAATGGAAGTGTGTGAAGTCACAGAATGGAGGTGTGTGATGTCATAGAATGGAGGTGTGTGAAGTCATAGAATGGAGGTGGGTGAAGTCACGGAAGGGAGGTGTGTGAAGTAACAGATTGGATTTGTGTGAAGTCACAGAATGGAGGTGTGTGAAGTCACAGAATGGAGGTGTGTGAAATCACAGAATGGAGATGTGTGAATTCAAAAAGGTGGTGTGAGAAGTCACAAATGTAAGTGTTTGAAGTCACAGAATGGAGGTGTGTGAAGTCAAAATGGAGGTGTGTGAAGTCAAAGAATATAGGTGTGTGAGGTCATCGAATGGAGGTGTGTGAAATCACAGAATGGAGGTGTGTGAAGTCAAAATAAAGGTGTGCGAAGTCATAGAATGGAGGTGTGTGAAGTCACAGAATGGAGGTCTGGGAAGTCACAGAATGGCGGTGTGTGAAGTCACAGAATGGAGTTGTGTGAACTCAGAATGGAGGTATGTAAAGTCACAGAATGTAGGTGTGTGAAGTCACAGAATGGAAGTGTGTGAAGTCATAGAATGGAGGTGTGTGAAGTCACAGAATGGATGGTATGAACTCATAGAATGGAGGTGTGTGAAGTCACAGAATGGAGGTGTGTGAAGTCATAGAATGGAGGTGTGTGAAGTCATAGAATGGAAGTGTGTGAAGTCACAGAATGGAGGTGTGTGAAGTCACAGAATGGAGGTGTGTGAACTCAGAATGGAGGTGTGTGAAGTCACAGAATGGAGGTGTGTGAACTCATAGAATGGAGGTGTGTGAAGTCACAGAATGAAGGTGTGTGAAGTCAGAATGGAGGTGTGTAGTCATAGATTGCAGGTGGTGAAGTCATAGAAAGGAGGTGTGGGAAGTCATAGAATGGAGGAGTGTGAAGTCATAGAGTGCAGGTGAGTGAAGTCACAGATTCCAGGTCTCTGAAGTCATAGAATGGAGGTGTGTGATGTCAGAATGCAGGTATGTGAAGTCATAGATGGAGTTGTGTGAAGTCATAGTATGGAGGTGTGTGAAATCATAGAATGGACTTTTGTGAAGTCACAGAGTGGAGCTGTGTGAATTCAGAATGGAGGTGTGTGAAGTCACAGAATGGAGCTGTGTGAATTCAGAATGGAGGTGTGTGAAGTCATAGAATGGAGGTGTGTGAAGTCACAGAATGGAGGTGTGTGAAGTCATAGAATGGAGGTTTGTGAAGTCACAGAATGGAGGTGTTTGAAGTCATAGAATGGAGGTGTGTGAAGTTATAGAATGGATGTTTGTAAAGTAAGAATGAAGTTCTGTGAAGTCATAGAATGGAGGTGTGTGACGTCATAGAATGGAGGTGTGTGAAGTCATAGAATGGAGGTGTGTAAACTCAGAATGGAGGTGTGGGAAGTCAAAGAATGGAGGTGTGTGAAGTCATAGAATGGAGGTGTGTGATTTCATAGAATGTATGTTTGTGAAGTAAGAATGAAGGTGTGTGAAGTCATAGAATGGAGGTGTGTGAAGTCACAGAATGGAGGTGTGTGAAGTCATAGAATGGAGTTGTGTGATATCATATAATGGTGGTGTGTGAAGTCACAGAATGGAGGTGTGTGAAGTCAGAATGGAGGTGTGAAGTCATAGAATAGAGGTGGGTGAAGTCATAGAAAGGAGGTGTTTGAAGTCATAGAATGGAGGAGTGTGAAGTCATAGAGTGGAGGTGAGTGAAGTCACAGATTCGAGGTCTGTGAAATCATAGAATGGAGGTGTGTGAAGTCAGAATGGAGGTGTGTGAAGTCATAGCTTGGAGGTATGTGAAATCATAGAATGGAAGTGTGTGAAGTCATAGAATGGAGGTGTGTGAAGGCATACAATGAAGGTATGTGAAGTCATAGAATGGAGGTGTGTGAAGTCACAGAAGGGAGGTGTGTGGAGTCACATAATGGAGGTGTGTGAAGTCAAAATGGAGGTGTGTGACGTCATAAAATGTAGGTGTGTGAAGTCATAGATTGGAGGTGTGTGAAATCATAGAATGGAGGTTTGTGAAGTCACAGAATGGAGGTGTGTGAAATCACAGAATGGAGGTGTGTGAAGTCATAGAATGGAGGTATGTGAAGTCAAATTGGAGGGTTGTGAAGTCGGAGAATGGAGGTGCGGGAGTCACAGAATGGAGGTGGGTGAAGTCACAGAATGGAGGTGTGTGAAGTGAAAGAATCGAGGTGTGTGAAGTCACAGAATGGACGGGTATGAATTCATAGAATGGAGGTGTGTGAAGTCACAGAATTGAGGTGTTTGAAGTTATATATTGGAGGTGTGTGAAGTCAAAATGGATGTGTGAAGTCATAGAATGGAGGTGTGTGAAGTCGGAGAATGGAGGTGTGTGAAGTCACAGAATGGAGCTGTGTGAAGTCACAGAATGGAGGTGTGTGAAGTCACAGAATAGAGGTGTTTGAAGTCAAAGAATGGAGGTGTGTGAAGTCATAGAATGGACGTGTGTGAAGCATAGAATGTATGTTTGTGAAGTAAGAAAGAAGGTGTGTGAAGTCATAGAATGGAGGTGTGTGAAATCACAGAATAGAGGTGTGTGAAGTCATAGAATGGAGGTGTATGAAGTCATAGAACGGAGGTGTGTGACGTCATATAATGGTGGTGTGTGAAGTCACCGAATGGAGGTGTGTGAACGCAGAATGGAGGTGTGTCAAGTCACAGAATGGAGGTGTGTGAAGTCACAGAATTGAGGTTTGTGAAGTCATAGAATGGAGGTGTGTGAAGTCATAGAATGGATGTTTCTGAATTAAGAATGAAGGTGTGTGAAGTCATAGAATGGAGGTGTGTAAAGACAAAATTGTGGTGTGTGAACTCATAGACTGGATGTTTCTGAACTCATAGAATGAAGGTGTGTGAAGTCGTGGAATGGAGGTGTATGAAGTCAAAGAATGGAGGAGTGTGAAGTCAAACAATGGTGGTGTGTGAAGTCACAGAATGGAGGTGTGTGAAGTCCCAGAATGGAAGTGTGTGAAGTCAAAACGGAGGTGAGTGAAGTCAAAGAAGGGAGGTGTGTGAACTCACAGAACGGAGGTGTGTGAAATCAAAATGGTGGTGTGTGAAGTCAAAAATGGAGGTGTGTGAAGTCACAGAATGTAGGTGGGTGAAGTCAAAATGGAGGTGTGTGAAGTCAAAGAATGGAGTTGTTTGAACTCATAGAATGGAGGTGTGTGAAGTCATAGAATGGATGTGTGTGAAGTCATAGAATGGAGGTGTGTGAAGTCATAGAGTGGAAGTGTGTGAAGTCATAGAATGGAGGTGTGTGATGTCATAGAATGGAGGTGTGTGAAGTCATAGAATGGAGGTGGGTGAAGTCACGGAAGGGAGGTGTGTGAAGTCACAGATTGGATTTGTGTGAAGTCACAGAATGGAGGTGTGTGAAGTCACAGAATGGAGGTGTGTGAAATCACAGAATGGAGATGTGTGAAATCAAAAAGGTGGTGTGAGAAGTCACAAATGTAAGTGTGTGAAGTCACAGAATGGAGGTGTGTGAAGTCAAAATGGAGGTGTGTGAAGTCAAAGAATATAGGTGTGTGAGGTCATCGAATGGAGGTGTGTGAAGTCAGAATTAAGGTGTGTGAAGTCATAGAATGGAGGTGTGTGAAGTCACAGAATGGAGGTGTGGGAAGTCACAGAATGGCGGTGTGTGAAGTCACAGAATGGAGTTGTGTGAACTCAGAATGGAGGTATGTAAAGTCACAGAATGGAGGTGTGTGAAGTCATAGAATGGAAGTGTGTGAAGTCATAGAATGGATGTGTGTGATGTCATAGAATGTATGTTTGTGAAGTAAGAATGAAGGTGTGTGAAGTCATAGAATGGAGGTGTGTGAAGTCACAGAATGGAGGTGGGTGAAGTCATAGAATGGAGTTGTGTGATATCATATAATGGAGGTGTGTAAAGTCACAGAATGGAGGTGTGTGAAGTCAGAATGGAGGTGTGAAGTCATAGAAGAGAGGTGGGTGAAGTCATAGAAAGGAGGTGTGGGAAGTCATAGAATGGAGGAGTGTGAAGTCATAGAGTGGAGGTGAGTGAAGTCACAGATTCGAGGTCTGTGAAGTCATAGAATGGAGGTGTGTGAAGTCAGAATGGAGGTGTGTGAAGTCATAGAATGGCGGTGTGTGAACTCATAGAATAGAGGTGTGTAACGTCACAATGAAAGTGTGTGAATTCATAGTATGGAGGTGTGTGAAGTCTCAGAATGGAGGTGTGTGAAGTCAAAATGGAGGTGTGTGATGTCCTAAAATGCAGGTGTGTGAAGTCATAGAATGGAGGTGTTTGAAATCATAGAATGAAGGTTTGTGAAGTCACAGAATGGAGGTGTGTGAAGTCATAGAATGGAGGTGTGTGAAGTCACAGAATGGAGGTGTGTGAAGTCATAGCATGGAGGTATGTGAAATCATAGAATGGAAGTGTGTGAAGTCATAGAATGGAGGTGTGTGAAGTCATACAATGAAGGTATGTGAAGTCATAGAATGGAGGTGTGTGAAGTCACAGAAGGGAGGTGTGTGGAGTCATATAATGGAGGTGTGTGAAGTCAAAATGGAGGTGTGTGACGTCATAAAGTGTAGGTGTGTGAAGTCATAGATTGGAGGTGTGTGAAATCATAGAATGGAGGTTTGTGAAGTCACATAATGGAGGTGTGTGAAATCACAGAATGGAGGTGTGTGAAGTCATAGAAGGGAGGGATGTGAAGTCAAATTGGAGGGGTGTGAAGTCGGAGAATGGAGGTGTGGGAAGTCACAGAATGGAGGTGGGTGAAGTCTCAGAATGGAGGTGTGTGAAGTCAAAGAATGGAGGTGTGTGAAGTCACAGAATAGACAGGTATGAATTCATAGAATGGAGGTGTGTGAAGTCACAGAATTGAGGTGTTTGAAGTTATATATTGGAGATGTGTGAAGTCAAAATGGATGTGTGAAGTCATAGCATGGAGGTGTGTGAAGTCGGAGAATGGAGGTGTGTGAAGTCACAGAATGGAGCTGTGTGAAGTCACAGAATGGAGGTGTGTGAAGTCACAGAATAGAGGGGTGTGAAGTCAAAGAATGGAGGTGTGTGAAGTCATAGAATGGAGGTGTGTGAAGTCACAGAATGGAGGTGTGTGAAGTCATAGAATGGAGGTGTGTGAAGTCATAGAACGGAGGTGTGTGACGTCATATAATGGAGGTGTGTGAAGTCACATAATGGAGGTGTGTGAAGTCAGAATGGAGGTGTGAAGTCATAGAAAGGAGGTGTGGGAAGTCATAGAATAGAGGAGTGTGAAGTCATAGATTGGAGGTGAGTGAAGTCACAGATTCGAGGTCTGTGATGTCATAGAATAGCGGTGTGTGAAGTCGAATGAAGGTGTGTGAAGTCATAGAATGTAGGTGTGTGAACTCATAGAATGGAGGTGTGTGACGTCCCAATGGAAGTGTGTGAAGTCATAGAATGGAGGTGTGCGAAGTCATACAATGTAGGTGTGAGAAGTCAAAATGGAGGTGTGTGACGTCATAAATGGAGGTGTGTGAAGTCATAGATTGGAGGTGTGTGAAATCATACAATGGAGGTTTGTGAAGTCACAGAATGGAGGTGTGTGAAGTCACAGAATGGAGGTTTGTGAAGTCATAGAATGGAGGTATGTGAAGTCACAGAATGGAGGTGTGTGAAGTCATAGAATGGAGGTGTGTGAAGTCACAGAATGGAGGTGTGTGAAGTCACAGAATGGAGGTGTGTGAACTCAGAATGGAGATGTGTGAAGTCACAGAATGGAGTTGTGTGAAGTCATAGAATGGAGGTGTGTGAAATCACAGCATGGAGGTGTGTGAATTCATAGAATGGAAGTGTGTGATCTCAGAATGGAGGTGTGTGAAATCGCAGAATGGAGCTGTGTGAAGTCACAGAATGGAGGTGTGTGAAGTCACAGAATGGAGGTGTGTGAAGTCAAAGAATGGAGGTGTGTGAAGTCATAGAATGGAGGTGTGTGAAGTCATAGAATGTATGTTTGTGAAGTAAGAATGAAGGTGTGTGAAGTCATAGAATGGAGGTGTGTGAAGTCACAGAATGGAGGTGTGTGAAGTCATAGAGTGGAGGTGTGTGAAGTCATAGAATGTAGGTGTGTGAAGTCACAGAATGGAGTTGTGTGAACTCAGAATGGACGTATGTAAAGTCACAGAATGGAGGTGTGTGAAGTCATAGAATGGAAGTGTGTGAAGTCATAGAATGGAGGTTTGTGAAGTCACAGAATGGAGGTGTGTGAAGTCACAGAATGGAGGTGTGTTAAGTCATAGAATGGAGGTATGTGAAGTCAAATTGCAGGGGTGTGAAATCGGAGAATAAAGGTGTGGGAAGTCCCAGAATGGAGGTGGGTGAAGTCTCAGAATGGAGGTGTGTGAAGTCACAGAATGGACGGGTATGAATTCATAGAATGGAGGTGTGTGAAGTCACAGAATTGAGGTGTTTGAAGTTATATATTGGAGGTGTGTGAAGTCAAAATGGATGTGTGAAGTCATAGAATGGAGGTGTGTGGAGTCGGAGAATGGAGGTGTGTGAAGTCACAGAATGGAGCTGTGTGAAGTCACAGAATGGAGGTGTGTGAAGTCAAAGAATGGAGGTGTGTGAAATCATAGAATGGAGGTGTGTGAAGTCATAGAATGTATGTTTGTGAAGTAAGAATGAAGGTGTGTGAAGTCATAGAATGGAGGTGTGTGAAGTCACAGAATGGAGGTGTGTGAAGTCATAGAGTGGAGGTGTGTGAAATCATAGAATGTAGGTGTGTGAAGTCACAGAATGGAGTTGTGTGAACTCAGAATGGAGGTATGTAAAGTCACAGAATGGAGGTGTGTGAAGTCATAGAATGGAGGTGTGTGATTTCATAGAATGTATGTTTGTGAAGTAAGAATGAAGGTGTGTGAAGTCATAGAATGGAGGTGTGTGAAGTCACAGAATGGAGGTGTGTGAAGTCATAGAATGGAGTTGTGTGATATCATATAATGGAGGTGTGTAAAGTCACAGAATGGAGGTGTGTGAAGTCAGAACGGAGGTGTGAAGTCATAGAATAGAGGTGGGTGAAGTCATAGAAAGGAGGTGTGGGAAGTCATAGAATGGAGGAGTGTGAAGTCATAGAGTGGATTTGAGTGAAGTCACAGATTCGAGGTCTGTGAAGTCATAGAATGGAGGTTTGTGAAGTCAGAATGGAGGTGTGTGAAGTCATAGAATGGCGGTGTGTGAACTCATAGAATAGAGGTGTGTGACGTCACAATGGAAGTGTGTGAATTCATAGTATGGAGGTGTGTGAAGTCTCAGAATGGAGGTGTGTGAAGTCAAAATGGAGGTGTGTGATGTCCTAAAATGCAGGTGTGTGAAGTCATAGAATGGAGGTGTTTGAAATCATAGAATGAAGGTTTGTGAAGTCACAGAATGGAGGTGTGTGAAGTCATAGAATGGAGGTGTGTGAAGTCGCAGAATGGAGGTGTGTGAAGTCATACCATGGAGGTATGTGAAATCATAGAATGGAAGTGTGTGAAGTCATAGAATGGAGGTGTGTGAAGTCATACAATGAAGGTATGTGAAGTCATAGAATGGAGGTGTGTGAAGTCACAGAAGGGAGGTGTGTGGAGTCACATAATGGAGGTGTGTGAATTCAAAATGGAGGTGTGTGACGTCATAAAATGTAGGTGTGTGAAGGCATAGATTGGAGGTGTGTGAAATCATAGAATGGAGGTTTGTGAAGTCACATAATGGAGGTGTGTGAAATCACAGAATGGAGGTGTGTGAAGTCATAGAATGGAGGTGGGTGAAGTCACAGAATGGAGGTGTGTGAAGTCAAAGAATGGAGGTGTGTGAAGTCACAGAATGGACAGGTATGAATTTATAGAATGGAGGTGTGTGAAGTCACATAATTGAGGTGTTTGAAGTTATATATTGGAGGTGTGTGAAGTCAAAATGGATGTGTGAAGTCATAGAATGGAGGTGTGTGAAGTCGAGAAGGGAGGTGTGTGAAGTCACAGAATGGAGCTGTGTGAAGTCACAGAATGGAGGTGTGTGAAGTCACAGAATAGAGGTGTGTGAAGTCAAAGAATGGAGGTGTGTGAAGTCATAGAACGGAGGTGTGTGAAGTCATAGAATGTATGTTTGTGAAGTAAGAATGAAGGTGTGTGAAGTCATAGAATGGAGGTGTGTGAAGTCACAGAATGGAGGTGTGTGAAGTCATAGAATGGAGGTGTGTGAAGTCACAGAACGGAGGTGTGTGACGTCATATAATGGAGGTGTGTGAAGTCACATAATGGAGGTGTGTGAAGTCAGAATGGAGGTGTGAAGTCATAGAAAGGAGGTGTGGGAAGTCATAGAATAGAGGAGTGTGAAGTCATAGATTGGAGGTGAGTGAAGTCACAGATTCGAGGTCTGTGATGTCATAGAATAGCGGTGTGTGAAGTGGAATGAAGGTGTGTGAAGTCATAGAATGTAGGTGTGTGAACTCATAGAATGGAGGTGTGTGACGTCCCAATGGAAGTGTGTGAAGTCATAGAATGGAGGTGTGCGAAGTCATACAATGTAGGTGTGAGAAGTCAAAATGGAGGTGTGTGACGTCATAAATGGAGGTGTGTGAAGTCATAGATTGGAGGTGTGTGAAATCATACAATGGAGGTTTGTGAAGTCACAGAATGGAGGTGTGTGAAGTCACAGAATGGAGGTTTGTGAAGTCATAGAATGGAGGTATGTGAAGTCACAGAATGGAGGTGTGTGAAGTCATAGAATGGAGGTGTGTGAAGTCACAGAATGGAGGTGTGTGAAGTCACAGAATGGAGTTGTGTGAACTCAGAATGGAGATGTGTGAAGTCACAGAATGGAGTTGTGTGAAGTCATAGAATGGAGGTGTGTGAAATCACAGCATGGAGGTGTGTGAATTCATAGAATGGAAGTGTGTGATCTCAGAATGGAGGTGTGTGAAATCGCAGAATGGAGCTGTGTGAAGTCACAGAATGGAGGTGTGTGAAGTCAAAGAATGGAGGTGTGTGAAGTCATAGAATGGAGGTGTGTGACGTCATAGAATGTATGTTTGTGAAGTAAGAATGAAGGTGTGTGAAGTCATAGAATGGAGGTGTGTGAAGTCACAGAATGGAGGTGTGTGAAGTCATAGAGTGGAGGTGTGTGAAGTCATAGAATGTAGGTGTGTGAAGTCACAGAATGGAGTTGTGTGAACTCAGAATGGACGTATGTAAAGTCACAGAATGGAGGTGTGTGAAGTCATAGAATGGAAGTGTGTGAAGTCATAGAATGGAGGTTTGTGAAGTCACAGAATGGAGGTGTGTGAAGTCACAGAATGGAGGTGTGTTAAGTCATAGAATGGAGGTATGTGAAGTCAAATTGCAGGGGTGTGAAATCGGAGAATAAAGGTGTGGGAAGTCCCAGAATGGAGGTGGGTGAAGTCACAGAATGGAGGTGTGTGAAGTCACAGAATGGACGGGTATGAATTCATAGAATGGAGGTGTGTGAAGTCACAGAATTGAGGTGTTTGAAGTTATATATTGGAGGTGTGTGAAGTTAAAATGGATGTGTGAAGTCATAGAATGGAGGTGTGTGGAGTCGGAGTATGGAGGTGTGTGAAGTCACAGAATGGAGCTGTGTGAAGTCACAGAATGGAGGTGTGTGAAGTCACAGAATGATGGTGTGTGAAGTCATAGAATGTATGTTTGTGAAGTAAGAATGAAGGTGTGTGAAGTCATAGAATGGAGGTGTGTGAAGTCACAGAATGGAGGTGTGTGAAGTCATAGAGTGGAGGTGTGTGAAATCATAGAATGTAGGTGTGTGAAGTCACAGAATGGAGTTGTGTGAACTCAGAATGGAGGTATGTAAAGTCACAGAATGGAGGTGTGTGAAGTCATAGAATGGAGGTGTGTGATGTCATAGAATGTATGTTTGTGAAGTAAGAATGAAGGTGTGTGAAGTCATAGAATGGAGGTGTGTGAAGTCACAGAATGGAGGTGTGTGAAGTCATAGAATGGAGTTGTGTGATATCATATAATGGAGGTGTGTAAAGTCACAGAATGGAGGTGTGTGAAGTCAGAACGGAGGTGTGAAGTCATAGAATAGAGGTGGGTGAAGTCATAGAAAGGAGGTGTGGGAAGTCATAGAATGGAGGAGTGTGAAGTCATAGAGTGGATTTGAGTGAAGTCACAGATTCGAGGTCTGTGAAGTCATAGAATGGAGGTTTGTGAAGTCAGAATGGAGGTGTGTGAAGTCATAGAATGGCGGTGTGTGAACTCATAGAATAGAGGTGTGTGACATCACAATGGAAGTGTGTGAATTCATAGTATGGAGGTGTGTGAAGTCTCAGAATGGAGGTGTGTGAAGTCAAAATGGAGGTGTGTGATGTCCTAAAATGCAGGTGTGTGAAGTCATAGAATGGAGGTGTTTGAAATCATAGAATGAAGGTTTGTGAAGTCACAGAATGGAGGTGTGTGAAGTCATAGAATGGAGGTGTGTGAAGTCGCAGAATGGAGGTGTGTGAAGTCATACCATGGAGGTATGTGAAATCATAGAATGGAAGTGTGTGAAGTCATAGAATGGAGGTGTGTGAAGTCATACAATGAAGGTATGTGAAGTCATAGAATGGAGGTGTGTGAAGTCACAGAAGGGAGGTGTGTGGAGTCACATAATGGAGGTGTGTGAAGTCAAAATGGAGGTGTGTGACGTCATAAAATGTAGGTGTGTGAAGGCATAGATTGGAGGTGTGTGAAATCATAGAATGGAGGTTTGTGAAGTCACATAATGGAGGTGTGTGAAATCACAGAATGGAGGTGTGTGAAGTCATAGAATGGAGGTATGTGAAGTCAAATTGGAGGGGTGTGAAGTCGGAGAATGGAGGTGTGGGTAGTCACAGAATGGAGGTGTGTGAAGTCACAGAATGGAGGTGTGTGAAGTCAAAGAATGGAGGTGTGTGAATTCACAGAATGGACAGGTATGAATTCATAGAATGGAGGTGTGTGAAGTCACAGAATTGAGGTGTTTGAAGTTATATATTGGAGGTGTGTGAAGTCAAAATGGATGTGTGAAGTCATAGAATGGAGGTGTGTGAAGTCGGAGAATGGAGGTGTGTGAAGTCACAGAATGGAGCTGTGTGAAGTCACAGAATGGAGGTGTGTGAAGTCACAGAATAGAGGTGTGTGAAGTCAAAGAATGGAGGTGTGTGAAGTCATAGAATGGAGGTGTGTGAAGTCATAGAATGTATGTTTGTGAAGTAAGAATGAAGGTGTGTGAAGTCATAGAATGGAGGTGTGTGAAGTCACAGAATGGAGGTGTGTGAAGTCATAGAATGGAGGTGTGTGAAGTCATAGAACGGAGGTGTGTGACGTCATATAATGGAGGTGTGTGAAGTCACATAATGGAGGTGTGTGAAGTGAGAATGGAGGTGTGAAGTCATAGACAGGAGGTGTGGGAAGTCATAGAATAGAGGAGTGTGAAGTCATAGATTGGAGGTGAGTGAAGTCACAGATTCGAGGTCTGTGATGTCATAGAATAGCGGTGTGTGAAGTCGAATGAAGGTGTGTGAAGTCATAGAATGTAGGTGTGTGAACTCATAGAATGGAGGTGTGTGACATCCCAATGGAAGTGTGTGAAGTCATAGAATGGAGGTGTGCGAAGTCATACAATGTAGGTGTGAGAAGTCAAAATGGAGGTGTGTGACGTCATAAATGGAGGTGTGTGAAGTCATAGATTGGAGGTGTGTGAAATCATACAATGGAGGTTTGTGAAGTCACAGAATGGAGGTGTGTGAAGTCACAGAATGGAGGTTTGTGAAGTCATAGAATGGAGGTATGTGAAGTCACAGAATGGAGGTGTGTGAAGTCATAGAATGGAGGTGTGTGAAGTCACAGAATGGAGGTGTGTGAAGTCACAGAATGGAGGTGTGTGAACTCAGAATGGAGATGTGTGAAGTCACAGAATGGAGTTGTGTGAAGTCATAGAATGGAGGTGTGTGAAACCACAGCATGGAGGTGTGTGAATTCATAGAAGGGAAGTGTGTGATCTCAGAATGGAGGTGTGTGAAATCGCAGAATGGAGCTGTGTGAAGTCACAGAATGGAGGTGTGTGAACTCACAATGCAGGTGTGTGAAGTCACGGAATGGCGGTGTGTGAAGTCATAGAATGGAAGTGTGTGAAGTCATAGAATGGAGGTGTGTGAAGTCATAGAAGGGAGGTGTGTGGAGTCACATAATGGAGGTGTGTGAAGTCAAAATGGAGGTGTGTGACGTCATAAAATGTAGGTGTGTGAAGTCATAAAATGTAGGTGTGTGAAGTCATAGATTGGAGGTGTGTGAAATCATAGAATGGAGGGTTGTGAAGTCACAGAATGGAGGTGTGTGAAGTCACAGAATGGAGGTGTGTTAAGTCATAGAATGGAGGTATGTGAAGTCAAATTGCAGGGGTGTGAAGTCGGAGAATAAAGGTGTGGGAAGTCCCAGAATGGAGGTGTGTGAAGTCAAAATGGAGGTGTGTGATGTCCTAAAATGCAGGTGTGTGAAGTCATAGAATGGAGGTGTTTGAAATCATAGAATGAAGGTTTGTGAAGTCACAGAATGGAGGTGTGTGAAGTCATAGAATGGAGGTGTGTGAAGTCGCAGAATGGAGGTGTGTGAAGTCATACCATGGAGGTATGTGAAATCATAGAATGGAAGTGTGTGAAGTCATAGAATGGAGGTGTGTGAAGTCATACAATGAAGGTATGTGAAGTCATAGAATGGAGGTGTGTGAAGTCACAGAAGGGAGGTGTGTGGAGTCACATAATGGAGGTGTGTGAAGTCAAAATGGAGGTGTGTGACGTCATAAAATGTAGGTGTGTGAAGGCATAGATTGGAGGTGTGTGAAATCATAGAATGGAGGTTTGTGAAGTCACATAATGAAGGTGTGTGAAATCACAGAATGGAGGTGTGTGAAGTCATAGAATGGAGGTATGTGAAGTCAAATTGGAGGGGTGTGAAGTCGGAGAATGGAGGTGTGGGAAGTCACAGAATGGAGGTGGGTGAAGTCACAGAATGGAGGTGTGTGAAGTCAAAGAATGGAGGTGTGTGAAGTCACAGAATGGACAGGTATGAATTTATAGAATGGAGGTGTGTGAAGTCACATAATTGAGGTGTTTGAAGTTATATATTGGAGGTGTGTGAAGTCAAAATGGATGTGTGAAGTCATAGAATGGAGGTGTGTGAAGTCGAGAAGGGAGGTGTGTGAAGTCACAGAATGGAGCTGTGTGAAGTCACAGAATGGAGGTGTGTGAAGTCACAGAATAGAGGTGTGTGAAGTCAAAGAATGGAGGTGTGTGAAGTCATAGAACGGAGGTGTGTGAAGTCATAGAATGTATGTTTGTGAAGTGAGAATGAAGGTGTGTGAAGTCATAGAATGGAGGTGTGTGAAGTCACAGAATGGAGGTGTGTGAAGTCATAGAATGGAGGTGTGTGAAGTCACAGAACGGAGGTGTGTGACGTCATATAATGGAGGTGTGTGAAGTCACATAATGGAGGTGTGTGAAGTCAGAATGGAGGTGTGAAGTCATAGAAAGGAGGTGTGGGAAGTCATAGAATAGAGGAGTGTGAAGTCATAGATTGGAGGTGAGTGAAGTCACAGATTCGAGGTCTGTGATGTCATAGAATAGCGGTGTGTGAAGTGGAATGAAGGTGTGTGAAGTCATAGAATGTAGGTGTGTGAACTCATAGAATGGAGGTGTGTGACGTCCCAATGGAAGTGTGTGAAGTCATAGAATGGAGGTGTGCGAAGTCATACAATGTAGGTGTGAGAAGTCAAAATGGAGGTGTGTGACGTCATAAATGGAGGTGTGTGAAGTCATAGATTGGAGGTGTGTGAAATCATACAATGGAGGTTTGTGAAGTCACAGAATGGAGGTGTGTGAAGTCACAGCATGGAGGTTTGTGAAGTCATAGAATGGAGGTATGTGAAGTCACAGAATGGAGGTGTGTGAAGTCATAGAATGGAGGTGTGTGAAGTCACAGAATGGAGGTGTGTGAAGTCACAGAATGGAGTTGTGTGAACTCAGAATGGAGATGTGTGAAGTCACAGAATGGAGTTGTGTGAAGTCATAGAATGGAGGTGTGTGAAATCACAGCATGGAGGTGTGTGAATTCATAGAATGGAAGTGTGTGATCTCAGAATGGAGGTGTGTGAAATCGCAGAATGGAGCTGTGTGAAGTCACAGAATGGAGGTGTGTGAAGTCAAAGAATGGAGGTGTGCGAAGTCATAGTATGGAGGTGTGTGAAGTCATAGAATGTATGTTTGTGAAGTAAGAATGAAGGTGTGTGAAGTCATAGAATGGAGGTGTGTGAAGTCACAGAATGGAGGTGTGTGAAGTCATAGAGTGGAGGTGTGTGAAGTCATAGAATGTAGGTGTGTGAAGTCACAGAATGGAGTTGTGTGAACTCAGAATGGACGTATGTAAAGTCACAGAATGGAGGTGTGTGAAGTCATAGAATGGAAGTGTGTGAATTCATAGAATGGAGGTTTGTGAAGTCACAGAATGGAGGTGTGTGAAGTCACAGAATGGAGGTGTGTTAAGTCATAGAATGGAGGTATGTGAAGTCAAATTGCAGGGGTGTGAAATCGGAGAATAAAGGTGTGGGAAGTCCCAGAATGGAGGTGGGTGAAGTCACAGAATGGAGGTGTGTGAAGTCACAGAATGGACGGGTATGAATTCATAGAATGGAGGTGTGTGAAGTCACAGAATTGAGGTGTTTGAAGTTATATATTGGAGGTGTGTGAAGTTAAAATGGATGTGTGAAGTCATAGAATGGAGGTGTGTGGAGTCGGAGAATGGAGGTGTGTGAAGTCACAGAATGGAGCTGTGTGAAGTCACAGAATGGAGGTGTGTGAAGTCACAGAATGATGGTGTGTGAAGTCAAAGAATGGAGGTGTGTGAAATCATAGAATGGAGGTGTGTGAAGTCATAGAATGTATGTTTGTGAAGTAAGAATGAAGGTGTGTGAAGTCATAGAATGGAGGTGTGTGAAGTCACAGAATGGAGGTGTGTGAAGTCATAGAGTGGAGGTGTGTGAAATCATAGAATGTAGGTGTGTGAAGTCACAGAATGGAGTTGTGTGAACTCAGAATGGAGGTATGTAAAGTCACAGAATGGAGGTGTGTGAAGTCATAGAATGGAGGTGTGTGATGTCATAGAATGTATGTTTGTGAAGTAAGAATGAAGGTGTGTGAAGTCATAGAATGGAGGTGTGTGAAGTCACAGAATGGAGGTGTGTGAAGTCATAGAATGGAGTTGTGTGATATCATATAATGGAGGTGTGTAAAGTCACAGAATGGAGGTGTGTGAAGTCAGAACGGAGGTGTGAAGTCATAGAATAGAGGTGGGTGAAGTCATAGAAAGGAGGTGTGGGAAGTCATAGAATGGAGGAGTGTGAAGTCATAGAGTGGATTTGAGTGAAGTCACAGATTCGAGGTCTGTGAAGTCATAGAATGGAGGTTTGTGAAGTCAGAATGGAGGTGTGTGAAGTCATAGAATGGCGGTGTGTGAACTCATAGAATAGAGGTGTGTGACATCACAATGGAAGTGTGTGAATTCATAGTATGGAGGTGTGTGAAGTCTCAGAATGGAGGTGTGTGAAGTCAAAATGGAGGTGTGTGATGTCCTAAAATGCAGGTGTGTGAAGTCATAGAATGGAGGTGTTTGAAATCATAGAATGAAGGTTTGTGAAGTCACAGAATGGAGGTGTGTGAAGTCATAGAATGGAGGTGTGTGAAGTCGCAGAATGGAGGTGTGTGAAGTCATACCATGGAGGTATGTGAAATCATAGAATGGAAGTGTGTGAAGTCATAGAATGGAGGTGTGTGAAGTCATACAATGAAGGTATGTGAAGTCATAGAATGGAGGTGTGTGAAGTCACAGAAGGGAGGTGTGTGGAGTCACATAATGGAGGTGTGTGAAGTCAAAATGGAGGTGTGTGACGTCATAAAATGTAGGTGTGTGAAGGCATAGATTGGAGGTGTGTGAAATCATAGAATGGAGGTTTGTGAAGTCACATAATGGAGGTGTGTGAAATCACAGAATGGAGGTGTGTGAAGTCATAGAATGGAGGTATGTGAAGTCAAATTGGAGGGGTGTGAAGTCGGAGAATGGAGGTGTGGGTAGTCACAGAATGGAGGTGTGTGAAGTCACAGAATGGAGGTGTGTGAAGTCAAAGAATGGAGGTGTGTGAAGTCACAGAATGGACAGGTATGAATTCATAGAATGGAGGTGTGTGAAGTCACAGAATTGAGGTGTTTGAAGTTATATATTGGAGGTGTGTGAAGTAAAAATGGATGTGTGAAGTCATAGAATGGAGGTGTGTGAAGTCGGAGAATGGAGGTGTGTGAAGTCACAGAATGGAGCTGTGTGAAGTCACAGAATGGAGGTGTGTGAAGTCACAGAATAGAGGTGTGTGAAGTCAAAGAATGGAGGTGTGTGAAGTCATAGAATGGAGGTGTGTGAAGTCATAGAATGTATGTTTGTGAAGTAAGAATGAAGGTGTGTGAAGTCATAGAATGGAGGTGTGTGAAGTCACAGAATGGAGGTGTGTGAAGTCATAGAATGGAGGTGTGTGAAGTCATAGAACGGAGGTGTGTGACGTCATATAATGGAGGTGTGTGAAGTCACATAATGGAGGTGTGTGAAGTGAGAATGGAGGTGTGAAGTCATAGACAGGAGGTGTGGGAAGTCATAGAATAGAGGAGTGTGAAGTCATAGATTGGAGGTGAGTGAAGTCACAGATTCGAGGTCTGTGATGTCATAGAATAGCGGTGTGTGAAGTCGAATGAAGGTGTGTGAAGTCATAGAATGTAGGTGTGTGAACTCATAGAATGGAGGTGTGTGACATCCCAATGGAAGTGTGTGAAGTCATAGAATGGAGGTGTGCGAAGTCATACAATGTAGGTGTGAGAAGTCAAAATGGAGGTGTGTGACGTCATAAATGGAGGTGTGTGAAGTCATAGATTGGAGGTGTGTGAAATCATACAATGGAGGTTTGTGAAGTCACAGAATGGAGGTGTGTGAAGTCACAGAATGGAGGTTTGTGAAGTCATAGAATGGAGGTATGTGAAGTCACAGAATGGAGGTGTGTGAAGTCATAGAATGGAGGTGTGTGAAGTCACAGAATGGAGGTGTGTGAAGTCACAGAATGGAGGTGTGTGAACTCAGAATGGAGATGTGTGAAGTCACAGAATGGAGTTGTGTGAAGTCATAGAATGGAGGTGTGTGAAACCACAGCATGGAGGTGTGTGAATTCATAGAAGGGAAGTGTGTGATCTCAGAATGGAGGTGTGTGAAATCGCAGAATGGAGCTGTGTGAAGTCACAGAATGGAGGTGTGTGAACTCACAATGCAGGTGTGTGAAGTCACGGAATGGCGGTGTGTGAAGTCATAGAATGGAAGTGTGTGAAGTCATAGAATGGAGGTGTGTGAAGTCATAGAAGGGAGGTGTGTGGAGTCACATAATGGAGGTGTGTGAAGTCAAAATGGAGGTGTGTGACGTCATAAAATGTAGGTGTGTGAAGTCATAAAATGTAGGTGTGTGAAGTCATAGATTGGAGGTGTGTGAAATCATAGAATGGAGGGTTGTGAAGTCACAGAATGGAGGTGTGTGAAGTCACAGAATGGAGGTGTGTTAAGTCATAGAATGGAGGTATGTGAAGTCAAATTGCAGGGGTGTGAAGTCGGAGAATAAAGGTGTGGGAAGTCCCAGAATGGAGGTGTGTGAAGTCAAAATGGAGGTGTGTGATGTCCTAAAATGCAGGTGTGTGAAGTCATAGAATGGAGGTGTTTGAAATCATAGAATGAAGGTTTGTGAAGTCACAGAATGGAGGTGTGTGAAGTCATAGAATGGAGGTGTGTGAAGTCGCAGAATGGAGGTGTGTGAAGTCATACCATGGAGGTATGTGAAATCATAGAATGGAAGTGTGTGAAGTCATAGAATGGAGGTGTGTGAAGTCATACAATGAGGGTATGTGAAGTCATAGAATGGAGGTGTGTGAAGTCACAGAAGGGAGGTGTGTGGAGTCACATAATGGAGGTGTGTGAAGTCAAAATGGAGGTGTGTGACGTCATAAAATGTAG
Source organism: Megascapheus bottae (assembly GCA_024803745.1). Classification (NCBI taxonomy): domain Eukaryota; kingdom Metazoa; phylum Chordata; class Mammalia; order Rodentia; family Geomyidae; genus Megascapheus; species Megascapheus bottae. The sequence continues at coordinate 30,761 of JANJXV010000433.1, read as the reverse complement.
GTGTGTGAAGGCATAGATTGGAGGTGTGTGAAATCATAGAATGGAGGTTTGTGAAGTCACATAATGGAGGTGTGTGAAATCACAGAATGGAGGTGTGTGAAGTCATAGAATGGAGGTATGTGAAGTCAAATTGGAGGGGTGTGAAGTCGGAGAATGGAGGTGTGGGAAGTCACAGAATGGAGGTGGGTGAAGTCACAGAATGGAGGTGTGTGAAGTCAAAGAATGGAGGTGTGTGAAGTCACAGAATGGACAGGTATGAATTTATAGAATGGAGGTGTGTGAAGTCACATAATTGAGGTGTTTGAAGTTATATATTGGAGGTGTGTGAAGTCAAAATGGATGTGTGAAGTCATAGAATGGAGGTGTGTGAAGTCGAGAAGGGAGGTGTGTGAAGTCACAGAATGGAGCTGTGTGAAGTCACAGAATGGAGGTGTGTGAAGTCACAGAATAGAGGTGTGTGAAGTCAAAGAATGGAGGTGTGTGAAGTCATAGAACGGAGGTGTGTGAAGTCATAGAATGTATGTTTGTGAAGTAAGAATGAAGGTGTGTGAAGTCATAGAATGGAGGTGTGTGAAGTCACAGAATGGAGGTGTGTGAAGTCATAGAATGGAGGTGTGTGAAGTCACAGAACGGAGGTGTGTGACGTCATATAATGGAGGTGTGTGAAGTCACATAATGGAGGTGTGTGAAGTCAGAATGGAGGTGTGAAGTCATAGAAAGGAGGTGTGGGAAGTCATAGAATAGAGGAGTGTGAAGTCATAGATTGGAGGTGAGTGAAGTCACAGATTCGAGGTCTGTGATGTCATAGAATAGCGGTGTGTGAAGTGGAATGAAGGTGTGTGAAGTCATAGAATGTAGGTGTGTGAACTCATAGAATGGAGGTGTGTGACGTCCCAATGGAAGTGTGTGAAGTCATAGAATGGAGGTGTGCGAAGTCATACAATGTAGGTGTGAGAAGTCAAAATGGAGGTGTGTGACGTCATAAATGGAGGTGTGTGAAGTCATAGATTGGAGGTGTGTGAAATCATACAATGGAGGTTTGTGAAGTCACAGAATGGAGGTGTGTGAAGTCACAGAATGGAGGTTTGTGAAGTCATAGAATGGAGGTATGTGAAGTCACAGAATGGAGGTGTGTGAAGTCATAGAATGGAGGTGTGTGAAGTCACAGAATGGAGGTGTGTGAAGTCACAGAATGGAGTTGTGTGAACTCAGAATGGAGATGTGTGAAGTCACAGAATGGAGTTGTGTGAAGTCATAGAATGGAGGTGTGTGAAATCACAGCATGGAGGTGTGTGAATTCATAGAATGGAAGTGTGTGATCTCAGAATGGAGGTGTGTGAAATCGCAGAATGGAGCTGTGTGAAGTCACAGAATGGAGGTGTGTGAAGTCAAAGAATGGAGGTGTGTGAAGTCATAGAATGGAGGTGTGTGACGTCATAGAATGTATGTTTGTGAAGTAAGAATGAAGGTGTGTGAAGTCATAGAATGGAGGTGTGTGAAGTCACAGAATGGAGGTGTGTGAAGTCATAGAGTGGAGGTGTGTGAAGTCATAGAATGTAGGTGTGTGAAGTCACAGAATGGAGTTGTGTGAACTCAGAATGGACGTATGTAAAGTCACAGAATGGAGGTGTGTGAAGTCATAGAATGGAAGTGTGTGAATTCATAGAATGGAGGTTTGTGAAGTCACAGAATGGAGGTGTGTGAAGTCACAGAATGGAGGTGTGTTAAGTCATAGAATGGAGGTATGTGAAGTCAAATTGCAGGGGTGTGAAATCGGAGAATAAAGGTGTGGGAAGTCCCAGAATGGAGGTGGGTGAAGTCACAGAATGGAGGTGTGTGAAGTCACAGAATGGACGGGTATGAATTCATAGAATGGAGGTGTGTGAAGTCACAGAATTGAGGTGTTTGAAGTTATATATTGGAGGTGTGTGAAGTTAAAATGGATGTGTGAAGTCATAGAATGGAGGTGTGTGGAGTCGGAGAATGGAGGTGTGTGAAGTCACAGAATGGAGCTGTGTGAAGTCACAGAATGGAGGTGTGTGAAGTCACAGAATGATGGTGTGTGAAGTCAAAGAATGGAGGTGTGTGAAATCATAGAATGGAGGTGTGTGAAGTCATAGAATGTATGTTTGTGAAGTAAGAATGAAGGTGTGTGAAGTCATAGAATGGAGGTGTGTGAAGTCACAGAATGGAGGTGTGTGAAGTCATAGAGTGGAGGTGTGTGAAATCATAGAATGTAGGTGTGTGAAGTCACAGAATGGAGTTGTGTGAACTCAGAATGGTGGTATGTAAAGTCACAGAATGGAGGTGTGTGAAGTCATAGAATGGAGGTGTGTGATGTCATAGAATGTATGTTTGTGAAGTAAGAATGAAGGTGTGTGAAGTCATAGAATGGAGGTGTGTGAAGTCACAGAATGGAGGTGTGTGAAGTCATAGAATGGAGTTGTGTGATATCATATAATGGAGGTGTGTAAAGTCACAGAATGGAGGTGTGTGAAGTCAGAACGGAGGTGTGAAGTCATAGAATAGAGGTGGGTGAAGTCATAGAAAGGAGGTGTGGGAAGTCATAGAATGGAGGAGTGTGAAGTCATAGAGTGGATTTGAGTGAAGTCACAGATTCGAGGTCTGTGAAGTCATAGAATGGAGGTTTGTGAAGTCAGAATGGAGGTGTGTGAAGTCATAGAATGGCGGTGTGTGAACTCATAGAATAGAGGTGTGTGACATCACAATGGAAGTGTGTGAATTCATAGTATGGAGGTGTGTGAAGTCTCAGAATGGAGGTGTGTGAAGTCAAAATGGAGGTGTGTGATGTCCTAAAATGCAGGTGTGTGAACTCATAGAATAGAGGTGTGTGACATCACAATGGAAGTGTGTGAATTCATAGTATGGAGGTGTGTGAAGTCACAGAATGGAGGTGTGTGAAGTCATACCATGGAGGTATGTGAAATCATAGAATGGAAGTGTGTGAAGTCATAGAATGGAGGTGTGTGAAGTCATACAATGAAGGTATGTGAAGTCATAGAATGGAGGTGTGTGAAGTCACAGAAGGGAGGTGTGTGGAGTCACATAATGGAGGTGTGTGAAGTCAAAATGGAGGTGTGTGACGTCATAAAATGTAGGTGTGTGAAGGCATAGATTGGAGGTGTGTGAAATCATAGAATGGAGGTTTGTGAAGTCACATAATGGAGGTGTGTGAAATCACAGAATGGAGGTGTGTGAAGTCATAGAATGGAGGTACGTGAAGTCAAATTGGAGGGGTGTGAAGTCGGAGAATGGAGGTGTGGGTAGTCACAGAATGGAGGTGTGTGAAGTCACAGAATGGAGGTGTGTGAAGTCAAAGAATGGAGGTGTGTGAAGTCACAGAATGGACAGGTATGAATTCATAGAATGGAGGTGTGTGAAGTCACAGAATTGAGGTGTTTGAAGTTATATATTGGAGGTGTGTGAAGTAAAAATGGATGTGTGAAGTCATAGAATGGAGGTGTGTGAAGTCGGAGAATGGAGGTGTGTGAAGTCACAGAATGGAGCTGTGTGAAGTCACAGAATGGAGGTGTGTGAAGTCACAGAATAGAGGTGTGTGAAGTCAAAGAATGGAGGTGTGTGAAGTCATAGAATGGAGGTGTGTGAAGTCATAGAATGTATGTTTGTGAAGTAAGAATGAAGGTGTGTGAAGTCATAGAATGGAGGTGTGTGAAGTCACAGAATGGAGGTGTGTGAAGTCATAGAATGGAGGTGTGTGAAGTCATAGAACGGAGGTGTGTGACGTCATATAATGGAGGTGTGTGAAGTCACATAATGGAGGTGTGTGAAGTGAGAATGGAGGTGTGAAGTCATAGACAGGAGGTGTGGGAAGTCATAGAATAGAGGAGTGTGAAGTCATAGATTGGAGGTGAGTGAAGTCACAGATTCGAGGTCTGTGATGTCATAGAATAGCGGTGTGTGAAGTCGAATGAAGGTGTGTGAAGTCATAGAATGTAGGTGTGTGAACTCATAGAATGGAGGTGTGTGACATCCCAATGGAAGTGTGTGAAGTCATAGAATGGAGGTGTGCGAAGTCATACAATGTAGGTGTGAGAAGTCAAAATGGAGGTGTGTGACGTCATAAATGGAGGTGTGTGAAGTCATAGATTGGAGGTGTGTGAAATCATACAATGGAGGTTTGTGAAGTCACAGAATGGAGGTGTGTGAAGTCACAGAATGGAGGTTTGTGAAGTCATAGAATGGAGGTATGTGAAGTCACAGAATGGAGGTGTGTGAAGTCATAGAATGGAGGTGTGTGAAGTCACAGAATGGAGGTGTGTGAAGTCACAGAATGGAGGTGTGTGAACTCAGAATGGAGATGTGTGAAGTCACAGAATGGAGTTGTGTGAAGTCATAGAATGGAGGTGTGTGAAACCACAGCATGGAGGTGTGTGAATTCATAGAAGGGAAGTGTGTGATCTCAGAATGGAGGTGTGTGAAATCGCAGAATGGAGCTGTGTGAAGTCACAGAATGGAGGTGTGTGAACTCACAATGCAGGTGTGTGAAGTCACGGAATGGCGGTGTGTGAAGTCATAGAATGGAAGTGTGTGAAGTCATAGAATGGAGGTGTGTGAAGTCATAGAAGGGAGGTGTGTGGAGTCACATAATGGAGGTGTGTGAAGTCAAAATGGAGGTGTGTGACGTCATAAAATGTAGGTGTGTGAAGTCATAAAATGTAGGTGTGTGAAGTCATAGATTGGAGGTGTGTGAAATCATAGAATGGAGGGTTGTGAAGTCACAGAATGGAGGTGTGTGAAGTCACAGAATGGAGGTTTGTTAAGTCATAGAATGGAGGTATGTGAAGTCAAATTGCAGGGGTGTGAAGTCGGAGAATAAAGGTGTGGGAAGTCCCAGAATGGAGGTGGGTGAAGTCACAGAATGGAGGTGTGTGAAGTCACAGAATGGACGGGTATGAATTCATAGAATGGAGGTGTGTGAAGTCACAGAATTGAGGTGTTTGAAGTTATATATTGGAGGTGTGTGAAGTCAAAATGGATGTGTGAAGTCATAGAATGGAGGTGTGTGGAGTCGGAGAATGGAGGTGTGTGAAGTCACAGAATGGAGCTGTGTGAAGTCACAGAATGGAGGTGTGTGAAGTCACAGAATGGAGGTGTGTGAAGTCAAAGAATGGAGGTGTGTGAAGTCATAGAATGGAGGTGTGTGAAGTCATAGAATGTATGTTTGTGAAGTAAGAATGAAGGTGTGTGAAGTCATAGAATGGAGGTGTGTGAAGTCACAGAATGGAGGTGTGTGAAGTCATAGAGTGGAGGTGTGTGAAGTCATAGAATGTAGGTGTGTGAAGTCACAGAATGGAGTTGTGTGAACTCAGAATGGAGGTATGTAAAGTCACAGAATGGAGGTGTGTGAAGTCATAGAATGGAAGTGTGTGAAGTCATAGAATGGAGGTTTGTGAAGTCACAGAATGGAGGGGTGTGAAGTCACAGAGTGGAGGTGTGTTAAGTCATAGAATGGAGGTATGTGAAGTCAAATTGCAGGGGTGTGATGTCGGAGAATAAAGGTGTGGGAAGTCCCAGAATGGAGGTGGGTGAAGTCACAGAATGGAGGTGTGTGAAGTCCCAGAATGGACGGGTATGAATTCATAGAATGGAGGTGTGTGAAGTCACAGAATTGAGGTGTTTGAAGTTATATATTGGAGGTGTGTGAAGTCAAAATGGATGTGTGAAGTCATAGAATGGAGGAGTGTGAAGTCGGAGAATGGAGGTGTGTGAAGTCACAGAATGGAGCTGTGTGAAGTCACAGATTGGAGGTGTGTGAAGTCACAGAATTGAGGTGTGTGAAGTCAAAGAATGGAGGTGTGTGAAGTCATAGAATGGAGGTGTGTGAAGTCATAGAATGTATGTTTGTGAAGTAAGAATGAAGGTGTGTGAAGTCATAGAATGGAGGTGTGTGAAGTCACAGAATGGAGGTGTGTGAAGTCATAGAGTGGAGGTGTGTGAAGTCATAGAATGTAGGTGTGTGAAGTCACAGAATGGAGTTGTGTGAACTCAGAATGGAGGTATGTAAAGTCACAGAATGGAGGTGTGTGAAGTCATAGAATGGAAGTGTGTGAAGTCATAGAATGGAGGTTTGTGAAGTCACAGAATGGAGGTGTGTGAAGTCACAGAATGGAGGTGTGTTAAGTCATAGAATGGAGGTATGTGAAGTCAAATTGCAGGGGTGTGAAGTCGGAGAATAAAGGTGTGGGAAGTCCCAGAATGGAGGTGGGTGAAGTCACAGAATGGAGGTGTGTGAAGTCACAGAATGGACGGGTATGAATTCATAGAATGGAGGTGTGTGAAGTCACAGAATTGAGGTGTTTGAAGTTATATATTGGAGGTGTGTGAAGTCAAAATGGATGTGTGAAGTCATAGAATGGAGGTGTGTGAAGTCGGAGAATGGAGGTGTGTGAAGTCACAGAATGGAGCTGTGTGAAGTCACAGAATGGAGGTGTGTGAAGTCACAGAATGGAAGTGTGTGAAGTCAAAGAATGGAGGTGTGTGAAATCATAGAATGGAGGTGTGTGAAGTCATAGAATGTATGTTTGTGAAGTAAGAATGAAGGTGTGTGAAGTCATAGAATGGAGGTGTGTGAAGTCACAGAATGGAGGTGTGTGAAGTCATAGAGTGGAGGTGTATGAAGTCATAGAATGTAGGTGTGTGAAGTCACAGAATGGAGTTGTGTGAACACAGAATGGAGGTATGTAAAGTCACAGAATGGAGGTGTGTGAAGTCATAGAATGGAGGTGTGTGATGTCATAGAATGTATGTTTGTGAAGTAAGAATGAAGGTGTGTGAAGTCATAGAATGGAGGTGTGTGAAGTCACAGAATGGAGGTGTGTGAAGTCATAGAATGGAGTTGTGTGATATCATATAATGGAGGTGTGTAAAGTCACAGAATGGAGGTGTGTGAAGTCAGAACGGAGTTGTGAAGTCATAGAATAGAGGTGGGTGAAGTCCTAGAAAGGAGGTGTGGGAAGTCATAGAATGGAGGAGTGTGAAGTCATAGAGTGGATTTGAGTGAAGTCACAGATTCGAGGTCTGTGAAGTCATAGAATGGAGGTTTGTGAAGTCAGAATGGAGGCGTGTGAAGTCATAGAATGGCGGTGTGTGAACTCATAGAATAGAGGTGTGTGACGTCACAATGGAAGTGTGTGAATTCATAGTATGGAGGTGTGTGAAGTCTCAGAATGGAGGTGGGTGAAGTCAAAATGGAGGTGTGTGATGTCCTAAAATGCAGGTGTGTGAAGTCATAGAATGGAGGTGTTTGAAATCATAGAATGAAGGTTTGTGAAGTCACAGAATGGAGGTGTGTGAAGTCATAGAATGGAGGTGTGTGAAGTCACAGAATGGAGGTGTGTGAAGTCATAGCATGGAGGTATGTGAAATCATAGAATGGAAGTGTGTGAAGTCATAGAATGGAGGTGTGTGAAGTCATACAATGAAGGTATGTGAAGTCATAGAATGGAGGTGTGTGAAGTCACAGAAGGGAGGTGTGTGGAGTCACATAATGGAGGTGTGTGAAGTCAAAATGGAGGTGTGTGACGTAATAAAATGTAGGTGTGTGAAGTCATAGATTGGAGGTGTGTGAAATCATAGAATGGAGGTTTGTGAAGTCACATAGTGGAGGTGTGTGAAATCACAGAATGGAGGTGTGTGAAGTCATAGAATGGAGGTATGTGAAGTCAAATTGGAGGGGTGTGAAGTCAGAGAATGGAGGTGTGGGAAGTCACAGAATGGAGGTGGGTGAAGTCACAGAATGGAGGTGTGTGAAGTCAAAGAATGGAGGTGTGTGAAGTCACAGAATTGAGGTGTTTGAAGTTATATATTGGAGGTGTGTGAAGTCAAAAGGGATGTGTGAAGTCATAGAATGGAGGTGTGTGAAGTCGGAGAATGGAGGTGTGTGAAGTCACAGAGAGGAGCTGTGTGAAGTCACAGAATGGAGGTGTGTGAAGTCATAGAATGGAGGTGTGTGAAGTCATAGAATGTATGTTTGTGAAGTAAGAATGAAGGTGTGTGAAGTCATAGAATGGAGGTGTGTGAAGTCACAATGCAGGTGTATGAAGTCACAGAATGGTGGTGTGTGAAGTCATAGAATTTAAGTGTGTGAAGTCATAGAATGGAGGTGTGTGAAGGAAGAATGGAGGTGTGTGAAGTCACAGAATGGAGGTGTGTGAACTCAGAATGGCGGGGTGTGAAGTCACAGAATGGACGTTTGTGAAGTCATATAATGGAGGTGTGTGAAGTCATAGAATGGATGTTTCTGAAGAATGAAGGTGTGAAGTCATAGAATGGAGGTGTGTGAAGTCAAACAATAGAGGTGTGTGAAGTCACAGAATGGAGGGGTGTGAACTCAGAATGGAGGTGTGTGAAGTCACAGAATGGTGGTTTGTGAAGTCATAGAATGGAGGTGTGTGAAATCACAGAATGGAGGTGTGTGAAGTCACAGAATGGAGGTTTGTGAAGTCATAGAATGCAGGTATGTGAAGTCACAGAATGGAGGTGTGTGAAGTCACAGAATGGAGGTTTGTGAAGTCATATAATGGAGGTGAGTGAAGTCATAGAATGGATGTTTCTGAAGAATGAAGCTGTGAAGTCATAGAATGGAGGTGTGTGAAGTCAAAATGAAGGTGTGTGAACTCATAGAATGGAGGTGTGTGAACTCATAGAATGGAGGTGTGTGAAGTCATGGAATGGAGGTGTGTGAACTCAGAATGGAGGTGTGTGAAATCATAGAATGGATTTTTGTTGAGTGACAGAATGGAGCTGTGTGAAGCCAGAATGGAGGAGTGTGAAGTCATAGAATGGAGGTGTGTGAAGTCAGAATGGAGGTGTGTGAACTCATAGAATGGAGGTGTGTGAAGTCAAAATTGAGGTGTGTGAAATCATAGAATGGAGGTGTGTGAAGTCACAAAATGGAGGTGTGTGAAGTCATAGAATGGAGGTGTGTGAAGTCATAGAATGGATGTTTTTGAAGTAAGAATGAAGGTGTGTGAAGTCATAGAATGGAGGTGTGTGACGTCACGGAATGGAGTTGTGTGAAGTCATAGAATGGAGCGTTGTGAAGTCAGAATGGAGGTGTGTAAAGTCACAGGATGGAGGTGTGTCAATTCAGAATGGAGGTGTGTGAACTCACAGAATGGAGGTGTGTGAAGTCAGAATGGAGGTGTGAAATCGCAGAATGGAGGTGGGTGAAGTCATAGAAAGGAGGTGTGGGAAGTCATAGAATGGAGGAGTGTGAAGTCGTAGAGTGGAGGTGAGTGAAGTCAAAGATATGAGGTCTGTGAAGTCATAGAATGGAGGTGTGTGAATTAAGAATGGAGGTGTGTGAAGTCATAGAATGGAGATATGTGAACTCATAGAATGGAGGTGTGTGACGTCACAATGGAAGTGTGTGAAGTCATAGAATGGAGGTGTGTGAAGTCACAGAATGGAGGTGTGTAAAGTCATAAAATGGAGGTGAGTGAAGTCCGAATGGAGTTCTGTGAAGTCACAGAATGGAGGTGTGTGAACTTAGAATGGAGGTGTGTGAAGTCATAGAAGGAGGTGTGTGAAGTCATAGATGTAGGTGTGTGAAGTCATAGTATGGAGGTGTGTGAAATCATAGAATGGAGTTTTGTGAAGTCACAGAACGGAGCTGTGTGAAGTCAGAATGGAGGTGTGTGAAGTCATAGAATAGAGGGGTGTGAAGTCAAAATGGAGGTGTGTGAAGTCATAGAATTGATGTGTGTGAAGTCACAGAATTGAGGTGTGTGCAGTCATAGAACGGAGGTGTGTGAATTCATAGAATGGACGTGTGTGAAATCAGAGAATGGAGGTGTGTGAAGTTACAGAATGGAGGTGTTTGAACTCACAATAGAGGTGTGTGAAGTCACAGAATGGAGGTGTGTGAGGTCATAGAATGGAAGTGTGTGAAGTCATAGAATGGAGGTGTGTGAAGTCAGAATGGACGTGTGTGAAGTCACAGAATTGAGGTGTGTGAAGTCACAGAATGGAGGTTTGTGAAGACATACAATGGAGGTGTATGAAGTCATAGAATGGATGTTTCTAAAGTAAGACTGAATGTGTGTGAAGTCATAGAATGGAGGTGTGTGAAGTCAAAATTAAGGTGTGTGAACTCATAGAATGGAGGTGTGTGAACTCATTGATTGGAGGTGTGAAGTCATGGAATGGAGGTGTGTGAAGTCAAACAATAGAGGTGTGTGAAGTCACAGAATGGAGGTGTGTGAAGTCACAGATTGGAAGTGTGTGAAGTCAAAACGGAGGTGTGTGAAGTCAAAAAGGTGGTGTGTGAAGTCACAAATGGAGGTGTGTGAAGTCACAGAATGGAGGTATGTGAACTCAGAATGGAGGTGTGTGAAGTCATAGATGGAGGTGTGGGAAGTCATAGTATGGAGGTGTGTGAAGTCATAGAATGGAGGTGTGTGAAGTCATAGAATGGAGGTGTGTGAACTCATAGAATGGAGGTGTGTGAAGTCACAATGGAGGTGTGTGAAATCATAGAATGGAGGTGTGTGAAGTCATAGAATGGAGGTGTGTGAAGTCAGAATGGAGGTGTGTGAACTCATAGAATGGAGGTGTGTGAAGTCACAATGGAGGTGTGTGAAATCATAGAATGGAGGTGTGTGAAGTCATAGAATGGAGGTGTGTGAAGCCATAGAATGGAGGTGTGTGAAGGCAGATTGGAGGTGTGTGAACTCACTGAATTGAGGTGTGTGAACACAGAATGGAGGTTTGTGAAGACACATAATGGAGGTGTGTGAAGTCGTAGAATGGAGGTGTGTGAAGTCATAGAATGGATGTTTGTGAAGTAAGAATGAAGGTGTGTGAAGTCATAGAGTAGTGGTGTGTGAAGTCAAAGAATGGAGGTGTGTGAAGTCATAGAATGGAGGTGTGTGAAGTCAGAATGGAGGTGTGAAATCGCTGAATGGAGTTGGGTGAAGTTATAGAAAGGAGGTGTGGGAAGTCATAGAATGGAGGACTGTGAAGTCATAGAGTGGAGGTGAGTGAAGTCACAGATTCGAGGTCTGTGAAGTCATAGAATGGAGGTGTGTGAAGTCAGAATGGAGGTGTGTGAAGTCATAGAATGGAGATGTGTTAACTCATAGAATGGAGGTGTGTGACGTCACAATGGAAGTGTGTGAAGTCATAGAATGGAGGTGTGTGAAGTCACAGAATGGAGGTGTGTGAAGTCATACAATGGAGGTGTGTGAAGTAAGAATGGAGGTGTGTGAAGTCATAGATGGACGTGTGTGAAGTCATAGTATGGAGGTGTGTGAAATCATAGAATGGAGGTTTGTGAAGTCTCAGAATTAAGCTGTGTGAAGTCAGAATGGCAGTGAGTGAAGGCATAGAATGGAGGTGTGTGAAGTCAAAATGGAAGTGTGTGAAATCATAGAATCGTGGTGTGTGACGTCACAATGGAGGTGTGTGAAGTCATAGAATGGAGGTGAGTGAAATCACAGAATGGAGGTGTACGAAGTCATAGATTGGAGGTGTGTGAAGTCATAGAATGAAGGTGTGTGAAGTCACAGAATGAAGGTGTGTGAAGTCACAGAATGGAGGGTTGTGAACTCAGAATGGAGGTAGGTGAAGTCAAAGAATGGAGGTGTGTGAAGTCATAGAATGTAGGTGTGTGAAGTCACAGAATGGATGTGTGTGAATTCATAGAATGGAGGTGTGTGAAGTCATAGAATGGAGGTGTGTGAAGTCACAGAATGGAGGTTTGTGAAGTCACAGAATGGAGGTGTGTGAACTCACAATGGAGGTGTGTGAAGTCACAGAATGGAGGTGTGTGAAGTCATAGAATTGAAGTGTGTGAAGTCATAGAATGGAGGTGTGTGAAGTCAAAATAGGGGTGTGTGAAGTCACAGAATGGAGGTGTGTGAACTCAGAATGGAGGTGTGTGAAGTCACAGAAGGGAGGTTTATGAAGTCATATAATGGAGGTGTGTGAAGTCATAGAATGGATGTTTGTGAAGTAAGAATGAAGGTGTGTGAATTCATAGAATGGAGGTGTGTGAAGTCAAAATGAAGGTGTGTGAACTCATAGAATGGAGGTGCGTGAACTCATAGAATGGAGGTGTGTGAAGTCATGGAATGGATGTGTGTGAAATCAGAATGGAGGTGTGAGAGGTCACAGAATGGAGGTGTGTTAATTTAGAATGGAGGTGAGTGAAGTCATAGAATGGAGGTGTGTGAAGTCAGAATGGAGGTGTGAGAAGTCACAGAATGGAGGTGTGTGAATTCAGAATAGAGGTGAGTGAAGTCATATAATGGAGGTGTGTGAAGTCATAGAATGGAGGTGTGTGAAGGCATGCAATGGATGTGTCTGAAATCATAGAATGGAGGTGTTTGAAGTCACAGAATGGAGGTGTGTGAAGTCAGAATGGAGGTGTGTGAAGTCATAGAATTGAGGTGTTTGAAATCAGAATGGAGGTGTGTGAACTCATAGAACGGAGGTGTTTGAAATCACAATGGAGGTGTGTGAAGTCATAGAATGGAGGTTTGTGAAGTCACAGAATGCAGGTGTGTGAAGTCATAGAATGGAGGCGTGTGAAGTCATAGAATGGAGGTGTGTGAAGTCAGAATGGAGGTGTGTGAAGTCACAGAATTGAGGTGTGTGAACACAGAATGGAGGTTTGTGAAGTCACATAATGGATGTGTGTGAAGTCATAGAATGGGTGTGTGTGAAGTCATAGAATGCATGTTTGTGAAGAAAGAATGAAGGTGTGTGAAGTCATAGAATAGAGGTGTGTGAAGGCAAAGAATGGAGGTGTGTGAAGTCATAGAATGGATGTGTGTGAAGTCATAGAATGGAGGTGTGTGAAGTCATAGAATGGAGGTGTGTGAAGTCACAGAATGGAGGTGTGTGAAGTCAGAATGGAGGTGTGAAGTCGCTGAATGGAGGTGGGTGAAGTCATAGAAAGGAGGTGTGGGAAGTCATAGAATGGAGAAGTGTGAAGTCATAGGGTTGAGATGAGTGAAGTCACAGATTCGAAGTCTGTGAAGTCATAGAATGGAGGTGTGTGAAGTCAGAATGTAGGTGTGTGAAATCATAGAATGGAGATGTGTGAACTCATAAAAGGGAGGTGTGTGAGGTCACAATGGAAGTGTGTGAAGAAATAGAATGGAGGTGTGTGAAGTCACAGAATGGAGGTGTGTGAAGTCATAGAATGGAGGTGTGTGAAGTCACAGAATGGAGCTGTGTGAAGTCAGAATGGCGGTGTGTGAAGCAATAGAATGGAGGTGTGTGAAGTCAGAATGGAGGTGTGTGAAATCATAGTATCATGGTGTGTGAAGTCACAATGGAGGTGTGTGAAGTCATGGAATGGAGGTGCGTGAAGTCACAGAATGGAGGTGTGTGAAGTCATAGAATGGAGGTGTGTGAAGTCACAGAATGGAGGTGTGTGAAGTCACAGAATGGGGGTGTGAGAATTCAAAGAATTGAAGTGTGTGAAGTCATAGAATGGAGGTGTGTGAAGTCAAAATGGAGGTGTGTGAATTCACAGAATGGAGGTGTGTGAACTCAGAATGGAGGTGTGTGAAGTCACCGAATGGAGGTTTGTGAAGTCATATAATAGAGGTGTGTGAAGTCATAGAATGGATGTTTCTGAAGTAAGAATTAAGGAGTGTGAAGTCATAGAATGGAGTTGTGTGAATTCAAAATGAAGGTGTGTGAACTCATAGAATGGAGGTGTGTGAATTCACAGAATGGAGGTGTGTGAAGTCATGGAATGGTTATGTGTGAAGTCAGAATGGAGGTATGAGAAGTCACAGAATGGAGGTGTGTGAATTCAGAATGGAGGTGAGTGAAGTCATAGAATGGAGGTGTGTGAAGTCAGAATGGAGGTATGAGAAGTCACAGAATGGAGGTGTGTGAATTCAGAATGGATGTGAGTGAAGTCATAGAATGGAGGTGTGTGAAGTCATAGAATGGAGGTGTGTGAAATCATACAATGGAGGTGTCTGAAATCATAGAATGGAGGTGTTTGAAGTCACAGAATAGAAGTGTGTGAAGTCAGAATTGAGGTGTGTGAAGTCATAGAATTGAGGTGTGTGAAGTCTCAGAATGCAGGTGTGTGAAGTCATAGAATGGAGCTGGGTGAACTCATAGAATGGAGGTGTGTGAAATCATAGAATGGAGGTGTGTGAAGTCAGAATGGAAGTGTGTGAAGTCACAGAATTGAGGTATGTGAAGACACAGAATAGAGGTGTGTGAAGTCAGAATGGAGGTGTGTGAAGTCACAGAATAGAGGTGTGTGAAGTCATAGAATGGATTTGTGTGAAGTCATAGAATTTAGGTGTTTGAAGTCATAGAATGGAGGTGTGTGAAGTCACAGAATGGAGGTGTGTGAAATCATAGAATGGAGTTGTGTGAAGTCATAGAATTTAGGTGTGTGAACTCATAGAATGGAGGTGTGTGAAGTCACACAATGGAGGTGTGTGAAGTCATAGAATGGAGTTGTGTGAAGTCATAGAATTTAGGTGTGTGAACTCATAGAATGGAGGTGTGTGAAGTCACAGAACGGAGGATTGTGATGTCAGAATGGAGGTGTGTGAAGTCATAGAATGGCGGTGTGTGAAGTCATAGAATGGAGGTGTGTGAAGTCAGAATGGAGGTGTGTGAAATCATAGAATAAAGAAGTGTTAACTCATAAAATGGAGATGTGTGCGTCACAATGGAAGTGTGTGAAGTCATAGAAGGGAGGTGTGTGAAGTCACAGAATGGAGGTGTGTGAACTCAGAATGGAGGTGTGTGAAGTCATAGATGGAGGTGTGTGAAGTCATAGTATGGACGTGTGTGAAATCATAGAATGGAGTTTTGTGAAGTCACAGAATGGAGCTGTGTGAAGTCAGAATGGAGGTGTGTGAAGTCATAGAATGGAGGTGTGTGAAGTCAGAATGGAGGTGTGTGAACTCATAGAATGGAGGTGTGTGAAGTCAAAATGGAGGTGTGTGAAATCATATAATGGAGGTGTGTGAAGTCACAAAATGGAGGTGTGTGAAGTCATATAATGGAGGTGTGTGAAGTCATAGAATTGATGTTTTTGAAGTAAGAATGAAGGTGTGCAATGTCATAGAATGGAGGTGTGTGAAGTCATAGAATGGAGGTGTGTGAAGTCACAGAATGGAGGTGTGTGAAGTCTCAGAGTGGAGGTTTGTGAACTCACAATGGAGGTGTGTGAAGTCACAGAATGGGGGTGTGTGAAGTCATAGAATTGAAGTGTGTGAAGTCATAGAATGGAGGTGTGTGAAGTCAAAATGGAGGTGTGTGAAGTCACAGAATGGAGGTGTTTGAACTCAGAATGGAGGTGTGTGAAGTCACAGAAGGGAGGTTTATGAAGTCATATAATGGAGGTGTGTAAAGTCATAGAATGGAGGTGTGTGAAGTCAGAATGGAGGTGTGTGAACTCATAGAATGGAGGTGTGTGAAGTCACAATGGAGGTGTGTGAAATCATAGAATGGAGGTGTGTGAAGTCATAGAATGGAGGTGTGTGAAGCCATAGAATGGAGGTGTGTGAAGGCAGATTGGAGGTGTGTGAACTCACTGAATTGAGGTGTGTGAACACAGAATGGAGGTTTGTGAAGACACATAATGGAGGTGTGTGAAGTCGTAGAATGGAGGTGTGTGAAGTCATAGAATGGATGTTTGTGAAGTAAGAATGAAGGTGTGTGAAGTCATAGAGTAGTGGTGTGTGAAGTCAAAGAATGGAGGTGTGTGAAGTCATAGAATGGAGGTGTGTGAAGTCAGAATGGAGGTGTGAAATCGCTGAATGGAGTTGGGTGAAGTCATAGAAAGGAGGTGTGGGAAGTCATAGAATGGAGGACTGTGAAGTCATAGAGTGGAGGTGAGTGAAGTCACAGATTCGAGGTCTGTGAAGTCATAGAATGGAGGTGTGTGAAGTCAGAATGGAGGTGTGTGAAGTCATAGAATGGAGATGTGTTAACTCATAGAATGGAGGTGTGTGACGTCACAATGGAAGTGTGTGAAGTCATAGAATGGAGGTGTGTGAAGTCACAGAATGGAGGTGTGTGAAGTCATACAATGGAGGTGTGTGAAGTAAGAATGGAGGTGTGTGAAGTCATAGATGGACGTGTGTGAAGTCATAGTATGGAGGTGTGTGAAATCATAGAATGGAGGTTTGTGAAGTCTCAGAATTAAGCTGTGTGAAGTCAGAATGGCAGTGAGTGAAGGCATAGAATGGAGGTGTGTGAAGTCAAAATGGAAGTGTGTGAAATCATAGAATCGTGGTGTGTGACGTCACAATGGAGGTGTGTGAAGTCATAGAATGGAGGTGAGTGAAATCACAGAATGGAGGTGTACGAAGTCATAGATTGGAGGTGTGTGAAGTCATACAATGAAGGTGTGTGAAGTCACAGAATGAAGGTGTGTGAAGTCACAGAATGGAGGGTTGTGAACTCAGAATGGAGGTAGGTGAAGTCAAAGAATGGAGGTGTGTGAAGTCATAGAATGTAGGTGTGTGAAGTCACAGAATGGATGTGTGTGAATTCATAGAATGGAGGTGTGTGAAGTCATAGAATGGAGGTGTGTGAAGTCACAGAATGGAGGTTTGTGAAGTCACAGAATGGAGGTGTGTGAACTCACAATGGAGGTGTGTGAAGTCACAGAATGGAGGTGTGTGAAGTCATAGAATTGAAGTGTGTGAAGTCATAGAATGGAGGTGTGTGAAGTCAAAATAGGGGTGTGTGAAGTCACAGAATGGAGGTGTGTGAACTCAGAATGGAGGTGTGTGAAGTCACAGAAGGGAGGTTTATGAAGTCATATAATGGAGGTGTTTGAAGTCATAGAATGGATGTTTGTGAAGTAAGAATGAAGGTGTGTGAATTCATAGAATGGAGGTGTGTGAAGTCAAAATGAAGGTGTGTGAACTCATAGAATGGAGGTGCGTGAACTCATAGAATGGAGGTGTGTGAAGTCATGGAATGGATGTGTGTGAAATCAGAATGGAGGTGTGAGAGGTCACAGAATGGAGGTGTGTTAATTTAGAATGGAGGTGAGTGAAGTCATAGAATGGAGGTGTGTGAAGTCATAGAATGGAGGTGTGTGAAGGCATGCAATGGAGGTGTCTGAAATCATAGAATGGAGGTGTTTGAAGTCACAGAATGGAGGTGTGTGAAGTCAGAATGGAGGTGTGTGAAGTCATAGAATTGAGGTGTTTGAAATCAGAATGGAGGTGTGTGAACTCATAGAACGGAGGTGTTTGAAATCACAATGGAGGTGTGTGAAGTCATAGAATGGAGGTTTGTGAAGTCACAGAATGCAGGTGTGTGAAGTCATAGAATGGAGGCGTGTGAAGTCATAGAATGGAGGTGTGTGAAGTCAGAATGGAGGTGTGTGAAGTCACAGAATTGAGGTGTGTGAACACAGAATGGAGGTTTGTGAAGTCACATAATGGATGTGTGTGAAGTCATAGAATGGATGTGTGTGAAGTCATAGAATGCATGTTTGTGAAGAAAGAATGAAGGTGTGTGAAGTCATAGAATAGAGGTGTGTGAAGGCAAAGAATGGAGGTGTGTGAAGTCATAGAATGGATGTGTGTGAAGTCATAGAATGGAGGTGTGTGAAGTCATAGAATGGAGGTGTGTGAAGTCACAGAATGGAGGTGTGTGAAGTCAGAATGGAGGTGTGAAGTCGCTGAATGGAGGTGGGTGAAGTCATAGAAAGGAGGTGTGGGAAGTCATAGAATGGAGAAGTGTGAAGTCATAGGGTTGAGATGAGTGAAGTCACAGATTCGAAGTCTGTGAAGTCATAGAATGGAGGTGTGTGAAGTCAGAATGTAGGTGTGTGAAATCATAGAATGGAGATGTGTGAACTCATAAAAGGGAGGTGTGTGAGGTCACAATGGAAGTGTGTGAAGAAATAGAATGGAGGTGTGTGAAGTCACAGAATGGAGGTGTGTGAAGTCATAGAATGGAGGTGTGTGAAGTCACAGAATGGAGCTGTGTGAAGTCAGAATGGCGGTGTGTGAAGCAATAGAATGGAGGTGTGTGAAGTCAGAATGGAGGTGTGTGAAATCATAGTATCATGGTGTGTGAAGTCACAATGGAGGTGTGTGAAGTCATGGAATGGAGGTGCGTGAAGTCACAGAATGGAGGTGTGTGAAGTCATAGAATGGAGGTGTGTGAAGTCACAGAATGGAGGTGTGTGAAGTCACAGAATGGGGGTGTGAGAATTCAAAGAATTGAAGTGTGTGAAGTCATAGAATGGAGGTGTGTGAAGTCAAAATGGAGGTGTGTGAATTCACAGAATGGAGGTGTGTGAACTCAGAATGGAGGTGTGTGAAGTCACCGAATGGAGGTTTGTGAAGTCATATAATAGAGGTGTGTGAAGTCATAGAATGGATGTTTCTGAAGTAAGAATTAAGGAGTGTGAAGTCATAGAATGGAGTTGTGTGAATTCAAAATGAAGGTGTGTGAACTCATAGAATGGAGGTGTGTGAATTCACAGAATGGAGGTGTGTGAAGTCATGGAATGGTTATGTGTGAAGTCAGAATGGAGGTATGAGAAGTCACAGAATGGAGGTGTGTGAATGCAGAATGGATGTGAGTGAAGTCATAGAATGGAGGTGTGTGAAGTCATAGAATGGAGGTGTGTGAAATCATACAATGGAGGTGTCTGAAATCATAGAATGGAGGTGTTTGAAGTCACAGAATAGAAGTGTGTGAAGTCAGAATTGAGGTGTGTGAAGTCATAGAATTGAGGTGTGTGAAGTCTCAGAATGCAGGTGTGTGAAGTCATAGAATGGAGCTGGGTGAACTCATAGAATGGAGGTGTGTGAAATGATAGAATGGAGGTGTGTGAAGTCAGAATGGAAGTGTGTGAAGTCACAGAATTGAGGTATGTGAAGACACAGAATAGAGGTGTGTGAAGTCAGAATGGAGGTGTGTGAAGTCACAGAATAGAGGTGTGTGAAGTCATAGAATGGATTTGTGTGAAGTCATAGAATTTAGGTGTTTGAAGTCATAGAATGGAGGTGTGTGAAGTCACAAAATGGAGGTGTGTGAAATCATAGAATGGAGTTGTGTGAAGTCATAGAATTTAGGTGTGTGAACTCATAGAATGGAGGTGTGTGAAGTCACACAATGGAGGTGTGTGAAGTCATAGAATGGAGTTGTGTGAAGTCATAGAATTTAGGTGTGTGAACTCATAGAATGGAGGTGTGTGAAGTCACAGAACGGAGGATTGTGACGTCAGAATGGAGGTGTGTGAAGTCATAGAATGGCGGTGTGTGAAGTCATAGAATGGAGGTGTGTGAAGTCAGAATGGAGGTGTGTGAAATCATAGAATGAAGAAGTGTTAACTCATAAAATGGAGGTGTGTGCGTCACAATGGAAGTGTGTGAAGTCATAGAAGGGAGGTGTGTGAAGTCACAGAATGGAGGTGTGTGAACTCAGAATGGAGGTGTGTGAAGTCATAGATGGAGGTGTGTGAAGTCATAGTATGGACGTGTGTGAAATCATAGAATGGAGTTTTGTGAAGTCACAGAATGGAGCTGTGTGAAGTCAGAATGGAGGTGTGTGAAGTCATAGAATGGAGGTGTGTGAAGTCAGAATGGAGGTGTGTGAACTCATAGAATGGAGGTGTGTGAAGTCAAAATGGAGGTGTGTGAAATCATATAATGGAGGTGTGTGAAGTCACAAAATGGAGGTGTGTGAAGTCATATAATGGAGGTGTGTGAAGTCATAGAATTGATGTTTTTGAAGTAAGAATGAAGGTGTGCAATGTCATAGAATGGAGGTGTGTGAAGTCATAGAATGGAGGTGTGTGAAGTCACAGAATGGAGGTGTGTGAAGTCTCAGAGTGGAGGTTTGTGAACTCACAATGGAGGTGTGTGAAGTCACAGAATGGGGGTGTGTGAAGTCATAGAATTGAAGTGTGTGAAGTCATAGAATGGAGGTGTGTGAAGTCAAAATGGAGGTGTGTGAAGTCACAGAATGGAGGTGTTTGAACTCAGAATGGAGGTGTGTGAAGTCACAGAAGGGAGGTTTATGAAGTCATATAATGGAGGTGTGTGAAGTCATAGAATGGAGGTGTGTGAAGTCAGAATGGAGGTGTGTGAACTCATAGAATGGAGGTGTGTGAAGTCACAATGGAGGTGTGTGAAATCATAGAATGGAGGTGTGTGAAGTCATAGAATGGAGGTGTGTGAAGCCATAGAATGGAGGTGTGTGAAGGCAGATTGGAGGTGTGTGAACTCACTGAATTGAGGTGTGTGAACACAGAATGGAGGTTTGTGAAGACACATAATGGAGGTGTGTGAAGTCGTAGAATGGAGGTGTGTGAAGTCATAGAATGGATGTTTGTGAAGTAAGAATGAAGGTGTGTGAAGTCATAGAGTAGTGGTGTGTGAAGTCAAAGAATGGAGGTGTGTGAAGTCATAGAATGGAGGTGTGTGAAGTCAGAATGGAGGTGTGAAATCGCTGAATGGAGTTGGGTGAAGTCATAGAAAGGAGGTGTGGGAAGTCATAGAATGGAGGACTGTGAAGTCATAGAGTGGAGGTGAGTGAAGTCACAGATTCGAGGTCTGTGAAGTCATAGAATGGAGGTGTGTGAAGTCAGAATGGAGGTGTGTGAAGTCATAGAATGGAGATGTGTTAACTCATAGAATGGAGGTGTGTGACGTCACAATGGAAGTGTGTGAAGTCATAGAATGGAGGTGTGTGAAGTCACAGAATGGAGGTGTGTGAAGTCATACAATGGAGGTGTGTGAAGTAAGAATGGAGGTGTGTGAAGTCATAGATGGACGTGTGTGAAGTCATAGTATGGAGGTGTGTGAAATCATAGAATGGAGGTTTGTGAAGTCTCAGAATTAAGCTGTGTGAAGTCAGAATGGCAGTGAGTGAAGGCATAGAATGGAGGTGTGTGAAGTCAAAATGGAAGTGTGTGAAATCATAGAATCGTGGTGTGTGACGTCACAATGGAGGTGTGTGAAGTCATAGAATGGAGGTGAGTGAAATCACAGAATGGAGGTGTACGAAGTCATAGATTGGAGGTGTGTGAAGTCATACAATGAAGGTGTGTGAAGTCACAGAATGAAGGTGTGTGAAGTCACAGAATGGAGGGTTGTGAACTCAGAATGGAGGTAGGTGAAGTCAAAGAATGGAGGTGTGTGAAGTCATAGAATGTAGGTGTGTGAAGTCACAGAATGGATGTGTGTGAATTCATAGAATGGAGGTGTGTGAAGTCATAGAATGGAGGTGTGTGAAGTCACAGAATGGAGGTTTGTGAAGTCACAGAATGGAGGTGTGTGAACTCACAATGGAGGTGTGTGAAGTCACAGAATGGAGGTGTGTGAAGTCATAGAATTGAAGTGTGTGAAGTCATAGAATGGAGGTGTGTGAAGTCAAAATAGGGGTGTGTGAAGTCACAGAATGGAGGTGTGTGAACTCAGAATGGAGGTGTGTGAAGTCACAGAAGGGTGGTTTATGAAGTCATATAATGGAGGTGTGTGAAGTCATAGAATGGATGTTTGTGAAGTAAGAATGAAGGTGTGTGAATTCATAGAATGGAGGTGTGTGAAGTCAAAATGAAGGTGTGTGAACTCATAGAATGGAGGTGCGTGAACTCATAGAATGGAGGTGTGTGAAGTCATGGAATGGATGTGTGTGAAATCAGAATGGAGGTGTGAGAGGTCACAGAATGGAGGTGTGTTAATTTAGAATGGAGGTGAGTGAAGTCATAGAATGGAGGTGTGTGAAGTCATAGAATGGAGGTGTGTGAAGGCATGCAATGGAGGTGTCTGAAATCATAGAATGGAGGTGTTTGAAGTCACAGAATGGAGGTGTGTGAAGTCAGAATGGAGGTGTGTGAAGTCATAGAACTGAGGTGTTTGAAATCAGAATGGATGTGTGTGAACTCATAGAACGGAGGTGTTTGAAATCACAATGGAGGTGTGTGAAGTCATAGAATGGAGGTTTGTGAAGTCACAGAATGCAGGTGTGTGAAGTCATAGAATGGAGGCGTGTGAAGTCATAGAATGGAGGTGTGTGAAGTCAGAATGGAGGTGTGTGAAGTCACAGAATTGAGGTGTGTGAACACAGAATGGAGGTTTGTGAAGTCACATAATGGATGTGTGTGAAGTCATAGAATGGATGTGTGTGAAGTCATAGAATGCATGTTTGTGAAGAAAGAATGAAGGTGTGTGAAGTCATAGAATAGAGGTGTGTGAAGGCAAAGAATGGAGGTGTGTGAAGTCATAGAATGGATGTGTGTGAAGTCATAGAATGGAGGTGTGTGAAGTCATAGAATGGAGGTGTGTGAAGTCACAGAATGGAGGTGTGTGAAGTCAGAATGGAGGTGTGAAGTCGCTGAATGGAGGTGGGTGAAGTCATAGAAAGGAGGTGTGGGAAGTCATAGAATGGAGAAGTGTGAAGTCATAGGGTTGAGATGAGTGAAGTCACAGATTCGAAGTCTGTGAAGTCATAGAATGGAGGTGTGTGAAGTCAGAATGTAGGTGTGTGAAATCATAGAATGGAGATGTGTGAACTCATAAAAGGGAGGTGTGTGAGGTCACAATGGAAGTGTGTGAAGAAATAGAATGGAGGTGTGTGAAGTCACAGGATGGAGGTGTGTGAAGTCATAGAATGGAGGTGTGTGAAGTCACAGAATGGAGCTGTGTGAAGTCAGAATGGCGGTGTGTGAAGCAATAGAATGGAGGTGTGTGAAGTCAGAATGGAGGTGTGTGAAATCATAGTATCATGGTGTGTGAAGTCACAATGGAGGTGTGTGAAGTCATGGAATGGAGGTGCGTGAAGTCACAGAATGGAGGTGTGTGAAGTCATAGAATGGAGGTGTGTGAAGTCACAGAATGGAGGTGTGTGAAGTCACAGAATGGGGGTGTGAGAATTCAAAGAATTGAAGTGTGTGAAGTCATAGAATGGAGGTGTGTGAAGTCAAAATGGAGGTGTGTGAATTCACAGAATGGAGGTGTGTGAACTCAGAATGGAGGTGTGTGAAGTCACCGAATGGAGGTTTGTGAAGTCATATAATAGAGGTGTGTGAAGTCATAGAATGGATGTTTCTGAAGTAAGAATTAAGGAGTGTGAAGTCATAGAATGGAGTTGTGTGAATTCAAAATGAAGGTGTGTGAACTCATAGAATGGAGGTGTGTGAATTCACAGAATGGAGGTGTGTGAAGTCATGGAATGGTTATGTGTGAAGTCAGAATGGAGGTATGAGAAGTCACAGAATGGAGGTGTGTGAATTCAGAATGGAGGTGAGTGAAGTCATAGAATGGAGGTGTGTGAAGTCAGAATGGAGGTATGAGAAGTCACAGAATGGAGGTGTGTGAATTCAGAATGGATGTGAGTGAAGTCATAGAATGGAGGTGTGTGAAGTCATAGAATGGAGGTGTGTGAAATCATACAATGGAGGTGTCTGAAATCATAGAATGGAGGTGTTTGAAGTCACAGAATAGAAGTGTGTGAAGTCAGAATTGAGGTGTGTGAAGTCATAGAATTGAGGTGTGTGAAGTCTCAGAATGCAGGTGTGTGAAGTCATAGAATGGAGCTGGGTGAACTCATAGAATGGAGGTGTGTGAAATCATAGAATGGAGGTGTGTGAAGTCAGAATGGAAGTGTGTGAAGTCACAGAATTGAGGTATGTGAAGACACAGAATAGAGGTGTGTGAAGTCAGAATGGAGGTGTGTGAAGTCACAGAATAGAGGTGTGTGAAGTCATAGAATGGATTTGTGTGAAGTCATAGAATTTAGGTGTTTGAAGTCATAGAATGGAGGTGTGTGAAGTCACAGAATGGAGGTGTGTGAAATCATAGAATGGAGTTGTGTGAAGTCATAGAATTTAGGTGTGTGAACTCATAGAATGGAGGTGTGTGAAGTCACACAATGGAGGTGTGTGAAGTCATAGAATGGAGTTGTGTGAAGTCATAGAATTTAGGTGTGTGAACTCATAGAATGGAGGTGTGTGAAGTCACAGAACGGAGGATTGTGACGTCAGAATGGAGGTGTGTGAAGTCATAGAATGGCGGTGTGTGAAGTCATAGAATGGAGGTGTGTGAAGTCAGAATGGAGGTGTGTGAAATCATAGAATGAAGAAGTGTTAACTCATAAAATGGAGGTGTGTGCGTCACAATGGAAGTGTGTGAAGTCATAGAAGGGAGGTGTGTGAAGTCACAGAATGGAGGTGTGTGAACTCAGAATGGAGGTGTGTGAAGTCATAGATGGAGGTGTGTGAAGTCATAGTATGGACGTGTGTGAAATCATAGAATGGAGTTTTGTGAAGTCACAGAATGGAGCTGTGTGAAGTCAGAATGGAGGTGTGTGAAGTCATAGAATGGAGGTGTGTGAAGTCAGAATGGAGGTGTGTGAACTCATAGAATGGAGGTGTGTGAAGTCAAAATGGAGGTGTGTGAAATCATATAATGGAGGTGTGTGAAGTCACAAAATGGAGGTGTGTGAAGTCATATAATGGAGGTGTGTGAAGTCATAGAATTGATGTTTTTGAAGTAAGAATGAAGGTGTGCAATGTCATAGAATGGAGGTGTGTGAAGTCATAGAATGGAGGTGTGTGAAGTCACAGAATGGAGGTGTGTGAAGTCTCAGAGTGGAGGTTTGTGAACTCACAATGGAGGTGTGTGAAGTCACAGAATGGGGGTGTGTGAAGTCATAGAATTGAAGTGTGTGAAGTCATAGAATGGAGGTGTGTGAAGTCAAAATGGAGGTGTGTGAAGTCACAGAATGGAGGTGTTTGAACTCAGAATGGAGGTGTGTGAAGTCACAGAAGGGAGGTTTATGAAGTCATATAATGGAGGTGTGTGAAGTCATAGAATGGAGGTGTGTGAAGTCAGAATGGAGGTGTGTGAACTCATAGAATGGAGGTGTGTGAAGTCACAATGGAGGTGTGTGAAATCATAGAATGGAGGTGTGTGAAGTCATAGAATGGAGGTGTGTGAAGCCATAGAATGGAGGTGTGTGAAGGCAGATTGGAGGTGTGTGAACTCACTGAATTGAGGTGTGTGAACACAGAATGGAGGTTTGTGAAGACACATAATGGAGGTGTGTGAAGTCGTAGAATGGAGGTGTGTGAAGTCATAGAATGGATGTTTGTGAAGTAAGAATGAAGGTGTGTGAAGTCATAGAGTAGTGGTGTGTGAAGTCAAAGAATGGAGGTGTGTGAAGTCATAGAATGGAGGTGTGTGAAGTCAGAATGGAGGTGTGAAATCGCTGAATGGAGTTGGGTGAAGTCATAGAAAGGAGGTGTGGGAAGTCATAGAATGGAGGACTGTGAAGTCATAGAGTGGAGGTGAGTGAAGTCACAGATTCGAGGTCTGTGAAGTCATAGAATGGAGGTGTGTGAAGTCAGAATGGAGGTGTGTGAAGTCATAGAATGGAGATGTGTTAACTCATAGAATGGAGGTGTGTGACGTCACAATGGAAGTGTGTGAAGTCATAGAATGGAGGTGTGTGAAGTCACAGAATGGAGGTGTGTGAAGTCATACAATGGAGGTGTGTGAAGTAAGAATGGAGGTGTGTGAAGTCATAGATGGACGTGTGTGAAGTCATAGTATGGAGGTGTGTGAAATCATAGAATGGAGGTTTGTGAAGTCTCAGAATTAAGCTGTGTGAAGTCAGAATGGCAGTGAGTGAAGGCATAGAATGGAGGTGTGTGAAGTCAAAATGGAAGTGTGTGAAATCATAGAATCGTGGTGTGTGACGTCACAATGGAGGTGTGTGAAGTCATAGAATGGAGGTGAGTGAAATCACAGAATGGAGGTGTACGAAGTCATAGATTGGAGGTGTGTGAAGTCATACAATGAAGGTGTGTGAAGTCACAGAATGAAGGTGTGTGAAGTCACAGAATGGAGGGTTGTGAACTCAGAATGGAGGTAGGTGAAGTCAAAGAATGGAGGTGTGTGAAGTCATAGAATGTAGGTGTGTGAAGTCACAGAATGGATGTGTGTGAATTCATAGAATGGAGGTGTGTGAAGTCATAGAATGGAGGTGTGTGAAGTCACAGAATGGAGGTTTGTGAAGTCACAGAATGGAGGTGTGTGAACTCACAATGGAGGTGTGTGAAGTCACAGAATGGAGGTGTGTGAAGTCATAGAATTGAAGTGTGTGAAGTCATAGAATGGAGGTGTGTGAAGTCAAAATAGGGGTGTGTGAAGTCACAGAATGGAGGTGTGTGAACTCAGAATGGAGGTGTGTGAAGTCACAGAAGGGAGGTTTATGAAGTCATATAATGGAGGTGTGTGAAGTCATAGAATGGATGTTTGTGAAGTAAGAATGAAGGTGTGTGAATTCATAGAATGGAGGTGTGTGAAGTCAAAATGAAGGTGTGTGAACTCATAGAATGGAGGTGCGTGAACTCATAGAATGGAGGTGTGTGAAGTCATGGAATGGATGTGTGTGAAATCAGAATGGAGGTGTGAGAGGTCACAGAATGGAGGTGTGTTAATTTAGAATGGAGGTGAGTGAAGTCATAGAATGGAGGTGTGTGAAGTCATAGAATGGAGGTGTGTGAAGGCATGCAATGGAGGTGTCTGAAATCATAGAATGGAGGTGTTTGAAGTCACAGAATGGAGGTGTGTGAAGTCAGAATGGAGGTGTGTGAAGTCATAGAATTGAGGTGTTTGAAATCAGAATGGAGGTGTGTGAACTCATAGAACGGAGGTGTTTGAAATCACAATGGAGGTGTGTGAAGTCATAGAATGGAGGTTTGTGAAGTCACAGAATGCAGGTGTGTGAAGTCATAGAATGGAGGCGTGTGAAGTCATAGAATGGAGGTGTGTGAAGTCAGAATGGAGGTGTGTGAAGTCACAGAATTGAGGTGTGTGAACACAGAATGGAGGTTTGTGAAGTCACATAATGGATGTGTGTGAAGTCATAGAATGGATGTGTGTGAAGTCATAGAATGCATGTTTGTGAAGAAAGAATGAAGGTGTGTGAAGTCATAGAATAGAGGTGTGTGAAGGCAAAGAATGGAGGTGTGTGAAGTCATAGAATGGATGTGTGTGAAGTCATAGAATGGAGGTGTGTGAAGTCATAGAATGGAGGTGTGTGAAGTCACAGAATGGAGGTGTGTGAAGTCAGAATGGAGGTGTGAAGTCGCTGAATGGAGGTGGGTGAAGTCATAGAAAGGAGGTGTGGGAAGTCATAGAATGGAGAAGTGTGAAGTCATAGGGTTGAGATGAGTGAAGTCACAGATTCGAAGTCTGTGAAGTCATAGAATGGAGGTGTGTGAAGTCAGAATGTAGGTGTGTGAAATCATAGAATGGAGATGTCTGTGAACTCATAAAAGGGAGGTGTGTGAGGTCACAATGGAAGTGTGTGAAGAAATAGAATGGAGGTGTGTGAAGTCACAGAATGGAGGTGTGTGAAGTCATAGAATGGAGGTGTGTGAAGCTCACAGAATGGAGCTGTGTGAAGTCAGAATGGCGGTGGTGTGAAGCAATAGAATGGAGGTGCTGTGAAGTCAGAATGGAGGTGTGTGAAATCATGAGGTATCATGGTGTGTGAAGTCACAATGGAGGTGTGTGAAGTCATGGAATGGAGGTGCGTGAAGTCACAGAATGGAGGTGTGTGTGAAGTCAAAGAATGGAGGTGTGTGAAGTCACAGAATGGAGGTGTGTGAAGTCACAGAATGGGGGGTGTGAGAATTCAAAGAATTGAAGTGTGTGAAGTCATAGAATGGAGGTGTGTGAAGTCAAAATGGAGGGTGTGTGAATTCACAGAATGGAGGTGTGTGTGAACTCAGAATGGAGGTTGTGTGAAGTCACCGAATGGAGGTTTGTGAAGTCATATAATAGAGGTGTAGGTGAGAAGTCATAGAATGGATGTTTCTGAAGTAAGAATTAAGGAGTGTGAAGTCATAGAATGGAGTTGTGTGAATTCAAAATGAAGAGTGTGTGAACTCATAGAAATGGAGGTGTGTGAATCAGCAGAATGGAGGTGTGTGACAGTCATGGAATGGTTATGTGTGAAGTCAGAATGGAGGTATGAGAAGTCACAGAATGGAGGTGTGTGAATTCCAGAATGGAGGTGAGGTGAAGTCATAGAATGGAGGTCGTGTCGAAGTCAGAATGGAGGTATGAGAAGTCACAGAATGGAGGTGTGTGAATTCAGAATGGATGTGAGTGAAGTCATAGAATGGAGGTGTGTGAAGTCATAGAATGCGAGGTGTGTGAAATCATACAATGGAGGTGTCTGAAATCATAGAATGGAGGTGTTTTGAAGTCACAGAATAGAAGTGTGTGAAGTCAGAATTGAGGTGTGTGAAGTCATAGAATTGAGGTGTGTGAAGTCTCAGAATGCAGGTGTGTGAAGTCATAGAATGGAGCTGGGTGAACTCATAGAATGGAGGTGGTGGTGAAATCATAGAAAGGAGGTGTGTGAAGTCAGAATGGAAGTGTGTTGAAGTCACAGAATTGAGGGTATGTGAAGACACAGAATAGAGGTGTGTGAAGTCAGAATGGAGGTGTGTGAAGTCACAGAATAGAGGTGTGTGAAGTCATAGAATGGATTTGTGTGAAGTCATAGAATTTAGGTGTTTGAAGTCATAGAATGGAGGTGTGTGAAGTCACAGAATGGAGGTGTGTGAAATCATAGAATGGAGTTGTGTGAAGTCATAGAATTTAGGTGTGTGAACTCATAGAATGGGAGGTGTGTGAAGTCACACAATGGAGGTGTGTGAAGTCATAGAATGGAGTTGTGTGAAGTCATAGAATTAGGTGTGTGAACTCATAGAATGGGAGGTGTGTGAAGGTCACTAGAACGGAGGGATTGTGACGTCAGAATGGAGGTGTGTGAAGTCATAGAATGGCGGTGTGTGAAGTCATAGAATGGAGGTGTGTGAAGTCAGAATGGAGGTGTGTGAAATCATAGAATGAAGAAGTGTTAACTCATAAAATGGAGGTGTGTGCGTCACAATAGGAAGTGTGTGAGTCATAGAAGGGAGGTGTGTGAAGTCACAGAGGAGGTAGGAGTCAGAATGGAGGGTGTGTGAACTCAGAATGGAGGTGTGTGAAGTCATAGATGGAGGTGTGTGAAGTCATAGTAATGGCGACGTGTGTGAAATCATAGAATGGAGTTTTGTGAAGTCACAGAATGGAGCTGTGTGGAAGCTCAGAATGGAGGTGTGTGAAGTCATAGAATGGAGGTGTGTGAAGTCAGAATGGAGGTGTGCTGAACTCATAGAATGGAGGTGTGTGAAGTCAAAATTCGGAGGTGTGTGAAATCATATAATGGAGGTGTGTGAAGTCACAAAATGGAGGTGTTTGAAGTCATATAATCGGAGGTGTGTGAAGTCATAGAATTGATGTTTTTGAAGTAAGAATGAAGGTGTGCAATGTCATAGAATGGAGGTGTGTGAAGTCATAGAATGGAGGTTGTGTGAAGTCACAGAATGGAGGAGTGTGAAGTCTCAGAGTGGAGGTTTGTGAACTCACAATGGAGGTGTGTGAAGTCACAGAATGGGGGTGTGTGAAGTCATAGAATTGAAGTGTGTGAAGTCATAGAATGGAGGTGTGTGAAGTCAAAATGGAGGTGTGTGAAGTCACAGAATGGAGGTGTTTGAACTCAGAATGGAGGTGTGTGAAGTCACAGAAGGGAGGTTTATGAAGTCATATAATGGAGGTGTGTGAAGTCATAGAATGGAGGTGTGTGAAGTCAGAATGGAGGTGTGTGAACTCATAGAATGGAGGTGTGTGAAGTCACAATGGAGGTGTGTGAAATCATAGAATGGAGGTGTGTGAAGTCATAGATTGGAAGGTGTCGTGAAGCAAACACAGAATGGAGGTTTGTGAAGACACATAATGGAGGTGTGTGAAGTCGTAGAATGGAGGTGTGTGAAGTCATAGAATGGATGTTTTTGAAGTAAGAATGAAGGTGTGTGAAGTCATAGAGTAGTGGTGTGTGAAGTCAAAGAATGGAGGTGTGTGAAGTCATAGAATGGAGGTGTGTGAAGTCAGAATGGAGGTGTGAAATCGCTGAATGGAGTTGGGTGAAGTCATAGAAAGGAGGTGTGGGAAGTCATAGAATGGAGGACTGTGAAGTCATAGAGTGGAGGTGAGTGAAGTCACAGATTCGAGGTCTGTGAAGTCATAGAATGGAGGTGTGTGAAGTCAGAATGGAGGTGTGTGAAGTCATAGAATGGAGATGTGTTAACTCATAGAATGGAGGTGTGTGACGTCACAATGGAAGTGTGTGAAGTCATAGAATGGAGGTGTGTGAAGTCACAGAATGGAGGTGTGTGAAGTCATACAATGGAGGTGTGTGAAGTAAGAATGGAGGTGTGTGAAGTCATAGATGGACGTGTGTGAAGTCATAGTATGGAGGTGTGTGAAATCATAGAATGGAGGTTTGTGAAGTCTCAGAATTAAGCTGTGTGAAGTCAGAATGGCAGTGAGTGAAGGCATAGAATGGAGGTGTGTGAAGTCAAAATGGAAGTGTGTGAAATCATAGAATCGTGGTGTGTGACGTCACAATGGAGGTGTGTGAAGTCATAGAATGGAGGTGAGTGAAATCACAGAATGGAGGTGTACGAAGTCATAGATTGGAGATGTGTGAAGTCATACAATGAAGGTGTGTGAAGTCACAGAATGAAGGTGTGTGAAGTCACAGAATGGAGGGTTGTGAACTCAGAATGGAGGTAGGTGAAGTCAAAGAATGGAGGTGTGTGAAGTCATAGAATGTAGGTGTGTGAAGTCACAGAATGGATGTGTGTGAATTCATAGAATGGAGGTGTGTGAAGTCATAGAATG